>CM061532.1:34134981-35334981 GCA_030545055.2 Neoaliturus tenellus
CTTTGTTGATAAGTAAAATAATTTTAGGACATATAACATTTAAAAGCCAGATAACTTATTCCGCTAAAACCCAACTTCAACATGATAAATGTGAATAACTGGAACACCAGTAATGCCGCAAACTGGAACACCAGTACTGCCGCAAAACTGTGCATGGCAGTGTGCTGAAATACCAGTACCAAGCTAGCCTCCAAAACATTGCTTCAGTGTGAGGTTAGCCACCACCAATGAGGACCATTATGTCTGTTTGTCGCATATTGTATACAAGTTTTGTCAATCTCAAGGTCCGCTTTGTATCTTTATTGGTAATAATAATCTTTATTGGTACTCTCGGTGCTTGTTTCATTGATCTTTTAAACTTAATATTCTAACTTAATAATTAAGATTGTCTCACGGCTATGCGTGGTGGCATGCTAAGAAACCAATAAAATGCAAGCTCCTCACAAAAAGCCCCCCAGCCCCCCCCCCCCCCAAAAAAAGATTAATAATAGTGAGGGTGATAACAACAATCTGGCTCATTACCAACCTATCTCTTTTGTTACGATTATGGCAAAGGTCATCAAGAATGTTATTTTCAAACAGGTGGAGATCATTTTGAGCAACTTAACTCTTTTCACATCCCCAGTTTGGTTTCAGAAGCAGCAGATCACGGATGCTGTTGTGGCATCTCCAAAATTTTATTGAAAGAAAGACAGTGCCTAGGCCACATTCTGTGACTTAAGCCAGCTTTAAATAGAAAACTCTGCTGCTATGTCTTCCATGGTGCATCTCTCAAGCTTTCCAGATGTTATTTCTATGATCATGTACCAGCGTTTTCTAAATATTAATATTTTGATGTACAAATAAATTCAAAGTGCAGTAAATATAACTTAAGTTAATATTCCCTCGGGAAAATTTTTAACTTTTGTTTACATTGCGATGTTAAATTCTGTTGCCAACATGACAATCTGTAAACCCAAAAACAAATTTCCTTTATTTTTGAAAAAGGTTTTGCAACACAGTGATTATAAAATAAACTCATTCCTAGCCACTTTACTCTCCTCATCTTCCCTGTACATTTAAAGAAATTATGTACAATATTTTTTTAGTTTTGGGTTGTAGTTTTTTATTTGCCAAATTAGAGACTTTTTTCAACTTAAGTTTGGCCTTTAAACAGTATATTAGACATAATGTATTTAACTATTCAACTGGACAATTACAAAGTTTCATGAAAACTGGATGGAAAATGAGATCCGAATCATGCAAATAAAACAAGAATATTTTCCCGTGGATTAACATAGCCAGCTGCACAAGTAGGCCTATCCCTGCAGAGGGTGATCCTAGCCTGAAATAGGGTGATCATACTCTGGGGTTGCAGATGTGACACAGTTTTACAACTTTTACTTATCACTAAAAAGAAAAGTATCGAACCAACGCTGGTTAGGTGTTGTCATTACCTTTCATATGCTCTAGTTACAGAGATGAATCTATTTGATTTTAAACATCTGTTCGTTAAAACTAGGATACAACAATTGACATTTTCCAACACTCTAACTATACAGTATAGCTCCACTCACGATCATATATAACAAGGCATGTGCTAAGATTTAGGAGTTGGGTTACCAAGACTTGTAAAAAGATGACATAAAAAGCCTTGCCAACTGCTTATACTGTATTGCTCTAATTTACGTTGCAAAAGGTAACTGATATTGCAATCTACGTTACCCAGAGATGTCAATACAGTGAGAAACAAAAACACCTACTCAACTAAGTTTAGCTCTAAAAAGTTGGAACAGAAGGTGCCGAAGAATTATAGTTTTTTGAAGTTAATTTAGTAGTGTGGTCAAAATTTTAAAGAACCACACATCTTTTAATTACAGGCATAACCTTTTCCACCGGCGACCACAAGACCAAGCCTCTTCTGTGCTCAGTATAGAACAGAAATTTGGTCAGGATTACAAAATTTATCTTAAAGAAATATGTATTTTCTTCACTCATTTTTGACATTAGAAGTTTATTATTTTTACTTGTTTGGCTGAAATAACATATTTTAAAATATCACCACATATGGGACTACTTTATAGATTATTTTAGATATTTTATGTATGGTATAACTGAAAAAAAGATTTAAAAAAAGATATTTTTTATGAGCATATAGTTTATATAATTTGTGTCTAATGCTCTTCGTTTTGCCCGCTTTTGCTCTTTACCAGGGATTGAGATGAGCTGTCAAGGTGACAGGTGTGTGATTCACGGTACAGTATACAAAATGATTTTACGCTACTTTAAAGATGACATTCATCTTTACTTTAGCTGACATATTTATTTCACATTTACCTCAAATTAACTCTGGAAAATATTTTAAATAGAGTTAGATAAAAATAACGAACTCACCGAGCATTACACCAGCTGACTGTAAGCCATAGGCTGTTATCAGAACATCACTTGCGTACACAAACAAGGCGCCTACGAAGAAACCGATTGTGGCAGGCAGAAAGGCAAAGTCACCATATTGCTTTGAGTCTTCCGCCATTTCTATGGCTGGCGCTAGAAGGGACCAATAGGAGGCAGCCATCATTACACCTCCCGCAAACCCCAGACTGGCATCCAACAACACCCTCTGTTGTAACACAACATTATAATAGTGGGATTAAAAGCTAGGCCATGGAAGGAAAAATTATAAAGTAGCTTACAATTAATGGATAAATGATTAAGTTAATTATACCCAAAAATGTAGCAACGAGTCTTATTGTTTAAGAAACTATCTAGTTCTAATCAAGACATTTTCTATCCCTCATTCGTAAAATCAAACACTGTTTTACCATCACTGTAGATAGATAATACTCCCTACTCCAAACCCAGAAATTGTTTGTTTCATCCATTTGACTGTTCCCTAAATTTAGTATTCAACTTAGTCACAGTGTCTGACAGTGTAGCCTAGCCTAATCTGTAATAGTAATCTGAGCAATATGCTTTTATTCAATTTCAATACGGTAATTGTAAAGGAAAGGGTGTTCACGGGATTTGAGGCAAAAGTCAGACTGTATTCTCAGCTATCTTTTAGTGTTGAGTACTGTTAACTCTTTGCTGAGAACGGTAAGATTTTAGCGAATTTCCCATAGGGAATAAGCTATTACCGTAGGTCTCATGGTAAGGCCTAAGCCCGGGACCATGTTACTTTTTCGTTTTGAGGTGTCCAGAGACCAAAAATAATAGTCATTAAAATTTTTATATATATATATGTATATATATATGTATTAGCGAATTTCCCATAGGGAATAAGCTATTACCGTAGGTCTCATGGTAAGACCTAAGCCCGGGACCATGTTACTTTTTCGTTTTGAGGTGCCCAGAGACCAAAAATAATAGTCATTAAAATTTTTATATATATATATATATATGTATATATGTATATATGTATATATATATATATGTATGTGTCCCTAGACACGATAACTCTCGTAAAAATGGTCCGATCGACACCAAATTTGGTAGAGATGTGTAATCCTACGTTTATTCGGATGAGTTCGAAAACCAGACATATAGACCTACCGGAAGGGGTAGTTTTGGGGGGTTTTGTACCCCAAAAATGGGTTTTTTGCATTTTTCATATTTAAATTTGAAAAATTTTAAATTTTTATTTTGACCATTGGGTTCAGCTCAAAAAAACACACAATTTAGTATTTTGAAGCTTTGCTCTATCTCCACTGGTTACCGAGATATTACAAAGTCTAAAGACAGTACATTGTCTTTTGGGGCTCCAATGTTAATCTTATGGAGAATAAGGATGTGTTAATATTTCACTTATTAACCAATATTTTTGGATGAAACTTGGTATTTATCTTCATTTGGTTGAGATTCATCCATTTAAGGTAAAAAATCTTGGTTTTTGTACTTATCATGGCAGCAAACCTGCATACTTTTTTCCCATGTTAATCATATGGAGAATAGGCAAACTCTTTTATTTATGGACAGATATTTATGAAATTTACTATATGGCTTTATATGGTCGAAATAATTTTTTTCTATGCTAAAAACCTACTTTTAGTGTCCCCCATGGCAGCATACCTGCATACTCTTTCCCTATATTTATCTTAAGGAGAATAGACATTTATTTCCCTATTTATGAGCACGTGATGAAATTTTGTTTACAAGTTTAGCTGGTCAAAATTAATACTACTAATTTGGAAATTCGCTGAGTACGCAGGTCTGCTGCGACGGGGGGGTATATATATATATATATATATATATGTATATATATATATATATATGTATATATGTGTCCCTAGACACGATAACTCTTGTAAAAATGGTCCGATCGACACCAAATATGGTAGAGATGTGTAATCCTACGTTTATTCGGATGAGTTCGAAAACCAGACATATCGACCTATGGGAAGGGGTAGTTTTGGGGGGTTTTGTACCCCAAAAATGGGTTTTTCGCATTTTTCATATGTAAATTTTAAAAATTTTTAATTTTTATTTTGACCATTGGATTTAGCTCAAAAAAACACACAATTTAGTATTTTGAAGCTTTGCTCTATCTCCATTGGTTACCGAGATATTACAAAGTCTAAAGACAGTACATTGTATTTTGGGGCTCCAATGTTATCTTATGGAGAATAAGGATGTGAATATTTCACT
Organism: Neoaliturus tenellus; assembly: GCA_030545055.2. NCBI lineage: Eukaryota > Metazoa > Arthropoda > Insecta > Hemiptera > Cicadellidae > Neoaliturus > Neoaliturus tenellus. Next base: position 34,139,605 of record CM061532.1, read on the forward strand.
TATTAACCAATATTTTTGGATGAAACTTGGTATTTAGCTTCATTTGGTTGAGATTCATCCATTTAAGATAAAAAATCTTGGTTTTTGTACTTATCATGGCAGCAAACCTGCATACTCTTTTCCCATGTTAATCATATGGAGAATAGGCAAACTTTTTTATTTATGGACAGATATTGATGAAACTTACTATATGGCTTTAAATGGTCGAAATAAATTTTTTCTATGCTAAAAACCTACTTTTAGTGTCCCCCATGGCAGCATACCTGCATACTCTTTCCCTAAATTTATCTTAAGGAGCATAGACATTTATTTCCTTATTTATGAGCACGTAATGAAATTTTGTTTACAAGTTTAGCTGGTCAAAATTAATATTACTAATTTGGAAATTCGCTGAGTACGCAGGTCTGCTGCGACGGGGGGTATTTTTTTTTTTTTTACTTTCTTGAACCTCCAGCATCAGACATAAGACATTATTTGCACCAAACATTCATAAATATGTGAATACATACAGAACAGGTGCATCGTCACGAAACTTAACTTAAAATAATACTTACATTACAAAAAATAAGTCAATCAAATAAAAACAAAACTCAAAATTATTCTGGAAAGTTAAAATAAGAGTACTATCTCAAAGGATTACTGTAGTACGGTACTCCTGTAGAGTGTAAAGTGCCCGATTAAGGAGTTCATTCTTTATTTTTTCCTTGAATTGATTTATATTCATATTTTTATAATATACTCGCAGTTCATTATATAATTTTAACCCAGCATACAAAGGACTTTTTTCGTAGATTGGTGGTTTGGTAATATAAATAAGGTTTCATCCCTAGTATTGTAGTTATGATTAAAACTTAAAATTTCCGGAAGATTATTTTTAGCATTGTGTATATAGCTCAATATCTCATATACATACAATCCTGAAAAATCCTGGGAATTTTGAAAAAGGGTTTTGCAGGAACTTCTTGGGTGGACCCCATTTACGTTTAATGCTATTAACCCTCTAGCGGGCCCACGCGGAGTTTTCTCTGCAAGTGTAGTTTTTGTGCAAATAAACATTCATAATGGGTGTTGGCAGTCGTGTCTGGCCTGGTACTTCTAGAAATTCCCTTAAGCTATTTATACCCCCCACCCCTGTCTTAGTTACTTGTTATTTACCATTCAGTGAAGATTCATCAGTCTGCAGTTTTTTTTCTGCATGCGCTTTATCTCGCGAGTGCAAAGTTTATTTCCTCGTAAACCTTTCTTTGTTATAGGCTATTGTACGTACAGTAGACTCCCTCTTAACCGGCCTCCTTTTAACCGGTCTCCGCTTTAACCGGCCTACCCGGCTACAAAAACAACATCTTTTTAACTGGCCATTTTTTATCTCAACATCGCTTTAACCGGCTGTGTTTCGCCGGAAACGTTGTTTTCTTATCTACTGTTTCATTCAATTCAACGTTAGCCTTTATCATGCTGTATTGACCTTCTCAAACCAATTAAAATTAAATGTCCTCAACAAAAGTGTATGCCACCGGATGTGAAAGTGTTTGGACCTGCTATTCAGGACACAAAATAAGGAAACAAATCATTATTAGTATCGTTTAGTCGTGGATCTCATGTGTGTCGGATGTTAGCTATAAATTATATAGAGTAACAAAAGAGTTGTTTCTTCAAGACATAATTGCAGTTAGGCTATTTAGGTTGGTGTTTTTAAAGGTACATCGGTTTAACCGGCCAAATCGTTATCCGGCCGAGGCCTGGTCCCGAGGTGGCCGGTTAAGAGGGAGTCTACTGTATGTACAAGCATGTTTTTATAACTTATATGATTTAATTTATAATTACAGTCGAACCTTGATAGTTTGACACTTTGTGGACTTAGAGTGTCGAACTTTCAAAATGTCGAGCTATAGGGAGTACATGAGCAATTTTAATATAGGTAGTATGAAAATCACAAGTTTAATTTAGGAAACACTAAATTCTAATGAAACCAAAAATTTTTTTAACTTTAACATACAGTAACTGATATCCAAATCATTTGGACAGGTACTTTGTTAATATTTTTACGTTTGTCATTCTCCAATCCAATATGGACACTAGGGCTATTGGTCGTTACTGACATATTAAGTTGTCACAGATCGTATTGAACTAAACGGAGTGTCGAACAATCGCGAGTCAAACTATAGAGGTTCAACTTTATCATCAAATAACTTATGTTTTATTTGCATTGATGTTTAATTGAATCTGTAGAACAAAATTCCTCATACGCCCTCATACGACAGCATTAGTTGTCAATTTTTGGTGCTTATATTTTGCCTCGTCTCATTTTGCTTATAACTCACAATGTCTGTTGCACTAGTATTTGCATTTCAGCATGTAGTAGGCCCTACTAAAATATAATATTTGTTCCTGGCATTATTACTTAGCAAGCTAAATTGTTTTGCTTATTTACTGAATTTTGCCCATTGTTGTGTAGTTTAGATGCTTGTTGTATGTTCTTGGCACTTGTTTTTTAGCATGTATTATTTATCAGCATGTAGCCTATATTTATTCTTGGCATGTTATAAATTACCATACTTAGTATTAACAAAAACAAAAAACTTTTTTTTTGTTTATATATAATTATATATAATTATAATTATATATAATTATTTATATATAATTATATAAATAATGTATATAATTAATACATACTTAATACGGTATTAATTATAATAACCAAAAACACAAAGTGTTAAGGGGTTGCCAAGTCCTAAAAAGGTATGATATCAAAATTTGTTCCAAGTCAATGACATTGGTTTTAGAATAGCTACATGACAAATTGATTGGATCTTTTAATGCTTGGTAAACTTTCTGTAAAACATTATTATTTTATCTTGAAATCGTACTTGGCCAGTAGATGTACGAGTATTACTAAAGCTAGGCCTATTTACTAATGGGTTTATATTTCGATGAATAGGGAAATTCTAAATTTACATACAGTTCAATACAATATAAAATAAAATACCACACATCTGCTGGCCAAGTACAATTTCTAGATAAAATAATAATGTTTTACAGAAAGTTTACCAATTATTAAAAGATCCAGTCAATTTGTCAAGTAGCTATTCTAAAACCAATGTCATTGACTTGGAACAAATTTTGATATCATACCTTTTTAGGACTTGGCAACCCCTTAACACTTTGTGTTTTTGGTTATTATATCATTATTTTTTATCATATTTGGCCATTTTGGTTTTAACAGTAAAATCTTTAAGTTGGAAAACAGATTTGATTAAAATCTTTAAAGTTAAATGCAACACTATATTTGTATTCGTTTATTTGGTTTTCATACAGAGGAATACTGCTGTCGTTTACAACGTAGAATTTAGGTATTAATTTGAAGGCATCTTCTTAAGTCTTGGTCACCCCCTTCTCCGAATTCCTCTTAAGGATCGAGAAATAAAACAAATACTGTTAAATGAATAAATTTGTACCAAATTTTATTGCTACATCCGCTGAGTTAAAAAATTTATGGTTCTTTTACTCCCTGAATAACTTTGTAAGCGAAATATTCAAACTACATAGAACTATATTTGAGTAAAGACAACCTAAAATTAACTGCTTTCTACTACAGGTCTCCTCCATACATCAGTCAATCACCAACAATCAATTAAATTCAAATGATATCATATTATGAGTTTTTAATAACTCACTGCAGCAACGACTACATTGCGATCTATGAAACTCCAACAGTTCCTAGCTCAAACATTTCGCTAGCAGAATTTTTCAGGAAGTACAATAAGAAGACTTACCATGCATTTTCTGAACACAAGGCAGATAAAGCAATAAAGCTTGGAACAACAAAACTGCCCAAAAATTGCATTTTGTATGGGGCTAACAATTTTCTGTCATAAGGGGGGTGGCCTACCGGGATTATTTCCTTCCCAAGAAATGCGTTGGTCCAAACCAAACATTCCAACATTCCAAGCACAGTGGGGCGTAACTCAATGAGAAATTACGCCTGTTAATTTTATGAGGAATTGGCAAATATAACATCATTCCTTTTGATTTGACACAACAATCTTGAAGATTTGTTCAGTTGTCACTGAAAGTTAGCATAACAACTAATGAACGCCAAGAGGCGTATAGGTGGAGAAGGATAATTAATCTTATTTGGTACCATATAGTCATTCCTCATTGGTTCGCATCTTTTTTATGTCTTCATCTATTTGTTTCTTTTATGTATTCCAGAATATTTACAAAGACAACTTTCTCTCGAAATGGTGGTTTTAAGATAAAGTTTTCCTATATGGTTTAGTTTTGTGTGTTTTTATTGAGTAGCCTATGTTGTTAATTTTCGGGTTGTAACTTAACCAAAGAAAACTTACACTGTTTTAATAACAAAGTTACAACAGTGAGAATAATAAAGATTCTCCAATTCAAAAGATAAGAATATTTTATTTTTAAATGCAGTTATATAGATAATTTGAATCAATTTATTGGTTTGACGACAGTCAACACAATTTTAAGTAAAACAATTTTTTGTATAACACAATCTATAATTGTCAGCTGATAAAATTAATAAATATTATAGCAGATGTTTTGACTTGGTTTTTAAAACGAATTAAAAGTATGATGTCAAATTTCTGCTTTGTTTACCTTTTAACTTATGAAATGTAAACAAAGTTGTTTTATGAAACTCATATTTGATTTGATTTGTGATATTTCAAGTGAATGAACTTAATCTCTGTACTCAAAGGTTTGTACTACGATCAAATACGAAGGTTTCTGCAAAGTTTCGTGTGATTCCCATCAGTGATAAAGGCTGTAGCTTTGCTTAAAAATTTAAATAGTTTGTTGTGCGTAGGAAACCACATTTCTAACATTTTTTAGGCTACTTTTGAACGCATATATTTTACTTCACCAAGGGTTTTTAAAGTAAGTTTGATGATTTTTAGTGTTCAATGACCCACTTAAACGGATGTAAAACGAGAAAAGGGTTAATTGAGACCTTTTTGTGCCCTTTTGAGAAGTGAAAATTGGCCGTATTCTGCTTCGTGTCTATATAGGCACGCGTCGTCTGTTTGGTTGGGTGGGACTTGGCGACGTGACACGACCGTGCCACTGGATTTGTTGGGGCACTGCCTCAATCTTTTCTGTTTAGATGGTTTATTGATCTTCGCATTACTGTACTGTGAATCCATCTTGTACTAAAATTGTTCTATGCATCATTTGTAAATATGGCGATTGCCGTCGATAAATAAATAAATTTATATTATAAATACAATTTTCAATGAAAATCATTTTCAAAGTCCTCTTTATTTGAAAAAAAAACAAAAAGTTTAACATGTTTGCTACCACAATATTACAAAAAAATCGTAACCAGAGTCAGCAGACGCAGTTTTACTATGGGCGAGTTCTACTCTAAGCCTACAGCCGCAGATCTGCAGCGGCTGGGCTTATTAAAATAGACTGCCGGCGTAGATTTGCGGCGATGGTTCCTTGATACTAAATACGGTACGAAATTTCTTCGGAACAGTCTATTTTAAAGGTAAGAAAGTTTAGGCTCGGTCTACAGGATTGTCCGCCACATATGTGCGCCACTTGGTCTGTAGCTAGGACGATCACTGACGTCATTGGACAGTTGGAAACACTTTTGGACAGATTCTATTGATTCTATCCTTGGTCTGTGGCATAAGTCACAACCACTAGGATAGGTCTACAGGGAAGTCCATAATTTTGTTGGTGGGCTGAGGGAGTGGCCAGACTGCGCGTATATGCTGCAGCTGGTAACAAACGTGTTATAGGCCTATAAACCAAATATCCTAAGTTACAAATAAACTAAAATAATTTGATTTAGTTGAAAGTTTTGATTGCATGTTTAGATTTGAATTTAATACACAAACTTTACAAAATAATATTGATAGTATAAAACTGATAGGCCCTATACAGTAAGTTAGGCCTATTAGATTACCTATAATTTTCCTTTTTTCAGCCTTTGAAATATGTGTATATATATAGACATATAAATTAAGTTCAATCTGAATTTTTCTAGTGACGTACCGTATCTTTAATAAAGGATGACAAAGGCAAGTACGGTAATAAATGTAGGGCTTCTGATATAAAAAAACATTCTTAAGAATTTTGTAGATGTATATCATGCTCAAGTTTAATGTAATCGTCTATTTAAGCCTTCTAACAATCGATACATAGATACAGCAAAGGTTAAATATAAATACTTGAAGATTGGCTGATTTATATATATTTACCTAATGGGACACATTCTTTTGATTGTTCTACTTTCTTCATTCTAAATTCTTCATATTGATACAAATAGCGATGAGAGAAAGAAAAAAACCATGTAAGTAGCCTGTAGCCTAGGCCTACGATACAATTTAGGATAGGCCTAACAAAAATTAGTACAATTATGTTAGAAATACTCATATAGGCACATCCTGTTTCATCAACTACCATACATGGAAAGCACAGTTTTGACAGTGAGTGATACGTCGGTAAAATCGTTAGTAATAGGTAGGCTACTGTAAATTCAGTTGTATAATTACAACATTGATTTCAGTGACTCTAGTCATACACAAACCTTCTAATTTTGGTATCAAACAAATGCATTGGATAAGAAGTCTATTCACATCAATGTCCATTGTTAATGCTCGGACTAAAGAAAAACAATGATTTAATGCAATTATGAAGCTTTTTATTCATGCTCCTTTGGGCCACTTGACGGTAAAAATAGGCTTACTTCATTTGACAACAGAGATTTTGACATCCAGGTATGCCCATGCTAGTAAAAGGAGTAAGTTAAACCTAGGCTAGCCCTAAAAAAATAAAATTTTACGGTAGGGATTTCTTGCCTAGAGGCCATAGTTGTAGCAAAGAGAATTAGCAATTTACCAGCGGGCAACCTTTAAATCAATGAGGCTGTAAGTTTCCAAGAAACTAAATAAAGAGAAGATTCCTGCATTTTAATCTTCGACCAATTTTAAGGTACAAGCCAACATGGATAGGCATAACTTCCAGAGGGGCCAGACAAACTTTGCCATTTTTGAGGGTAGATACAAAATTATACTACTCTAGAACAATTCATATAAAACAATGTTAGTATAAATGATTGATTAAAAAATCAAATTAATTTTTAAACAGTCGTAGTCTTAAATTTACCTGGGTTCCACCGATAAAAACAACACAGCCGGCACCTGCTGCAGTCATTCCCCAAGTAAAAAATGTGCCCAAAATAGTTTGAAAAATTGGACTGTCACTCTCAATCATGATTATGTCAATATTTTAAAATAAATTTAACAAATAGAAAACTTTATAGTTACACCAAACAAACAAAACACAAAACACTAAGTACAGGTTAACCACAACATTTCATCTGTCAAAAGTTAAAAGACCAAAGCTAAAGCTACAGCAGGCAGGCAGACGTAACTGCGTTCAGGGGTGCCAATCCGTCCATGAATTATGGTGCCAATCCCTCCAAAAATTTCTGGAAGTACAGTACTGTAATAAAAATATTCCCCCTTCATTATTGAATAGCCTACGTACAGTATACATTTACCATTAAATATTTAGTGTTCAAAATTAAAATAAAAAATTAGGCTCTATATTTCAAGTTGTATCACATATTTTAAAGTCTTAAACCTTTGAAGAGAAGTTCAACTTTTTCTGTCAATTTTTTCTTATTATTTTGATTTATCTTTACCTTCCAAAAAATTACTTTAAAAAATCGTTTATAAAGGTAAAATTTAATTCTGAAATGGTAGAAATGCGGGAGAACCTTCTTCATCTGTATTCATCTACGAAGAATCTGCATTCAGATCATCCTATGAGAAAATCCTACCTTAACTTGAAAATGAGGTACAGGGAATCTGTTAGGGCAGCAAAGGCCAGCAATGTCATGGTTCATCTGAATAAATCTGACAATAGGTCAAAAGCTGTTTGGAACATGGTAAATGAAATGATTCCTAGTAAGTCTTCGAAGCCTCACAAGAATATTCAGATTATGGACGGTGAAAAACTTCTTTCAAATCCCAGATCCATTGCCAGTCCATTTAATTTCTTCTTTGCAAATATAGGAAATAAGTTAATCTGTTTTCTAATGACCCTGTTGCATAAAAAAAATTGCATCTGATTGCCAAGTACTTGTTCTTCTCTTTATCTGTGCACTTAATGACACCAAGAAGTAATTGGTGTCATTAAGTGTCTTAAATTAAGCAATTCTTCTGGTAAAGATGAAATATCCTCCAATCTTTTAAAGGAAGTGGCTGAGAGTATTGCACGTCCACTGTCTTACTTATCAAATGTCTCGTTTGAGGAGGGTACTTTTCCCTTTAACATCTTCTTTTTCAAAAGATCCTTGAAAAACTTTTTTTTTAATCGTCTCTTTTCTTTTTTATCGTCAAACAATAATATTCTCTTTTACAAGCAATTCGGCTTTAGAAAAGATTATTCAACCATAAATGCCATGTTTAGTTTAATTGATAATGTCTCCAAGGCTCTGGATGACAAAGAAAATGTTATTGACCTGTCATTGACCTCAGTAAGGCATTCGCTATGGTGAACCACAACCTTATTCATATTAAAAAACTCCACACTTTTGGGATTAGAGGAAAAGCACTGGGATGGATATCTTTTATTTATTTATTTATTTTATTTATACACGGAATTTTCCATTTTCAATTTAATAAGATTCTATTAAATTATAAATCTCCCAAGACCAACTGCAACAAGACTTTAACTATTCTAATTAATAAACTAATTAACAAATAAATAATCAAAACAACTATCAAGCTTGAAGTAATACCAGAACATAACGAGTAATAAAACTACGAATGAAATAACAAAATAAATAATCAACAAGAATATAGGAATTAGATAAATACAAGCATAACAGACTTATGTGCCCTACAAAAATAATAAAACATAATAAAATCTAACAACTTCACCTAGCAAAAAAACAACTTATGCTTATGTGTTTGCAAATGCCCATACACTAAATAATTTTCTTCTCAGGCCCGACTCGGATTCAGCAAAAAGTCCACATCCAAGGAAGCTGCTTTGTTTCCCAGACGATGAAGCCTCGGGATGGTCGAGTAATATGCATAAGACTTGGATGATGCTGTCTTTCAAAAATGTCTCTGGAGCGTGTTCGAGTCGAGCCGCACTTGAAGTCAATCAGAGCGAGGAGCATGGGGCAGTCAATAACACCATTTAGAAGCTTATTCAGAAAGCACATATCAAATACTCTGCGTCGAACATCAAGAGGAGCCAGATTATAATTCAACTGGAGATAATAAATTGGAACATCCTGAAAGTTGAATCCAAGCCTGGTTCCCAGAGCAATCGTATAAATCGCTTCTGTAAGTTCTTAAGCCTATCGCAATGCCCACTTTGGAAACGGGACCACACAACAGTACCATACTCAAGAAGGTGCCAGACCAAAGACTTGAAGAGTAGAACAAGTGAATCGGGTCCAAAGGCATTTTTTAGAAGTTCTGAGAATGAATCCAAGCATTTTTTGTTCGCTCTGTTACAAACTGAAGCTATGTGCTCAATTATTGGGGTCAACTCTCAGGATTAAAGATTATCCCAAGATCTTTAAATAGAGTGACTCTCCTGACTGCTACACTGGCCAACGTATATCCGTAAAGAAGCGGAGATGAAATCCGACAAAAAGTCATAACTGCGCACTTGGCTATATTTAGTTGCATATCATTATCCTCACACCATAATATGACATTTTGCAGGTCAGTCTGGACACTGGTACAGTCTTCAATACAAAAGTGATTCTCTTGAAGAGCTTATAACGTCGTCGGTAAAAAGTAAACATTCAGAGCTTAGAATGTTTTCTTTTCTCATTGTGAGGAAGCAATCTGTCAAGATCTCCTACATGGATGAGTGCGGAAATTTATCCAAGCACCATTCCCATGAAATATTTGTAAGCTCTGGCGTGCTTCAAAGATCGGTCCTTGGACCAATTCTTTTTTTTTGTTTGTTAGTTTGATCTTTTTGAATTGACACCGAAATAATTGAGTCCACTCATCAGACAGATTTTTTGGGTTTGGTCATTGGAAATTCCTAGAAATGTGCAGATCTATATCAGCATTGATATAGACGATGAATAGAATTAAGCCGAGAATTAACCCTTGAGGGATTCCAGTCATACTGGGAAATGTGTTAGAGAGATATAGTATTTTTTACTATGCCAGGATACGAGAAGTCAACCATGGCCCGTTGTCTTTCAGAAATATATGATATGAGCCATTTTAAAACTAACTGTGCTACTGATACCCATGGAGAATAATTTATATATGTGGTGGATATACTGCTTTTTTATATAAGCGAATAGAAAATCAACAATAGAATGAGTCCTCTAAAACATTTCATAGAAATAAAATTATACTATTTATCATTGATATTGATATTTTTGTAATAAAATGTTTTATTATTGAAGTGATAAGATATAAATGAAATTACAACACTGTACTCCATGGTGCTTAATTGATATCCGATCGGAAGAGAAGCCGATGTTTTCCAGAGATTCCAGCTGCAGCAGCCGATCCTCTCTGGTGGAGTTTTGTCTGTTGTCTCTGTCTGTCTGTCCTGTCATGGATAACCCATGATCAGATCAAAACAATTAGTAATAGGGATCATAGTAATATAGTTGTACTTTCTCAAGTTTTACATTTTATTATGAAGAGTGTTTTGTAAATGGAAACTTTCAAATAGTTAATTTTTTGCCACAATAAAAAAAAACTAAACTAGGCCTAGTGAATTTGTATGGTGACTTTATAGAACTAGATCGTCATTAACTGTTGTTTGGATGCAAAATTTGGGCCCATTGTTTAGAGTATTTCGTAGACAATGTTTGAAGACAATTCTTATGAGCCTATAGCAGAAATATATTTAACTCTGAGTGGCCAACCAAGTTATGATGATATTTATTGTTTGTGCAGCAGAGTTTTTGTTGAGGGTATAAAGTAAGTACTTTACTGCGGCTTTTTACCACATTAATGTTATTATAGCCTACATTTGTCTTTGTGACTAAGAAAATGATGACAGAATTGCTGAATGCCTCTTTATCCTGAGTTGCTAGTTTGATCTGGAGATTTACGCCTCCATAGTGTAAATTTGATTCTGGACCCAGTTAGGTACACAGTAGGCGTATTTATGATGCTATTGTTAGTCAACAGGTTGACGATAGTGTAAAGACAACAGTTTAGTACCCACACATTCAATATCCACGTACAGTTTAGTACCCACACGTTGTAAAATTTCACTTTAAGTAGGGCCTAGGCCTATAAGTAAACAACAAAAGGCTAAACTTGATGCAGTACCCAACTTCAATGCTATGCCCATGTTTTATTTGTTTCCCCTATTGTATTTAAATTTCTTTAGGTTAAACTTCTTTATCCTACTCCACCGTAATTAAGTTACCGATGTGGAAATTTTGATATTGCGATAATATTGCTAGGTATTCGAAGGATGATAGGCCTACAATTACACAATACGATTACAAATTTATTACCTGATTTAGTTTTGTTCTACAGTACAATAATATGATTAACCGTACCTTTTGACAACTAAACAAATAAGTTATAAGTTATTGCACACAAGTAACTGAAAATAAAAAAAAACTTGTAGGCCTAGGCCTATAAATTTTAGCTAATGTAACCTGTAACATTATCAAAGAATAACACAAAATAAACTAGGCCTAACCAATTTTATCGTGTTGGTGGGCGAAACTTCGTTATCCGTCATTATAAAAAAATTAAATTATCTAAACAGTGATACCAAGTTTGTAAGGATCCAACAACAAATAACGGAGTTATTGTGGTTTTTTGCAGAAAAACACTGATTTTGCACTATGATTAATGCCAATTTAGGTTATTTTAAGAGAAAAATCTCAATAACTCCGTTATTTTTTGGCGCATCCTTACAAACTTGGTTTTGTTGTTTAGATAATTTAATTTGTCAACTTTTGTGTCTCTTGTAATATTTTTATAAGTTTTACCGTTTTTGAGATATTTGAGTTTAAAAATTTAAAATGGCCGCCATTTTGAAAATATGCATCAGAAAAAAATAATTTTTATTGTTCAAATGGAAATTAGTGCTATAAAGATCCATGCCAAATATGAAGTTCCTAGATCAATCCGTCACTGAAATAAAAATTATTAAGTGGAAAAAACAAAATGGCGGATATCTGGGTAAACATGCATTTTAGGACATACCTTCATAGGAACTTTTTTGCTTATTTTGACCCAATTAGTCATATTATGAAGTTTGGTGATGGACTTTAAAGACACCCTGTATATTAGTACACTTAGTCGTCAATTGTAAAAAATGGCAGTCTTGAATGAAAAATTATTGCTGAATAAATAGTCAAATCCTTAACTCAAATAAAATAAACGTACATAACTTACTTAGTAAAACACCGCTTTACAGCATAAAAATTAAAAGACTACTTTGATTAAATTGGTAAAGTTTTGAATATGGAAAACTGATAAAACTATTTTGAAATAATCACCGTATCACATAACGCAGATGCAGCTATGAGATTGGCATTTGGGAAGCACATGTTTACTTCCTGTTCCCCTCTTATTACCATGTGAATACTTACAATAACTCTTCAATCACATCGATAGATGAAGTTTATGAAGATTGTGTGTGGTGATGTACAATGCTATACATTCGCTTGCTGGGGGCAAAAGGGACTAAAAATGGTAATACACTAAAATAAATTATTTACTGTAAAATTTTTTTTACATCATTCTAAGTTTGGGTGAAGAAAATTTTGGATGTTGCCAAGTCGGGTAAACAAGAGTGTGTTTTGTACTGTAGGCCATGAAACTTAGCATATGTCTGGGATCTATTTTTGTCCTGAGAGAGCTCAGCACGTGTTGATGATGGATCAGTCCTATCTACAAATTTAAGCTTTCACATTTTGGAATGGAGGTTTGTGTTGGTTGAACAGTGGATTTAATAAGATACTTGTATTCCATCCATCTTAACAAGGGCACATAAGGAGATTACGAGACCCTCATGAACACACGTGCATCCTACCTGCCCGCCAGGTACCGTAGATGACTGACGCACTAGTAGAGAATGACACACTAGTCAGGTAGATGACTGATAAGTTCAGTAGAGGATTGATAATTCTATAAAATGACTTGTTCAACCAATATGGTATATTTGGAATCTCTAATTAATTTCAAATAAATTACAACAAAAACAATAGTACAATAACTATGGAAAACAAACTGCCTGAAAAACTGTTTCCATACCTTAATAATGGTACACATCACTCAGTTACGCTCTTTTGTCTTAAGAGTCTTCAGTACTCTTATTCTGCAGTACCAATTTTTACTTGTTAGTAGACTACCCATATTTGTCAAAATGTAGGACGGGCCCATCACATGTATTAATCCCAGAACTATTTTTATTATTAGTGGGAATGAGGAAGAAGCTCAAGATGATCCTACGGTTGAAGGAACCTCTTTGAAAGAAACAAGCAAATCCGAACATTCTCCGGAAAGCACAGTTAGGTTCTGCAACTCTGCGGAGCCCCACACAGTTCACACACCCAAAAAAAGCCATGTAAGGGAGTTTACCCATACAAAGCAGTAATCGCTAGAATTATTTTGAGTTATTTTTTTACTGTATGGTACTATTTTCCATTTTTGGGTTTTTGTGGTAGCTTTGATTATACAGGGTGAGTTTTAAGTCTCTTCCCCCCTACTTATTTTTTTATATGGTATAAAGTTAGAAAGTTTAAACTCCGCACATGTATGTTAGACCTAAATATCTTGTTTTTCATGGGTTCATTGACATTCTATCTCCAATGGGGGACAGTCCACGAGGAGTAAGCTGGGATTCTTAAATGTAAGTAAGGGTTTATAAGATGTAAGAAAGTCTTGGAAAGAACTTCATTGACCTACTTCATATCATACATTATTTTAAAGCGCTTTGCATTCTAAGCAATTTATAAGAAACCTGACCTCAAAAGGTCAAATGAATCGGGAGTTATTGAATTTTTTGTTTTCAGTAATATGATTTTTATGCAATGTTTGATCACCTTTCATTTTTGATTCAGTCATACTTTTGAGGAAGGGTTTGCAGCATTGTTTTCTTGTCTTAGAGACCTTTAATTTGATGTACATATCAACCTATGCTTACATTTAAGAATCCCGGGTTACTCCTCGTGGACCGTCCCCCATTGGAGGTGGAGAATCAATGAACCCATAAAAAACAAGATATTTAGGTCTAATAGATGTGTGGAGTTTAAACCTTCTTACTTATACTGAATGGAAATAGGGGGAAGGGACTTAAAACTCACCCCGTACGATCATCTAGTTCCCACCACGTCCACTCTCATTCCAGTTAAGATGATCCAGGTTTCGCTGTTTTTTAGAACATAGTTCCTCGTAATTCATGGACCTGTAAGGATACGACTATGGTCTAAATGGAGACCAAAACTTGAAATATCAAGTCAAGTCAAGTCAAAGCAAAATATTCTTTATTCATTAGTATTGCAAGGAATACATTGAATGGTGTCCAGAACTATAACTACACATAAAACAATGTATATTACTATACATAAAACTAATTACATACATAAATAAATTTTTAAAAATAAAAATTTTAACAAAATAATAACAATAATATACTGTAAATTATCAAGTATCTGTTAATGTTTGTTTTTATTATAAATCATAGCAAAAGTAAAATAATAATCATAATTTATCACATTAAAATTGTGCATTTTTTTCATAAATCGTCAAATGAATAAAGTGTTTTATGAATTAAATAATTCTTTAGTTTATTCTTAAATTTTGATAGGGTCGTTTCCAGTTTTATATTTTCCGGTATTCTTTTATAATACTTTATTCCTGCATACTGTGGTTTTTTTACCATAAAGTGCCAGTCCATGAGAAGGAATAGCTAACTCATCCCGTTGTCTGGTATTGTACTGGTGATTCGAACTGGAATGAGAAGATGGTTGTACAAAATGTATTACCATATGATCGTTTTCATTTTTCTTTTAACTGAGAAATTGTTGATTCAGCTAATTAAAGCCCAAGTCAAGTTGGAAACACAACTTAGTAGCGTATTGTATCTTTGTCTCTTACCATTATATTAATGTTTTTAATTCGGTTTTGACTTTTCATAGGCCTTCTGCACAAGTAATGGTAAGTTTAAAAAGTTTGAAGATTTTCATACGAATCTAGTTGAGACTGCCATATTAAGGATTGTAATTCGTGTGTTGTTGTCATAGGAGGAGGCAGTGAGTTGTTACTGCAGCGCGTCTCACTACTCGACGGACGAACACGACAGTCTGCGCGACAACAGCGGCCTGCAGCATAGCGACAGCGGCGCCGACCTGTCCGAGACCTCCCGGGATCCCGACTGGGAGAGGTAAACCACATAGGCCTAGCGTAGAACCTCGGTAAGACACTTCTCAAGGAGATCCATAACATGGTCGTCTCTTCAAAGTGCATGTAGCACGTCTTATTGAGGATAGTGCTATCAAGGTCATGTTACCAAATATTACCATCGAGGTAATAGGGGTTCATAAACTCACTTGCAAGTACAATTTAAATGAAATGTTTCCAGCGAGTTTTAATATAAAATGACTAGTACACCTTAAAATCCATATTCAGCCATTTTGTGTTTTTGTTTTTTTCTCAATATAAAATAAACAAGTACCTACAGTAAAGTCGTGTACACAAAAATATATGTAGAACCTGTATATTATTAAACTATGCAAGTAAAACTGTTTAGCAAAATTGGGAGAATTTTACAGATACAGTAGAACCTCGATAGTTTGACTCTCGATAGTTCGACACTCCTGATAGTTCGACAAGGTCCATGAAAACTTAACATGTTAATAATGACCGATAGTGTTCATGTTGGAGCCTTACAAACGTGAAAATGTAAACAAATTGGGGAATGATTTGAATGTTGTTTATGTTACAGTTCAATTAGGTTATGGTTTCACTAAAATTTAGTGTTTCCTAAATTCAAATTATGATTTTTATACTCCTAGTGTTAAAATTTCCCATTTACACCCTATAGTTCGACATTTCGATAGTTCGACACTCTCTAAGTCCACAAAGTGTCGAACTATCGAGGTTCTACTGTAGTAGGATGTCGGGAGAGGTCTCAAATTGATAAGCCTAGGGCTCAGAGAAAAATACAGCATTATGTCCAGATTCGAGGAAATAGAAATTACCATAAAGTGTCCCATATAAAAAAGCACGGTGATTTACGAAATTACTGTTTGGTTGACATTAAAATGTGTTTTGGTTTGAGTTTAAAATGAAAGCCAGAAGACCATATAGCCCCAAACAAATATGGGTTAAGAGTCTGGTTACCTGGAATGAACCACATTTTTAACTCGGTGGTACCCATAAGCGAAAAGTACCAGCTAATCTGCATTACTTCACCTCAGAAAAATATTAGTGAAAACTAGGGTACAGTACATTAACTTTTTTTCTGATTACAGATACTGGACTTTACATGGAGAAAGACTCATATGGGAAAGTTGGATATCAAAGTATGGCTCGTTTATAGATCCGAGCTATTTACAACAGAACAGTAATGTAGATTCCTACCAGGCGCCAGCTGAAGGAGATGACACATCATTTTGTGTGCAAACTGAAAAAACCGTCGATCCGAATAGAAAAACTTCATTTAGTGGCTTGTTGCAAAATGTAAAAACGAAATCGAGTACAGAAAACCAGAGTGTTGTTGAAGGAGAAAAAGCAGATGGAAATGGACTGCAAATTTTAGTAGACAATGTTAAGACTGAATTAGATGACTTTTTATTACGTAGGTTGTCTGATATTTCTGAAACTGCAAAATCTATCTCTGGAAAGAGTGAAGATTCAAATTTAGATGAAACGGACAAATTGCGGCTAAGTGTTGTTAGCAGATGCTCGGGGAGCAGTGCACCGTTGTCTGCGACTACAGACTCTATGACAAATGTTACCCGTATCACGCTCTCATCCTCGGACTCCAGCTACGGATTGGACGATTCATCGGGAAAGAGTAGTTCGATCCTGTCATCATCAGATTCAGCCAGTTCGGTAGACCAGCAATGGCAGCAACTGTGGGCTGAACACTTCAACGAGCAATATTACTATCACTACAACAAGTTCACTGAACGGTATAAGAAGAAGGATAGCGACGAAACAAAGACTGACTCAGGTAAAATAATATTATCGATAAAAAGTAATCAAGCACTTTCTTAATTTTTAACTCAGTATACTCTAGTTAGCTAAGTCCTTTTTTTACCTGGCCTCATTTTTAACCTCAAAAATGTTTGCATTTTCTGGCTTTCTCTTTCCGTTCTTCCTGTGGTATTTGTAATTTGGTTTTTCTTGTTTTGGGTGATTGATTTTCCCTTTCTGAAGTGATATCAAGGCCTTTAAACACTTAGTGCAGTAGCTGCTAAAGATTACGGTTATCAGTTTGAATAATTAGCACAAAACAAAAAGATGCTATTTACTTCTTCATTGAAGTAGGAAACAAAACGGAACTTACCAATACCTACACACTACTTAGTAGTCAAACCATCCCCCGAGTGACGTCTTAGCTGTGCCAGCTCCCACACAAGATGTTGTACCTTATCTCTAATCATTTTTCTGTTTACAGGATTCATTGTGGAAGACAGTCAAGTGTCACATCATACACACCACCAGGAGTCAATTGACGACGTGGTCAGTATAGAGACACAGGACAGTGTTAGTGAAGGGGAGCACTCGAAACCTGCGTCCGTCAGTAGCAAGTCCAGCTGTAGGAGCGAGTCAAAGAAAAAAATTAGGGAGAAGCGGTGAGTTACTGGTTGGTTAAACTTAAAATATTTAAAATGTGTGAACCCCAAAAGTTTTTTGTAATTTAGTCAATGGGAAATTCAAGGGAAATGAGTGATATGTTTGCACTGTAATTATTAGCCATTTTAATAGTCACTGGCCATAATAGACAAATTTGCTACCTATTATTTTAATTACGGTAGTATATTTTAAAACAAAAACACCACCATCATTGTATGCAGAATAAGTTTAGGCAATTAATATCAACACATGGCTCTTAAAGTCTTTTAAGCCTAACTATTGAGTATTAGGCCAGCCACACACTGCAACAGACGAGGCGAGGCGAGGCATTTTGACTTAAGGCGTCTTGAGTGATAGAGGAAGCATTGGCGCTTATGGAGCCCCACACACTGCAAGAGGCGAGGCGAGGCGAGGCACGAAGACGCGGACAGGCGTCTTTAGTCAAAAAGTGCAGCAGGCAAAAATTTCGTTTCGTCGACAGTCACTAACAGTCAAGGCGTCCTGCGCATGCCCAAAGTCACGTGACACCCCGCGTTCACCAGCTGTCGTCTGTCCGTTTACAAGCAGTTTTGGCTTGATTGTTTTGGATCAACTTGTTACCTAGGCCTATACAGTTGTAATTAATTATATTTAACTATAGTTTTAATTAACTATAATTATGTATCAGACGACTATTTATTTTTTTAAAGTAAATTTAAGTAATATCTTACTTGTGATTGGTTTTATTTTCAACAATGGGTTAAATAATTGAAAAGACTCTTAAACGTGACAACTGAAATGAATTATACAACAATGATCTGCAGCAGATTCAGTACTGTTTTGCGAATATATACCAGTACTGGTACCTCATGTAAGTAATAGTCAATTTATTATTGTAAAAGTGTATAATATTGCACAATTCATCGATTCATCCTCAATACAGTACAAACAATTATAACGAAGAACATTAGTTATTGGTTTAGATCATTTTTGTACAAATTAGACTAAAATTTTAATTTCTCCATCTCTAAATTTTTTAATACATCCATTTTTCCACGTATATTTTACATGAAAAATATTCTAGCCTATTATTCTCCTTTTTTCACATTTCACATTTTTCTCATAATTTCTCCGTAAAAATATTAATTTATATATAATCAGTTTTTTACATTTACATTTTAAAGTAATTTTCACATAAATATATTCTTCTTTTTACCTTTCCTTTCACATTTAAAATTGTCACATTATTTTTGACGTGAAAAAATATTCTTTTTTATATAAGATTTTTACATAATTTTTACATTTTTCTCGTAAAAAACGATTTTCACATTTCGTGCTGATTGGGCATGATAACAGTCTCTTCCTCCTCATCCATCATACAATGATTTACAGCAGAGACTTTAGACACCTGTTTGCAAGAAACCACTCCCTTTGAATGGACTTTGAAATCGCGCCAATTGACTTGCCTCTTTGCCCTCTGCTGTGTGTGCCCGCTTCGAGACAAGGCAAGTCAAGTGACTTGCCTCAAGTCGCCTTGCCTCGCCTCGTCTGTTGCAGTGTGTGGCCGGCCTTATGTTGTTTGAGTTTTGTGCGTTTATTATATTTTATATCCAATATAACTGAGAAAAAAACTTACATGTTAGTCATGCTCAAGGTCAAGTCACAGTTTCCCTCCCTCACTTCACCAGGCATATAAAAATAGTCGGATTTCTTTAACTTAGTTGCAATGTTGAGTGTCACTGGTTTACATATAAGGTACACTAGTAGGCCTAGTCAATAAAGAGCTAGGCCTAATAATAAATAAAATAGTATAAAGGGTTACACAAGTTCTTTTCTATGAGTATTTGTCTTAACACAAAAAAGAAGAAAAACACACAAAGAACAAAGCAGTGATGTCAATAGATGTCCTGGCTTTCAGCATTGTTAGTTTGATTTTTAATTTTTTGCCACTTATTTTTTAAAATCAATTTTCATTAATTTTTTAATTCTTTAGGTTGCTACCCGTTCCTGTTGGCTATATATTACAACAGTTAAAAGCAATGTCTGTGGAGCCAAGCGAGGGAATACAGGAGGAAGACGAGAGTACGTCCCTTTCAAGACCTTCGACTATGGAAAGTGTTAGGAACATCGGGGAAAACACCAAAGTGGAAAGTGTTAAAAGTAAAAGTGCAGACAGTGAAACGGTGATGAACCTCGGTAGACCTGGTGGTTGTGAACAAGAGGGGCTCACAGAGCTGAAAGAGTTAAGGGATTGTGGAGGGGAGGGGGATGGGGCTCAGTGTTGTGAAAAGGACAATGAAGATGCTGTTATGCGAGCAGACTCTGATGAGGAGTGCGCCAATGTGAGGCACGGTGTGAAAAGAAGGTAAGAACTTGTTTGAATTTTACGGTCATTTATTGTTAATCTATTGTTCCATTAAAATAATCCCCTTTCAATAACTATTCAATTTAACCCTCCAAGTGCTACGTATATTAGTCCTTAAGTGCTGACCATTTTTTAAGTTTCGCGCAAGCATTTAAGCAAATGTGCATAATACTTATTAATTATATGAAAAGTATATCATATTGCATATCAAATTGTTCAGAAAAATGTCTACTATTAGAAAATATGATTCATTAGATCTTACTTACCATTTATTTTTTTCCAAATTTCTAGATATCAAGGGGTAGTTTTATTTTGTTACCCTTGTCTTCAGGTTTTTCCATTTCAGGGCATAATTACATAGTCAAATAAAAAAATCTGAGATAGCCAAAATGTTGAAAATTTTATTACCTTTCCATTGATATATAATGTTTATATGTTCTTAGCAAAAAAAGATAACATAACCATAACAATTTGCGATGTAGCAGCTGTACTTCAGACGACCAAAAAACAGCTGATGTTGACAAACAAGTTAGCCAACTTTGATTTTCCACTGAAATATGTATTGAACCAAAAGTATTCAGATAGAATGATATTTTCTCTTCAATACTATATAAAATATATGCCGATCCGTCAATAAACAACGGATCTGTGATGATCGTAGTAAACCCTTGTAAATGCGTCGCGATCGCGACGATAGCGCTATACGCGTTGCCGAAATGCGTCGCGATCGCGATGTTTAGCGCTTGGAGGGTTAAATTTCCTGAATAGAAGAATACTTTTGGTTTATTTATTAAGGTAGACCTATTAACGAAATTTGAGGTTAGGTTGGCTTAATTACAAATTACAAACAGTGAAATCAAAGGAAGAGGGGACCGGAGAACTTACCAACAAAATAAGTATAATATCTGTCGGTGTGTGTGTGAGCGTCAATGGTCTGATTTTAATGAAATTTGGTATGTAGGTCCAAATCCAAAATAAACCTAATCCCAGGCGTTTTTAATTTTTTTTTTTTTTTTTTAAGGGTAGGGTAGTTCACCCCCCTAAACCCTAAAAAAGCGAGAAGTCAAAATAAAAAAAAATGTCCTTATAACGATTTTATTAAAATATTGTCGTTTATCAATACAGTAGAACCTCGATAGTTCGACTCTCGATAGTACGACACTCCTGATAGTTCGACATGGTCCATGACAACTTAACATGTTAATATTGACCGATAGTGTCCATATTGGAGCCTAACAAAGATGAAAATGTAAACAAATTGGGGAATGATTTGAATGTTGTTTATGTTAAAGTTCAATTAGGTTATAGTTTCACTAAAATTTAGTGTTTCCTAAATTCAAATTATGATTTTTATACTCCCAGTGTTAAAATTTCCCATATACTCCCTATAGTTCGACACCCTCTAAGTCCACAAAGTGTCGAACTACCGAGGTTCTACTGTACTACAATACTGAATAAAATGACACCAACCTCATCGGGTCGGGAGATAATTCCTGTTCAAAAGTTATAGAGCTTAAAGTGGTTAATAAAAATATATATTTTGCATTTTCAAAAAAATTTCAACTTGAAATAAATTTTACTTTTCACCATCAAAACGAGCTCAATGAACACATTGTTGATTGGAGGCGTAGGGCGTCTAGCGGGGCGTAACGTAGGGGGTAGGGTGTCTTTCTTTTGTCTGGAAAAATATGTGTCAGTTATCTAATACTGTTTATTTATTAACAAAATAATAGGCTACCCTAGATTTTTGTTCACTGCCTCAATTAGGCCTATATCTTTCTTTTTTTATTTAGACAGTAAAACTTTGAGCCATCTGCAATAAATGCTTTGATTTTTTAATTGAAGTTTACCCAATCATCTGTTAACATGTACTAAGATAATAGGTTTATTTTTTTGCTATCATAACAGATTTCAATATGAACTTTTCAGTCATGAGAATGATGTCAGTGGTGCCTGTGTGGAGAAAGTGAAAAGTGCTTACCAACTGATGGGTTTCATGTTTGACATGGAAAATACAAAGAAAATACGAAAAGCGTCAGTATGGTACAAGAAACGATTTAACCAGATAAGGTTCCAAAACCGAATTCTGCGCTTGCACAAGCCTTTGCCCAACAAGCACATATACTTTGATGAAGAGGGAGAAGTAGTTAATGATCAGGTAATTATTTCTACTTACATTGAGTACGTAATTCAGTAGGGTCTATTTTAAAATTTAGATGAAAAATACAAACAGAACTATTATTTTTACTGCTATTATAAATGGTCATTAAAATACATAAGTTCAATACAACTTTTCCTTTTCATATAATTTCATTTCTAAAGTCTTTATTCTTTATCGGTAAAAAAATGCTGACATCCTGTGATGGCAAAGATCTGACGACTAATACAATGTGTCTTTCAGTCAGGAAAATATGGGATTAAGGAAAAAGGGGTAGCCTATTTTGAATTCAAAGAGAGGAAATTTTCATCTGAAAAAACTCCAACCGAAACCTCACTGTTTATTTTAAAAGTAAATGCGACTTTGGTATTTTATTCTAATAAAATGATCAGGAAAAGTATTTGTTAAAAATTTGAAAATATTGTTTCAGTACCGGTAATCCGATTGTTGATCATCCTAAAGAGTCTAAAATCTTAGGAAACCATATAAGTCCTTCTTCTTGGCTGAGTGGCAAAACAAGACTTACCCAGACTAGCAGCACATATTTTTTTATAATCTCTTAAAGCTTTTTTAAGCTCTTCTTAAAGTTTGCTTGAGCTCTTCCTAAGCGCTTCTTCGAGCTTCTTAATATTGTAAAAATAATCTGGTTCAACCTATTCTGATTTGTATAACACTAAAAAGATGGGCACTCTCAAAATAGGCTACATACACATTGACTTTCGTTCTAATTAGCAGGTGGAAAACCACCCTACAGAAAATGCAGACAACTCTGACCCCTTCATAGATGCCCTTGATTCTTCCTTCACCCTTGTAGAAGATGGCTCTCAAGAACAAAGGAAATTAGACTTGGAAGATTTTTCTGAGAAAGACGACTCTTCCGATGATGGCCAAGAAGTATTCTTCTCTGCTGAAGAAGACAATTTGGATACAAGTCAAGAAAGGCGGGAGAGCAAGTCAAAAAATGTGCCAAAAAGGAAAAAGAAAAAACAATTAAAAAAGAAGTCCATAAATTATCCTGATGTGATGATTGCTAATCCTAAGATAAAAAAGTTCTGGCGGAGGCGATACCAGCTGTTCTCAAAATACGACGAAGGGATTAAGCTGGATGAAGGTATTAATTTTTTTTTAATGATACTAATTTCAGCTAAAGCATGTTGTCCTTTGAGCGACTCTTGCGAAAGTAGCAGAGCGACATTAGCTTAGTCCTGGTAAGCATTGTTTTTAATAGAACCATTGTAGTTGATGCGACTGCGGCTAGCGACTGTAGTTGTTGACTTCAGTGAGACTGGTCTTAGGACAGGCTCAGTCACAGTCTTGGAGCAATTGGTGTCAATTATACATGTGTTTAGTTGCTTGTTGCAATCTCTACAAAGAATACAAAACTGCAGTTTACACCTGAAGCATATGAAAGGCCACCAGAAATGGCTTTTATATTAATATCTCAAAATATCCTTCTTGTGTTGTTGTAAAATATGTCATTTGTTCCTAAATCATGGTGCAAATAAGCTTTCTATCACTTCCGCATTGTCAATGTTCTCAACTGAAGACATTTAAAAAACAACCTCTTCTATTTCAATCTCACGGTACCACTTAATTCGTAAATGAGCTAAACAATAAACTAGAATTGCTCTGGAACAATCGCTCCAGCGGCAATGACATGGTTAGCTACTATCGCAAGAACCGCTCAAGAGACAGCACACATTTAAAGTAAAAAACAACTCAATTCATCACCTAGTGTTTGTGGTTCTGTTATTTTATTTTACAGTCCCTTATAGGCCTATCACATTCCTTAGCACGATAGTTGCTACGTAGGCCGTACCTCAATGCGAGTCTCTTGCCAGTGACTGGGTGGTCTGTTCGGACCACCAAACTGGCAATAATGTTGTAAGAAATAAAATAAATAATGAAAATGCCATCTGGTCTATGTTTATGAAAACGGACAAGAAGAATAACATTTTTAATACTATAACAATACATGTGAATAGTAGAAAAAAAAACTGACAAACACTATATTTAGTCTAATTTTAAAATCAACAAAGGGTCTAAACTCTGTTAAATGAAAAATAAAAAGATAAAAATCAATAAATTAATAAATTACATATTATAAAAGTTAAAACTCCAAATGTGTTCAGTGTACACTGAAAAAGGCCAAAAATGCTTTGAAATTATAATATCATAAATTAAATGGATAGTAAACAATATACTAATGTACATAATGTAAATAATTATCAAAAACTGCAGAATGAATTCCAACATGAGAGTTCAAGTTCATCAGGTGGTATGATGTTGTTACTTGTAGAGGTCTTACTTTCGGTGGTACAGTGGTACAGCTAAATAGTTTGATTCTCGATAGGTCGGCACGGTCCATGACAACCTAACATTTCAGTAATGACCAATAATGTTCATTTTGGAGTCTGACAAAGGTGAAAATGTAATCTGGATATTATTAATTTTTTTGTCTTATAAAATAAATAATTTTTCCGTTTTAGCGCCTTCAATTTCTATTCGTTCTATCCGCACAAGAGTGAAGTATCACATTTTGCATCAAACGTCATCAGGCGTTTTCCATAATCTGTACCCATCGATGTGATTTACGAGATCGTGGAGTATTCACACAAAAATAGAAAGAGGAAGGGGGCAGGTAGTGAACATCCGCTTCGACCGCTTCCCAAACTGTCATTCAGTCTGTCTCGCGTCACGACTGCACCTGTATTACGTGGAAGTCAGTTGACTGCTGGAATATGAATATAGAATATGAGAATGAAGATTTTGGATCTATATTTCCTGCGTTGTTTTTATTCCTATAGGTTCATTATTACCATGTTCAAAGTTTGAGTGCCTTATTTTCATAAAATCTTTGTGTCATCTTAAAAACAAGAGTGAATACAATCACGATAGGTCTCGGGCGGAAATGGTGACTCAAGACAAACTCCGCTTCATCGGAATTTTTTGACATCCAAACCGGTCGTCCGCCACATTAGTTCCGATGAACGAGAGTGTACTGTACAACTAACGTTTTAACTTTGGGGGATTAGCTGCATTTCGGATTTGGCAGGTACCGTTTTAATCGGTTCTTCAAAATTAAAATACTAAAAATATTTTGGAAACAATTCTATGACAATAATTTTTATTTGGCAGCCAATTTCATTAGATACCTAGAATTCCAGGATACATAAAAAGAAATTAAAGAATATATCCTTTATTCTAAAGAATTTTTTGCTCCTGCCATTTCTCAAAACTCAATAGCGATAAAAAAGCCCCAAACCTCAACTTTTGTCAATATATATATCGTATGGCTCATTTAGCCAGCCACCATGGTTTAAGAATAATAAATAAATTCTGCGGTGCAGAGCACCTGAGTCAGTATAAGTAAAAATCTAAACAGTAAAATAAAAATCAGATCTCTCTTTATAGAGCTAAATCCAGGGCGCTCAGCCATTGCAGCCCAGCTTCACTTGAGCTATGCAGACCGGCCAATCCTTCGGGGAAGGCACTCAGTGGGCACTCTTCGACTATGTGTTCCATAGTTTGATACTCTGCTCCGCAGTCGCATGACTGGTCTTGTGTCATTCCCCATTTGTACTTCCAATAATTACATCTTCCCACTCCAGTGCGGAAACGATTGAGTATAGTCCACTGCTTCCGAGGAAGATTCATACCACCTACCGCTACGGTCGGGTCAGCTATCAAGAAGTGATTACGACCTTGAAAAGCGTCCCAGGAGGAAGTCCAGTTAGTATGGATGGTGAATTTCGTGTCCATCAACTGGGAGGCTGTTCGTAGCGGTGGTTTTCGGGACCTCAATCGTCCCGCATTCTGGGGTAGGTAATCATGGATGGGCAGCTGTGGAGCAGATAAGATCTTTGTGTATTCCCTAATGAGTGCATCCCTTCGTCTTATTTCAGGAGGAGCGATGTTACACAGCACGGGGAGCCAGGGTACAGGGGTTGCCATGAGGGTACCACTAATAGCTCTCATGGTCCTGTTTAGCTGGACGTCGATCTCTCTAACGTGCACACTATTTAACCACACGGGAGCACAGTACTCAGCAGTTGAATATACCAATGACAGAGCAGTGGTTCGCAGAACTTGTGCGTTAGCTCCCCATGTGGAGCCAGCAAGGTGATGGACAATGTTAGTCCTGGTTCTCACCTTAGCTGCCGTTTTTTGTAAGTGGCTTTTAAACGTGAGAGACCGATCTAAAGTGACTCCCAGATACTGTGGGTGGTCATTATGTTTTAGCTCAACACCGTTGAATACGATTTTAAGTTTTTGGTTGGCCAGTCTATTATTCAAGTGGAAGCAAGCAACCTCAGTTTTTGTTGGGTTTGGATTAAGCTTCCAGGCTTCAAAGTATTCACCGAGGGTCGTGAGGTCATTTGTTAGTATTTCCTCTGCTTGTCGAAAATGCTGGTGTTGATATGCCAATGCAATATCGTCTGCATATATAAACTTCAAGGACCGAGTTACAGGAATGTCGGCAGTATACACATTAAAGAGCAGTGGGGCGAGCACTGACCCTTGTGGCAGGCCATCCTTTAGTTGCCTAAACGTACTTTCTCTGCGTCCCAGATATACTTTTATCATCCTATTGGAGAGCATTGAGTTGAGGAGACGCAACAAGAAAGGGCAAGGAATCAGGTCGTAAAATTTAACTAGGAGGCCTTTTCTCCAGACAGTGTCATATGCTGCAGTCAGATCTAAAAAAGCCACAGAGGTTTTCAGTCTTCGCTCAAACCCATCCTCAATGAAAGAAGTCAGAGCCAGAACCTGGTCACAGCAGTTGCGACCAGGCCTAAATCCAGCTTGTTCAACAGGGATGCTGGCATTGAGAATAGGGAGGATTCTGTTATAAATCAACCTCTCTAGCAGCTTATAACAAAGAGCTATTGGCCGATAACTTTCTGGCAGTTTTGGATCTTTTCCGGGCTTCAGGATAGCTATGACTTTGGATTTTATAAATATCCCAGGCATGTCGCCGGTTTTCAGAGTGGTGTTAAAAACTTCAAGAAGCCACTGTCTAGCCTTGTTACCCGAGTGTTTTATAAACTCCGGGAAAATGTCATCCAAGCCTGCTGCTTTGCCAATTGGCATCGCATCAATCGCCACTTCCAGCTCGTCATAAGTGAAGGGTCTAGAGACTTCCAAGGGTGCTTGCCGACTCTCCTTTATTTCATTAAGCCTGAAATTAATTTTTCTGTCTGCAGACGAACGCACAGGTTTTGAAAGTACGGAGAGGCGTTTTGCAATTTCACGAGGGCTAGGCTGTGAGGCATCGTGTTTTTCACTTGATTTACCAGTGGAGAGTTTCCTGATCAGAGACCAAGCTTTCCGACTACTTTTGGTGAAGTTCAGGTTCTCGACAGTTTCCACCCACTTCTCTCTCCTGGAGTTGTCGAGAGAGTTTAGTAGTTGGTCAGCTACATCTCTATCAGCAGTGTCTATAAACTCACTGTAAAGATCTTCGCACTCTCTGCTCCATCCTGGTATGTATTCTTTTCTAAAACCTCTTGGGATTGTCGCCTTAGCAGAAGACAGGACAAGACGTGTGAACCGATCATAGTTTTTTATTTTAGAGGGGATGAACCTGATGCCGCTATCAAGCCTTGATGAGAAGGCCTCCCACTCAGCTTTATTAAAGTTCCATCTAGGCCGAGGAAAAGATCTCACTAGTGGAATTTGCATTCCCACTGATATTATTACAGGCCTGTGCTGAGAGTGGGGGAATGCACCTAGGACCATCCTGGAAGTAGGCACGGGTGTTGCTGATGGTTCACGGGAGCAAAAGCACAAGTCTGGAGAGTACCCACGCCGCCATCGGGCTGAATGGAAGGTGTGTGGGTCCTTGGCATTATATACCAAGAAAAGGTTGTTATTTTCAGCCCAGCTTGAAAGACGAGTGCCGTTGTCATCATCGGACGAGTATCCCCACTGGGTATGATGACTGTTGAAGTCACCTACATATACCACAGGATGTTCAAAAGTTGGGAGAACTGTGTCTGACCACTGGTTGTTCGGTGGTTTGTAGACATTAACAATAGTAGTCGCAGACACCTCAACAGCAACAACAAATATGTTGTTATCACAACTTTTGTGGGAGACTGATACGTCGTCTATGTCGTATCTAACGTACGTCGCCACTCCGTAGACCCTGTGACCTATTTCCTCCACCAGCCTATATCCTGGGATGTTGCCCCTCGCACTGTTTTCTAAGTCTTCTGCGTGTGTTTCTTGCAGTGCGAGGACATCGACCTCATTTTCAAGCAGCACCTTGCTGAGGCAATCACTTTTAGATTTGCTCAGACCCTCTACGTTAAAATGACAAACATTTAAAACACAGCCTAAATTTCTAAATTGGCCCTGGAAAGGGCCGTTTGGATTTTGTCTGGCAGCTGGCATAGCTGAGAGATCACTGTATGTGACAGTTCAGCTGCCAAAGTTGTTGTTCGTTTAGCACCACCCGGGGAGTACGTGCAACTTTAATGGAATGCTGCGGACGCGAACAACATCACCCCCCGCTTTTGTCAATGAAAATATTTCATAAATTTGCATTTGAAGGCTATGCTGTGACACAACTGATGACTTGTGCTCAAAGCTTCCAACATTTATTTCCTTGTATGTTAAAAATTGTATATTTCACCACTAGTCCGGAAAGTGACCCATTTCTGGGCGAGATAGTGTTTTACGCGCGAGGCGAAGCTGAGCGTGGAAAACACTATCGAGCCTGGAAATGGGCTTTCCGGACGAGATGTGAACGATACTTTTCATCACGACGCAATTATTAATAATTGTGGAAGTTTTAAAGGAGGATTATTTTTGTAAATTCTTCGCCATTGGACATAGTAAACAAAGCTGGAATTCAAAATTTAATTTGTTTTAAACCCAGCTGATTGTTGCTGTACGGAAAAGTTTGTTTACCTTGGACGGAAAGTAATGTTTACATACATTACTTTCCGTACAGGTCAGTAAAATCAGCTGACGGTGACAGTTTGGGAAATGACTACTTTCCAAGGTCTTATTTTTTATTTTATTTTTATTTATTGACAACAACATACATAACGTACGTATTTTAAGTTGCCTATAGTTAAAGTGTAAAACTAATGATAATTTTGACATAAAATTTTAACTTAAGAGTCTCTATATCTTTTGAAAAGTTCTTCAAATTTAACACTTAAGATAATTTAAACAATAATTTGGAACTTAAATCTCTTGAAAAAATTCTTCAAAAGAATATATAACTTTTTCTGTTAAATATAATTTCAGGTTCTTCTTGAATTATATTCAAGAAATAAATTAGGTCTCAGCTGTACAGCAAGTTGTCACTTTCGTATACGGAGTGATGAAAAATTAATTTCCATCATCAAAACCATAAAGTGAACCATTTTCTTGTAACATCAAATTGATATGTGTTAATTTGTATACATTGAAACAGGTCAATTTCAAATAGCACACTCATTATTCACAAACTGAAAATACTCTTTATAAAATTTTGATCAAAATAATACTGACAATTTCTATTGTTATGTTAGAGAGCTGGTACTCCGTGACGCCAGAACCAATCGCCACAATAATCGCTGAGCGATGTCGCTGTGATCTAGTCATTGATGCCTTCTGTGGTGCCGGGGGCAACGCAATTCAACTTGCCTTCACGTGTGAGAGAGGTAGGCCTGACAACTTTTATTTTATTACATGCAAGTACCTGGAGGCCAAGTATTTGCTTTCACAGACTGTACGGTAAAATGCCAAGCCTAAAGAGCATCTTTTTTTTTCAAGACAATCTTGTTCGCTCTGCCCATTTGCCTTTAGGATGTTTTAATGTAGGACTAAGGGCGCTGCACTCTGGAATGATTTTGTTTAACTGTAACACGTGGATTTTACATCTACGGTTAACAGCTGATTTCATCATTGTTACTAATTCTTTTACATCTTAAGTAAATTGCAATTCTACAAATTTATTAGTTGTTTTTATCCATTTACTTTACTTTTATTTAACTAAGTACAGTAGTCATAATCAATCGCCAACTATTAATTAACCGATAAATTAGTTTTATCACAGAATCATTCAGTGATTCAGTTACTGGCTGCAATGGAAAAACCACATGTTTATATCAGAGCACTTAGTTTGTGCTTTGACGGTTCTGTCAGCTGTTATCAGCAACTCTTGATTCAATTTTAAACTACATAAGTCCAATGTTAAAATTTTTAGCATTTCAATTAAAAATTATAATGAAATAATTTTTTTCCTATCGTAGAGACCTATATAAGTTATTTTTATTCCAGAACGAAGTTATTTGTAAAGTTTGAAGAAAATTGTTAGAGCCGTTTTCGAGATGCATGTGCATACATTCAAATATACTTTACACATATCAGAATTTAGGATAACCCTTGCACATTCATTGGATACAGGATTAGAGTTTGTAGCACTTTTTCATGCAAATAAAGTAAGTTGTTTTGTGTTAGTTCAAGTTTTTAGAATTTTATTTAGCCGACCACAAGCTTAACTTCTGTAGGTTAAATGCATGCATACAAGTGAAAATGTTCATAGCATGTGTCATTCTTGAAGAAAGATGGAAAATTTTGAAACTTGTTATATGAGGGTTATGCATTGTTAAGCAAAAATAAGAAAACCGTTAATTCCATTTGAAATCTACCAAGTACACACAGTGCTGCAACGGCAGCATTTAAACTACTGCTCAAATACAAGAGGTACACTTGTAGCGATGGAAGTATGTACTACTACATACGAATGTATTTACACGCATATATAAAATAAATTCATTCCTAAATAATTCATAAATACATTCCTGGCCTCAAGAGTAAAGCCCAATGTGGTACTGTAGGACCTCAATAGTTAGACTCTCGATAGTTCGACACGGTCCATGACAACCTAACATATCAGTAATGACCAATAATATCCATTTTGGCATCGATAACAAATTGGTTTACTAGTCAAGTCATACTAATTGGAGGAGTAATGGTGAAATATTGATTAAAAATTAAAATCTAAATCTCAAGTATGTTGCAGTGATCGCTGTTGACATAGACCCACACAAGATTGAGCTCGCGCGCAACAACGCGCGAGTCTACGGCGTTGAGGACAGGATAGAGTTCATCGTGGGTGACTTCCTGCAGCTGGCGCCTACTCTGACTGCGGATGTTGTGTTTCTCTCGCCGCCGTGGGGTGGGCCGGACTATGCACGCAGGGCCGTCTACCCACTGGCCTCACTGCTGCCGGTCGGCGGGCGGGAGCTATACCAGCTGGCTGCTGCCATCACGGACAACGTCGTGTTCTTCTTGCCAAAGAACGTGAACACTCAGGAAGTAAGTGAGACTACGCATAGGTGCAAATAGTTGTCAAGAGACACATTGTATGCTCTATCACATGCTTTCTTTCTAGAAAATGACTTTGTGCTGTACAGTACTATCTAGCCTAATTAACTCCTAATGTATGGGAGTTTTCTCAAATTGGGCTGTAAGGTGTCATGGTTAAGAAAATTATGTTGACTTTCTGATGTAGTTGTGAAAAGCCAGGGAAAGCTTAGCTAGTCCTGTAGTTTAATTTAACAGGAATATTAAAACATGTTGTGTCATGCAGTTTAATGTGGATAAAGGTTATGCCATTTTTGCAAGGTCATAATGGTGATGATGTTTTTATTCATAATTGCAAAATGAACACTGGGCAAAATGAACATTATCGAGAGATTGTCAGTTATCAAGCATTAGAGTTTATACATGATACCATTGACTATATACACTAACGTGAATATACTTCCCATAGCATAGGAGTGTTTGAAACCGATATACGGTAGCTCAAGCCTACATTAAGTTCAAATATGATAAATAAATCAGTTCTACAAATCTTTTAAACCTTGCATGAAATATTTTATAATTGGAGATGTTGTTTACGTTATGATAATGTGATGTTTCGCGGCTGTATAACCAGCTAAAAACCACGTTGATTGCAGCGCTCCTCTGGCGCAGCATAAATCTACCTGTTGTTTTTTATTTTTTAATCAAACAAACTAATGCATTGAATGAGAAGTATATTCACTTTATAATAGCCATTGATGATACCCAGTTTTAACCCTTACAATTCCAAAACTTGTGCTAAGGCTAACCGACTTATTAAGGGTTATTGTGCCTTAGATCTTAACATGAATGACTTGGCCATCTGGTTCCATCATAACCTTGCCAGTGATCATGAGTCTTACGAATTACAGTTATGTAATTTAAACCACTTTAGGTTATCAAACCTAGGACCGGTTCTGTCCGTTGAAGTTTATTCTTTACCATGTTTGCAGGTGGTGGAATGCGCAGGCCCAGGTGGATGTGTCGAGCTGGTGCAAAACTTCCATGACCGGGAACTCGTAGCGATCACAGCTTACTTCGGTGAACTGGTCAACACCGATGAATGACCACCCTCCACTTAGGCACAATTAAGCTCAATTACCCCTTCCCTATTTGTTTTAGCCAATTTATCCCTATTTCATTATATGCTTCCGACTCATATTTCAATTTTACTGTGTTCATTAGTATTCTTACATGGAATACTAGATCAAGAAAAATGTAGTATAATTAATTTGTACTTTATGATAAGAATTAGTTTTATGTTTTTACTTGTAGATTTTTAAATAATTACTTAGTTTAAGGTATAAATTGTGAGAATAAGATTGTTTTAGAGTATTTGTAGTTTTTTTTTATATTTTTTTTATGCGAGTGGCTCTTGGTTGTGTTGTATTCATGTCATTATGTTTTCAAAATGACACCCCGTTTGAAAAATAATCTTACTGTTCCTCTTTTGTTGTTTTATAAAAAAATTTAAAATGCAGTAACTATCGTGGTAGCAATATATGGTGTTTGCTAATCAATATCATAGAGTAATTTTACAAACTTGGCGTGAATTGCTTTCTATTAACCATTATAAACATAATGTTTACACATAGACACTGTTTATAGAAAGCCTTCACTTTCAGAATGGTTAAAAATTTCATCTTATGCTTACTTTATGGACCAAAGAACGCCAGTTCCATAGCACTGTTAGACAATGTTTTTGCTGTACAATTTTCCATGTAGGCGTAGTGGATAGAACAATATTTGCCTTTTTAAAACGTCAATTAGTAGTCAACCCTTTAGTCGGTGCTGTTGTTCTCTAGGACATTTTTTTCTCTAAGAAGCAAGCAATCCCTCCAATCTATACAAATTCACTTATTTTAAAACAAACAGTAAATCTATATATTGATAAATTTTATCTATAACAAAGTTAGAAATGTAGATACTTTGAAAATATTGGTCAATTTGTATTTCTGCTCGGAGTAGAACAAAAGCAGAAAAAGTAAAAAGTTAAGATCATTGAAAAGGCATCAGTAACTCTATCCAAAAACAAAACTAACCAAGCAAGCTAAACAGTTAATTAAAATTAACAGTAAGAATGTGTTAGTAACAAGTGTTATCTCGCTTAAAAGGAAGAAAATGGATTTTTAAAATATGGATGTCTTTAGAGAAGAGTGAATTAAGTTGATGGCACTGCAAATAATTATAATTAGTTGGTAAAACTGGTCTTACCTGTGTGTCATATATGACTTCCCAATTGACATGAAACACTGTAACCTAATGAGTTTCACTTATAAAAAAATACAGAAAGATTTGTAATGGTAGTTAAATAAAAGGAACTTTTGATCTAAGCATTTAAAAAAATTAGTTTGAGAGTTAAATCTTTGCCAGGAAACCCGAAAAATGTTTTAATAATGTTTTCCAAGATATTTTTTTATTAAAGTAAGTTTAGCCCTAGTTTCTGAAGTAGAGTTAATCCTTTGCACTCCAATATCCAATGACAATCCCTTCCCAAAAGCACATAATTAAAAACTAAAAGGATATATTTTCACGTAGGCCTATCTAAAATTAAAAATTCATTAATATACAGTTGCTAGAACCATCAGAGAACCTTGTGAAGGAAAATAAAACTGCTTTCCAAAGGTTTGCCATATAACTTTTTGGTTTTCTGGATATGAAGTGTTAGAACTATAGAGATCCACCATTACACAGCTGATTGAATAAACCGATGAAAAAATGTTGCTAAGAGTAAGATATTTATTGTAATGACACCATGTACAGTAACCCTATTTTACATTGGAATCTATACTTATTTAATACGCTAAGGGTTTTTTTTTTTTGTCTTGAGAACTCCTCCTACAATTTTCAACCAATTTTTAAGTTTTTGGTGTCGTTGGATAGGGCTAGGTCTGTAGTTGTTTCCGCCAAAAACTGATGAGAATCGGACTTAAAATAAAGGCGCTATCCACCATTGAAATCTCAAAATTCCCCATTTAAATAAAATTGGGATGGAATAAAGTATTTTAAACATCTGTTAATAATCAGCTGTAAATACGTGTAGTTTTGATGATTAAAGATATCCACAATATTGGATTGGTCGGATGTCATTGATTTAAATTTAAAAGTAACATTTGTATTGTATTGTATTGTATTAAAATAAATTGCTCGATTTCGAGCAACACGTATATTAATATTTATTAATAACAGAACATTAGGCAATCATCAAATTATCAATCAAGATAAAAAAGCAAAGCTAAATTTACCCTTATAATTTCTTAAATTCCTTACGGTAGTAACGTTTAAGACAATCTCCAATTCAATTATTGTTTCCTGTAGAGTTTTCATACTTGCAGACAACAAGACATTTTGTTGATTTTTTTTTTATTTACTCCTTGGCGACTACCACGTTAGTCACTGAATTGGCACCATTGCTCTTATGGGATCCAGTCACCTGACACAAGACTACAGTTATCTTTTCTCTTCTTCCTATTCAAGGGCATCATTCACCTTTTATTGTTTTGTAGCGCAAGACGACAAGTCCAATAATCCGTTGGGAATCCAACTTCAGTAATAAAATGTACAAAAACACATACACACACACAAATATGATGTCTCTACATACTCTCGATACTTCGCGTCCCATGTCTTCAGGGGGGAATTCCCAAGTTCGCCGGTCGCGTAATCGGTAGGAGCGCCTGACCACAACTGGTCAGACTTTCAGACTAGGTAGTTTTGGCACAAACGTTAAGCAAAGGGGTTGACAGGACAGCAGCAACAAAATTTGTTCTGTACAATTTTTGTTTTTAACTTGAATGATTTTTTATTTATTATTTATGAATTCAATAATATTTTAATTATGGTCACTACACATTCCCCATTAATTTTTATGTTAGCTCTTTGTTCTAATTTTGAAAATTAATGGTTCCTTATAAAAAATTACTTTTTAATTTTTTAAGTCACATGTTACTTTATGAAAACTGATTTCCAGATAACTTAACAGAAGAAAAGTTGATTTGTTACCATAGCTAAGGTTTATTAAAGTAGAGCGTCAATTATCTGAACTAATTGGGACTGGTTCAGATAATCAAACATAAAAATATTTACTATTTGTAACCACTAAGGATTGTTTGCACGGTTAAGTTTAAACGTAAGTTTAACCTAAAGGTCAGTTGCACATGCATAATTAAACTTACATCTCAAGCTGAGTTTAACTGAATTAATGTAGATTATATTTAATACTGTTTATAATTTATTTGTGCAAATAACCCAAAACAATACTTTGGCTGCTTTTCAAGAAAAAAAAAAAATCAAAATAATCTACAGGCTATAAGGCTTAGAGATCAAAACCAAAAATAGTACACATTTCATTGCATTTTTAGACACTTAGACTATGTTTGCTGTCATACAATGGCGGTTTTTTTATACCATACACTAAATCAGTGAGCCGTTCAGGCCTCAGATAATTGACGTTCGGATAGTTGACTCTCTACTGTAGAATATCTCTGGAAGTTTTCTGGTAGCATATTTCCTCCATTTTTATGATATTAAACTTAGTAATCACTTATTTAATTTAACGGATATAAATAATTTGATTAAAACATGATTTTCACCTTATGAGTGATAGAAAAACCTCACCTCATTGTCAACTCATGTACTGTAGTTTAAGCCTGATTGTGTTATCTTATTGGAGTTACTGTGTTTGCATGTTGAATGCATTTCTTGGATGTACTCATTCATTGATCTGTAATTTTATACTGCATCTTTTTTGTGAATAAAAGTAGTAGTTAAATGCACTTGCATTATTTAACTTCTCCTTGTTGTGTACAACCAACATTGTTATTGATTGGGATCAACGAATAATAACATTGACTATATACAATTAACGTGAATAGACTTCTCATCCAATGCATTTGGTTTAATACTGTAATTTGGAAAGGTTCGTGTTCGCCACGCCAGAGGTGTTGTAATTATTCAGTGGAACTACAATGCTGCAAAAAACACTTTATCACAACATAAACATAACCCTCAGTCATAAATATTTCATCCTTGGTTAAGAAAAGTGGTAGTACCGAGTTATCTGGCATATGTCACTTGTTCTTCATTTTCCTTGCAGAAGTTCGTGATACCATAAATTGGTTTCAAACACACCTATGATATGAGAAGTCTTTTCACGTTAGGATGTAAAAGTCAACGGTAATATTGTAAATGAACTTGGTTTACCACCAACATTTACAAATTTCTAATAAACGGTATCAGTTATCTGACACATACTTTCTCCCAACAATATAAAAAAGGTGTTAAAAGCCTCAAAACATTAATGTCTTGATGGCTCAATCAGATAGCTAACAGCTGAGCAGCACGAGATTGACCCTACGCGCGTCTGACTTTTAACAACGTACTGCGTTTACCGCTAAACGAAAAATTGAATTTTCTCCACAACCACTTGACATAGAGCAATAATTTAAAGTACTGGATTATTTAGTTTTTTGAGCTTGATTTAATGGTCATAAGTAAAATTTATTTCAAAATAACAGCTTTTTTGAAAATCCAAAAAATTGATTTTTGAAACACTTTTTACTCTATAACTTTTGAACGCGCATTTTCTCGGAAATGCGGGTGGTGTCATTTTATTCAGCATTTTAATCTTAATAAACCACAAAAGTTTAATCAAAATCGTTAGAGCCATTTTTGACAAATTTCGATTTTTCACGTTTTTTGAGGGTTTTTTGGGGTAAACTACCCTTAAAAATCAAAAATTCAAAAAAATGAAAAAAACGCCTGGAATTATTGTGGTTTTCGACCTACGTACCAAATTTCACCAAAATCGGACCATTGGGGCATTCTCTAGCTCTGTATACATCCAGACACACACACACACACACACACACACACAGACATCACTCCGAAAACCACTTTTTTGGACTCAGGGGGAACCAAAATGGATAAATCCACCAACAACTCAAATTCGAAAATTTTGACGAAAACAATACTTTCTCCATATACTATGGTATAGGGGGAGAAAGTAAAAATAAATTGGATTCAACATTATTTTTTGGGATCTTTCTTATTATGGAAAAATAATTAGTGAAACATATTTTTCACACTTTTAATATATGTACAAAATATTATACATCTAAGAATAATACAACTATGCTTTACGAAGTCATAACTCTTGGGAACCTGAAACACAAAATTGCAGTTAAAAGTAAGAATGACAAACTAATAAATTAATGACTATTCAAACAAAGTTTTTGGTTTATTACTATTTAAGTTGTACAAAGGTTGATACAAAACTTGTATCCAAAGGTTGTACAGTTGTACAATGAGAGTTGATGCACTATTGCCACATCTATCCAGAAACATAATTTAAGCTATACATAACTTATGGTAAAAATAACCACAAATTACAATGTTGCAGATTTAGATGGGCTGACACGGCTGTTAAAATTTCCATTGGGATATTTTCACGTGACTAACGATAGAGCCAATGCTTAAACAAGTTTAGAGGTATGAATAATACTTTTATATACTTTATTTGAAACGCCTCAGTAACACTCACTCAAAAGGAACTTAATCATTTGGCAATTTCAACCAGGTAAACGTAACATGTAAGTGAATTTTAAGATGTATTAAAATCTAAATTAAATTTAGCCAAGAATGTAAGATAGAACACAAAAAACGAAAAATTCAACAAAGATTAGGTTACAATCTAGCTAGGATTTTACTAAAAAATTTGAATAGCCAGTAACTAATAGAGTGGAATGGCAACACGTACGCGAGAATTAACTTGCAGCCCAGTCTGTAAAAAACAAATGAAAGGCGAATAGCAGGGTAGTGTAATAACACCATGCGTGAAAAGCTTTACATTCTTGACAGGTTGGAACGATCTACAGGTAACTGGCCTACTGGCCAGTGAAATATATGGTGTTTTGTTCCATAATTTTTAGCCAGAAGCCGTGACATGACGTAGACGTTACATGTGTAAAAACGTTATGGCCCAGCTGAGACAAAACTAACGAATGAACAATAACAGGGTGACAGAAACAGGGCTACAATCTGTTGTGATGTGGCGGGGAGTAACAGCAAAAACAATTACATAAATAATCATCATCAAACATTATTGTAACCTGTTATCTAATTAAAATGAAACAGAATAACCCATTAGCGTACTCAAAAGTAACTGTAATTCCCATCTTAAGAGGTCAACTTGGTAAAGACTTGTTAGCAGTTTATTGATTACATACCTACTTCTGAGCTTCTGGTTTGATATTGATGGAATCGCCCTTTGGTTTCAGCTTTCGCTGCAAGATAGATTGCACTTTTGATTGTTCTTCTTGCTGTTGCATCTTCTCCAGCTGAAGAGCCAATTCAATCTCTTTGTTTAGCTTGATAATAGTTGCCTAAACAGTAATAATAATACATTCAAACCAGAGTGAGTTAAAAAAAATACACACTTGTATCCTCATATAATTTAGTTTTTAACAACTTTAAAGGTTTTGTTAGAGCTGTACATAAAATACTGGTGGAGTAAAACTCATTTTTCCAAAAGTGCTTGCTTCTAAAAAGTTGTTGAAATATGTTCAATAGATGTTCCCTAGTGCTAGGCGGATGACCCACAGTTTTTTATCCACTGGGTTGAAATAAGTGCTACATAACAAATAAGTTTAATATAGTAACATGTGAGAAAAGTACGTCCCCACAAGCTGTAAAGAGAAAACATAACCCCTTAAGTGCTGGCTTTTTGATATCAATAAGAAAAAAGAAAAAAGAACAGCGGAAGCTTCTGCGGAAAGGATTCAGA
The DNA here is from genome assembly GCA_030545055.2 of Neoaliturus tenellus. NCBI lineage: Eukaryota > Metazoa > Arthropoda > Insecta > Hemiptera > Cicadellidae > Neoaliturus > Neoaliturus tenellus. Next base: position 34,179,048 of record CM061532.1, read on the forward strand.
GCCATTCCGGAATTTTTGCTGCAGCAAACATAATAATATAACAATTTAATATAAAAATTAAGGACATTATTTTTATGAAAAAAATAATTGTGACACAAGAATGTTTAAAAACAATTTCATTGATGAATTCAACCCTGCTAGCTAACACTTATCAAAAATATGTTTATATGGAATGATTATCAAAAGTGGCTATTGATTAATCTGATATATATCCGTTGATATCAAGGTCAAGGTATACTTTTTATTACTTTTATTATTTTTTTCGAGGTGAAAGTCTTTTTGGATGATATGTGCAACTCGCATGACCTACTAAACCGACAGTTTTTCCTCGCTGCCTACTAAACCTGTTTAAACAGATTGTTACATTTAAATTTATAAATTTGTCTATTATAAATACCTGACCAATGAGAATAGGGTCTGGCACAAACTAGTTAAAAAAGGTGAGAATCTAATGTAGCAATGCCTTATTACCAAACTCATGGTCTTATTCATGATAAAAGTTTATTCAAGTTTAGATTACCTGTTAGCCTCATGATTTTTACAGGCAAACCGAGTGACTCAAGATAAAAATTGCTAATATGAGATATACATTTAAACTTAACAGAGTGCACTGACCGTGTGTTCCCTGTTCTGGCATATTCGCTTGTACTGCATGACGCCGTATGGGGTCGGACGACCATCCAAGAACCTGTAATCTGGACCATCTCTGAGCGCGCTACGAGAGTTGGGGTTCTCAAAAAGTGCTGAAATCCTCCTGAAAACAATCAATTCATCTTTATAACTCAAATCTGAAGTTTTGATGTTCCCTTCAACATAATAGTGCTCTTACAAGCATTTGACAAAAGTCTAAAATACCCTGAAAATGCACTTTTTTTGCATAAAATCCAGAAGTGTTTTTTAACTAAAAAATTATTGAAGATTTTGATGCATTTCATCATATCTCAGGTGATTGACTACTAGCCACGATTGAAAATTATAATTTTACTAGTTTCAGTGATCTCTGTTGTGATATGCAATAGACTTGATGATCCGACACTTGTGAGATCAGGACTGTCACATTATCATTATAGTTTACTAAAGGTAAAATTATAAATATGCTAAATAACGCTAAAAAACAAGGCCAAAACTGTCAAATGTGTAACAAACAACTAACCAATTTAATCCAAATGTTTATTTGTAATTCAACAGAAAAACCAAAGTACGGTAAACAAATACTAAACTAAAATTAGTACAATTGAAATGTTGAAGATGTATTGAAAAGAAAAGAAAATTTCACTCATAAGAAGTGTGTGTGTCAAAGCATTGTTGGATTAGTGAATGTGTCGGACCATAAAATGTCAAACTACTGATACTCTACTATAGTGGAAAATCACAGAAGCAGAAAAACGCTTATTTAAAACACATTACAGAATGAGGTGGTTTTTCATGGAGCTTGTTGCAAGTGTCAAGTTCAATCGGGACTTTGGACAGGGATCTAGCAAGGTATGATGCAACATCGGTAGTTAAAGCTTAGGTTGGATTGTGCTTTGAGTGTAGCCTCTTGCCAGCTACCTCACTGTGTGTAAACTCCTTGTACAGCACATCCATCCTGTACATTTTTTGTGTGTTTAGCACAATGTTTAAAATAATAGACCATTCACTATTATTTAACCATACTCATAATATTAGTTATTTTCTTATTAGGTTGAGATTGTGCCACCTACCATTCTACAGTACAGAAAAATAAAGTAATAAAAATATTACTAATACATAATAAGTACCAGTAGCGAGTTGAAAAAAAATAAATACAAAGAAATTATTATTGAAATGATGAAGTTTAGAATGGATCTATTGATAGATGATCTTCATGTTTGAGAATCAGATTATAGAGTGTTATTACAACACAACAATCCAGTATTTAAAATTTTATGGTGGTGGTGATGGTAAGTTTTTGTTGATTAAGAAATTATACTAATCAACATACCTTCTTGGTTCCAATGTAAAACGTGTTTTCTGAGCTTTCCTTCTTTGATTTAAAAAGGCTTTTGATATTTGGAAAACTTCCTTCCCTGAAAAATATAAAGATCAAGAATATATGAAAAAGTCGCCTACCTATTTAAAACAACCAGTATATTTGTACTGAAATTGACTGCAGTTTAGAGATTATTTGCGTTCAAACACAGCCATCAAGCTGTTAACACGGCTTGCCTACAGCATTGTAAAAACCAACCAAACATTGGATCGACAGTTTTGTATAAATTTTTAATAAACGCTTGTTTTATAGATTTGACATCTTAGCTCAGAAGTGAAATTGAACATTTTTCAACTGAATAAAATACCAAGAAAGGCAGGCTTCTTTAGGTAATTACTCCCCTTCAGCTTTCCTCCACTTGGAACTTGTACTCACTAGGGAAAGCTGACACTCCCATGAATGCTCAGTGCCCGTCAAGGGTGAGAATGGTTTGGTCTCCTTGCCATCAAATATTCATGAAAGCTTAATATTATATATTTTTCAGTTTGAACTAATTTTATGCAATAAATTAATGCATATTGCAAAATAATAAATTGGACAGCAACTCTAGGAAAACCAACTAAAAATATATAAAAGTTATTTTTGTGTCAATAGATTTCTTTTAGTCCCTATATGATGGAGCAAAAATTGAAACAGAAAAAAGTGCTTTAAAGTTCAGAAAGACAGGTCTTTTAAAACCTATTTGGATGATTTTTCTAGGTGGTCTTACTCCTGCATGTTAATTTTACACCTCCGAGGATTTACACTTACATTATAAACTTAAAGTAGATAACTATTCTACACTAATATAATCTATTACTTAATCTATACACAGATAATTTCTAAACACAAATTTTAGTTTTCAAACATGATTGCATCTAAATTACAATGGTGAACAATATCCCGCGCAGTAAATGAGTGAAATTTTGTAAACTACAGGAATGATAAATCATGGTGATTGTAAAAAAGCACTTTGGGAAGTAGGCCTGTTTATTTAACAAAACCAATTAATTAAAACATATATTTTGACTTAGAATTTGGTTTTTACAGTACCTGTTCTTTCCAGTTCTTGTATGTAATCATCAATCAACTGGAAAGAACAGGTACTGTAAATACCAAATTCTAAGTTCATATTCCAGTTCAGGGGCTAATTATAAAAATGTCCAAATATATTTAAAACTTTTAATTAATCCCTACATTAAAACATCATGTGGTTTAGTGGCGGTTCTTACACAGTCAATACGGATCGCGATATTAGGACCGTGATCCAGGATCACGATACGGATTGAGTGTGTAAAGACAAATATTGATGGGATTTATGGATCGCGATATGAATCACGATTTTGAAATTCATCAATATTTTCGTCAATATAGCGATACGTATTGAGCGTCTAAGGTAAGTTTGAGATCCCGTATTGAATCAGCTGATTGTAAACACACGAGGTGTTTTGTCTAACCACAGTAGGAGAGCAAAATCTCATAATTAGGACTTGGTTTATTATGGCCAGTACATAAAAACATACACAATTATAATGTATAATCTTTTACACTGTTAGGTAATGCTATCATAATTAAACTAGGCCTATACCATTTTATAGTTGGTGCATGAAAAAGTATAAGTTTTGATTGTTGAATTGTTTAGTACTAGGCCTATATCTAAAGATACTTATTGATATAATAACAGCTGATAAATTGGACAATTATAACGTTTTAAAAAGTAGGCCTACTTTTTATACATATTTTGCACCATCTGCCTATTTGCCTATCTGCGCATTTGTTTTGCTTTGTATATTATTTTGGAAATCTATCAAAAGAAGATTTACATAATATGAATACCAAAAGTATAAATTTTTCACACAAAAATACGACAGTACAAAATATATCATACTAAAAACGATGTAGGCCTACTGAAGCTAATTTTTTAAACAATGTGTAATGTATAAAATAGATAAAATATACTCATGATAGTGTCCTTTTTTCTGAATATGGGCCAACCATTTTAAGGAGTTTCTCGAAACAGGTTCTAGGCATACGAAAGTAGTCTTCTATGTCTGTAAGCAGTATTTCATTTAAAAGGTTCAAATGACTATACTTTTCCCGTTTTTGCAACCATTCCTTCACCCACCGCTTGCGTTTAACCCTCCTTTTCAGTGATAAACCAATCAAAATTGCTGCAAAAGCTTTTCTGTTGTTTTTGTCCATAACTTAAACTGCAACTGATATTGAGTTGCGATCCAGATGACGGAAGTATTGATGTGTGATCCATATTGACCGTGTAAGGTTTAGCTCTGAAAATAATATTGTCAATATTTATCACGATCCAGATCATGATCCGTATTGACCGTGTAAGAACCGCCAGTTGGTAAGTTGTGTTCAGTATTGACCACAATGTATTTTTAATTTGCTTCTTCACATATATTCTGAAAAGAATTTGTGTGCAACGATAATAATTCTGATTAACTTACTACATTAATACTATTTTAAATTGAAATGCTAAATTTTCAGTAAACATTGTACCCAAGCTCAAGATTTGAGTCCCAGGTATTAAGTTTTCCCCAGGGAAATATTTCAAACATCTTAATTTGTAAGAATTGTCACAATTCATTTAGATACCGTTTTCCTTTCACTTTGTTATGATAGAAACAAAATAATTTTAGGAAAAATACGAATCAAAAGTGTACCATTGATCCAAATTACCTGGCACTCGACCTTTTGAACAACCGTGATAATTTTTAATTTATTGCCTGAAATTTGCACAAACATCCTGAACTTCAATTCTCCTTGCTTCAAACAATATTGTCAATGTTCTTTTGATTTTGTCATTTGTTTGTTAAACGGATGCCACACTAATTTAAAAGTTTTTTTTTACATTTGCGGCCGCAACAACAGTTTTTACATCTCCACATGCGGCCGCAACACCAGAATGCTACATGTACTCAGCTAGTTAACAGTGTGCTGCAACGGTTAGGTGTGATATGTTAACTTAATTATTGATATATTTAGGCCTATATAAAATACTCCAAAAGGTCATAGCAAAGATAACAAGTGCATTAAATACTCGGCAAATCAACTGTGACTGCGGAGTCATGGAAGGATGCTCCTGTCAACGACCTAACCCCTTGGCCTATTTATTTCAGTCCAGGCAGCTGGCCGATACAATGACTTTTTAAAATTTCATAGGGTGGTGAAAGTATTTTTGACATATCAAGCAATAAAATGCTAAAACCAACCACGGGCAGCACGCTGTAAACTGGTGGTTCTCCTGCAACTTTATAGGGTGGTCCTTTTTTATTTTTATAATGTAGTATGCCATTCTTGTACACATAAAAAAACCCACTTTTACAATAACGGTACGTGCCAAAAAGTTAAAATAAGTCAGTTCAAATATCTCAATGATCAGCAATATTACAAGGAAGGGGGGCTGATAGTTACTAAAACTCTTCATTACTCAACATTTAATTATTTACAAAATTTTTCTAAAAGAATATGATTTGTTAGATAATGTTCAATGATGCAAAAATGTTCAATAGTCTTGGTGTTGTTGTCACTTTAATCTTTACTTCTCACAATCAAACAGAAAGTTTTAAACACTTATCTTCTCTTAACTACTGTCCATCCATCATCTTCGGGTGGCCCTCCCTCCTCTTCTTCATCTTCTGAAGAATCCGTCTGTTGCACTTGAGCCGCCATTGTGTGCAGGACAGTCCTGTTGATCGGAGTTCTGATGGGTAATGACGCGAGAGCTGCCTGGAGACTGGCGTGGTCTCCCTCACAAAACATTCGGTACAGTTGGCACAAATGGTTAGCCACTTCATCATTAGAATTGTCTTCTAGAATGGTTGAAAATTCTGCATCCACAGCATCCGCAAGCAGATCTGATATTTCGTACCAGTCCACATTTCCGGACGACATTGTTTGAGCGACCAAATCAATCATGCTGGTTAGTTTGAGCTGTGTGACAGCCGGCGGTCCACCCATACCATGTTCCACTGCTAGCTTTATGGCTGTCCAATTGTTAAAAATGATTCCTATCACATCTGCAAAACTGGAGTAGAGTTCCACTTCTGAAGTTTCCATTGCTTCTCTTATACTGTATCCAGTTAGTTCAGAACAGCCAACCTGGAGTAAATTTGTTTGTATAAGAAACTTGGATCAGAAGAACGTTTAATGTTTAATATGCATAACGAATCATTAATTGATACAAACAGCACCAATAGTTAGTTTAGTTCGACTATACTTATCGGAAAGACAATTTGATGTAGGCATATTTAACCATAAACAACTGTAGTAGCTACGGTACCCAGATACCGTACATACAACATAGTCTTACCCCAATCGAGCATACCTGAAGTAAATTTCATATAAAATTTAGAGATTTCTTTGTTTGCATAAATACAATTCAATCGGTTATGTTTGTTAATTGTCAAGATTTAGGCCTATATAGAAGTTTCTTTCAAAACATACAACCTTAATTAAGCTAGGCTGTGTATTAAGGCTAATAATACATTTTTATACTAACTATAGTATAATACAGTTCACTCTAATTCATTCGCACTAATGTGGCAGACAACGGATGTGGATGTTGAAAATTCGAGTGAAGTTGGACGGGTGTCATCGTTTTTGTCATTGGGGAAACCAATTATGATTTATATCCACAATTATTGATGAGCAAATAAAAAAGGTACCGGTATTGAAACTTCTAAAGACCTACTTAACATTAAACTTATCAGAGAAAGAAAATAAAAGGAAATAAAGTTTCAAATTAAACTGTACCTCTGCCTCCACTTCATATTCTACAGCAATAACTCTGACGCAATAAGCAATTGACTCTCCAGCATCAGTTCCCTTAATTGATTTAGATTTAATTTCATCCACGACAAAACCTTTTTCCACTACAGTCATAACTTATGCCCTTAAATTTTTCAACAATGATTAATTGTTGTTCCACACAATCAAAACGCAAATGTAGCCCAAAGACTAGCAATGGCGAAGCAGATTTTTTTTCTGTCAGCTCCTATTTCCGTGTAAATCCTTACACTGCCTCGAAAATTGGGTAAATTACCCGCTTTTGGCAACACCGATCAGCTGGCACAACACTTCCGTTACGTCATCTCTCTGAGTACTCTGGCCTGGTATAGTTGGCCTTGGCGTAACACCAGTTATAGAAAACATCTAGAAGTTTTGTTTTCGTTAAGAATAAATTTTATTAGGCTATTTTAAACAATTTTGGGAAAGTAAAGGATTATCCATCTACTAAAACATTGCCAAAGGATTTTTGGTTCTGATGAATATTTGGCGGATCTTACTTACACGGTCAATACGGATCGCAATATTTGGATCGTGATCCTGGATCACGATACGGATTGATTGTGTAAAGTCAAATATTGATGTATGATTCATGGATCATTGATCAATATTTGACTTTACACAATCAATCCGTTTCGTGATGAAGGATCACGATCCAAATATCGTGATCCGTATTGACCGTGTAAGATCCGCCTATCAACTGATTTTGTGTGTAAAGGGATTTACAGTATTACATGTATTGGGTGATAAACATATTCATACTGTGTTATGTGTTTACATACCGGTACTGCAGGGTTAAACAATTTTTTAATATGAAATATCTTTGCACTCTATATGCCTGTATGAATGGGCCTAAGTAGGCTAAATATACAAGTGAAGATCATATTCAGTGTTGAGGTAATGTTTTTTAGCATGTAGATGGATAACTTATCAATGCTCTACTTAATTATGATTCCTTTATTACACCTATTGGTTATTTAAGAGGACTTGGTTTTACTATATATATGTTAAATACACAGCCTTGGCAGGGTATTTAGAAAACATATTTTATGAAATGATTAAATTTTACAAATCTTGAAATATAACTAATTGGAAATAAATTTTAATTTTTTATCAAGGGGTTGTGGCTCCACTAAAGAAAGACTGAAGAAATCCCTGGAAAAAACTAAAATGACCCAGTCAAATGGGAGCCCATCTACAAAAATCTCATCTTCAAATATGAAAATTTATAGAAATTGTGATTTATTAATTATAGTCTACTGTGTCCACATATTATATAATTAACCTTATAATATATTAGTGTTAATATTAAGTAATTATTCTTACTTAATATTATATTAATATATTATAAGTAATTATACCAATATCAATTCTAACTAGTTTCAGCAAGATATTTGAAAAAGTTATATTGGAACGACTCAGTAATTATTTAGAAAGATTAGCAATTTTATCAAAACAACAGTTTGGATTTCAGAAGAATAAATCTACAGTCAAAGCCATATTTCAATTGATAAATAATGCTGTAAATTCACTAGAGAGAAAAGAAAAATCCTTAGCTGTATTTTTTGATATAAGGAAAGCCTTTGATCTAGCAAACCATGATCTTCTGTTGAACAAAATGGAAAGCATTGGAATAAGAGGAACAGCATTAAATTGGTTTAAGAGTTATCTAAATAACCGAACACAAATTGTTGAAATCCCTTATACTGGTGTGGATGAATGCTCTTATCTCCAACATTCAAAAGAATTAATTATTAAATCTGGAGTACCCCAAGGGTCCATCCTTGGACCGATACTTTTTCTTATTTATATTAATGATATAACTTACGGAAACGATCTAAAGCTTACTCTTTTTGTTGATGATACTTCAGTATTTGTGTCCCAAAACAACAAAGAAAACCTTGAAATTCTCAGCTACACCGTTGTAAATAACCTAATGCGATGGTTCAATGAAAATGGTTTCACTATCAACAGTTCAAAAACTAAAATTATAGAGTTTTCACATAATGCTCAAGAAAAAATTAACAATCTCCTTCTGGGTGAAGATGTAGTGGGATCAGAATACGCACTGAAGTTTTTGGGACTAAGTATTGACAACAATTTAAATTTTAGACAACATATTGATAGTCTATGTGCAAAATTAAACAGAAATATTTTTGTTTTGAGAAGACTTTCCAAATTCAATGATTTAAATCTACTATTAACAGTATACTACGGCTTAATTTTTCCTTTTTTACAATATGCCGTCCCAATTTGGGGAAATTCATGTGCTAATATAAAAAATGTTTTTATTTTGCAGAAGAAGGCAATAAGAATTATATTTAAAAAACCAAGAAATTATTCATGACGCAACATTTTTAAGGAAAATCATATATTAACCTTCCCCAGTATATATATATATATTAGAAACCCTAAAGTTTGTAAAGAAAAATTTACCTCTTTTTATAGTTCAAAATACACCTTGTTATATTAGGCACAACAACAACCTCAAAATTCCAGTTCATAACACTACTCTATTTGAAAAACATCTTTTGTATAACGGCATAAAAATTTATAATAAACTACCCAAAATTTTAAAAGAAGAACAAGACTTCAAGATTTATAAGAAGAAAATAAAAAATATATTATGACAAAAAACCTATTATAAAATTGAAGATTATTTTGAAGAAAGAGCAATCATATTAGTAATTTAAATAAATTAAGAATAACGTAAAATTGTCATACAACTGCCTTGTATCCGATGCAATGTAAATTGTTCAGGAAATAAATTATTATTATTATTATTATTATATTATTATTCTATTTTTTACCATACGGGTATTTATTATTTTTATTATTTTTATTTTTTCAGATTATTTATTATAATTATTACACATTAGTAAGGTAAACTGCCTAAGTGCCGTGACCTTAAGCATCCTTCAGAATGGTTAAGTTTCTTTTCAACCGTTAAAGACCTTTTTCCATAAGTAAGGTTGTATGTTGTACTATTTTTTTACTCCGCATTATTTCCCCTTCAATATACTGTTTTCAGGTGGTAAATAGCTTCAAAATGTGATTAACTATAAAATATTTACGAGAGAAAGTCATTTTTGCACCATTTACATAATTCCGTGAGAACAAAACATAACTACGTGATATGTCAGCCAAATTCCGTGACCATCCTGCTATACCCATATTATGGTAAGAAATTTTTTTTAAGATGTTACTTTAGCAATAGGCCTATAACTACTTATTATTGCTAAAACAATACTTACACCCATATAAGAAATGTATTTTACAGGCTGACAACAGTTTAGAGCATATGATGTCAAGACCCCATACAGTAAAAAAATTTTTCTCATAGAGGAATAAAATAAAGGAAACCCAAATAAAAAAGTTATATTATATCAAATTTGTTTCATTTTACCAGATTAATAGCCTCTTAAATTAAATCGAAGTTTACACAATACAATAAAACGGCAGTTAAAGTAAGTTACATCAACATTTATTGCAAAAGGAGAGAACTTTTTTTGCTAAGTACTTAGATCATTGACTATGGATTCTATAGTATCCATAGTCAATGCTTATATCTTTGGTCAAGAAATAACTACATTTTTTTTAAAAGAGCATTGACATACGAAATATTTAAGGTCATTAAAAAGTTAAGACAATATTTCTACTCCTACATTGCTTTAATGTGTTAAAGATCTTGTTAAAAACCTTATACAACAAACGTGTTTTCAGTAGGCCCTAATGGTAATACCAAATAAATGTCGACCACCGATTTTGGAATTTGTGTATTTTAGTGTTATAATTAACACTTTTTCAACTAAACTTGGATCGAAATGTGGAAAAAATTAGATATTTCGTTACTAAAAACCACCTCTTCAAAAGTTTTAATCTGTGACTCCCAAGCATGGAATTTGAAAAATGCATTATTTGTCCATTCAAATCCGTGACCATTGATAATTGGAAATAAAAAGGTTAGATCACATTTTAAACATTTTATTTATTAATATCCTTATCTGCAAAGTGCTTTGAGTAAAAATATATTTTTACAATTAAAAATAAGTGAAAAGACAAATAAATAACACCCTCAATAATCAAAGCTTAATAAACGTCTTTGTAGTAGATTCTTTGACAAGAAACAAGTTATTTACTTAGGTAAAAGTTAAAATATCAACCACGCAGTTCAGCAATTATATAAATTAGCTCTTTATCTAAAATTTCATAAATTATAACTCGTTTGAAACGTAAAAAAAACTATTTTAATGCACTACTGAACAGGCACATATAAAAATCAATTTCCGTGGTCGTTATCACGGGTTTTGAAAACTGAATGATTTACAGTTTAAATCCCATGACAGTTATTTTAAAGACATTCAGAAATGAAATTGTATTACTGTAATGAAGCAGTTTTAAGATAGAAAAGATTATAAACAATGTTTAAATCGATGAAAACCCCCATTTATATGGAATATACAGCGTCAATAACTTATTTGGCTCTCCCGTATCCTTGGTAAAGAAGCTAAGAAAGTAAGCACTCCTGCACCGGGCAACGTTTGACCGCCAACTGACGAAAATTAAGCCGCCGCGTCCAGCCAAGAAACACACAGAGTAGTAAACAAAGAGTTTTTGAGTGAAAATGACGTCATTATTTCGCCGTCGGTTTGCCGATTTCGTCAGTATTCGCACGTAAAGTGAGGAATCACGGCGTTTGGTATGTTCACGGTATTTAGGCAGTTTACCTTATATAATTATCATGGGCCTACTGTATTTGAATACATTTAAGTTTAACATTATTTTTTCTTCAATGTTGAAAGATGGTTTTTGGATGGTGGGTCAGATAAATACCCCCCGTCGCAGCAGACCTGCGTACTCAGCGAATTTCCAAATTAGTAATATTAATTTTGACCACATAAAACCGTAAACCAAATAAAATCACATGCTCATAAATAGGGAAATAAATGTCTACTCTTCTTATGATAAATATAGGGAGAGTATGCAGGTATGCTGCCATGGGGAACACTAAAAGTAGGTTTTTAACATAAAAAAAATTATTTCGACCATATGAAGCCATTTACTAAGTTTCATCAATATCTGTCCATTGCTAAAGAAGTTTGCCTATTCTCCATATGATTAACATGGGAAAAGAGTATGCAGGTTTGCTGCCATGATAAGCACAAAAACCAAGATTTTTTACCGTAAAAGGATGGATCTCAATCAAATGAAGCTGAATTCCAAGTTTCATCGAAAAATATTGGTTAATAAGTGAAATATTAACACATCCCAATTCTCCATAAGATTAACATTGGAGCTCCAAAATACAATGTACTGTCTTTAGACTTTGTAATATCTCGGTAACCAATGGAGATAGAGCAAAGCTTCACAATACTAAATTGTGTGTTTTTTTTAGCTAAATCCAATGGTCAAAATAAAAATTTAAAATTTTTTAAATTTACATATGAAAAATGCAAAAAACCCATTTTTGGGGTACAAAACCCCCAAAAACTACCCCTTCCGGTAGGTCGATATGTCTGGTTTACAAACTCATCCGAATAAACGTAGGATTACACATCTCTACCAAATTTGGTCTCGATTGGACCATTTTTACGAGAGTTATCGTGTCTAGGGACACATACATATATATATATATATATATATATATATATATATACATATATATATATATACATATATATATATATATATATATATATATATATATATATATAAAATTTTTAATGACTATTATTTTTGGTCTCTGGGCACCTAAAAACGAAAAAGTAACATGGTCCCGGGCTTAGGTCTTACCATGAGACCTACGGTAATAGCTTATTCCCTATGGGAAATTCGCTAAAATGAAAACTTTTTAGGCTATATCCTTGTGTATGACAAAACTTAATGTGTAAGGTCCCAACCAGAAAAGTAGTAATTTTTAGAAATGAATACAACAAAGAACAGTATTGGAACTTATGTTTGTACATGTAACACCCATTACATTTTCATGTAACACCCGTTGCACTTAAGAATTTTTATTTCTTATTAATCAAATCAAATACCGGTAGGCCCTAAATGATTTTTGAAATATGCAACATCTAAAACAATATATGTCTTATGATGATTTATAATATTTATTTAAATTCAACTATTAAGTTCATAGAGTTAACTAATAGAAGTACCGTACCGTAAGTCCGTATCGTCATAGGTTCAAAAATGGTAACACCCATTACACACAATATCTCAGTTATTGATCGGTAGGCCTAGATAGAAAGATATACACAAAGAAATATACCTTACACTAGGCCTACACTTTGTTCAGAAAACATTAAGGTATAGGTTTATTTAGTTCAAATTGCAATGGATTAACATTTTTATAGATTGAAAAATGCAAATGTAAGGCGTACAAACATAACACTCGTTACAATGGAATGGCCCTTGGAAGATCCTAGATATGCGGACGCTCCAATTCAATATTTTTAGCCAAAAGAACACTACAAACTCCTATCAACATGTTGGTATAATGATCCTATTTAACCTAATTTTCAAGCTTCAGCAACCTACGGTATCGTTAACAGTAACAAAAGACAGATAGCCTATTTAAAACGAGGTTGAGATACCAGCAATAATTATGTTGTATGCACCTGCAAATGCAAGACCACACCCTCCGAATGTGTTTCTCAACAATTAACCCTCTACTACACGCGCCGCGGACTCACAGTCCGCACTTCAACATAATTTCGTTTTTACAGTTTTCCACACTTCGTGGAGGGTTGAACTGCCGTCTACCTTCCCCTCCACTCTCCCTCTAATTAAAACCGGTTTGGTAACACCCACAGTGCAGTGGATCTGGCCCTATTGATAGTTTTCTGACAGTTGTTCGGCAGTTGCGGACTGATAGTCCGCGCGCGTGTGTTCGTGGCCCTTGAATTTCAGCATCTGCGGACTGTTATTCCGCGCGCGTGTGTTAGTGAAACTAGAATTTTGAAGACATCATTTGACATTTGCATTACTTCTTCATTGTTTTTTATATGTTTTACTTTTAAAACATGATTTTTCAATTATGGCTTACATCAGGCAAAATGATGATGACATTCGCGCGATGCTTGAGGATGAATTACGCGCTAGTAATGATAGCGAAAAAGACATAGTTGAAAAAAGGGACCATGAGAGTAACACTGAACTTTCAGAGGATGAAAATGATGAAGAGAATGATCATGTTCCTATTAAACTACAACTTCAAGCCCCTGTACCTACCTCTGGAAGAAGGTTTTGTTTAGTTGAAACTAATAACTTGTTAACCAACTGAAAATATATCATTTTGTGTAATATGTTATTGACTTACTACTCCTAACCTAAAAATAAATATTTAGTGCAGAAAAGTAATGAAATTTACATGATTTACCAATTTACAGCAAATGCGGACTGGCAGTCCGCGCGCGTGTAGTAACGTAACAAGTGGGTGCGCGTGTAGTAGAGGGTTAATTAACCAAAACAAGTAAACCTGGCGTGTAAGTTTTCGGTTAACTTGAAGTCTAAGTTAACCGAAATTAGAGCTAGGCCTAGGTCTAGCTTAAGATTTATATGGTAAGAATCTATGATTTTGTAAGCTTTGTTTTGATATTTGTTGAACATCTAAATTTTAAATGATGAGTTCTTGATGCAAAACAAATAAATAAACTTACGGACTATTATAAGTCTAGCCCACGGGTAATAATTTTTTGTTTAATCAGATGGGATAGGCCTACTAGTATATATATATGAGGATTAATTATAAAGAACAGTCAGATTTAAAATTGATTAATACTACCATGAACAGAAAAATGCTTGAAATACTTACTGGGCATTAAAAATTTATTGCTAATAAATGAAAAAACTGACATTGCAAATAATAATAGTAGCCTAACTTTACTTAACCTAAAAGAATGAAAAACATGAGATTAGAGTCATAGACTACCGAATTAGGAACTGAGTACGGAAGCCTTGAGGGGCCAAAGAGGAAGCAAAAGTTTATCATATATTGCCGTGTTTGAAAGTCGGCGTGCCGCGTTTCAAAGCCGGGGAGCAAAAGCATAGCCACCTTTAAAAAGGTTCGATATTACATACAGTTGCCATTTGTCATTGGGCTATTTTATAATGATGCTATCTAACAACAGGCCGACTTTAGATAGCAACATCACCGAGGATGGACAGTTCCCCTTCTCATCAACCTGGTTATCCTGAAGAAGAACGCACATAAAAGGTACAAGAATACCCTGGAGCCTGCTGACTACTTCCATTTCAGTGAACTTCGGAATGCATGCAAGGAACTCGGCCGTACTTGTTATGCAGATTACATCCAGCATGTTGAGAATTCTATTCCAACCAACCCCAAATGTTTTTGGAGTTTCGTTCGCTCTTCTAGTTCTGTGCCAAGCTTTCCATCTCTCATTACCTTCAATGGAAGGTCATCAAGTGATCCTCAAGAGATGGCCAATATGTACTCTGAATTCTTTTTGTCCGTATTTTCGAATCCTGTGCCGGCCCCTCCTCCATTCACTTCTGTTAATAATTTCGCCTTGTCATCCTTTTCTTTTTCTTCACGTGAAGTATTAGATACTCTCAGACAAATGTATGTTAGTAAAGGGTGCTGGACCTGACAGTATATCCCATCTGTCCTCAACCACTGCAGAAACTTACTAGCCAAACCACTGACACACCTATTAAATTCATCTTTGCAACAAGGGATCTACCCGAGTGTCCTCAAAGTTGGGCATATCGTTCCAATTCACAAAAGTGGAAATGCTTCTGAAGTTAAAAACTATCGACCAATAACTATATTGTCATCAGTTGGTAAATTGTTCGAAAAGCTGGTTCTTTCAGACTTAACTTATACCATTCTTCAAGCCCTTGCTCAGTCCTCATCAACACGGTTTCATTTCCTCTCGTTCAACCATTACCAATCTCCTTCTCTTTGAAGATCAAATATTATCTGCCATATAAGGGACGGTAAACAACTAGATGTGGCATTTACTGACTTTGCTAAAGCGTTCGACAAAGTAGACCATGCCATATTAATGTCCAAATTGCATGCTTATGGGATCCAAGGACAATTATTCTCTTCGTTGAAGGACTATTTGTCAAACAGATGTCTGAAGGTGAAATTGCCTTGCTCTTGGTCAGATGAATTTCACCAGATCTCGGGTGTCCCACATGGTTCCCTTTTGGGTCCTTTCTTGTTCGTCATAATTATCAATGAGATATCGTGTCAGCCCTGCAAGTGGAGACTTCACTCTTTGCTGACGACGTTAAAATATTTGCTCCTGTATCCAGCGAAGAGGATTCTGCCCGTCTACAACTTGATCTTGATGCTGTCTTGAATTGGTGTGAAGTCAATAATAACATGTCGCTCAATAATCTATCCAAATGTTCAATAATGACATTTACTCGAAGGAAAAATCCCATTGTATTTCAATACAGTATGAATACTGTATGTACAGTATGAAGATGAGTCTCTTCGGAGAGTGAACACAATTAAAGACTTTGGTGTCACTTTCTCAACGGATCTATCCTTCGATAGGCATATCGAGGACCTGTGTAAGAGAGCAAACCGGCTTTTAGGGGTTCTCTCCAGATCAACTCGTGGACTGAACAGTAGTGCTGCACTGAGAACACTATATTGCTCATTCATTCGTCAGCTCTTGGAGTACGCTAGCCCAGTTTGGTCTCCATATCAATTGGGTTCCTCATATGACCTTGAAGCTATCCAAAGAAAGTTCCTGAGACTTGTTGGAGTGCGGCAGGGGTTCAGGTACAGAGAAGTTCCAGTCACAGGAATCCAGGCTGAGTTGTTCCTTCCCGATCTTCAGGCTAGACGCTGTGCCAACGATGACATGTTTTTGTACAAACTTGTAAATGGTTTGATCGACTGCCCTGAACTGTTATCACAAGTGGATTTCCGTACACCTACTAGAACTCGGTCAAGAGAACTATTCCTTAGAAGACAGTACTCAAGAAACTACGACTTTAACAACCCCCTGGCCAGGATGATGAGGTTAAGCAACACCTTGGGCGATGTCTTCGATGTCTTCCACGATAGTGCCAAAACTGTGCGGCATCGTATCATCTCATCTATGCAACCAAGTATTTTTTGAGAATTCTCTTTTGTAAATTTAAATCTTGTAATGACAGTTTTTTTCCTTGTCTCGTTGTCATGTATTAGTAATTATTGTCAATTAATTTATGTCTCTAAGCGTAACTTATTATTGCATGTTTATTTAGTCGCATTTGCTGAATTAAAGAAGTAGTTGTGTATATTGTAATATATAGCATGGAGAAATCACTGTAGTATGCACTATTTATTTTTCACTTTGTTGCTTGTCATAACCTTTGCAGTTCCGAGCATGTCTAACTTCAACTCTCTTTGTATTGCATGTATTTATCTTGGACATTGTTCATTTGGTCTAAAATATTTTGACTATAACGCAACTAGGCCTCATATCAGCCTCAAGTGCCTTGAAAAGTAAAATTCTAATAACCTTGTATACAAAGTAAAGATAATCTATGTATTTTTATGTTTCAGATTCCTGAACTCATGTGTATTTGTGAACTAAAAAACAACTATTTGCGACTAACAAAACTAACATACAGCCTGGGAAACAAATCACAAAACAAACAGAATATGAGGCGTCATGACATTTAGTCAAGCCTGCGAAAGCAAATAAGAAAGAAAGAAAGAAAGAAAGAAGCCTTGAAAAGGCCAGTGTCCGGGACACCAACTTCGTATGATTTGTAGGAATAAAATTTAGAGCACCACTCAGAGCACTCAATATTACAATAATTCAAGGCATTATTTCAATAACTGGTAAGATTGTCTTGTTTAACAGAGGGGTCCAATCTTGAGACAAAAAGCCATCTTTGTCCTGGGACGGATTTTAATACATTTGATGACTACAGTATGTGTCAATAATAGAACACGTTTTTGTATATTTTAATGGCATTTGTAACACTCAAATCAATGCCTTTAGCAATTAATAGTAATTAATTACTATATATCTAAAATCGGTGATTAATTCTACATGCAGCAGTTGGCTAAACTAGCTGGCTGATTTTTTTTCTCAAATCAATATGTCTGTCTGTGACGTCTGTGTCTAATTCAACCTAACCTAATCTGCTCATACAAAAATAATGAAAATAGACTGTTCGCAGATACACACAAGTAATTCAGCAGTGGTGTACTTTGTTTTGTTCCTTTTGTGTATTCTGCTATAGGTTATGTGTGGATTTACGAAGACTTAGTTACTTCCACCGTTGAATTTTAAAGCCTATTCAGGTGTTTGATATCTACTTGTGGGAGAAAATTTTCAAAACATGGGACGCCGTTCAATCAACACCACGAAGAGTGGGAAATACATGAACCCCACAGATCAAGCTCGTAAGTAGTTTATCGGAATTTTATAAAATGCTTGTTTAATTTCTCATTCTTGGAATTTTCAATTAACAATAGGAATTTATGGATTCTCTTGGGCCAGCTACATCTCAAGATTCTTCTTGGGCCCTCTCAAGATTCTCGGAAAATTTTTAGCCTATGAGTTAGGCCTAGGCTAGGCCTAATTTTTGAAAAGTGCTGGGGTATACAACTTTGGCCTAAAATCCAGCCTAGTCCCTGAAAAATCTGTAATTTCTCAGGGATTAGGCTAGATCCTAAGGGGGCAAAGGCGAGCGCATGAAAAAAATTCATAAAAAATTAATCATTGATACAAAAGTAACCGGGCCCCCTAAGCCAAGGGCCTACCAAGTAACTTATAGGCCCACAGGTATCATATTTTGTCGTTTCTATGTAAAATTGTACGGAATCATCTAGTAACGTCTGGGTTGGGTAGGCCTATAGCTAAAGAACTATAAACGTTGAACGCTAGATCAACTCTAGGAACTCGGACTCTGCACTTCAGCACATCTTCTCCCTCGGGTACAGTTTCATATAGCGCCTACATTTCTACCGAATGAAAATATCGATCGATACAATATTTTCATATATAGGATATGCTATATATAAGGACGATATAGGCTATAGCATCGGATGAAATATCGATATATCGCATCGTATGAAATATCAAATGAAATATTTTAAACATGTTTTTTGAGAATTGTATATTTATTTACTAAATATTAGTGTTTGTTTATTTAAGTTTTAACATTTAAATCCAAATTTTAATAGGTGATTTCATATTCAGTATTGATAGTTAAGTTATTTTGTTTAGCCTAATGAGTTTCAGAGAACTTTTTATTAACAAATTTATAATAGAAAGTTTATAATAGATAGTTGGGTCATAGATATGAGCAATGTGATAGATTTTGACAAGATAATCAACTGATACGTACCGAAGAAAATTATGTGTGAGCAGTGTGGTGCACTGGTGAGGGGATGAAAATGGGAATAGATATAGTAGTGATAGTGTTCAGTTTTGATGTTAAAAAAGAAAAATCAATCATTATATAACTTACACTAGCTAATACATTTTTTTTAGGGATTTAGGTTTAGATTTTGACCAACATTTTAACTATTGTACTTTTGAGCGACAATACAACAAATTGTGAATTTTGATGTGTAAACAGACCCAATGATTAGATTTATACATAGGCCTACATAGCAATTTTGAACAGATGCGATATATCAATCTTATCGATCGATCCGATGCGATATATCGATTGTATCGATCAATATTTTCATTCGGTAGAAATGTAGGCGCTAAGTTATATGAAACTGTACCCTCTCCCTCCACTACATGAGGCTTGCCGCGGCACTGCCTCGTATATCACTATGCGTGATGCTTGGTTGTCAGCTGTTTTTGTTCGTTATACAGCTAACTCAAAATTTAAAAGCAGCCTCACTGAGTTTCTACTGAATAAAAATGATCAGTGTCATATATTTTTTGTTGCAACATCTAATATTGCAACAATATTCATTCAGATTACTTGGATAATATTCACTAGGCTATATCTTATTAGTTGATTTTTTTACAAAATTTGACAACCGGTTATGTATTTTATTGTCATTGAACAAAAACCCGTCTTTTTTAGGCTAAATTTATTATTAGCATTGGTATCTGAAATTTAATATAATAGTATATTAATGGTAATGTATATGTTTTTTGACAATGTCACCTGTTTTATAGTATGATATGATTGTAACGTAAATGTAACAAGAAAGATTTGTTTATTTATTTTACTTTTTATAAGAATAACATGGAAAACCTTTTTTGTAGGTACCGGTGTTTTCCCCGTAACCATTGAAACTAGGCCTAAATTAATGATTAAAAATACTAAATTATTTATTTTTTAAAGCTCTTGAACAATCTCTTTTAAAATTGGTAAATTTTAAAAATTAAAGTTGAAAAATGCCTAAAACCTAATAATTTTACCTTTTAGAAACCCCATAAAAACTCTGTTCCCATAGTCCGATCATCATGGTTTTTTTTAACTTAGGCCTAACCCTGAAGAACACTACCCTACACCTACATACCAAATTTCATAAAAATCGAAGATTTTTTTCAAAAGTCATGTAACATGTAGTCGCATTTCAACAAACGGTGTTTTTAGCTTCTAGGGACCTAAAAAAAAAAAAATTTTACCGTGAGTAGCCTACTATTGTAATAGCGTATTTCCTATATATAAAAATTCGCAAAAAAGCAAAATAGAAAAAATTAGGTACACTTACTACAAAACACGTACAGAACAAATGTACAAAAGAAAAAGTTTAACCTGTCATTCACAATTATTATTATTTAAGATAAGAATAGTAAAATGGTGATAGAATGTGTTTTGACATTTTTCTATGGTCCCCAATAACTTAAGTTGCCTTTTACTTGGGATCTTGATCTACTTTATAGGCCTACTTGTAATAACGTAATTTGACTACTGTAGTTAAGCCAATCATTAACCTGTTATTATTTGTTGCAGGAAAAGAAGCAAGAAAAAAGGAATTGAAGAAAAATAAGCGGCAGAGACAGATGGTAAGAGCTGCTGTCCTCAAAGGCAAAGATCCTCTGCAGCTAATAGCGGAAATGGAAAAGATTGATCAAATGGGTAAGTTAAAATTAACTAACAGATCCAAGTATTTGAAGATAGGCTTAGTTTTGCTTGATCAGTTGGCTGTTGACTGTACATTTAATTTTTTAACTGCTTTTCAGCCTAGTTTATTATTGTCAAAGCATACCAGTATACTTAATAGTAATGACAAGAACCTTGAAAATATTATTTTCCAGATTAAGTTTATCTTTTTCAGAGTATAACGTTATGCAACCATCTCCTCTAAATGAAAAGGTGCTGAAGGACAAAAGAAAGAAGTTACGAGACACATTTGACAGAGTCATGAAAATATATGTGAGTAAGAATCAGGTGTATGCTATTTGGTTTGGAAGTATAGGAGGAATTTTAAATAATGCCATTTATTAATTTTTCTACATTTTCAGTGTCTTTTAACATCCATATTGGAACCTGGGTTTCCTCTTATACAGTTTTAAATATTTAGCTTTAGTATCAGAAGTGTCACATCTAAGAGTTTCTCCAAACTCTGTCCTATGGGATGAAGTGCTGGGAACTTTGTCCTAACACATAAGCTCTAAAATATCAAAATTTATTTTAATATTTTAAAATGAAAATCCTTTGTATTTGGTTTGGTCGATAATAATATTTCTTCCCATACAAGACTTAAACAGAAAAAAGTTTAAAAGCCAAACAAGTCAGTAAACTATTAAATATGTGAACAAGAATCCGGGTAAAAAAATATTTCACAAGATAATTTAGTTCTGTTATTTGCTATGTAGGCCTAGCAGATTTTTTCCTATTTATAATTTATAGGATAACCCAACTTAAACTAGGTCAAGAATCTAATTTTTCACAGGCTTTTTATTATTATTTTTTTGCTGCATAGCTTTTTATCAAAAAAGCCTACAGTAGACTCCCTCTTAACTGGCCACCTCAGGACCAGGCAGTTGCCGGATAACGAAGTGTCCGGTTAAACCCTTGAGCCTTTAAACTTTAAACTTTTTAGTTCTTCATGGCCGGAATAAGATGCAAAATAATAAAAAATATTGTATGGAATTTTATCTACCTACTAAGGTCCAAAACTTGTTTTCCTGGTGTACTGTAACAAAACATATCACATCAAAACATAGACTGATGATAAGATTTAAAAAAATTATTATTGTGATCTACTGGAATGAAGGTAAACCATCGATGAAGTAAAAAAATGTATTTACTTCCGGTGTTGTTCACTTCCCTTTAGTTTGCACAAATTGTTATCTGGAACTAATTGCAATATGAAGTGAAATTGATATGAAAGATAGATATAAAAATAACCTCTCCGGCAATAAAAGACTAGTTAAGCGCTTAACTGGTCGGGCGATGCCATGTTAAAAAGTGGCCAGTTAAAACAAAGTGGTTTTCAGGTAGCGGAGGCCGGTTTTAAAGAGAGTTTACTTTTTTTTATATGCTGATTTTTTCACAATTTATCTGACAATCCAGTTTCTCAATGAATTTTAAAAATGCATGTTTTAATCGTACATTAAAACTAGAACAACCTTTTAAAACTAATCATGACTACATAACTCATGTTTTATTTGTATGTAGATCAAGGAGGATCCAGACAAATGGGAAGAACTGAAGAGGGCCGAGGCTGAATATGAGAAAAGAAGATTTGCTCTGGCAACGTATTGTGAAGCTGTGAGGCACGCTCAGCAAGTGCAGGTAAAATGAATACAGACAATTAATGTAATTGTAAACGTGTTAAAGCGATATAAAGTTTTGTTTGACTCACTTGACATTCCAGCTAAGTACATATAGTTTTTTTTTTTTTTTTTTTTTTTTTTTTTTTTTTTTTTTTTTACCTAAACTCTGTGCAGTTGTTGGTAGTTATGATGAAGGTTTAACTGTGATCTCCTGGCTGTACAGTTGTTCCATGATGTAGCAACTCTATGATGCAAGCTTACTCTGGTGGTGCAGCAGTAGTTCCCCGCACGCTGCAACACACCGCTGGTGTCGCGTTTTTAAATTCATTTGCATTAGGTGAAGTGCGGCGCTTCACAATTTTTTATGGAATTCTCCTGGGAAAAGTGTATTGAATACATCTTTAATTTTCTGGGATTTTATCTGTTGTCTATTTTTTTTAAAAAGTCACAGAATTTCTAAATTAATCGGGGGCAGCGATAAACCCTAAACCACCTTTTGGGATTTTTAAGTTTTGAATAGGTAAAAAATGCTTTTATCACAAATTACCAAAAGAATAGTTTGAATTTAAGAGATTAAAACTAAGAAATTCCACATATTCCCAGGTCATATATTTCTCAAGATGTCTGAAATACAGTACACTCTCGTTCATCAGACTCGGCGACATCGGAACTTCGCTTCATCAGTACTGAAAATCTGAATATTATTAATTTTTTTTCTTACGAAATAAATAATTTTTCCGTTTTAGCGCCTTTAATTTCCATTCGTCCTATTTGCACAACAGTGAAATATTACATTTTGCATCAAACATTATCAGGCGTTTTCCATAATCTGTACCCATCGATGTGATTTACGAGGCCGTGGAGTATTCACACAAAAATAGAAAGAGGAAGCGGGCAGGAAGTGAACATCCCCTTCAACCACTTCCCAAACTGTTATTCAGTCTGTCTTGCGTTGCGACTGCACCTGTGTTATGTGGAATTTGACTGCTGGAATATGAGTGGAATATGAATATGGATTAACGATTTTGAGTTATTCATTGAGTTATTATTGAATTTTGAAACGATATGGAGAATAAAGATTTTGGATCTTTATTTCCTGCATTGTTTTCATTCCTATAGGTTTATTGTTACCATGTTCAAAGTTTGAGTGCCTTATTTTTATAAAATCTCTTGTGTTATCTTAAAAACAAGAGTGAATACAATCACGATAGGTCACCCACCGTATGGGCGGAAATGATGACTCACAACGGACTTCATCGGAATTTTTTGACACCCGAACCGGACGTCCGCCACATTAGTTCTGATGAACGAGAGTGTACTGTAATGTGATAAATTTAAATTTACCAAACTTTGGTTATTTCAAATATTTTCTCTACATCTCTTACCAAAAATGCTAGTATAACAATAGAATTTCCAAAATTTTTGTTTAATCTTATTTAATTTATTATTTAAAAAAACACAAAAAAAACATGTGTATAGTTTAAGGTCAAGGGAACTAAACCCTTTTTGTTCTCAAAAGATCAACATTTTTATACAGAATTGTATTTTGCCAAGTATCTAGTTCAATCATGTCAGAATACTGTGTGCTGAACTCGTATAACCTAGAAATTTCGCTCACAGGTGGATGACATCCCGTTGCCCATCAACGAGAGTATCGCTGCGCTGGCGGGGCTAACGGCTTCGCAGATCCCCCTCCCCGCTGACATGCCCCTGCCCCTTAACATCCCTGTGCCCCCACTGCTGCTGAACCAGCTGAACCTGCCCCCCGCCCCGCCCGGCATCCTCCGGAAACGATCGGCCTACAGGTGAGACTCGCTGACACTTCTCTTTCCAACTTATACTATATTTACCTGTAAATTTATGTGTAGTCTCTGTATCACAAACAGCTGAAAGTATTTTAAACTTTGTATTAGACTATTTTATGCAGTTTGTGACTCTTTAAAACGAGCCGAGGGGCTTAAATCACATAGTAATGCAACTATCATATAAGAAACTCGTCATATAAAAACACAGTCATTTTAAACTACAATGTTTGTTTTCATCAAATCCATGACACCAACATATCAGTTATATGTTTTTTGCAAGTACTGGGGCATCACAGAAAAATACTCCACAAATGAAGACTATTCAATTAGCAACTGAGCACTTCCAATTATAGTTTCAAATTTCCCCTAATAATATTTGTGAAAACCCCTATTGGCATAATAAATACCTAATGAAAATATTTTTTTAAAGAATGCATTATAATTGAGATGGTGATGGTAGAGAGTTAGCAGTTTTCTACATATTCTTCAATGTAATGATTGCCGTAAATGATTTGGTGAATTGTCAATATTAAACTGTGTCCATCGTAATTTGTGTTCTCTGTTTATGTTTACAATGAGGCACAAAACTTTTCATTCCTTATCATTACAAAGAAAATAAGCCTGTGTTTTTCTACAATCTTGGGTTAGTGAAAAATAAAAGATGTAATGGACAGTTGGTTACACGAGATGCGAGACAGCCCGCAAGGATTTGTGCTAAACATGGGCAGTTTAACAGCCTGAATTTTAAATGAAGACCTTAGTAATGATTTTACTGTATATAATTATTATGATTAATCCAACCGAGATAGAGACAACGTGCCCAAAACTGTAAGTGAGGGTTAATGAATAACTTATGGATGAAGTTTCAATGTTAAACAGGCTGTATTGAATTGTGCTGGAAGTTTGGGACCTACTTTTAGAACAATAGGCTTTTGACATAAAATGAACTACCCAAAAATACACCACAACTAAACAATCATAATTTGAACAAAAAATGACAAAGAGGAGGCACACTTAGGGATTTTTTAGGATATTTTAAAATAAATTCAATTTAGTCAACGTGCACTAAGACTGTTGTGTTTGTAGCCCCCCGCCAAGAGCCAGGAGCCCTCCTGGGTGTCCCCCCGGGCCTCCGCCCGACCTGGCCAGTGAGGATGATAATGACAGTTCCGACGATGAGCGAGATGTCAGAGGTGAGATGGTGGCAGACGAACAATCCTTGCATAAATTTTGGGGACATTAACCCTTTTTATGCCATGGTACCTACGATAAATTATATCATTGGCTTTTCTACTAAAAGTACTAACATATGGGATCTAACCTTCTATAAAAAAGTGCTCTGACCCTATATATTGGCTCACTCTAATGTTGATATTATGGATTTAAAAATTGTTTCAATTGTTATTTCAGATTACCCATGATTCTATTCCATTCTCTATACAATTTAGATCCTAAATAATATCGTCCTCTAGTACTTCTGGGTTAAAAATTTCTGTATGATTTTTTTTCTCATCGATCGTTTTTTGCCCATTGAAACGTCAGCACTTTTCGCTAGTTATGTAATTATTTTTTATCTCCAAAAGAGTTAATGTTGAGTTCTCAATTACCTGCTAGTTGTGACTAATTTATAAATTTTAACTCAATGAGCTTTAGAAAAATTAGGGTGGTGGTGGCAATGGTGGTAGACATCAAAAGATAAATGTTTTGCCTCTTGAAGAACCCTACAGCAAAAGGTTACTGATTTGATATTTACATTTAATTATTGCCTTCAATATAAATGAATGTTAAAGAAGAGATATGATTTCAGCAAGAGTAAGATCACCAGAGAGAGAAAAATCAGAGAGGCGGAATATCCGGTTTGCGGAGAGCAGCGACAGTGAACCGGACGAACCGCCAGGAACCGGACCTGGGCCTAAACCGACTCTGGTTCAGCAGAAGATGATGGCCTTGGCAGGGCAGGCTGTTGAAGTAATATTGTTTTTTACTAAAATTAATTGGAGAGTTTTTAAGTGAATTTTTTTTAATAAACTAGTCTGGTCTTAGGTTTAGCAAGAGCTGGTCCAGTATTGACTAGTGAGTTATTTCTTAAGATGCCGGCAACGTAATAAGAGCATACTTCAGGCAAATATGATTGAATGATAAATGTAGAATGAGTGAGATGCTTTGCGAAGCTTTGTTATTGAAACACCAGCTGATTTTTCAGCCACAATCATGGATCATTAATTATAGCACTGTGACTAATCGAGGGTTTGGAACAGAAAAGGTTCTAACCATCCCAAGCTAGATAGGAGTATTTATTATATAATTAATTTTTTGTTCTTCATGAGTTTCTGAACGTCTTGTAATATAGTAATTTTTTTTAAATACAGTAATGGGTTAGGTTTTGTGCCAAATCAAGAATTTTGCCTATAAAATTCTCAAACATCAAATAAAAATAAAATATTAGCATGGTTATTATAAAATAATTACTTCTAATTTCTATGAAATTTTTTAGGTGGATGGAGCCCAAAAGAAGACTGACAAGGATGTAGATATGAGGATAACTCAGAATCCAGAGCCTGTGCCTATGCCTGTACCACCCCCTGGTAAGTAAGTTCCTGTGCTAACCTTTCAAACTTGTTTTATTACACACACAGTTACTAAACTTTGAGCAAAATTGGGGGGTTGTATTTTATTTTCTAGTTTTCATTCTAATCTGCTTTCGATACGACTTTGAGCTGTGTTTGAGCCTTAAATAGGTAACAGATGTGTCACAATATTACAGCTTGCGGTAGAATATCTTAGGGTTTCAAGAGTGTGTTTGTTTAGGCTACCCAAAGGTATGAGTGGTCTTTCATTGTATTTATTTACCCATGACTGAAGGTGGCGTGCTACTCCTTTTTTCTTGTCAATCCTTTTCATTTAATCTCCTAAATGTGTGTTTTACCATCCATGTAATACTACTTCAAAGGACTCACAATGTCTTATTTTCTTAAATAAAAAAGCAATTATAAAAAAAAATATGTTTTATGAAACATTGTGATTTAATAATTTATTCTTATGCTGCAAATTGAATATAATTGATAGTCATCATCGAAGTTGATTTAGTATGTTAAGCGTGACACTTATTCCTATTTCAGGAGCGCCGATGGGAGTCCCCCCTCCTCTGATGTTCCGGCCTCCACCCCTCGGTATCCGACTGCCTCCTGGCCCCCCGCCCGGCCGCCCCACCCTTCCCCCTGGGCCCCCGCCGGGTAGACCCCCCACTCTGCCCCCTGGTCCACCCCCCGGTCTGCCGCCCCGACTGATGGGCATCCGTCTGCCGCCTGGCCCTCCCCCCGGGATGCCGGGCATGAGGCCCATGATGAGGCTCCCGACGGGCATGTCTATGCCGCTGCCTCCTCCGTTGGTGCCCCAGGCTGCATCCGCCGCCACGCCCAACGTCGTCAGCGCGGGACCGCAGCTGATTAACCGCAAGGACGAACGGTCAGAACAGAAGGGCGCCACGATAGAAGCCAAGGCCCAACTGAGGTGAGTTAGAAACGACAATAACAGAAAGGTTTTAATTTGACGATATTCCAATAATGGTTTGTAAAGAAAATATGCATGAACATGATTCACATGGAATTATTTAATTCATATGCTTGAAAAGGCATATTTTAAATCAATTATTACTAAAGGATGACTGTAAAAGTCACAAAATTTCAAAGGGGAAAAGTCAGGAAAAAGAAGTTAAAAAGAAACAGCAAAAATTTGTGGATTTTTTACACAAATAACCCCACAAACTTTAGTATTTTTGTGGCCTAGTCTTGTTTGTTTCATAGAATTTTAAGTCATTAAAAGTGTTTCCGTTGCTATTGCTGCCTGTTTTTCTGATCATTTCTCACAAACATCAATGACAATTTGTATCACAATGTTTTGTTGGTATATTTGTTTCCATTTAATGCGGCTTCATTGCTAGAATGGCTTTTCCAAGTCCAATCACATTACATGGGGCTGAATTATAGTCTAATCAAGTAATCAGGTGTAATAATTGCCGATGATCCAATAAACTCTACAATAACTACCTGGGGGCCGAGCATTTCCTCGGTAAACTTGAACAATTCTTTATAGTAATATCAGTTACAGAGAATGAACTAAAATGCCAAGGGCAAAAAGGTTTATTTCTTGTTCAAGATGAGCTCGTTCGTCCGCTCACTCGCCTTTTTAGACAGATTTAATGTACAGGTGTAAGGGTACTGCACTCTGGTGTGTATTTCTTGTTGAACCACATGTTGAATCTGTAACATGTGGATTCTAAATTGTTTAATTAACAGCTCATAATACATATAATTTGGAAAGCACCTTTGCAAGAATGATCAATTATTTTACTTGCGCCAAGGAGCATTTTTTTGTTTTATTTAATTTTTATTACAAATATTTTTAAACTTAGTTGCATTATTATAAAACATGTACTGATCATCAATATATATTTTGATAAATTTTAAACCACGTTGTACTTTTTTTTGCAGAAACCTGAGTGCAGATGTCACCAGATTTGTCCCTACAACTTTACGGGTCAAGAGGAATGAAGAATCAAAAACAAAGTCACACACAGTTGCAACAGAGCATACGAAACCAGAAACCAAACAGCCAGCATCTGTTTCCAAGGACGACGCTTACCTTCAATTCATGCGAGAAATGGAGGGGTTATTGTAATATATATCTCATTTATATCTATAGTTCAGCTATGTTAAATTTATTTAATAAAATAATTTTACTGTAGCAATCTGATTTATTTAATTAAATAGTTTACCGGTCCTACAATGTTCCATAACAGTTAAGAAAAAATACCCCTGTCGCAGTAGACCTGCGTACTCAGCAAATTTCCAATGGCATTTTTGGTATATTTTCTATTTCCCCATCAAATCCATGGGGATGAGAGTATGTAGGTTTGCCGCCTTATGGGTTTTGTTGGTAAGTTTAAGTTTAAACCCTACCTAGTGATTGTACATACCAAATTTCATAAGGCTATGGTGTTCTTTTTATTTTCCCCATAAACCCTATAGGGGTGAGTACGTGGGTTTGCCGCCATATGGGTTTTCTAAGCAAATATAAGTTAAACGCTTCCTAATGAATGTACATACAAAATTTTATCAAGATATGTCAATAAATAAGCAAGATATAAGGTTTTGTTGATTTCCCTTAAGAATAACATGGAAAACATACTTTTTGGGTTTTCTCCATAACCATATAAGATAGGTAAAAAATTCAAATTACTAGATTGTTTTTTTTAAGCTATTTTAAATGGTTTAAGTTAAAATTGTTTAATTTTCTAAATAAAATTAAAAAAAAGGAAAAAACCCATTTTTAACCCTTTTGAAACCTTCGCGAACTCAACCTAGTAGACGCTGGCTTACACCCCTGTACCAAATTTCATCAAAATCGGAGGTTCCGTGCAAAAGTTATCGTGTTCACGTACACATAGATGTACATACATACATATATATATATATACCGACGGCAGGGGGGGCCAACGGGGGGGGGGGGGGTGTATATATCAGTTTGAACGAACGGTGTTTTTGGCTTCTAGGGACCCCAAAACGAAAAAGTATCATGGTCCCGGGCTTAGGTCTTATTGTGACTAGTGATGGGTCGGTAACAAAATTTCAAAGTCGGTACCGGTACCGGTTCTTTTAAAGGATCGGTTCTCGGTTCTCGGTACCGGTACCAAGTACTCATTTTTTAATTGAGGTTAATATAACAGAAAATATAAAAAAAAAAAAGTTTGTACATTGAAGTGATATTTCAAAAGTATTGAGAATGAAGGAATTAAATTAACCAACACATGAAAGTAAAAGAATTAGAATTGAGTGACAACAGTGTTGGGGTGTCTATGTGAAAACGTTCATCAAAAGGAGATTTTACTAAAAATAATAAAAAATAGTAAATGTTTGTTTTAGAATATTTTTTTATGTACAATAACAGATTTAGGAGTCCACAGGCCAAATTTTAACACTTAAACTTCGGGTCGGGCCTAGTAAAAAATCATTTCCCTTAGGTCTCCGATCAAAAATCTCCCTAGGAGTTAGGCTGAAAAGTATTTTTATTCTGCATTGTTAATTCTTCAACTACTATCTGTTTTAATAAACTTACTTCATTAAATTAGTTGACTAAAAAATGTATTTGTTATGTTTAATTTAAAAATATATTTTTAATAATGGAGTTTCAAGTTTTAAATAAAAAAATCACATTAAATTATAGTAAGGTTCTTATAATATTATAAAACAATAATTGTACTAAATGAATGATTTACTTAACAATGCTTTTCTAATTTAAATTTGAATGAAAAGTCACATAACTTTATTTGACGTTTTATTTAATTTGTGAAGATTAGACGAATTAAATGAGCCATCTCTTAGCTTTCTACGGCAATTGGTTCAAAAAGTAGCAATTGGTACTAGGAGCAAAAAACACCCCTCTTGAATAAATTACTGCCGGACGTCAATAGATAAGCTGAACAATAGATCGTCTCCGGCGCGGGCGTTCACGGAATGTGCCATGTTTTTGTGTCGCGTTTACCTCGTTAGCGAGATCGCCGGCCGCCGGACGTAAACATCTATTGTTCAGTAGTTCCCGAATAGCCTACGTCTATTAGGAAATTTTGGGACCCGACCAGGCGACCATCCTTAGAATATTTTATGTTTTGGTTTATGATTTTTTTTCATTGTTCTGTATTATTTAAGAACATTTGTTAGTTATTTAATGATTTATATTTCATTTTAAAGTTTTAATAATTATTAAACAAAATAATGAACTAATTTTTTTTCATCCAAAAATCATTCAACCTTTAATATATTTCTATCGACTTGTAAAACTAAGGCGAAAAAAATATCCATAATTTGTTTTGGTTGGACAAATAATTCAGGATATAGGAGATAGGGTAACTGTACTCTTATCTTATCAGTCAACTGTAGCGGACTGTCTTGCGTCGGCCCGGCTGGCCCCCCTCCTCCCCGCGCCTGACGGACAGAACAATAACTTACTGATAAGATAAGACATCATAGTTCTTATCGGAGTTTTATCAGTCTACCTGGTCGTCTCAAATACAATCGCATTGTTATTTCCGAGAAAACTGTGGACGGGCGCGTTTTGTTTTAGTTTATTTTATTGTAAACAGACCAAGGTACCGAGGTACCAGTACCGAGATTTTGACATCGGTTCTCGGTACCGGTACTTTTGCCAAGAACCGGTGGTACCGAGAACCGACTTTAGGTACCGACACATCCCTAATTGTGACTACTACTGTAATAGCTTATTCCCTATAGGGAAATTCGCTAAAAACAACATTCATTTTGTGCTACCGGTATATATATATATCAGTGGAATTTTTGTGGGAGTGAAGTAACTTAAAATTTTTTGGCTTGGGATAAAATTCCAAAAGTTTCATACAAATAATTCAGTTCTTCAATCTTTTCACTGCATTAATATGAGTATTACGCCATTGTAACGTAAACATAATGCAAGAGAGGGAGATATTAAATTTCTTTAGTATTGCGTCGTTAATAACACCCTTTCACCAATACACAAATAGCTTATTTGGTATCATTGGAAAGCTTTGTCAAGGAGATTCGTTTTTTTAGTCGTTAAATTATTTCTCTATTGCTTTTATACTTCTAATGTTATTCTTATATAAATATTTAAATATTGAAGAATAATAAACTAGGCTTTAAGAGTGATATTTGTTTTTTAAAATGAGCACTAAAGTAGGCAGAGGAAGAAAATGTTTCTACGTCAATTGTTAGAAAAGGTCCAGTGATGCAAAATTGTCATTTGTGAGTGTAGTGCATACACTAACAACTAACTATGTAAATTCCCATACAATTGTCAGAGGAATAAATGTTATTATTATTATTATTACTAGAGAGAATCTTTGCTGGTGACATATGCAACTTGAGTCAGAATGTAAACTAATAAATAGGTTATTGTCTCGCGCTCTCGTGGTGGAGTGCCCTACTACTTCAACTGAAACTTTCTTAACCATTTTGTTCATAAGATGGGTTCTTCCATTTTTTTAGTGAATTTCCCTATGGGGAATACGCTATTACGGTAGTAGTCTCGGTAAGACCTAAGCCTGGGACCACGATTCTTTTTTGTTTTGAGGTCCCTAGAAACCAAAAACACCGTTCTTTCAAATTTGATACATATGTATATATATATATTGATTTGAAATTTGAATTCACTTGGGAGCTACTGTATCTATTACGATAAATGTTAAAATAAAACATGAGTATCCTTTGAATTTCATTTTTATTGCACAACATGTTTCGACTTTAACGTCATTTTCAAGTTCTTATCCTACCTAACCTAATAACCAACTAATATTTTAATAACAAATCCCAGATGTTTTGATTTTTTCTTGATTTTAATCCCTTAGTGGTAAAATTGTTTTTTATCTTTCTTTAGACCCATATCCAACTTTAAAAATTTTTTTTGATGTAATGGTGGTTTTTGGGTTACAAAAAAATCAAAGAACACAAAACAATTTTTTTTACTTGTAAGTATAAAAAATCGCATGTATCAAATATGACACATTGGGACTAGGGGACTTAAAAACTTTCAAAATCAAAAATGTAAGAAATTGTTTAAAAACCCTAAAATTACACAAAAACACATTTAAAGTTCGTGGAAAAGCTTGTAGCAATTTCTGGATGTGGTTATGCAAAGATGAACTTTGCATGTTCCGCAGAAAAAGCGCGCATTTGTTGATGAACATCCCGGGAAACGACATCGGTGCCTGGTAGAGCTGGCAGTGACTATGTACGGCAAATGTTTCACTCCAGATGTCCTCTGGTGGTAGTCTGGTATTGGAGTTACCTTCTTTCTTTTAGGAGGGGCCTCCGAAAAATTTGTTCGGTCGCAGAACTCTTGCAGAACAACTGAAAAAAACAAAAAAAATTAGCCTGAAACCTCTAAAAAGGTAGACTGGCATATAAACTTTAATGTAAATCCAAACCTTTTTTATCTTTGGAAATAAAATAATCAGTTTTCAAAGGTAAAATCAAAATATTGAACTAAGGAAAAAAAAATGCAACTCCAAAGTCCCTTAGTCCCACTGTGTCACATTTGACACAGTGGTTTTCAAACAGCTGTAGATGGCAGAAAATATAAATATTATACAAAACCGTTATTATCATTCAATAGCATAGCTATTCAAGAATGCTTCTAATTTTTTTCAACTCATTACGCTTAGATTTTCATTAAAATACTAACTACTTACTTTGAGAGGTTCGAGGTAGCTGTGGAAATGGGTTGTCAGCCATTTTTGATGTTGACAAATGAAGTGACAACAGTAGTCAAATCACCAACTGAGTATTTCTAGTATGTGGTGGTAACTTGTGGTGGATGCTAGAACTACTCCCAAGTCAAGGTTATACACAGTACAGCCAGAGGAAAATAATTTGCAGACGTGTCACATATGACACACTGGGTCGAGGAGGATCTCATATTTTTTTTTAATAATATAGGGTTTTTGGCTGGGAATTGATTGCATTCAAAATATTGTAAAGAACGTTTCCGTCTTACACCGTTAGGTACGCGCGTATCGCCTATATTAGGGTATGAGAGCGCTCGGGGCCTCAGTGGCTATCCAGCCGTGACACTAGGAGCATCGTCCCGCTGCCAGTTTACTTTATTTTTAAATTCAAAATGGCCGCTCCTATAACAAATCCTGCCAGTTGCGAAGTGCGATCGGTAACACGGTTTTTGTTGGTAAAAAACTTAAAACCGATAGAGATTTATCGGTTTTTATTCTTTCAATTTCAACACAGCAAAGTCCGTGAAACTTGAGGGAAAGTTAACAAAAGCTCCGTTATGATGGTGCAGCTGTTTTCACGAATCTTCTCGTCAACTTTAGTGACCAGTTCCTCAGTCACAATGCTTGGTCGTCCACTCTAAGAACATTGGTTCGGTCATTTGTAAACTGAATACACATATTACGCACAGAACTTTCATTCAAGACATTGTTCCCATACACCTTGCGCACTTTTCGATAAATCTTTATCGGTTTTAAGTTTCTTGCCAACAAAAACTGTGTTAACGATCGCACTTCGCAACTGGCGGGATTTTTTACAGGAGCGGCCATTTTAAATTTAAAAATAAAGAAAACTGGCAGTGCGACGATGCTCCTAGCGTCATGGCTGGATAGCCACTGAGGCCCCGAGTGCTCTCATACCCTAATATAGGCGATACACGCTCGCCTAACGGTGTAAGATGGAAACGTCCCTTACTTTCTGAACAGCCCTCGTATATGAAAGTTGCCAAACCAACAAAAGACAATATTTTTTATGCAATTCAATTCCCAACCAAAAATCTATATTTGAAAAATATTAGATATAAAAAACAATTTTATTACAAAAAAAAACAAATCAAAACATCTGGGATTTGTTATTAAATTATTAGTTGGCTATTAGCATTGACTTTGTACACTACGTGAGTAGACTTCTCATAGCATAGGCGTGTGTGAAGCATATTGACGGTGGTGCGATCTCGTGCGGCGTCCATCGAAGTACACGTAACATATGATAGGTAAATCAGTATTACCACTCTTTTTTAAACCAAGGACAAAACATTTTATAACTGAAAGTTATGTTTATGTTTTGGTGAAATATTTTGGCAGCACTGTAAATTCAGCTGAATAATAACAACATCGATGAGAGTGACTCTGGCGCGGCGTCCCCCGAACTTCCAAATTTTTGCCTCAAACTAAATGCATTCGATGAGAGGTCTATTCACGTTAGTGTACATAGTCAATGCTATTAGATTAGGTAGAATGAGGACTTGTAATTTTTTTTTAACAAATTTATTTACTTTACAATCTGTTACAATAACATTTGAACAAAAAGTAAAGAATATGTTAAAATTAAAAAACAACATGAAAACATGACTCAAAAGTTGAAACATGTTGTGCATTAAAAATGAAATTCAAAGAATAGTCATGTTGGATTTTAACATTTATCGTAATATACATACACACACACACACACATTACAATAAATGTTATATGTAAAGTTTAACTTAAATGTTTAACTTAAAGTTTAGTCATGTTGGATTTTAACATTTATCATAATGTATATATATATTTATATTAAATATTACATTAAATATATATATATATATATATATATATATATATATATATATATATATATATATACATTATGATAAATGTTAAAATCCAACATGACTACACTTTGAATTTCATTTTTAATGCACAACATGTTTCAACTTTTAAGTCATTTTCAAGTCCTCATTCTACCTATTTCATCAAATTTCATGAAAATTGGAGGTTTCTTTTAAAAGTTATATTAATCACGGACACACATATTTATATATGATGAAATTTGGTATAGGGGTGTAAGCCCGCATCCATGTGAATGAGTTCACAAACCAGAATGATCGGACCATGGGAATGGGGTTTTATAGAGTTTCAAAAGGGTAAAAAATGGGTTTTTGGCTTTTTTTACTTTAATTTATAAAATACAACAATTTTAACTTAAACCATTGAAAAGAGTTTAAAAAAACAAACAATCTAGTGTTTTTAATTTTTTACTTGGCTTAAATGGTTATGGAGAAAACCCAAAAACTAAGTTATCCATGTTATTCTTATGGGAAATCAACAAAACCTTCTATCTTTCATATTAGTTGCCATATATATCTTGATAAAATTTGGGATGTACATTCATTATCAAGCATTTAACTTATATTTGCTTACAAAACCCATATGGGTACAAAGGTTGTACCAATGAATACAAAAACGTAAAGAAGGTCACATCTTATGGAAGAAACGGTTAAGAAAGTTTCTGTTGACGTAGTAGCGCACTCCACTATGAGAGCGCGCACGAGACAATGACCTATTAGTCAGATTACATTCTGACTTTGTTGCAGATGGTCACCAGCAAAGAATCTCTCTCGTCCTCACGCTGCACTCACATATCATACATAACCTATGACAGTTTTCCATTACTGGACCAATTCTCTTAATGTAGGAACACTTTTCCGTCCGCCTACTTTAGTTAGTGCTCATTTTGGAACCCAAGTAAACAAATTTGAAAATACAGTGGAACCTTGATATCGAAACTGAAGGGGAATGTAAAAAATTCGTAATATCAAGGTCTTCCATATACTGAGGTTCGTTATATTAAGGTTATTTTTTACAAACTTCGATATACTGAGGTTCAAGACCTCATTACTTATTTCCAGTAAGCATAGAAATTGAGGAATAAATAAGTGTGTACTGTGATTACAAAACCAACAATTAATTTGCTATTGCACAAAAGAATATACAAGTCCACTGAAACACTATAAGTTGCTTAATGTTTATAAACCCTTCCATGAAAATTTTATCACGAGCTGATCAGGACAAAGACTATAAATGGTGTCCCAAAAAAACTAAACAGTGAAGCAAACACAAAATGTATTTAGGCTAATAAGCATCAGTCGGGACTATAAGACGTTTTTACTCTTATAGTACCGACGGATGCTTATTATACATTTTGTGTTTGCAGCACTGTTTAGTTTTTTGTGACACCATTTATAGTCTTTGTCCTGATACATATTTACTGCATGTATAAGACGTTTTTACTCTTAT
The DNA here is from genome assembly GCA_030545055.2 of Neoaliturus tenellus. Taxonomy (NCBI): domain Eukaryota; kingdom Metazoa; phylum Arthropoda; class Insecta; order Hemiptera; family Cicadellidae; genus Neoaliturus; species Neoaliturus tenellus. The sequence goes on from CM061532.1 coordinate 34,215,942, forward strand.
TCATGCAGTAAATATGGGGTTTTAAAATTATTACTCATAAGAATAATTTAAAATGCATTTACACAAAAATGCTAACGGCCACCTAAAAGACACTTAAGATAATGAATGGAACAACACTAACACAGTAAGTTAACTGCAAACAAATTATTTGTTGTGGGAAACAAGAACATCGCTGTGAACACAAGGCACGGCAAAAGGCAACTTCTGTAGAGCGACAGGTTGCAACATGAAAGAAAATGGATGAGCGTAATGATTCAAATTGTTGTTCTTTTTATAACTTCGATATGTTGAGGTTTTGTAGTCAAAACTTCGATATGTAGAGGTGATTAGGTCGCGCATCGGTGCTCCAAAAGTTCGTTATGTTGAGGTTATCCCCACTAATCTGTCGATATATAGAGGTAGAAATAACATTAGATTGATAGGAAGGTTCAAGGGGAATGAGAAAACTTCTTTATATCAAGGATTTCGATATATTGAGGTTCGATATATCAAGGTTCCACTGTAGCAGGATACCATAACGACGTTTATAACTTAGTTTATTTTGGTAAACATATGATTCAATAAACTATCTTCATTAGAATAACATTGAAGTTATTCTATCGCCCATACGACAAAGTCTTAACACTAAAGGGATTTAATGACTTAAAATAACGATTCTTCTTGAAAAAAGCTTTCCAATGATACCAAATAAGCTAGGTAACGAATGTTTAAAATGGTGTTTTAACGACACAATACTAAATAAGAAATTTAATATTTCCTTCTCTCTCGTACTATGTTTAGGCCGTTTCCTCTGGCGCTATCTCTATTTGGAGTGCTCAAGTTCAGTTTACAGCGCTCCTAGCGGAATAAAATGTTGGCCAATTTTTAACATGGGATGTGACCTTCTTTACGTTTTTGTATTCATTGGTTGTACGTACCAAATACCTACATACTCACCCTTAGGGGGATTATGGGGAAAATGAAAATACCACCATAACTTGATAAGATTTGGTATGTACATTCACTAGGTAGGGTTTAACTTATATTTACCAACAAAACCCATATGGTGGTAAACCTATATATACTCTCATACCCATGGTTTTTATGGGGAAATAAAAAAAAAACAAAATTCCATTGGAAATTCGCTGAATACGCAGGTCTTCTGCGATGGGGGTATTTTGTACTCATTGGTAAAACCCCATAAATTTGTAACTCAAAAGATAAGTGGTTACCTCCCAATGTGGCAAAAAGTGGGCCTGGAAAAATTTTGGTTCTGAGAAACTTGACACCAAAGTCCACATTGCATACAGTTTATGGGGTTTAACTGCAGTCTCACATTCTCTTCAACAAGAATATGAAGGAACAACAGATATGATTTAAAACATTAATATTCTTAGAAGGCATGCATGATTTTACTGGTTTTAGAGCTTTCTGGTGATGGTATAAGTAACCGAGAGACAGATATTTTTTATAAGTCCCGTAACTAGTCATGAAAAATGAGTGGAATTGTGTTTATCATAATCTAAAATAAATTTACTCCAAATGAAATATTCCCAAAGTTTTATTCAAAATTTTTAATTATTTTACATTGAGAACTGGTACAGTAAGCTTCACCTAATCCGGCATGTCGGGGACTTGACACAAGCCAGATTACCAAATATTCCGAATTACAATCTGATAAATGTCACAAAACTATGAATTTAAAAAAAAGCCTACAATAAATTTATAAAAATATGCTTTACTACCTACAGTATAAAATACTGTAATTAAGATACATGATTATGAAACTAAAATGAAAATTAGGCGTTGTCACCTTATGTAGGATCAATATAAATCGTCTCCCCTCCACACATTCCCAAGTGCTTTGTATGGCAGTGTCGTCCCCTCTTGACCACTGATCTAAAACGAACTTGACTCATTACTCTTTTTATATTATCAATACAAATTTTTCTGGAAGTAGTGCGGATCATAGGATGCCAAATTAGAGGAAGTTTACTGTTCACTAAGTTTACTAAATTACACTTTATTTACAAAATCATCGTTAATAGCCTTAAACAAAACCAACAATAAAATTGTTCAACATTTACACACAAAAAAACAACAAAGAAAATAAAAACAATAATAAAACAGGTTTAGATTAAAGACGGCTTTTGTCAATAACAAATTAAAAAATAAATTAAACTACTGTTTAATTAATAAATAATTAGTACCTTCTCACAAATTGCAATTTTAAAATACTTTGCGTACAGTATCCTTAAGTTGTAAACCTCAAGCGATTGAGTCAAAATTGCGTACTGAAAATTTTGCCACAAAAATTCAAGGAATGTGTGAACAAGTAATGGATTACAAAAATCCGTTACAAACTAGCAATAGGCAACAAGAAATATTATTATTCTGATGATCATGAGCAGCCAATAAAATTGCCCATTAGGAAAAATAATAAAATTTATCCCTTTTGTTAAAGGTTAACATATTTTCCAACTCACGTACCCCTACTCACACAATTACAATATACTTGAAAATCTGGGGCAAGTGTAATGTTAAAACAATCAATGCAAGATTGAAACAGGTCATTTGTCTATGCTAGCATACTATGTAATTTTGACAGCTTGTGTAAAGATCTCATTAACACAAGATCTAACTTTTGTACTTTAAAATCCTGTCAGGTACGTTTATTTATTTAGGGTGTTTCTACGCCAGTGGCATTTTTTAACGTTTCGACGGGGAACGGTCCAAACCCCAGTCTTGTTACCATCTAACATCAACCAGTTGTTAGAAAGCATCATTAATTAATAGCCCAATGACAAATGGCAACTGGGCCCGGAATCGAACCGTTAAAAAGCTACTAACTTTCCTCAGGATCGAACCGGCAACCTTTGAATTCAAAGGCGAGCACTATAACCACTCAGCTACCCAGCCAGTACTTAATAATAAATAGATATAAAAAACATGTATAAAAAATAATCAGTTGGCAATATTCCTATTACAATATTTAATGTTCCCTATTCAATAAAATAACTGGAATAATACCCTCTAAATTTGTAGTAAAGTTGGGCTGAATAAAAATCTTCCTTTTGAAGTATTACTGTTAAAAATATTGCAGGGAGTCTGATTTTTATACACCATCATTAATATAAATCATATAGTCTCCATAAATAATGAGTTCCCAGTTTACTTTGGATTATATATAATTATATATAAAATATACATAAAAAATTTTCAATTGTCATATCAGAAAAAGGTTTTTTATCAATCACTCAGGCGACTTCTAGTAGGGATGTTTTTCAAAGGAGGTTTCTTGACTTTTACAAAACATGCTCCATTGGAAAGATTCTTGTGGGAGCCAACAAAGATGACGACGAACAGAGAGTTGGAAACACCACAGTCGATGAGCATCTTCACCCACGCATCAACCTGAAACAGGATGTTAAACAGCTTCAGATGAAGTTCAGTGGAAGATTGCTGATTAGTCACTGATTGAACAAGTTCATGGTCACAAAACGATGAAGATAATTATGTTCATAATAATGATAAGAAGTAAGAGGTAAGGTGTTAACTTTTAGTAAATTGTACATAAAAGTAATAAGAATTGTGTGTGAGGGATATTTACATTAATATCAAGTAAAACATGTTGAGATTTCCGAAAGAACCTTCTGTTAAACCTTTCTCCAGGAGTTTAGTCCCTCCAGTTGCATTTTCTCCTGCTATAGTTCATTATTTCACAACGTAAATGGCAAATCAAACTCTAGATAACACTTTATACACTAACAGTCTATAAGGGTGGTTATAACATAATTGCATATTTAGTAACCCAGAAATTTTTATCAAATAAATAAATTAATCACGGAAATTAAGTGTTATTATTTTATCTATTTAAGTAAGGTTTTTTTAGAAAATACCAATCGGTAATGGGTGTTTGAAATTATATCTACTATTCAAACATGAACAAATCAAGCCCCAACATATGACAAATATTAAATTATTGACCAACACATCAACATAAAAAGGCAGTTTCAGATCAAAGTAAATTTGAAATGAGTGAAGTCACTTTAGAAGTAGATTTGAGGAGTGGATTTCAAACATTAACTCTAATCACTAAATTACTATGTCAACGCCCACTAAAATAAAAACAGGACCAAAAAGGGAGCATTTTTGTGGATTTTTTTGGAACTTTGTGGATTTGAATCACCTCATTCTTATAGTCAAATGAAAATGTAAGGTATTATTAGTAGTATACAATGTAATAATAGTACGCTGGACATAGATTCTTTTCAATCCAAAACAATCACTGTTAATAAACAGGTTGATCTCTCGGTTAGCAGCAGTCAGTCTAACAATGTAAACAGGTATTTTTATAGAGGGACAAAAGAGTAAATCTACCTCATAAAAATTAGAACTAGGTTTATTGTATTTGAATAATCAGGGCTAAGTGGAAAAAAAATTGTTCTAAGGCGCTCTGAACAAGTTAGAATTATTTAAGTATGGTATTATAATACCAGTTAGTTCATTAAAAAAAATATTTGCAGTAATAGTACCTGACGATACAATGTTTACCTTGCGGTAAGGTTAGGGGGTTGAAATTCAATTGTAACTACTCACACATTCAAAGTTTTGAGTAGATAATTTATTATCAACTCACCAAACTGATATCATCTTCTTCATTCAACACCATGTGAGCCATGGTGAAGTGATTGTTCTTGTTTTCAAAGCATGTTTTATTAATAATATCACTGTTGTTTTCGGCTGTCAATGTCTTGACCAATTCTTTGTTTTCTCTGTGAGCCGCTGCTACGAAGGTCGAATATTCAGAAAGAATATCCTCTTGACTGATCAATGTTACTGAAAAAGTGAGATTCATCACAAATGAGACGCTACATACAATAGAGAGTTGATGACTCATTAGGCATAAGCTATATTGCTATTTTGCGTTAAAAAAGGGAAATTATGCCTACGTTTTTCCATGATTTATTTATTAATCATGGGTACCGTCAAATATCTTTGTCCCTCAGCTTTTGCTGACATCACTGCCAAAGAAATTTGAGATAGTACAATTTTATTTTTCAAGTCTCTCCTCTAACATTCACAACAGTTCTCTCACTTCAAACCACTAATAGTGAAAATAATCACCAATATTTTGTTCTATTGGACTCAACTAATCAACACTATGTCTGTTGGTGTAGGTTCTCTGGCTATCTCTTGTCTTTAAAGAGAAGTGTTTGAAATTTTCACAATTATTGCATTTATACTATCCTTGGTTGATTATTCTATAAACTAACCTGTCCGCTTGTTCATAGCAAAGTGTTTGAAAAGGCTTGTAGCCATAGTAGGACCCACTTCTATCTTGATGTCGTCAAACTCGTTTGCTCCATGTTCGGCCAGGTTGGTACTAGTGTTGAGTGAAGTATTCGCTGATCTCGATTCATTATTGTCTTGTAGGCCAGACAATACTGCATCCCCGTATTCAATACCTGCACAGAATTACATGAACTGTGGTGTAATCATAGTCCGGTTTCATTTGACCTAATAGTGAAGCACTAGCGTAGAGCTGAAGAATAGAATGTATAAAAGCGACATTTTTTTTAGAATCAGTGTTCAAGTTTACTATTGATTCAGACTGGCTTCATATTTGATCTCTAATAGATATTTTCATGAAGTCTAAGACCCAAACTAAGTCTAATCAGCTTGTTCTATCTTGATTCAATAATGAGTAACTTGCGTTGAAAATCCTGTACAGTTAACACTCTCCAAGTCCACAGACCCTCAATCAATTTTTTAAATATCAAACAAAAAAAAAAAAAAAAAGAAGGAATTTATGAGGTACCACAGTTGAAATATTTTTACATGTTTACTACTGAGATGAGATTTTTTTCACTGGCCGATTGTTCTGCTGGCCTACCTTTCATTAAAGATCAAGTCTACTGAACAGCTTACCCACAGTTTACAGCTTATCTGCAACGCCATGTGGACCTATGTCAGTTGATTAACTACTTTAACGTGAGATACAAAAAAAGATACACAATTGTATCAATCTCAATAAACATTAGTCCAGTAGAGCTGGGCATGTGAGTAGTGGGAAAAAGCCACTTCTAAACCGGAAGTGACGTCAGCTGCCAGGGCAGCTGCAGGGGTCAGATGGTGTCAGCTGCCAGGGCAGCTGCAGGGTGCAGATGGCGAGAGCATATGCCCTGAATTTGAAGTAGAATTGGGCATGAATTAAGAGTTAGTTCAAAATTGAAATTCAACAGTTATAACTGGAGCCTGGAAAGTATGTCAAGGTCATCCAGAGTAAGTTTTAAAAAAGCCTACCCAACTACCACTAGAAATAGTTCAAAGTTGAACTAGTTGGTGATAGTGGGATAGGCTGAAGTAAATTTTGAATTTTATTTGTGAACATATAATTAATGTGCAACAGCAGAGTTTAAACAAGTTGAACTTTTGTGATGAACTACAGAGTTGTAAATGCAAACACCAACGACGATGAGAAGGTAAACGCAGAGTCCCCAGATGATGTATTTGAAAAGCTTGAACAAACGTAACATTTCGAGTTGGTTTTCCCGTTCCATTTCCAATCGTTTAATTTCCAATTTCAATTTATCCTCTTCCATTCTAGTTATGAAGGGAACTTCATCCATCATATCCATCATGATTTTGTAGTGTTTGAAATTTTAAAACAAGTGATGTTGATAGTTCAAAAGTTGAAGACGGAATGAGAAGTGAAAGCGAGAAATGTTAGTTAAATAAAGAAGTGGTGGGGGGAACGAAGAATTACAAAGAAGTGGTGGGGGAAATATTTTGCTGTTCATTATTACCATTAGTAGTGTCAGATGGTGCAGGAGTTAGATTTAGTAAACTGTCTTCGTCCGAACTTTCAATCTTATCACAAATAGGACAATCGTATGTTATTTCCAAATTCATTTTGATGGTTGTAAAATTATCTACAAGTTCTTGTAAAATATTAAAAATGTCTTGTAACTCTTCTTTAGAGTTTATTTCAAAACTAGAATTCATTCGGGCCAATGGAGAGTTGTTCATTATTGGAGAGTCGGTGATGGAATGAGGATCGGCGCATAGGGAGGGGGCTTATATAATGGTGACCTTGAGCAGGCGTCTAGGGAGGGGGGCTGTCTAGGGAGGGGGCTTTTATATAGGGAACCTTGAGCTTATGATTGAATAAAACGTTTAGTTCTTCTTCTCCATCTTTTAATTCAATTATTTGAACCGAAGTAGTTGTTTCATCTTCTTCACTTGATGAAGAAAACAATTCACCAGGATTTAAATATTGAACTACAATTCTGAACCATCTTATAGGATATTCGTCAATGACAGAAAGTAAGTTTTGAAACAATTCTTCCATCTCCTCCCTGTCAGTTATTATATGTTCAAATTTGATAAATTTGTTTTCCATGTTGTTAGTTAGAGTGTTGGAAGTGGAATGATTTAATATTATATAAAAATTAGAACTAGTGGTGGGGGAAATCTCAAGGTCATCCAAATGAAGTTTTAAAAAAGAGTGTAAAACTGAAATTACACATTTGATGGTTCTACAGGATCGGAATACCAATCTGACCTGTATTTACATCTTTTTATCATATGTGTACAAAAATCATCTTGATGAGAATTGGTGCGTTGACAATGAGCAAGATCTAGAGGGTGAAATTTGAAACATCTTTGAGGACAACATGTATGAAAATATCTTGATTTGTAAAATTTGAAAGTTCGCAATTCCGGTGGTGGTAGTTGTTTTGTTTTGCATTTGCAATAACAAGATCCGAAGAATTCACATTTAGTACAAGCTAACCCATCCACCATCATTGGTCCTAAATCTGTACACTGTTGTTCACAACAGTAACGAGGTTTGTACTTGTATTTTTGCTCTTCCATGTTGACGCTGCGGAGTCCAGTGAAAGAATAAGAGTGTATAGTGTTGAATAGTGAGTTTTATGTACTGTGAAAAGTGGTGGGGGTAATTTCAAGGTCATCCAAATGGAGTTTTAAAAAATTATACCTTACAAGTGTAAGGATTATTAAAATTTAGGAAGTTTGTTTTTCTTTGTTTTCTTCAGACTTTTTCTCTCTCTCCGCCTTAGCCATAGCAACAAGTTCTTCTGTTGATAATGGATGTACTTCAGGAAATTTTAAAATTAATTTAGCTTGATATCCTTCTTTAGTTAATACATCTAAATCTTGGGTCATTTGTTCAATGGTGTTGTAGTCTTTTCCATAGATTTTTCCATCAAGTTGAATCATCATTCTGTACAACATTTTCTTAAATAGGTCTTGTCGTGGTGAGAGCTGAGAAGCAAATGATTATTTATACAAGTATCACATCCTTTTTATTAACTCATATTGATCATGTGATTCTTTAGTTGTAGTTTTGTCTGTCAAAAGTTATTCAACATTGGTAATACTTTTGGAACTTGATGTTATGTTGACCAGTTGGTGATGAAGAAGTTGTAGGTTGTGTAGAAATAAATATTTCATCATCGCAATATTTTGTTTTAGTGAACATCCTTGTATTAGTAGCACTAATATCAACAGTTAAGTGATAACCACCGGTAAGTAAAACTCGCATTTCGTTGGTTAAATCTTCGAGTTGTTCAAAAGTTGTTATGGTGTTAGTATCGTAAGATGCACACTTGACCTTTAGGGACATGTTGCAGTTTTATATTCAGGGATTAAGAGCGAGATGTGTACGGTATGAAAGGTAGCAGTAGACTGATGAATTTTGCAAGTACATTTCCCCTTTTATAATTATACAAAATTGGGTCAAGGTCATCCTGTGGAATTTTTAAAAAAAGCAACATATTGTAATGTACAAAAACATTACAATATGTTGCTTTTTTTATTTTTATTTTTTTTGTTTTATATCATATTTATTGAAAAAACAAATACAAAGAAATATTTACAATGTTATGTACAAATTAATCAGTAGTAGGTGTTACATGAATTGTAAGTTCAGTAGAGTTGTTTCCACTGGGTCCATGTGATACCAAATAGAGTGTGCCGGGTTGAATTATACGAAGATCTTCATTTTGAAGTAGTTGTACGAAGCGCTTTGGTAAGAAGATCTGAAATTTTGCTTCATCACCAATTGTATAAGGTGCCTCGCTCAAAGTGCAATTTATAGCATCACCTACTGAAGTTTCCATTTTCTTAATAGTATGAATGATGTAGTGTTTTTCTTCTTTTAGTTCAGAACATTTCTTCGTAGGTAGAATTGATGATTTAGAATGAGCGTTGAACTGATCAACTAAAGTTTGAAGTAAGTTCTGTGATGCCATATTGATGTTGTTAATCTTCTTGTTAATAAGAATGTCCGTCGGAGATGTTGTCTCTTCGGAGGTTTGAGTAATACTCATGCTGTGTCATGGTAGCGCTCTCACTTTTATAATCGACACTACCCCCACCACTGACACTACCCCCACCAGTTTGTTGAAGGAAATTATTCAAGCGGTAGGCATTCTTTAAAGCGCACTGCGACCTTCGATGTTTAAAACTTTTTGATGAAATACAAAGTTCGTTGAAGTAGCATTGGAAATCTTTATCAATTATTGCATTAATCACTTCGTTGCTTGTAAATGATTGTATCCAATTTGCTTTTTCCAATCCCCTTGTGTAGATAATTTTAAACTCTTTGCAATAATGATTCATAATGTGCGGCATCATGTTATAATTAATGAAACCTTCATCCCATCTTAAGTTGTGAAAATGTTTGTTCAACCATTTGTTTGTAACTTTCGCTTTAGTTGTTAGTCTATTAAATGGTACTGGAGGTTTGAACAAATAATGATAAACTACTGATGTGTTCATGTCCAAGATTACTAATTCTTTAATAATAAAATTACCATCATTTCCTCGGAAAGCTTGAAATTCAATTATACCTCTTTTAACTTCCATTATATGTGGCGCATTAGAAAACGAAACCCGTTTATTCATGATGAAGTCTTACTAACAACTGACTTAAAAATTGAATGAGCCGATGTTTATAACAGACAGGATTGTTCTTCTTCTTTCACTTCTTGTGCCACTTCATCAATATTAAAATTGGTGTGATAGTTGTTTAATTGTCTCCACATTTCAACTTCTTGAGGTATTCTATTAAAGATTGAAGTATCCACGGGACCGTATAAAATTGGAACAAATGGTTTTTTGTCCAATGTATCAATTAGATAGTCTTTAATTATTGCACTTGAAAATATTAGTTGTTTCAAATATCTGGTGACGGGACCGGTAGTACAACTTAAAGTGTAAAATTCTTCTTTAGTGAAATATAATTTAACATTATGTGTAGTTAAATCTCTGAAGCGAACAATTTGTCCTCCACGATGTTTTACTATATCAACTTCAATATTTGATTCCAATAAACTTAATCTTGTTCTTCTTCCAAATGTGTTGTTACTTAAATAGCACTCCAAAAGATGTAAATGTTTCATGAGAGATTCCCAAGTAGTTTCACTGAAAGTAACCATTTTGTTTCCATGATTTAAAATAACAATTGGTGAATAATCCATTGATTTTAAAATTCCAACTGATATACTTTTTGTCATGCATGAAGAAATTGGGTAGATAATCCGAAGAAATACTTCTGTTAAAATATTGGTTGTAATGTTAACTTCAACCTTCTTCCTTTTTACTTCTTTTTCAGCTTTTTCTTCTTCTCTCTTCTTATGTTTGTTGAATTTTAGGAATTCGTCCATTTCTCGTTCAACTTGTTTTTCTATATCTGAACTATTATCATCCATTAGAGGTGTATTTTCTTCTCCGTTAGTAGAATTCATCTTGCGAATGATGTTTCCCATACGACGGTTGAAGATAGAATGAAGTTTCTACTAATTATTTTCTCGCTTTTATATTTTTCGTAAATCCTTGAAATTTATACAATTACATAATTGTTTGTTTTCAACTTGTCTTTCACAAATGAAATTCTAACCTCAAAAATTAAAGCAGATAATTCTAACCTCAAAAATTTGCAGTTGTTGTACAATTCTTCTTAAAGTACATTCTTCACAATTCCGGTCAGCGGTGTGTAAGTAACTATTTTATCATGTAGAATTAGACAGTATGCCGAAGTTCCATCCGCTACTGGTTCTTCAAATTCCATTTCAATTTTTATATCCACACTTGATGATTTTACCGATTCATTTTGTTTTGAACAATCGATTACAATTATTGGAGCCTTGGAATAATACTGGTCAGGTGATAATAGTGGTGTATTAGTCTTTCCATAATATGATGATTGAAATCTTGCATACATATCGTATAAAATGGAAAAACGTTTATTGCTGAACATGACATTCAAATTGTCATAGGGAAAGAATTGAGAGTTTAGGAAAACTTTACAATTCTTTATTTTACAGTGATCAAATTGACCAGCATTTGCAGTGATAACATCTTTTCGCTTAGTTTGAAAACCGAGTATTATGTACCTTGCTCGTTCCAAGTAAGTTGATGTCTTGACGGTCCATGTTTGTCGTTCTGTCTGAGGTAGTGTAGGGTATTCATGAAATTCCCAACTTCGGAATGGCATCACAATATCACGGTCAGATTTCAACTTTCTCAATAATAGGATTCTATGTTCATCAGCCAATCTTACATGAGGTACTCTCCAAACAACTTTATCCAACTGTAGTTGCCATTCCAGTTTATCTTCCGTAGTTGCAGGGTCTGCAAGTATCAAGTCCTTATTAGTTGAAGATCTGAGTAATACTAATTCCTGTTTGACATTTATTATTACCCGTTTGTAATCTTCAGCGAATCCCAAAAGCAATCGTAAAGGTACATGAAAATCAAAGTGACCGTTGGAAGCTGGTGTTATAGTGTCTTTATCGGGGGCAACCCATCCGGCAGTGACTATTGAATTCTTCTCATGCGGTGTTAATGATGTTAATCCTTTCAATGTCGTTGTTAAACCAACCTTTTTTGTTGAATCAACCGTCACCCCTGATATTTCATATCTTATTTCATCAAAAAGATATGCCATCGGGTTATTTATAAAAGGAACTGTTGAAGCAGTTTTTCCATCCAATTTTAATACCCGTCCTTCAATGTACAAGTAACTTTCACACGGTAAAGTGTAAATATCTTGTTGTTGAATGGGGATCCTTATTTCATCGTTATTGTTTAATTTTGATGAAGTGTAAGGGTTGTGCGTGTGATATTCCTTCTCCCATAGTGTTTCGTCGAACGTTGGTCCTTGAGATATATCCAGGATATCCATCGCTGTTAAGTTTTAATCCAATCTTCTGTAGAAAACGAATGTTTTCCGATGTTAACTCTTCCAATGTCGAGGAGCTACTGAGCTCCCGAGTCTTCCGTTGCGGTTTAAATGATAATCCCATGTTGACTTTTATGTTGCTGCTCTGATGTGTATCCGTATAGTAATTGTTTCTCCTCTAAAGTCAACACTATGACCGTCTTGATCCAATATGTTCAGTACGATGTCTGAAATGAAACTGGTGTTTAACGGTAGGTATATCAAGTTTTGTGGCTTCTCAACAATTTTAAAACCGGGAGCCACTGTTGGATAAAATGTATGTAAAATATGTTGATTAACTCCATCTCTATACGATCCGTGTATAATGTTGCACGTGACATCAATACTATTTACTTTCAATATTGTTACAGTTGAATCACCCGAATGAGTAGTTCCAGGAGTTAAGATTTTCTTTTTTGTATCTGTAAATCCAAGTAAACTGCCAATCGACTGTTCCAAGCTGACATCAATATAATATTTCGAAGTTATTTCTGCTTTTAAAGTATTATTGTTTCCTTTAACGGTGATATTGTCTTCTCCGAGTTGTTTCTGTAATAATTGGTTTATGTCATCAATTTCATATGCTCCAGTAGGAAATGTAATTATTTTCAATTCTGAGTATTTTCCTGCAGCATCCTTAGTTTCATAATAATGTAGTAAATTGTTTTTTCCTTCTGTAACATTAGGAATTGAATTGTAGGTAGTCAAATCAAGTAATGCCGCTTCCCATAATCTTTCCTTGGATAGACGCAATGCTGGGAACAGCGTACTTTTTAATGTGGATGAATTTCCACTCAGTGACACTGTATACGATGACATCTTAAAGCTGACTGACACTCTTCGCTAGAAACTCCAAACATAAATGCCCACATATTTCAGTATTGTTAGGTTGTTCTCTTTTGTAATTATAAAAAATGTTTTTGGAGTTTCGAAAATAATGTTGCAGTTCTTTTGGCGGTGGTAGATTGCCAAAACTGTCAAAGTAGTAAATGGTTTGTCCGAGTTTTTTATAGCATACCCAATGAGTGCCTGGACCATAGGTGGAATCCAAATTTACTATTCCAGTTTCATTTTTCCATATTTTAGTTGGTAATGCATCTTTCATAAAAACTCCTCGAAAGAATGGTATTTTCAAACATTTTACATAATCATTTAACTGATGATTTGTTAAGGCTTTATTTGGAATTATCAATTGATTCTTCTTATTTAGTACACACGGTATGGTCTTAGGTATAAACCTGCTCCGTTTTTTACCATTTGCCAAACAGAAGTCTTCTTTACACTTGCCTTATGAGTTCTACGACGTCCTTTTTTAATGTTTCCACCTCTTTTGGGAGCGCCTCTCTTTGCAGGTCTTCCTCTGCGACGTCTTCCACCACCTAACTTTGCTTTTGTCTTCATGGCTGTAGTTACTGCCCAAGCTGCTGCTTTTTCTGCAATATTTGCGTCACTTGATTTTACTCTTTGCCAAGCTTTCTCCGCTAAAATTTTATCTGCTATTGATCTATTTGTTGAATCTTTATACTTTGAATACGCTATATCGTGTTCTTTGCAAGCTTGATCTAATTTATTAATTCCAGGATCTCCTCTTGCTAAACGTTTTCCCAACTTAGTTCCAGGTCCACAATATTGATAACCTCCGGGCAGATGTAATTCGTATGGTAAAGCGTCTATCGTTCGATTTACAACAGCACCAACTGGAATCCGTCTGAGCAGGGATAATGCAGCTGATGTTATACCACGTCCTCTCTTGCCGCTGTCTTGACGATGACTGAGCGATACGGTCTTCATTATGTTGTCTTATATAACTGGTGTGTTTACTCTACGAGATACTTTACATAAATGAATAACTTGTGCAAAATCTTTTATATTTAAAGACTTAGTTATTCAAATTAATTATATACTGATTTATGATTCTATTTTTAATCCAAGCTTCTCGTTCATCGGGTTGAATCACCACATGATTCGTTGTACTAGCTATATGATTGTGGGTATCAATAAGTAAATTACCCACTATTCTTATTAAACAATCTAAAGTTACAGCATCTTTTGGATGTTGAGGATCTTGTAACTGCATAATACGTTTATCATTACACGTGTAAGCTGTTGAATCACTTTTTGATGTTTTTATGACTTGTCCAATAGTAGCAGCATCATTTGAATCTTCGCCTGGTAAAATATTAATTATTTTCTTCATCTTTGCATCATATTTGGTCCCAAAGTGTTTATCCCAAGTTATTGTTTGTTTCATTGTAACACAATCATTTGCTTCGTAACCAGGATAAATATCTTTTATTCTTCTATTACGACCATTGTATGTACCTAATGTACCACCAGTAGCAATTAATGTTTGCACCATTAGAGGTACATCTGTATCTTTTATACCAAATCTTCCATTTGTTATTGTTTTACGTCCTGCATCCCATTCATCATTATTTCCTTGCATTAAATTAAACTTTTCATTTCCATGTATAAATTTATCTCCCCGCTTTAACACGGCATCTTCATGTTTTACAAAATTGGATGTTTCCTTTTTTAATTCTTTAGATAATTGTTCTATAGTAACAGCATCTTTTGGTTGAGAACCGAACTTTACATTTGACAACACTTTCCCATGACAATCGATTTCATCATCATCTTGTAAAATACAGTTGTCCTTGATATATTTCAGGTTTACAGCATCGCCGTCTTCCTTTGGGTATCCAATGTCGTTTATAATAAATTTATAAAAAGAATATCCATGTTTAGTTTTTTCCGGTATTATAGAATGTAAATATTCTTTATTAACTGAATCTTTATCATTTTTGGGATTTCCCACGTTGGTTATTCTATAATTTCCAGCATCATATGTTTGTCCATCTTTTAAGTTGTTACCCCATTGCAATTTTAAAGTATTTGAAAGTTCAGATGATAAGTACTCTTTAGTAATTGCATCAGAACCTTCAGTTGGTTTACCAACATTAATTAATCTATGTGATTTAACATCGTAAGTATTCTTATGTAATTTTAATGATGTTGAAGTAGCTTCTTTTACTGTCTTCAAATTTGCTCCATCAGTATCTTCTTCTGGATCTTTAACTAGTTTTAAACGTTTATTACTTATGCTATAGTCACCTTCAGGTGTTTGCGGTAATCCACTTCTTTTTCTGTCTTCTCCAACTTGCACTCCTAAAGCGGAGTACCGTCCGAACTTGTCGACGCTCATGTTAGAACTGATACGTCTTATGCTTGCACCTCTTTTATATCCACGGACAATTATACGACTATACCGCGATTCCTAAGTTCATCAACTAGAGCCACCCATTCATTATTCAAACCTGTATGACCGGCTTCCATGGCTTCATGCAATAGTCTCATTCTATCAACCAATTTATTGATATCGTTGTAGTAAATCACATTCGTATTGTATAGATTTTTCATCAATCCTTTACCAGATGTTGAAGTATCTCCTTTACTCTTTTTACCATGTTGTTCAAGAAGTGATAAATCCATAAGTGATAAAGATTTTCTTTTCAGTGGTTGTCTTACCGCTGGTGCAGTACGTAATGTTGGCAATTTTCGTGGAGGAAACAACTTTTTTATAACGATGTTATATTTTGTTGCACGTGAACGATTTATCATTGCATCCTTTACATAGTTTCTTTTATGAGCGTTACTATTTTGGAGAATCTCCTTAAAAACACTTAAATCTTTAGATGAATATCTTAGTGGTATGTTTTTAAAAATTAATTCATATAATCCTTTTGTTCCTTTATATCTATGCTCACCAATAATGATGTAATCGTCTTGTGTTATTTCAAGCTTTGAATCGCCAATCTTCAATTCATTCCCATCAATTCTTGCTCCGTATACGTGTGATCTACTCAAATTCGGGTTTGATTTCATATCATGTAGCATTTTCATTATATATTTTCTTCCAAGAGGTCCATGTTGTAATATATCGCTACTCAATTGAGTTAAATTTGGAATAGATTGTTCAGCTTCAGGTATTGGCTGTTCTTCTTCCTTTTCAACAATTGGTTCTTCTTCTTCTTTTGTTTCTTCTTGCTCACTAGCACTTGTATATGAATCATCATCTTCTTCTTTTTTTAATGCTTGTACTTCTTGTTTAGAAACTGGTAGTAAAACATCTCCTTCATAACGAGGTTTACCAATAGTTTCTGATATCTGTTTTAAAGGTTCCGTAATAGGTTTAAATGTAGTCTCTAGAAATTCTTCTCTTTCACTTAAACCCATCCTCAATGCACGATTCTTCATCCTAATAGAATCACTCAGTGATTTTATTTCTTTCAATAGTTTTTCTTGATTCACCATGTTTACACTGTGAAGTTCAACATGTAACTAGATGTAGCATCGGTAGTTCAACGCATAAATACAAATTTATCCAACCCTATACGATATCTACCATTTTTAATATCTTCTTCCTTCATAATAACGAGAAAGCTATATTTCTCATTCCATGCTTTGCCACACATCTCTTTAAATTTTTCAAATGGCATATCCGCATTTACATGATCATTATATATATGCTTTAAATTTGTTTCATCTTGCTTGAAGATGATCAACATATTTGCATTGTCTCTTATAAGTTGTTTTGGAATTTTACTGTATGTTTGACCAATATAAATGCTATCAATATTATGATGTCTTCCCATAGCAAAATAATTCCTTATTGTGTCATGATTTTCACAAGAAACATCGTCAAATATAAAAATAGAAAATGGTTTTGCTTCATTTGGTTGCATAATTGTTTCACTGGCATTAAACTTGTAAAAATTCACTTCAGGTACACTTGCAAGTACTTTATCCAATAATTGATATTTTGGTTGTTGCAATGATTTTGAAAAAATGTATATATTATTAAAACGCAATCCTTTAGGATTAGTTATAAGGTTAAAAACAACATTAGTTTTTCCACAATTTGAAGGACCAGTTATTAGACATCTTATCGTATTTGGTAGTAATTCACCATGTTTTCCATGATTTAACTTATCATTGTCAACTGTCAATTCATCAATGTTATTGATATTAAATCGATCTTTTTGTTGTACAATCTCCATCTTGTATAAAGGTTAAACACACAATGAGCTATTAAACAACTATACTAAGTCTTTTGAAGGAATCCAAGAGTCTTCACTTTTATCAAACCCTAACCACCGGACTTTAACCATATCCTTTTTCCTTTGTAAAATCTTCTCGACAAGATATACATCACCAACTGTTGATTTCAACAATTCGTGTCCGTAGAATCCACCTTGAAGTAATTCACCCTTGTTATCCTTTAATAAATAGGTTTCAGGTATAGTTGGTTGCACTTTATAAATTGTAAATACTTCATTAGTCCAATTTGGTAGATATCTTTTACTAAATACACCTTTGTATTTGCTTATACGAACTTTATCGTTGACCTTGAACTTCTTTGGTTGCAATTTTTCCAATTTCGGTGTTGTATTATTTTTAATGCGTTGTAATACAATTTTGGCATTAGCACTATTTACATGGATAGGTTTCATTCCAATGGTACGATGATATTTGTTGTTATACTCTTTTATAAGTTGTGGTAATATGTCATACCACACGTATGATCCTCGTTTTGAAAATTGTTTATACATCGCACCTTTTAATGTTCTATTGAATCTTTCAATTATTGAAGCTTTAACTTCAGAATTTGTAGAATAATGATTTATTTGATATTTCTTCATCAAAGCTCCAAAGTCTTTATTAAAATATTCTTTTCCATCATCGGTCTGTAGATGTTTAATTTTAAATTTATTTCTTTGTATTGTGGTTTCCATAGCTTTTGTAACACTTTTACCAGTCTTATCCTTCAATGGTAAAGCATCAGCTATTTTAGTAAAACAGTCTATAATTGTTAAAATATATTTAAATCCTTTATTTATTTTACTGTGCGGTATCATTTCAATGAGATCAGCTTGATAAAGATCATTCATTCCTTTAATGATTGTACTTCTTCTTGGAAATCTTCTTCTTGCTGGTTTATGTAGTTCATTTACAATCTTGTCCTTCACACTTTCCATCTTCAGATGTTTCTTGTACACCGCTTGTAAAAATACTGACCCATAGAATAGTTAATTCTCATTTATATAGTTTGAATATAGGTCAAGGCCATTTCCTATTAGTGTAAAAAAGAGGGAACATGGCATTGGGCTTGCCATGTCCCCTCTTCTTTACGGAAAGGAAAAAGGAAGAAGGTAGAGGACGAAGAATAGGTTTACTGGTCGATAGGGTTCAGGGAGTAGTGGCCGAATGGTAAAGTATTAATTTTATCTTCTAAAATATGGCGCTTGTCATCTTTGTAGCTTAATGCCCACTTTGTTTGTTTGACACTAAAAAGTTGATGATTATAACTTCTAATAGTGTTGAACGTTGCAGTTGTTTCAACATTTTCAAACAAACATCTTTTATAATGTTCAAACTGTACGTTCTTCTTCAGGAAAGAAGTTTTTATTCCTTTGGCCTTCTTCGTGACTTGATGTTCGTTCCTCTCGTTTATGTACAGTTGAAATGAATACAGTTTGGACATTAATGCTACAATTTCCATCATCGGCACACCATTTGTTTCATCTTTAAATTTTCCCAATACTTTCTTATTTCTGTCATAGTCGTAATTTGGATGATCCTTAGGATAATCGGAAAAGTCGAAATCATCTTTATATATAAAGGTGCGTAGATCTTCATACATGTCATTTGTTTTAATCCAGTAAATTAGTGCATCCGTGTCCATATATGCAATACCAATGTTCTCTCTTCCATAATAGTTAACCATCTTCTTATAATGAAACTCGTACATATGTGTTTTTGAAATATCCAAGATTGACATTCCAAGATACAAAGGACGATCCATTGTAACTGACTTCTTGTTCATGGAAATAACAACTAGATTTTCATTAATAATTATAGATGAACCAAAGTTTGGTTGTTGCACCAATTTCTGTAATTTTACTGGATCAGTTACCAATTTGATATCCTTATGTTTCCTTTTGTTTTCCAAAGTCTTGCCAAATATTGCGTTATTCATTAATTTGAAAAAATCTTTTTGAAAACTTGATGTAGCAGTGGCTCTTCTTCTTGTGTTGTTGTCGATGTAAGGTTTTAACCAACAAGATTGAGAAAATTGTAGTACTCGATTAATTTTTGTAATTCTCAATCCTAAGTCTAAAGCTTGTTGTATCATCCAGTAGTGTCCAACATATCGAGACTTGTCGGTTAAAGTCATCATTAATTTTGGCCATCTTCCAGTAGGGGAAATTTCAGTCTTAGGAAGAAGTGGTAAATCATAATGTTGATCATGAAGATGTTCAGGATATTCAAAATTAACATCAAAAATGTAACCAGTTTCACCATGCTTCGGTATATCCATTATGTTTCCAATCGATTCTGGATCTATCCATTTAAAATTATCATATGGAAGGGGATTCGACATTGCCCATCCGTATAAGTTATTTGCATCAAAATAACCCAGGAATGTTGTTGGTTTTGATGCATCATAATCGGGCAGATACTTGTTGTTCGCCTTGAAATATCGTGTAACGCTTTGCGTCAATCCCCCTCGAACTCCTGACTCTAACATCATAACCATATCTATATCAGTAAGAAGTTGTATTTTACAATTTGTTTCTTTCAACATAGCTTGCCATGCTAATCCAGGTGAAGTGTACGAATGAAGAGGGTCCAATCCATATGCTGCAAAACATGTATTTCTAAATTCTTCCATTATATCACATAGTAAAGTTACATCCAATTTAACATAAAAATCTGAATATTCTCCCAATGTTCTAAATCCTAAATCGTTCCATACTTTACATGCATGATCATAGTCCTCTTGAGATATGTCCATGTCATAAAGTTTACTTTTGAATTCTTCTTTAGCCGGAAGTGATGTTTCATTAAATTTTTCTAAACTGTCTATGTAATCATATGGAAACACACCTTTCCGAAGTACCAAATCCAGTTTGTCGTTATTTACAATCTTCTTTGTTTCGATTAAATCTTGTTTCCTTAAATTTTCTGAAAGTTTGGACAAACTCGACGGCATAAATCTGTAGGAGTCTAAGAATCTTAGTTTCATGTTTCCAACTTCTTTGGAAAAACTTATGAACTTCTCTGAAGTTTCAGCTAACACATCGATTTTACCATCGTCTCTTCCTAGTTCAGGTATTATAAAATGAGCATCGTACCCACTGAGGTTATGCAGAACCACAGGAATAAATAGTGGTAAACGATAGCTTAAGTTGCATTTATTACAAGCAGCACCCCTGTAATAACCTGTGAGGTGATCGTGATCTTTAACTTTATAATTCTCAATAGTAAAATCATTTTTGCATAAGAAACATCGAGTTGCATTTTCATGTTGAATTTCTTCTTCTTCCTCCATCGGTTTCATTGGTACAATATTTGTATATAATCTTTGTGCATTTCCAGCTATTGAATATAAGTGATCAAGAAATATTTTTTCTACATTTTCACCACGATATACTAGAGGTTCTGAAGTTAATCCATATCTGTTTAAATGTTCTTCTGATAATGTTGATTTAACCATTAAACAAAAACTGTTTGGTTTGTGCATTTGATACTTGACACTTTTTCTAGCTTCACAATTTTCATCTTCAACAGGAACAAGTGTTGATTCAAAGTCCGCATACACAACTAGAGGAATACGGTACTGATGATGAACCTTTTCAAATGTAACAAATGCTCTGCTTTCCGAAGGTAAAATAATCTTTGCTTCATAATTATTGTTACATAATCTTTTGTGCTCTTGTAACCATTCTCTTGAGTGTAGCCCATCTCGTTTAAAATTGAAACATCTCTTGCAAATTAACTTTCTGTGTCGATCTTTAGAAAGCTGCTTATTAACAAGACGATCAAATTGCTTTATGTACACATAGTGAGACACATCTCCTCGCGTTAGTAGTAGTAAATCCGTATGATCTGGTAGCTCTTCTTTTGCAATACGTAAAGGATACACTTTGTTTGAACTATCTAATGCAAAAACATTGATAGACGTACCAGGATTTTTCTTCTCAAATTTTGATATATCTTTCAGTGATACAGGATAAGTGATTCCTTGAAAATTGTATCTAAATCTTTGATTTTCATATTCTTGGTTAGGTCTATTCACATGAAGTGGTGGTACAAATTTAGCTGTCATTGCATAACGAAAACATTCATTGTCTTCATTTTTAACATTAACACAAGATTTTGTATTTTCAATTCTTTTTGGTAAAGGAATGTAACTAGATCCCATTAGTCCATATCCATGTTTATGAACTCTTATATCTAATACTTCAATACTTGTAAGACTCCATCCGGATCCTCTTCCTTCGTGTTCCTGAATTTTTGTTAATATTTCTTCTATACAATTTTCTATTATTGAATCAATGTTTGAACTTTCCATAATGGTTCGGTTTTTTGTTATGAATCCTCTTGGTGATAATTCTTCTTGTACATTTATAAACATAGCTTCTAGTAGTAAACCAAATTTAAGAAAGTTTAATCTTTTCAATTCTTCTTTTAAAATTTTACTTACGATTGGTTTTGCTTCTCTAATAAATTCTTCTAGCTTCAAGTTTTCATTTTGAATCTTATGATGCATTACTACTTTACCGGGTAATGCAAATACTTGTAGATTCGGTAAAGTAGTTGAAGATGTTGCTGTTATTTCATCTTGTTCTTCTTGTTGTTCTTGTTCTTCTTGTTGTTCTTGTTCTTCTTGTTGTTCTTGTTCTTGTTGTTCTTGTTTTTCTTCTGGGTTGTTGTGAATTAGTTCTTTATGACAGTCTAATAGAATTTCATCGTGAAACGATTCCAAACATTTATCGCAACGATACATGTTGAGATGTTTACTCTTCGAAATTTTGCCAAGAAATGAAATAGGCTCTCGCGTTCCTCCTTTTATAACGGTCCCCCCACCACTATTTCATCTTCTTCACTATACAAGGAAATCAAACTTTTTAAATAAAAATATTAACCTTCAACAAACTAATTGTTCATTCGTGTTCTTTATTCCCATTGGAGTTTTAGTATATACTTCTTTATATTCAAGCTTTAACTAACTTTCCCCCACCCAACTAATTTTAGTTACTTTTAAAACCAAACACCTGCCCTCCAAACATCTATTAGGACAGATGTTATGGGACAGATGTTGAAAGAACAAATGTTAGGGTTGAAATGGCTAGAGCACAGGCACTTGGTTAAACTAAATTTGCACATAAATTAACTAGAGTTGAACTAAAAATTCGCATAAATTAAAAGTTAGTTCAAAACTAAAATTCGACAGTGTTAAGAAACTCTAACATTTGAACAAGAATAAACATTAGTTCAAAACTGAAATTCAACAGTGTTAACCAAATTCTAACAGTCGAACAAATAGGTCAAGGTAATCCAATTTTAACGCGAGAACGAGGAATAGAGCACTAAGTGGCATGTTAGTCCATTACCACAAAGTGATCTATTCCTCGCTCTCTATTCTACATCTACTTTTTTCAGTTTACTTATTTATATTAAAATGTTCAAATTTTACTATGTAGAATGTCCATTCTTTCTCTTCAACTCTTCGATTGTTTTTAGCAATTGTAACAAATATTCGTTAGTTTTCACCAAAGTCTTTAGTTTGCTACATCCAATTTCAATGGAAGGTATTATAAGTTGTAATTTTATAAGTTCAATCTTTTCTTTCTTGCGAATTTCTTTCTTTATTATATTATTCCTTATTTTTGCTGAAGATTTAAACTCCATGTTGTTTCTGCTAAAGCCACAATAATAATAAAAGTCTCTTGAAACAACCTGCATTTATACACATTCCTCCACCACTTTATAATCCCCACTCCTTTCCCCCTCTTCTTTATATGTGGAAGGAAGTATTATAATTAGATTCCTAATATTTCTTTTCCTTCTTCACTACGTGGGGGAAGGGTAATTTGTTATTACACTAGTTGTGCAAGAAAATAGCCGCCAGTGTCCACACCTTGTTCGTAGCACTCCATCATAGATTGTGCCCACTGCAACATGCGGTCTCTGTCATTTGGTGTGACAAGGAAAGAATGACTATCACCATACAATATAAAAGAGTCAATTCGTACATAACATCCTGAGTCCAACCATTTATTAGCTTCAGCCATAAACTTTTCTATTGTATCAAATGGAAATTGTGGATCAATTGCTATGACTTTACGTTCTTCACTAAGTTCAACAGTATAATCATCATCGTCCTCATCATCTTCACTTTCACTGTCGTTACTTAAAGTGTCTTCAGATTGTTCAAAAACATCAGAAATTTCAGAAAAATTAAAATTTTCATTCAGATGAGGAGGCATTTTGAAGCAAGAAATATTATAAACAGCAGAGACGAAACGACAAGAGCGGCATGTAGAAGAAAAATGAAGGGGTGACCAACGCTCGCTCCGCTTTTATAATAGTATGCAAATGAGGGGTAGGTGCTGACCATGACCAGTCATCGACCCAAAGGAGTGGGGGAAGTACTTTTCTTACTACTTGGATGGAAGTAGGTTAGTAGGTCACGAGACTTAGAGTGTTAAAAAATAATGGGGGAGAAACACGACGCTATAACGCGTTGTGTTTCTCCCCCAGTATTTTTTTAAGCAATAATTTGGAAAAAGCTATGTGAATTTACTTGCTACGCCCCCACCTTGTAATACCATCCAGTTTGTGTCTGAGGAGATAGTCTTTAGAGTCTAACTCATAAACGGATTTCTCTTTGCGCAAGGATTCAATCACTTTAATATTATATCTTACGCCGTTACAAGTTGCCAAAATGTGTTCATTGTCAATAACACTTTCAAAAAAATAGACACAACCTCTCTTAAGCCTATTTCCTTTCACACCAATAATTTTGGATTGGTATTCAACAGTGGGGGTTTCTGTCACTTGTAGTTCAGAAATGTGTTTTACGACATGTACACGGCAAAAACTTTCGTTTTTTACACATTTCCTCCCACAAGGTGATCCTTTCTTAATTCCCCTAGTAAGCATTTCAGGGCAAGTAGTGGGACGGCTAAATGCCCTACGACGCTGTTCTTGTAATAATTGAAATTGCTCTGAAGGAGCGGGTTTAGGAGTAGGTTTAGGAGTAAGTTTAGGAGCTGGTTTAGAAGCTGGTTTAGGAGCTGATTTAGGAGATGATTTAGTAGCAGGTTGAGAGGATTCAGTTTTGTGATAGGTATGATCTTCAGGTGTACTAAGTGGTGGGGTAGGAGGCAATGGTGATAGTGGGATAAAGGGTGTGCTTAGACGATGAACAATGGTTTCAACGGAAGGGGTATTAGGATGGTGGTGAACTGGCTTCTGCGGTGGCGGCATAGTAGTTGATGGTGGTGCGGAGTCCTTTGAAGGCGAAGGCGGTGAAAAAATACTACGAAGTCTAGAAGTGTTAGTTGGCGGAAGAATAGCTCCAGAAGTTGAAGGTTGAGATGCAAGTCGATTCTTGTAGCAATCAGGAAGGTTTTTGAGGCGAAGAGTTTTCTTAGGTGCAGGAACAGCCGTAGTAGAAATAGAAGTCGAAGTAGAAGTTAAAGTAGAAGTTGTAGTTAGCAGAGATAACATGGTTGTGGCTCCAAGTTCGCAGCGTAACGTCTGGAATCAGAATGAAATGTTAGCCGCAGTCGGTACGTCTTTTATAACAATATGCAAATGAGAGGGGTAGCAGCTGGCCGAGACTGATTATTGACCTGGGAGGTGGGGGAAAAGGGGAAAGAGAAGGTATTTATTTAAAATAATTCGCATAACTTTTGACTAAAATAAGATAACCAAATTCTTCTTTTACCAAAATGTTTGTCTTACATAGACCTTTTCAATGATGTATCGCTTGTCCAAATCCGTCAATCCGTTATCAAGTTATAGCCATTTTAATTTTTCAGGTCATGACCGGTCGTTCACCCATAGTGGGGGAAGGAGTGGGGGTAGGAGTGGGGGAGGGAGGGGGGGGGGTCGACTCCATTTTTTCGGGGGGGGGGAGGGGGGGGGAGGGGGGGGAATCGGCTCCATTTTTTCGGGGGGGGGGGAGGGGGGGGGGAGGGGGGGGGTCATTGACCCTTCCGAAAGTGGGTCAAGGTCATTCAAGATTTATAATGATCCAAGGTGATGGGAACAGTAATACTGTTCCCACCACCCTGTTTGCCTAGCGGTTCCCACTCCCAACCCACTAGTTACGTTCTGCAAGGGAGGTCCCTGGGCCGTCCGCATCAAAGCGTAACGTCCCGTCCGCATCAAAGCGTAACCATTAATTTCAGGGAAACTGGAACAGCAGGGAGGCCCTGGTCCGTCCGCATCAAAGCGTAACGTCCCGTCCGCATCAAAGCGTAACCATTAATTTCAGGGAAACTGGAACAGCTAATGCAGAAACGCAACTCTAACACCCACCCAAACTAATCCCACCCATCATATTCCTAAACAAAATGCAAAAAACCTAGTCCGCAATTTGCGGATGTCCCACCCCTTCTAAGTGAAGTTCAACTGAACTTCTGAATTTACAGTTAATCTACCCCCTAACATCTAGCTGAAAGGCAAAACAACAACATAAATTATTAATATCAACACTTAAAACTAACAACACATCATTATTAAAAACCAAATAATTCAACACAACCAAATACCATCATTATTCTTAAAATTAATACACCTTAATGCTAAACACCTCTTAAAATTAATACACCTTAATGCTAAACCCAACTTATAACTAACATCGCAATGCGCAAATTATTTCTTAAATTAAATACAACTTAAAACTAAACACACACACACACACACACACACATATACCACATTGCATTAAAAAACGCAACATAGTAGAAGAAGTTCAAATATATATAGGCCTACTATATATTTGAAACCTCTTGCTGAGTCGCCAACAACCTTTCGCTATGAAAGTTTGTTGACGACTGACGCTAAGATCAGGCTCGTATTGCTCCTCGGATTCTCGAGTAGTGGGGGAAGTTGTTTCACTCCAGTACAGTGTTCAATCCAGTCCAGTTCGCAGCAGTGTAAAAGGAAGGCGAAGGAGTGGGGAGCAGCATATGCACAGCAACGCAAAACCAAGGTTTGAGGTTAGAATTATCCATGTGCAGTAGCGCTAAAGTGAGTAATACAGGACTAGGCGCATGCGCAATAGCATAGTCACTATTCCGATCCGGAGAACTCGTTGCATGCGCAGCAGGTTTGAGGTTAGAATTATCCATGGCAGCTGCCATATTTAGTCTGGTTTCACCACATAAAGTCAACAACCGGTAGTGACCGGCCATTGACCTGGAGGAGTGGGGGAAGGAGTGGGGGAAGGGGGGGGGGGGGGCTCCATTTTTTCGGGGGGGGGGAGGGGGGGGGAGGGGGGGGAGGGGGGGGGTCATTGACCTTTCCGGTCGGTCATTGACCCCAAGGAGTAGGGATAGACACAGAACCCTACTTCTCTTACTACTCAGGTGAAAGTCGGTCAACCAGTCATTTGCTTGCCATCTGCCGCCATCTGGCTGGAGTTATTGCCTCTATAAAGGTGGGTAGTTTATCGCGCTACAAACATTCATTGCCTCGCATCCGCTCGGTCATCATCTCTCGTTAGTTTTATGTTATGACTACTTCACTTACTAGGTTTGAGGTTAGAATTATCCATGGAATAGCCTTCGTAAATTCTAACCTATAAAATTACTACTCTGGCTTTCTGTTTCAATTTCTTTTACACTTCATTTTATATCTCAGTCTTATTTTAACTTCTGAACTTAACACATCGGTTATGATGACTGCACAATGTTTAAAATTAAAGCTTTTGCGAACACAACACATATTACGAAGTACTTCTAAACCTTCAATTTCAAAGTGTAGAACTAATTTAAATAGAGTTAGGAAGAAGTACAGTTTTAACCCATTATACTCAAAGACTTCGCAGGTTAATGTTGATGATAATGTTATTTACAACATTTTGCATTCTATGTTACAATTCAACAACTTTGAACTTGTTACACCTATCGACTGTGTTCAACAAGTTTTTTTATTTTACCCCCACTATTCCTTATATAAGTGCTCTAACCACAATTCCTACTTCATCCTTCTCTATTCTGTTCAGCTGAGCTAATATTTGAGGTTAGACTTATCCATGGCGGCCGCCATGTCTGGTACAGTTTTACCACATAGAGTCGGCAACCGGTTATTAGTCTAAAGGAGTGGGGGAAGGGGTGGTGGGGGGAAGGTTGCCGTTTTATAAGCCCTCTCCCTAGGCGGCGCTTCTCATTCGATCGCCAACTTTCAAACAATAAACACCTCTCCCATGGCACGAATGAATTAATTATCCCACTATCACCAACTAGTTCAACTTTAAACTATTTCTGGTGGTAGTTGGGTAGGCTTTTTTAAAACTTACTCTGGATGACCTTGACATACTTTCCAGGCCCCCAGTTATAACTGTTGAATTTCAGTTTTGATCTTACTCTTAATTTTTGTTCAACTTTTAGAGTTTAGTTAACACAGTTGAATTTTACTTTTCAACTAACTCTTCATTCATGCCCAATTCTACTTCAAATTCAGGGCATATGCTCTCGCCATCTGCACCCTGCAGCTGCCCTGGCAGCTGACACCATCTGACCCCTGCAGCTGCCCTGGCAGCTGACGTCACTTCCGGTTTAGAAGTGGCTTTTTCCCACTACTCATGTGAGCCCCATCAATGATGTCAGACTTTAGCGCATCGACTTTGATTGACGCTGTGGTTTGTTTTCACATTCTTTTAACATGGTCAGTGGCAACCAAGTAACACACACTGATGAGATTAAATAAAACCTACTTTTCGTGAGTTTATGCTGCACCAGCTTCAGCGCTGCCAGACTGTCTTCAACTGAGTCGTGACCCTCGGCCCCTCGTTGTTGGATTTCTTCATTCAGGAACTCCAACGACAACTTGGACAGTTTACTCTTATACTTCCGGTTGCCGGTTAGGTTGTAGATTACACTTGTGTCTATTATGTAAGGGTGCATCATCTAAGAAAAGAAAAAAACTTTAATGGTAAAAATATGGAGCACTGAGAATACTCCGTAATGAAGCTTGGAAAGTTTTTCACACTGCCGTAACACAAGAGTTCTTCTAAGGATTAATTTTAATAGACTTTTAGGAGTAGACTGGATTAAAACAAATCTTAATTGTTCTGACCCAAGTTCTGACAAAAACTTTATTGCTCATGCCCTAGTATTATTACATTTTATGGCACAGAGTTATACTGGGTAGAAAAAAGTTTGGAAACGATAGAACATCTTTAAAAGTATTTAAGTAATAAAATAAAAACTTTTCAAATTACTTTTGAGTTAGAAAGTCTCCTTCCTAAAGTATTTATTGTGCTTGGACCTCCAAGGGTGGACGGGCCAAAATGAGTCAGAAAAATCTAACTGTAAGCATAGGTCAATATATACATAAAATTAAAGATCTCTAAGAATAGAGAACAAAGCCGCCAACCCAACCTCAAATGGATGACCAAGTAAAAATGGCAGGCGATCAAACTTTGCATTAAAATCATATGGCCGAGAAAAAAATGCAATAACTCCCGACACACTTGACCTTTTGAGGTCGGGTTTGTGACAAATTGTTTAAAGTGCCTTTAAAATGATGTATCATATGACCATTGCAGTTTCCCTGATGATTTCTTTAGGGACGTCCCTAGTGGAAGTTGCCAGGGAAACTGGAATGGCCTACATCACGTGATACATTATTTTAAAGGGCCTTGCATTTTGAGTAATTTGCCACAAACCCAACCTCAAAAGTTTGAGTTTATCGTGAATTATTGCATTTTTTGTTTTTAGCAATTTGATTTTAGTGCTAAAGTTTGATCCCCTGCCATTTTTGACTCGGTCATCCTTTTGAGGTAGGGTTTGCGGTATTGTTCTATATTCTTAGGGAGACCTTTAATTAGATGTACATATTGACCTATGCTTACATTTCAGATTTTCTTCTGACTCCTTGTGGCCCGTCCACCCTTGAAGGTCGAAGAGAAGAGAGAGTTGAAAATGAAAATTTATATCACATTAAACACCAATTATTACAAGTGAGTTCATGGTAGCCTCCAGGCCCCGTCTAGGCTTGTGACGCAAAGTAGGCATATGTCTATTAGATAATCTGTGAGTGAGGAAAAGCTCTTATTTGAAAATATTTGAAAGTAAGTTAATAGTGAAAAGTGTGAAACATGTAAGTGCAGAATTCTTATTGTATTATAATTATATTCTTATTATTATTCTAATTATAATTATATTATATTATAATTATACTTTACTAAAGTCCAGATAAAAAATATCTGGACAGTGGTCTGCTCATGAGATGTCCGAATTAGAGGGAGTCAACTGTATGACAAAAAATTAAGGATGGGTTGGTTGTTAAAGTTGGTTGTCAGAGTGAAACTTCGTTATCCGACTCCACCATTATTATCAATGTGGAAATTTTGATATTGCGATTAAAATTGTGCTATGAAAACAATCGAATCAACATAGATATTGAGATAAGAAATGTATTATGATAAAAATCTAACCTAACTGTTACCGTAAACCTCCGTCACTTTTATTGACAGCAATGTTTATAACAACAAAATCAATGGTGTTTGGAAACATTTAAAACGCATATTCCCTCAATACAATAGCAAAAAAATACCTTTCTGATTTGTATTTGGCAGCATTTGTGTGACGCTGTTTTTAGATCTAACGAAGTCTGCTTCTTCTCACAATTAAGATACAGCTACACAATAAACTTGTTTAGTTTATTACGTGTGGTTCTTTGATAGTGTTACAAGTTAAATTTGATACAAATTTTTACTTTTTTTAATTTTAATTTTTAGTTACTTGTTTGAATATATTTGTTTTATTGTCAAAAGGTATGTTTAATTATAATAGAACAAAACTAAATCAGTTGATAAAATCGTAATCGTATTGTGTAATTGTATCATCGATATACTAACAACATTATCGCAATATAGAAATTTCCACATCGATAATAACGGTGAAGTCGGATAACGAAGTTTCGCAGTTGTCAGTTTTATCGGTTTTTGATAACGGAGAACATAAAAGATAATAAAGAAATAGGTTTTATAGTAGTATCTATCTTCTTATTTCTATAAGGGTTTCGTCTGTTACGTGCCTTTTTCTCTCGACCTACTGAACCAATTTTCAAGATTGAGGTGTCATTTTAAAGCTTAGGATATACCGCAGTGACGATTCGCAATTAAAAAGGTCATATTGTTTCGGGCTTTGCCCTCCTCGCCTTTGATTTATTTCTAGAGGGCGCTTTAAAATGTTGACCAACTTTTATTGCAAGTTCTTTAATGTGAATTGTAATTTAACAGCTGATTATCTTAGATGAATTTTAAAAGCCAGATAGTAAACAAAAATAAATCTCTTTCACTTTATAATCAACTTTCACGTACTGTAGGGGAGTTTCACTCATACAGAATCATAAAATGCGCAATTTACGCACGGGTCACCTTGTTAATTTTAATTCAATAAAGGTGGCAGTAAATGTGACACGGCATTTTGTTTGAATGATGAAATCTGAAGTTATTTTCCATCTCGATCGGATTGAATAGGTAGCCAATTTATACAATGAAACATAACCTCTTTTGTTTCTTATAATGAGTTATACTGAGTTAACGGTTATCTTATCCAATAAGTGTATTATAATAGTAAAATTTCATGGTTTTTCTTGTAAAAAAAATTAAAGTAGAGCATGTAGCTGAGAAACCCCAACATGAAAACATTGAATATGTCTGAAGTTACTAACTTTGAAAGTTAGGCCTAAATAAAAATGACTTAACTGCCAAGTTTTTTAAGCTGGCAAAGTCTTGGGTGTTTATCTGAGGTAGGGTCTGGGCCATTTAGCTCCATTTAAAGAGCTTTAATTTGAGGTTAGTTGCAGTCTATGCTTACAATTAATTATGATATTTTTCTGACTACTAGTGGACCATCCCCCTGAAGAGCTAGGCTAGGGTAATGACCAAATGTTTGTTCCATTCAAAAACCTATAAACTAATTTTGATCTTTTCACAATTGATGTTCGATTAAAAAAAAACCTGATGATTTGTTTTTAGGCTGTTACCATCACACTAAACTAATTATATTGACAATTTACTTTGCCATTAGGAGTAACAGAAAAATTGTAGTTCTGCAAAGTTTTATTTGGCAGAGGTGGATTTAATTTTTATTGTTTATTTAGTTGCCTAGTAACAAAATAATTAGAAATATTATCCTATACTATAATACGAGGAATGTCTGAAGGGATGTGTGTTCCACGATCTCGAAATCTAGCTGTCAGGTTTTGCTTAAACTTTGCAATTAAAAGTGTATTGGCCCAAAAATAAGTTTAGAAAAGGCCTCCATCCCAGGAAAAATCAAGTTTTGTCAGAATTTAAGTTTAAAAATCGTAATTTTTAACATTGGTCTTATGGGTTGCTATTTTGGTAACGAAATAACAACGAAAGGTATACAAAAATAAAGGAACATTAATATTAAGCAAACTTTTTCAAACAGCTGTTAACTGTGAAGAGGTATAGTTGGTTGTTGGATGAAATTTAATAGCTCTAACGACACTATATCAAAACTGAATTAAAACCAACGAGCAAGGCTCGGTTAACCTGGTACTTAAAAACCAAATTTTTGAAAACTTTATACCTAACACATATTAGCAAGAGTAGTTCCACTGATTTCATCTGTTCGTGAGTAAATACGAGAAAGTAAATTCTGGCTATTGTAAGGATATAATTTTTATTAGGTATTCATAACATTATGCCATTATTGTAGAGCCCATATTAGTTATCTATTAAAACCAGGGGCGAACACAGGGGGGGGGGGATAAAGGGGATACATCCCCCCCCCCCGAAATGTTGGAGAATTAAAATAAAATATGTTCAAAAATAAAAATAATCTATGACAAATGGTTAAAATATTATTTTTAAATGCCAGACTTTTATAAACAAATATAAAGGCAAACTTATATAAAAATAATAGGGGTTTAATTGCACAATGCAAAAAGATAAAACAGTAATATTACATCCAAAACAGGTAATTTTAGTCTTTGAAATGAAATACATTATTTATTGCGCGTTGGCATTACTGACGAGTTCATAAAAAGCGTCACGTCGGCACTGCCTAGTTCTTGCAATTGGCACTAAGCGAGCTCTAAGTCACTTGTAGCGCTGCCACCCTTAACTTATTAGTTATTTTGTGGTTTTGCCGTTTAGTTATTCTAAACGTATGTGTGTATCTTAGAGATAAAGATAACTCATATATTTTATGATTTTTAAGTAATGTATTTATTTTGGTATTTCCTAAAGACTGTAGACTATCATTTACTGTATTTCATTTGAATTTTGACAACTTGATTCTATTTTTTAAGAAGACACGACATATTTTGCCTTATGCACTGTTAAAATAATATAATACTTTAATAAGTTACAATTGTACAATTTGTATTAGTTATTATTATTAGTTATTATGTTATATTTATAATATAAATAACTCTGATGCTGCATTCTGTGTCTTATACAGGGTGTCTCAGAACTCTCTACCGATCTTTTCAGATATTATTACTAGACCAAAGACAAGCCAAAATATCATATTTAAAATTTCCAAAACTCCATAGTTACCCATACAGCCGCCATTTTGTATTTTTTAAAGAATCTATATATTTAACACACAAAGGTAAAAAACCTTTGGACTGTTCGTCTGTGACTTTTACTGGACCGATTTACATGCGGGTTGTACCAAAATAAACGTTTTCGGTTCTATATTAGCAGGTTTTATTCCTATTTCAAAAATATTTACGTTAAATCGGTCAAAAATGAAAAATAAACTTTTCTTATGGAGATTTAACATGGGGAAAAAAACCAACATTTCGTATCCTTTGGACAGTTCGTCTGAGACTTCCACTGGACCAATTTACACTCAGTTTGTACCAAATAAAACGTAAACCTTTGTATATTAGCAGACTTTATTTACTTTAACGTTATCTTACTTCCTTAAAATAAAAATATCGACATTTTCAAACCTTTACAAATTATTTTTTTTACACGATTTCAATCAGCTGATTGTAAACACACGAGATATTTTGTCTAAATACAGAGTGGATGAACAAAAGCTCATGAAGGATTTGGTTTATTATGGCCAGTACCTAAAAACGTTTACAATTATTATGATGTATTGTCATTTATGAAAAGAAAGTTGCTTAATCATGTAATTAACGTTATCTTACTCCCTTATATTAAAAATGTCGACATTTTCAAACCTTAACAATTTATTTATTATTTCAATCAGCTGATTGTAAACACACAAGGTATTTTGTCTAAATATACAGAGTGGATCAAGGCAATTAGGATGAACAAAAGCTCATGAAGGATTTGGTTTATTATGGCCAGTATCTAAAACGTTTACAATTATTATGATGTATTATCTTTTAAATGGAAAGAAATATGCTTAATTATGTAAAATAGCTGATTGCTATGAAATTAAGACTGAATTGTAAAGGTCAGTTTAAATAAATTGGTTACATTTGTATTAAAAGAAATAGATGTATCGGAAATTCGTTGTGCAATCAATTTGTCGGTTGCCAGGTTGTAATGCTTTACATTTGTCCCACATATCATCAGAATTTGTGGCACAGTCGGTAGCGCAACTTAACATTAACCAGACGGAACGGGTTCCAAACCGATCTCCTCAGGTATACTTTTTGTAATGTGTCTAACAACGGTGTCACTAATAAATGTTTTACTGATGGTACTGAAATTTATTTTAAGCAAAATAGAGACATTAAAATATTTAGCCTATAGGCATTTTCAAATTATCAAAAAACTTATTTATTAAACTAAAAAAAAATTTAATAAATACAACTTGATAGTTTAGGCTTGCTATTTCTGATGTTTTGATTAGACTACTAAGGTTTAGGCCTAAGTAAACAATCGATTTGTTATGTTTATAAAATACTAAAGAGTGTCTGTGTTACATAGTAAGGGTGCAGCATTATGGTTTTTAAGGAATATGCCTAAAGGCCTACTTTGGCAGACACTCCAACAAAAATTATTTAATTTTCTGTGAAATAAATTTTTATTTTTTAAATTTGGATAGTTATTGAAAATTGCACACTACAGCATAAATATTGCAATATGAAAGTGGTTATAAATGGTTTCGCTACGTTCTATCCTACCCTAATACCAATATTTGTTAAAGCCAACCATAAGTTACAACAATGTAGGCCTTTCCTAATTCTTGAAAAAAAATTGTTAAGAACAATTTATCCAATAGGCCTACAAGTGGATATTGGTCTACTTATTTCTGATGTTGTTGAACCTAATAGAACGGTCGTAATATCCGTCTAATATCCGTCGAGTATCGACGGGCAACAACTAGTAAATTTTAATTTAAGGACGGTTTGATGTAATAACTTGAAACTGTTTAAAAATTTTAACCTTAAATTGCATAAAAACTACGTAAGGTAGTTTATTTTTTGGAAAATTTACTTTAAAATCTAACGATTTAAAAACTGTGAAAATCGGTTCATAAATAAGCGAGATAGAGCGATTTTACTGATTCTAGTCACGGTCGTACCGCTTTACTGGGATAGGTTTTGGTAGGAAATCCATTATTGATATGGCGCCGCGACCGCGCTTCTCGAGCGGCAACTCGCTCAAGTGCTAAATTATTTGAATTAAAATCGCTCTATCTCCACATATTTAAGAACCGATTTTCACAGTTTTTACATCGTTGGATTTTAAATTAAATTTTCCAAAAAACACATGACAACATAAATTTTTCTACCACGTAGTTTTTATGCAATTTAAGGTTAAAGATTTTAAACAGTCACCATTTTAAAAATATGAAGGATAAAAACATGATTATTTTTTCCCAGCTATTTCTTTACTTAAACAAGCTGTGTACCGAATTTCAAATTATTATGTCAAGCCGTTCTTAAACTAAAAATTGTTCGCTAAAAAATACAAAATGGCGGTTGTACGGGTAACTATGGAGTTTTGGAAATTTTAAATATGATATTTTACCTTGTGTTTGGTCCAGGAATAATACCTGAAAAGGTCGGTAGAGAGTTCAGAGACACCCTGTATGTAAATCGTGTTCAGTATTTCCTTCTTGATAAGTAATGTATTTTGGTGTTTTTTAATAAACTTTAGACTATAACTTCTTACTGTACTTCGCCTGAATGTTATTTATTTCCCATCTTATACTAAGTTAATACATTTTTTCCAAGTTTAAATAATAGTCTAATATCTTTATTTAATATTCGAAACCCATTAGTTTCACTCCAAATTCTGACGGAGTAGAAGTCTGGATAAAGTTAAATTTTAACTACTGAAATTCACTAAAACTAACCATTTAGCTCCAAAAATTCCAACATTTTCCGAGGGAGGCCCCTGGACCTGCCGTACCTTTCGGCAAAAAATATCCCCCCCTGCCCCCCGAAATTGAATCCTGGGTTCGCCCCTGATTAAAACAGTTATATATTAATTAAATGTCAACGTACATGTCCCATTAGAGTTATAGTTGGAAACTGTGCTGTTGTTTCCAAATGCAATGGAAACTCCCCTTATGCAGAGAATGTGACAAACATAGGCTCAAGTTATAAACCTCAATTGGGTTTATTTATGGATTTAGATAAAATGTTTGTACAATTTTCTATGCTAGATATAAAAATAGAATGCATTTAAAATATATTAAAACTACTACAATATTATGGTGGGGAGGGAATGAAAATAGTGGTACAATCATTATTATTGCACAAAAATAATATTGCCCTTATTAACCGAATTTCTGCAAATCATTGTAAAAGTTACCATAAGTTATTGTTATGGCAAAACATGTGGGCCTATTATGTACATGTGAAATGGGCTAGTGCAAAGATAATTATTACCAATTCACAAAAAAATTTAGCTCTTCATAGAGTAACCAAAAAGATTCTTTGATCAACTTCCCTGACAATGTATGAATGTTTGAGCACCGTTTGAAGTAGACACAGTGTAACCATATATTCCAAAAAATTAATTGTAGCGTAGACTTTATGTGTGTAATGATGTAGAAGGCCATCATCATTCAGTGGACGCTGCAATATATCAGGTAATTTATTTTATACATATTTCACTAGCATTTATAATAGAGAATACAAAGAACTAAATTTATTTTTATAATTTCTAATATTTTACGTTCCATAGAGAAAAAAGCGTGTAATCTATATATTTAATACGCTAGGTATATTTTTGTCATAATTGTTTTGGAGCGGTGGTGCTACCGATCCCCATGTCCAAGGTGTCGTTAGAAAGGTCTTAGCATGTAGTTTTGCCATCAATTAAAAAAATTTAGAAAAGTCACCGTGGATATGGGAAAATATGAGGTTAAAGTCACGATTTTCCCCATAGACATTATAAGCAGTTACAAACCAACGATCGATAGGCTAAATCAGCTGTTTTTTAAAGAAATGGTTAAACAAAATAAAATCTGACCCAGAAAAATGGCTATTGAATGTACAGCTGGCAACAAAACGGCAGTTTTCATTTGAAAAAAATCAAAACATAACCAAAAAACGTTCGACAGACTCTGTTATGAATAATAACATTTTTATCAGTATTGAAACTAAATTGCTTGATTTCGAGCAACATGTACACTAGTATAATTTATTAAAGTTAATAATAATATTATCGGATGAAAAAAGGACCACTCGAACATGAACAAATACAAAAATATATATTTAACAATTGGTTTTATTAATATATTGGTTGAAAAATAAAATTATTTTTCCATTTGCACATTTTTTTAGTGTAGCTACGACTTTCTTGTACAGATTGCTAAATGGGAAATCTTGCATTTTTTGTTGTTGGTGTTTTCTTTGAGGTCAGCCAAAGAAAGAATCATTTTCAGTGTGTTTTAATTGATTACAAAAATAATTTTTTTTTGTAAAAATCATTATATTTTTACTTATTGTCTTAAGCCATCTTCAGCTTATAAACAAACTTGAATACCACAAACTTGAAAGAGACTTGAATACCATATGAAATAGTTCAGCTAAAGATTTCTAATTTACAGCACTAAATTTGAGCACTTTTGGATGGATGCAATGTTTACATCTAATATGGATTGCTCCAAAATCAAATATCCTAATGTGTTTGGTTTTTCTCTTTTGTTGCAGATGTCTTCAAAGAGACGCAATTTCACGATTTTACATACTTAAAAGTTTAACCGATTCTCAAATTCACAACACACACACACAGCCCCCACACCAAGGTGGCCCAAAAGGTCATTTTCCAGGACTTTTCCCCAGTCATTAAATATTATGGCTCTAAGAGTCATTAAATGCCTATGGCTCTAAGAGAGGGGTTCTGTTAGATGACCTATCACAGTCCTATGAAAATATCTTGACTAATCCCAAGTATATCAAAGACAAAAATTTAAGTTTTCAAGCCATCATTCTCCCCCTTCCTCCATAGGTTACAATTAATTGTTTTAAAGCTTCCATTTGTTAGTTTTTCAAACCCCCATTTCAATTATAATCTTCAATATACATTCTGTGACTTTTAAACTTTAAAAATTTTCTTCAGTCCCAACATTTCTGGCCACCTTGTCTCCCTATCCCTTTATTATCGTACCCCTGTTACCGCGACATGTTAATAGGATAGTTGGGCCTAAGTGCACTGACCGATACCCTAAGGGAGGTGGGGTTTTTTGGTACGGTTATCGAGACTTAAGGCCCCTACACCTTAGAGGAAGTATTTGTTCACCCCTTGTGGGTGGAACGAACACCACTAGGTGTCCAACGAGGCGACTCACAGCTGACTCTCCGACAAACTTTCTTCTAAAACCAAATCCTTCATCACTATCTTCTCTACAAAAGGAAACAGCGGAACCCTCTAAAACCACCACAGATGGACACGTACATGGACGTCCTCTGCTTCTCAGCCCTACAACCACCCCCTCGAGAGCAACACGATGGAAGATCGGCCTTTCCAGACCCTCCAGCTGTTTCAACTCCAGACTCCGGCATCCATTAAAGGTTGGTAAATAATCACAAAAATATCAAATTTTAGTTCAATTA
This sequence comes from Neoaliturus tenellus, assembly GCA_030545055.2. Taxonomy (NCBI): domain Eukaryota; kingdom Metazoa; phylum Arthropoda; class Insecta; order Hemiptera; family Cicadellidae; genus Neoaliturus; species Neoaliturus tenellus. The sequence goes on from CM061532.1 coordinate 34,254,241, forward strand.
GAATTCCATCCATTCGCAAAACCGTAAGTATTCAATTCAATTCAATTCAAAATGTCTTTATTCATTTGTAGTTTATATACATACATGAATAGTGTTAAATAGTTATAAAAATGACTTAGCCTAAATCTCAGAATTTAACAAAATAGTTCAAAATTATAACTCTTCAAAAGAATACATAGCTTTGTTGATGAGGTACTGCTTAAGTTTGATTTTGAATTTCTTACTTGAGACCTCATCCGTAATATCATTTGGTATTTTAGTAAGTATGTCTCTATTTAGTAATATCTAATTAAAAATTATTAATTTTATGGAATATGCAATGGTTACACTGTGTATATATTAAAAATTAACTAGCCTACTTTATATGGCTTTATGATGGTTGATTTTGCCCAACATATTTGCAAATTTTCTGTTACTATTACAAAGCTTTATATGTATGTGTGTCTTACTTAATTTATACATCAGAATATAGTACTGTACTATCTTTCAAACTAAAAATTAGGGATGGGTCAGTTATCGGTTTTAACAGTTTAAAGAAAAGAAAACAATAACTGAGAATTGATAATAAATGTTGGTTTTTGGATTAACCGTTTTTTTTAGCGAGTTTCCCATAGGGAGGAAGCTATTACCACACACACACAGGTCTCATGGTAAGACCTAAGTCCGGGGCCATGTTAATTTTTTGATTTCAGGTGCCCAGAGACCAAAAATAATAGTCATAAAAATTTTTCTATATTGGCTATGTATGTATACTGTTCAATAAACCTAATCAGGTTATAAAATAATCAGGTGAGTTATGTGTCCCTCCAGACACGATAACTCGCGTAAAAACGGTTTGATCGAGACCAAATTTGGTAGAGATTTGTAATCCTACCTTAATTCGGATGAGTTCGTAAACCAGATATATCGAGCTACCGGAAGGGGTAGTTTTAGGGGGTTTTGTTCCCCGCAAAATGGGTTTTTTGTGTTTTTCATGTACGTAATTAAAAAAATTTTAAATTTTGATTTTAACCACTGGAATTAGCTCAAAAAACACAGAATTTAGTATTTTGAAGCTTTGCTCTATCTCCATTGTTTACCGAGATATTAAAAAGTTTAAAGACAGTAAATTGTATATATAGGAACAGCTCTAATGGGGCTCTAATGTTTATCTTATGGAGAGTAACGATGTGTTAATATTTCACTTATTAATTAATATTTTTCGATAAAACTTGGTATTTAGCTTCATTTGGTTGAGATTCAACCATTTATGTTAAAAAATCTTTGTTTTTGTACTTATCATGGCAGCAAACCTGCATACTCTTTTCCCATGTTAATCATATGGAGTATAGGCAAACTCTTTTATTTATGGACAGATATTGATGAAATTTAGTATATGGCTTCATGTGGTCCAAATCAATTTTGTTTGTGCTTAAAATCTACTTTTAGTGTTCCCCATGGCAGCATGCCTGCATACTCTTTCCCTAAGGAGAATAGACATTTATTTCCCTTTTTAAGAGCACATAATGAATTTTTGTTTACAGGTTCATCTGGTCAAAATTAATATTAATAATTTGGAAATTCGCTGAGTACGCAGGTCTGCTGTGATGGGGTGGGGGGGGGGGGGATTGCAATTATACATTTTTTAAATAAAGAAATCAAATTATTTCCTACATTAAAATAATTTAAAATAAAAATATTTATCTGATCAATATTGACTTTTATTGGACGTAATTCTTTAAAAATGAGACATAGAATATAACAAAACATTTTCTTAAGCCATCCTCCCAGATATTTCATCAATTTCAACAAAAGTACAATATTTATAACTATTTATATTTTAGTTTAAGTTTAAATTGAATTGCAATTTTGCCCACTGAAATATTTGTATTGCTTTTTCACCACTTGCAGATAAAATATAAGGCCAGTATTATGGTACGATAACCCATTTAATAATTCATTTTCTTGCAATGTGTAACTGGTCTATTTAAAAAGCATAAATTTGTAAAAGGTAGAAAATAGGGCTCAGCCTGACTTAAATGGTAACCTTTGAGTTTCTTCAAAGAATCTACAAAAAATCTTATTACTTGCTTAAGTTGAATTCCTACATAAACATGCTAAATTCTCATATATCAGATAGTCATGAAAACGACATAGGCCTGGTAATGTCTTTGTTTAATACTTAACAGTACAACACAGACCACAGACTTTGATGCAATCCTTGCACCGGAAAAAATAGGCCCTTATTCTCATTTGTTATTAGAAGTTTTGAAACATATTGTATTCTTTAGTAATTATACTGTACAAATTTTTTGGTAAGGAAGAATACTTGTCAAATCTTAAACATTCATTAAATGACAAAACCTAATGCCGCTTTGCGTTAGAAACTCACTAACTCTATTCGCTGTAAGAAGGCTCTTCATTGGTTGACACACAATGTTGCATGGCTATGTAAGCCAATCGAAATTTATGTTTCTTAGGCTGTCATTTGACTAGTCAAAAGTAGTTGTTACCGTTTGTGTCGTGTGTTGTGTAAATTTTTAAATTATGTTTTGTGTATCATAATGAAGTCGCAAGACAGATACATATTAACAAGAGCTCCGTGAATTAAAAATATGACTATGGTCTACTAAAGACCGAAATCCAGGTCATCCAAAAGTAAGACTGCGATGGAAACATAGGTGTCATACATATTTAATACCTAACTGTTAGAAAACTTAAGTATCCCTTACTGTTTAAGAGTATTTTTAGCTGTTTCCAAACTTGTATAATACCTTTAATGCATGCAGATCACCATTGAGCGACTGTCCCACTAGAATAACATCGGGAGGAAATAACTCCCGTAAGTCCTTCTGGATGTCTTCCAGTCTTGTTGTCACGCCTTTCATCATCTCCGGCGTGATACCAGAGTATTCCGTCAAGTAGTTCTTGATGGGGTTAGGAGGCAAGCACAGGGACTCATATACGGTCTGCAAAAGTTAATTAGATTGTAAGTAAAAGTGTACAAAAGCCCAAGAAACAAACATAAATAATTTGCAAATTTAACCATAGTATGTGTAAAATTAGGTTTGTATCCCAATGCATCATTGTGGTGCATTTATTATAGTACTTTAAGGAATTTAAGGATTAATTAAACACATTTTATATGCTATCCCTTTGTAAAAGAAATCTCGGTTTTTGTTTTTAAAATCAAGAAATTGGAAAAAGTTGACTTGCAAAAAACCATGATGTAAAAAAATTTATTTCCTCCACTAAAACTTTACAATTACTTATGGTATTTTTTGTAAGATAATTCAATCTTGCAATTTAAGTTAATTTTGTAAAAGTTTTGTAAAACAGTTTGAGGAACATCATTTGTTATATTTCATGCTTGTTTTGACCACCTGAATAATTTGGGAAAGTTTGTAAAAGTTGAAGCTGGACACCCAAGATATAAATTGTCAATATCATAATTCAGTAGATGCCCTCAAATCCAGCCACCTCGAAACCGGACTACTGAATGTCCAAACAGCTGGATTAACCTGCGGTTTATTATACGTCAATCAGGGACTATTTAATCCAATTCCACTATGTTCCAAAGTGAACTATTAGGAACTTAAAACTATTTAACTTAGAAAGGCAGAAGGGTAATTGTTGTAGACTTTAACAACAGTCATAATTTACTTGCTCAGATGTTGTTTTTTTAGGACTGAAGTGACAATCGGACATCACGGTCAAGTGGTTGCAACAGACAAAACTGCATTTAATGGTTGATAAGGCTGTTAAAATATTTTAGCCTAATATCGGCTGTTTTAGGCTAAAATGGGACCGCAGTACCAATAGAAGAAATTTAACTGTACAAGACGTACAGAACAAAATGTAAATTTAACTGAAAATGATACTAAATTTATTTTTCATATCTGACCATCCACATGACAGGAAAAAAAAATATTGAAAGTTATATTCTATTATATACTTGATTATGCTGGTAATAGTAAGCGCCCAATGACAGTAACTTGCATGTAATATTGAGAATTGGGCCATAAAAAAGCGATGCAAATAAACTATTTTACACAATATAGACGCAAAATATTTTAGAAGACGTTTGAAACTGGATGAAATTGGCAAATGAGATATTTAAGTGATTGTAACTAGTTCTATTTTCACCGTAGAAAACGTCTGCAGCCAAACGTTTCATTTCAAGAGGATTGAGGCCAGGTTATCCGGCGGCCCATTCAGGCCGGACTAGAGGGATTCCACTGTAGTTGTTTTTGTATTAATGGAGTAAAGTACAAGATTGCCTCATTGAAGGAACATGTTGGTGAGCCATAGGGGAGGGCAACAATTTTCCCAAGGGAATAAAATTTACTCCCAAAACACACACAACATTTTCACCAGCCCTGAAATCGCCCAGATATAGGCTATATGAAAAAAGGTTGATAAGCACTCACTATCACTATCCATTGTGATGGTTTATCTAACCTTGTAGCTCGGAATCAATGGTTTCCAGTTTATAATTAGCCCTAACCCTTTCAGTCAAAATTATCTAGGCCTACTTTAAATAGAGTGCAGCAGTTAAGTGCAGCATTCTCATAGCAAACTCACTTACCAACGGCCTATAGTTTTTCCCGTCAGGGTTGCACACCGTTCAAAACCATAATTCTCATGACTAGGCTGTCGGTCGTGATAGCTGAGATGGCTAAGGCAAAAGCATCCTTGGTCAGGATGTCTACGTCGGCGCGGGTTTAAATCCGCTCACGACTAAACCTGACCTGGTGTTGCAACTCTTAAAGGGTTAGCCGATTTGTGGCAACATTGGTGGGAGGGCCCATGTTAAATAAACGATGGCAGGCTTGCGGGATCGGTTGATTCTTAGAGAGTTGCACCTTGTTCACTACCTATTTTGCTACTTTTTACTTACGTTTACTGTGTGTGCCACTACGGCATTGAAGTATGCAAGGTAATAATATTTTAACTCCAAGATGCTAATAAAATTGTTTCTACTTCCACTTATATTAATTTTATCAAATCAACTAATGCCACGTCCTTTACACAGGACACTGCGACTGAAAGGGCTAAGGAGATAGAGAAAAACTTCACCCCTCTTCAACGTTTAAAGTTTTACTTCATCCCTCTTTACAATGTGTGTAGTTTTACTTTACATAACCTGTGGGGTAAAAATTTTCATCTCGCCCAGTGTATTTTTTGACGGAGCATTACCTTGTGGTTCTCGTCTACAACGGAGACCCTGGTCAGCTCGTTGCCGGCGCGTGTCAGACACATCTCGCAGTCAAGCGCCCACAGCGGAGAGCTCGGTGTCACCTCCGCGTACTGGTCCTTGGTCATCACGTAGTCCGGGTACCTGCGCGACAACCAAAACATGATCCCTGAAATTGTGAGACGCTTAGGTAGTTGTGTAAGACGATCTGTGGGTACTAAAGGGGCATTAAAGGTTAGGTTAGGCGAGGTTACCACAGTTATGTCAATCTTAGTTATCGCTTATTTTACAAAAATATAATGTATTGATTAAAAAATCGTTGAATGTCAATCACTCATTGTCAATCTAGCTCTCACTAATGTATGATGTGCTTGATTGAGTTTACTCTGTATATTATAGTTTGATGCAGTTTTGCTTTTAAAATGAGTGAACGAAGATCTACGCCAACCTGACCTCTCCAATCTCCTTTATAACATTGCCACCTTATGGAACATTGTAAAAACTGGTTCAACATAAATACCTGATATTTAGGCAAAAATTATAAAAAAGTCAGTACTTCATGGTAATGTGTCATATTTAATTGTTTTTCACCATGTAACTCAAAAATAAAAGATTGTGCTTACAGCACCAATCTGTGAAATAGCATTCAAAGTTTAAACTATATTCAGCAGAGTCCCACTATTCAAGAACTCGCTATTCCAAAAATCCACCCAATCAAAAAACATTTGTAAAAAAGAAAAAATTATCTTTTGATTACTACTATACTTAAAAACTACAGGAAATCTCTGCTGTCTATATAGAATTTTAGATGATTAGACAGGATTTCTTCTCTTTTGTGGACAATTTACTATGGTTCGATCGTTGTTATCAAACTTTATTAGGTACTCAGTTCCAATGCTTCTTTCCACTGTTTAATATAGTTCCATTGCTAAAGATGTTTTGTGTGGTCCAATCTTCGCTAAGTGCCGAGATCATACATGATTTTTCATACAGAAAAGATGTTACAGCCTAAAATAAATTGCCTAACTGATAATTACTGAATCAAATATGTAAATCATTCATTTAAATTACAAAAAAAATAAATAAAAAAAATAAAAAATAAAATGTACAACAAAAAATAAGTTAAGCTTAGTCTTAATTAGGGATGGGTATGGTTGTTAAAGTCGGTTGTCGGTTTTATCAGTTTTGGACAACAAACCGATAACCGAGAATTGATAACACATCTCGGTTTTCCGTTTATCAGTATTATAGCAGGATAAACATTAAATTTTTATTTACGGTTTATATTGTCTTGCAATGACTAACTGATCTATTTAAAAAGCATAAATGTGTAAAAGGCAGAAAATAGGGCTCAGCCTGATTTAAGATGGTAACCTTGAATTGTTTCATGTTTACTATCTATAATAAAGAAAAAATCATCAACTGAAAAACAGAACCGATAAATTTTGCAACTTACCCAACACTAGCCTTAATATAGATTACCTTAATCTGACAAAAACTACCTGTTTCCGAGCCCGTCTTTACTGAAAGGCAGAGGATAGCCTTCCTCGATGAGCTGCCACACTGACAGGAGAAGATCGGTTCTGGGGAACTTGTCTCCTTCCGGGACTGCTATTTTCTGCTCCACCTGTTCCACGTTTGGTCTGGGGACGGAAGTGATGGAGAACGCGCTCCGCAGCACTTTTATAACTCGATCCGTCTGTAGTGCTTCGGGGCAGATTTCCTTTCCGTACCCTGTGAATAGTAAAAGCTGATGTTAATCGTGCAATTAGAAATTAAATATATGAGCAAACACTATGAAACTCACAGTTATTAGATGATATTAAATTAATCTAATGGTGTGTTAAATGCCAATAACAATCTTGTAAAAATTATTTCTTCATTCAAATTTTTTCATAAAAATTCTTATTTATATGAAGAAGTTTTTATTTTAAAATTGACATGTAAAAATTATATAAAAGTATGCATTAATATAGCCTAACATATCCAGAAAACCCAAGATTTAACGTTTTAATAAAAAACAAAAAGTAAAAAATACAAACTAGGAATATTTTAATGTTTTCTAAATTTTTATAGGAAATTAATAAATTATTGGATGTTCTTATACACAGGGGAAACCAAAATTACAGAATAATATGAGAAATAAACCAATTTATTGATGGGTTCATAAAACTGTGGTTATTCTCCAACATGTTATTTTAATTTAGGATAATCACAACAACAATTATATCATAATGAGGATGAAATTATAGCATATTTTATATCAGTTGAACTGTGGTGTGACCTGCTTGCAAAAAATAATTAAGTCACAAATTATGGTGCCAGACATCCAATCCGTCTGGTCTTAACCATCTTTCGCCCTTGAATTTCATGTCTACTCCAAAATTGTATAGGGTACTATAAATTTATGATTTTAGGTTAGTAATGTAAAAAAATCAAAATCTTCAACCTACTTTTTTCCAGTTCTTTCTTCTGTTTCTTGGTCAGAGCCACAGCGCAGAGTTCCTCAACAATGTTGGCGTTGTAGAGATACGGAGAGACCATCTCCGCCTTGATGTCCATGCTCCGCAGCTGCAAACAGCACGACTCCTGGTTGAAGTAGTCGTAAGCCGACAGCCCCTCCACGACCAGCACCACCGTTCTGTCCAGGCGGCTGCACTTCTTCAGCTCTATCCAGCTGTAAAGCAGAGGTAGGGTTACTAACATCTATATGGTAATTGAAGAGAAAAGCGATGAAGGGGGAGGTAAATAGAAAATGCCTTAGTTGGCTGTGGTTTCATTCTTAATTTTTAGACAACATCAAGAGGAAAGGCTAGAGTGGAAGAAATTTCTTATTGTGAAGAAAATTCACTAGATTGGAGCAGATAAGACAATCCTTTTTTTCTTTTTAATCTGCAATGTATATACAACTATTTATTTATTTTTTTGGTTGGTCTTGAATTTAAATAAAAGGTGTGGAGTTTTAAGGTAGTTTTAGTGTAAAGAATAACAAACACTATTACTGTTAGTAAATATAGTAAACAATGTTTTGAGTAAACTTAATAATTTTGGTAGCTCATAGTAATGAATCAAATAATGATTTATATAAAGTAACAACTAAATAGCTTTGTGACGACTAAGAATAAGATTGTGAAATTTTAATACAAGTGACTCATGAATCTTAAATATACAAAAGTGAGTCGGAAAGTAAAATTTACCAGGAGTCAGACATAACTTGACTGACAAGTTACGTTTGCTCGTGACAATCCAGATTGAGTACCTGGGGCCACGGGGCCTGGGACAGTCGTCGCCTAGCTGGGTATACATGAGGAAGTGTTGCACGTCGCATGGCAGCACCGGAGTCCGAGATGCTCCCTCCGCAAACCTATCCAAGTCCGCCTCCTTGCCAACACCCTTCAGCCTCACCAACGGAACATCCTGTGGACACCCAGAAACTCAAATCAACAAGTTTGCTCGTTGAAAATGATAATTCAGAACTGTTTGACATATGATGGGAAAAATTGCTTTTTCAGTTTTTAAGAAACTTCAATTCTCTGACCTGCCTGTTCAATGTGTGTTGCTATTCATTTTCCTGAAGTTGACTTTTAAAATTGTTTGGTTAATTGTGATTGGTAAATGAAGGTAGGAGTAGAATGTATTTTCTGGAGTTTTAAAAGCATACCTGAACAATATTGTGGGGAGGTAAGTTAGCTTTCACTCTGAATATTGTCTGACCTTTGATCACAGGTGGTTGTTATTGAGTTGAACTAATGTTTTCTTGGTGTGTTCTTCTTCTTCCTCTTCTGTTTTGTACATAATTTTAATTTTATAGTTGATGTCCCAAACTTTACAGATGTTTTGATCATAACTCAAACTAGATTGGTTGCAATTTTCCTGATTGTATAGTATTTATGGGTCAAATTTGTCAATTGCAGTTTTTTCAAACATTTCTACTCTGAAATTAATTGAGATTAATCAATTTAACAACTAACCTTTAACTGCTTTTTCCTTAGCCTCAAAAGCTTTCTTAATTCAGCTAGTTCATCTTCTTCAGTTTTCTCAGGTGAATCCTGGAAAAGAAACAGTTATATGGTATTTTAAAATAAATGCACTATTTATTTTGTAGACGATCAAAATTTTGAAGCTATCGGTAAAACTGTTTTTAAGAAAAATTATCTTATTTTTATAAATCTTGATGGTTTGTTTAACGATAGGCTTTTATTGTTGGTTTACAATGATAACGTACGGTTGGTAGGTATCAATGTAATTACTTTCATTCCTATACTACCATAGCTGCAAATTGATTTAAAAGCAAATTTCACTTATGATTGAGAAAATAAATATTTTAAGCTAAAAAGTTTAGCATTTTTTACACCAATCTGCATGGCTTGTTAAGCAAAATTATATAAATAAATAAAAAAAAAGACAACAACAACAACAACAACTAAGCTTCTTTTTAACTTTTTTCTACAGGGTGTCTCTGAACTCTCTACCGACTTTTTCAGGTATTATTCCTGGAGCGAAGACAAGCCAAAATAACATATTTAAAATTTCTAAACCTCCATAGTTACCCGTACAGCCGCCATTTTGTATTTTTTTAAAGAATAATTTTCAATTTAAGAACGGCTTGACCTAATAAGTTGAAATTCGGTACACAGCTTATTTAAGTAAAGACCTAGCTGGAAAAAATAATAATTTTTCATCACTAACATTTTTCAAATGGCGGCTGTTTAAATCATTACCTTAAATTGCATGAAAACTACATAAGGTAGAAAAGTTTATGTATTTATGCGTTTTTTGGAAAATTTAATTTAAAATCCAACGATGTAAAGATTATGAAAATCAATTCATAAATAAGCAAGATAGAGCTTTTTTAATACAACTTGTGATGCATCTGAGCGGGTTGCCGCATGAAAAGCGTGGTCGCGGTTCTAGCTCAACAATGGATGTTATACCCTGGTGAAGCAGTACGACCGTGACTAGCCTCAAATAAAATGGCGGGCTGGACGGGTATTTATGGAGTTTTGGAAATTTTAAATATGATATTTCTTTGGTCTAAGAATTATACCTAAAAAGGTCGGTAGAGAGTTCAGAAACACCCTGTATAAACTTCCTCCAGAAATACTTCACTGTCAATTATGTGCTTGCTGTGTAGAGTATCAATGTTAGAATAACACGCACCTCCTCTCCTTCAGCCTTTGGGACACCATTTTGTGTTGAAGAATCTAGGTGATTGTCTTCATTCATTGCACACTCAGTCACTTCCTTTTTATGCTTTTTCTAAAAAAAAAAAAAAAACCATAGATATCTCAAATATAGAAATCCAGTACAAATTGACTGGAAAAATCAAAAAAAGATTGGGTACTTTTTTATTGTTTGGAAGCCACTGGTTGCTAGCACGCTACGGCGGTTAGGTCAAGTACTTTATTGCTCAATGTCAGATATATTTTCAAAAATTGAAACCCTGTCCCCTGTTAATGATGAGGCACACGTCCGGCCGTCTTAACAAGTCAGGTTGTAGACTGGATGACAAAAGCATTCCGCCGAGCACCAATCCGCAGTCACTATTGATTTCCTTAGTGGATCACTCTGAAAACCAACCTAACCATTCAGAGGGGTTTGTCGCTTCGTGTTATCTTCGCTGTGAATAACATTTGAAATATTACTGACCCATTGGGCAGTAAAATAATTATTCTTACTGCCGTAGCGCATTATTAACTTGGCTGGAGACATGTGGAAGGTCAATTTTATGGATGTGGGCAGAAATGTAAAATGTATTTACCAAGATCCTCATGCACATGGCTGCCTTTTGGGAATCAGAACTAAAAACTGTTCAATATAGAATCATGTAATTTTCATACACCATATATTGAATACGGTATTTATCTTCTGATTGTGCATTTTAAAAATATACCAGTCAAAAATAACCTTAAAAACTAGTGGCATCCATATAATAAACAAGTAGACCTACTCTTTTTTGGTGACAACAATTTTTTTATGCACAGGCGTTATTGGTTGAATTTTATATTTACCAGTTTTGTTTATAAGCATACAGAAAATTTATCTTAAAAAAAGAAGAACATCAAAGTAAAAAGAGTAAACTGGCTATCTCACTAATAAAACAACTGAACAATGTGCCAACAGTTCATTCTTGGAACCAGAATGACTTGAGTACGGTACTATGATAAATTTCATATATTTACAGTACTACATATTGTAATTTAACACTTCTTATTATTTTATCCTCCAAAATGATTTTAAACCCTTCAAATATATTCCATTTTGTTTCGCACATTCTCTTTATAAAAAATACAAAGTACAAAATAAACTAAAACTTTAACTTTGTTAGTGAACTGCTCTTCACAGAACATCTCGAGCAAGGGAAGAGATAAGAAAATACTTATGTAAATTACAGTCAAATATACAATATAAACTCGTTTTTTTTTTTTTTTTTTTTTTTTTTTTTAAAGACATGTTTGTAGGTGAGGTAAAATTCATATTATAATCTTATTGGGCAACTCTCACCTTATTTTTGTTCATCCAAGGGACTTGTCACAACACGAAGACACATACACACACAAAACACTAAACACAAAAGCGTCCCGGAATGTCCTCCTACGTTTCGCGGAACCGAGATGAACGTTCCGCTTCCTCAGGGAAGAGCGTGAAAAACTACGGCTCCCTGAGGAAGCGGAACGTTCATCTCGGTTCCGCGAAACGTAGGAGGACATTCTGGGACGCTTTTGTGTTTATTGTTTTGTGTGTGTATGTGTCTTCGTGTTGTGACAAGTCCCTTGGATGAACAAAAATAAGGTGAGTGTTGCCCAATAAGATTATAATATGAATATAAACTCGGGTAACAAATATTTTATACAGCAATAATGCTTGCAAACCTCATACCAACCTCTTTTTTTCTCTTGCTTCTTTCCATATCTTTCCTAAAACTTTCAAGTTCATCAGTAAAACTTGATGACCTTTTATTTTGGTTTTCAAATGTGGGTTCGTAGTGATCTTTGCGAAATTTCATGGTCTTCTGAAAATAAATTTCACGTTCAGCCTTTGGTCCATTTGCTCAGAAAACAGAAAAAGTGCATGCTTCCGAGTTGAGAAGAACTGTCAACTACTTGCTCATCTCCCTCCAATACAGTATATATTTTAATATTCGTTTCTAAACAGTATTTGCTTACCATACCACATTTGTGATAATTTAAAAGTCAGGTACATGGGTTCCGAGCATTTGCTCCGTAAACTTATGCAATTCTTTGTAGTAATATTATCAGTCCTAGACTGTCACTAATATGCCAAGAGCAAAAAGGTTTTTTCTAATTCAAGACAAGCTTGTTCGCTCCACTCATTCGCCTTTCAGAATGTTTTAATGTAGGCCTATGAGTGCTGCACTCAAGTACAAATGAATCCTGGAAATGGATTTTACTTCACCAGTTAAAAGCTTATTTCATCATTGGTACTAGTTCTTTTGTTCTTAAATTGAATTCCAATTGTACAAATTGATTGGTTGTCTTATCCTTTGGTTTTACTTTTATTTATCTAAACATCCAAAATCACCAGTATAAAGTACAATTTTAAAACTGTTACCGGTTCACTTTTTTTATTGTAGCTAATATCATCATTATTCAGAAGTTCAGTAAGTGGCTAAAATGGAAAATCGCATAACTGAAGCACACAGTTTGTTCATTGCCAGTTTAGTCAGCTGTAATCAGCAACTCTCTTGTTTTGATTTTTAACTCCATAATTTACAAACCCAAGTCAAGATGAAAATACATGAAGATTGGCAAAACTACTGGGATTCGCAAGCTATCATAAAAGGTTCAAGACTTCATTTCATTTCACCATCTATCAGAGGAAAACCTTGGTTCCAGTCATTTAAATCAGACAGAAGAAAAGAAATCATTATTATCAATAGGTTACGAATTGGTCACGGAAATTTTCCCTCTCATCTGTTCAAAATTAATTTAAAATCAGACCCTTCATGTGACTGTTCTGCTCCAGAAGGAAGTTTGGATCACATAATTTTTGAGTGTCCACTCTTAATAAAATCAAGAACGAATCTATTGGCAACTCTTCAAAATCTCGGTTTTCGAAATCCTCAAGATCTTAGAATTATAAATTTATTAAACGACGACAATCCTTTAGTTTGGTTTTCATTAGCAAAATTTCTAGTTGAAGAAAATTACTTAGTGTGATGTAAACGTGTAAACTTCAAGCCATTTGGACCTCCAATTTATTGTTGAACTTTGTTAGGCCTACTTACGTTGTTAGTTTTATAGTTTTCTGTACACAATTTTTGTATTTTTGAAGTGGGCTTTCATGGTGCACTGCCAAAGCCGAAATAAAAAATAAATAAATAAATAAATTACTCCATAAGACAATATTAAATTTATTTTTTTATTTTTATCTCAGAAGTACCATAAGTATTTTCAAAGTTATAAGAAAATCATTTGAGCCATACTCGAGATCTGTTTTGCATACATACAAATACCTTACTAGTGGGTATAAAATAAATCTCAGTTCAGATATTTTTTTAACCATTGAATTTGGGATAAAAACTTACCCATTTCATTGATGGCCAAAGTTTCAAATTAGTATTCATAATAATTATATTAATTAGTTTCGTCGATATAACTGAGTAACCCGTTTCAAAGGCTACTGGGTAATTACTAGCCTAATTCTCAGTTTGATCTAAAGGTGGCTGATTTTAAATGTTAATCTAAGCACATATGAAATACACATATAACCTATATAAAAAAAAATTCTACAATAAAAAGCACTTTTTTAATGTTTGTGGAAAAAACTATAAAACACATATCGCTTCAAGTGTAATAGAAAACACCAAAGTCAAGTTATACTTACATCTGACCTCTCTTCTTTTATTTGAGTTTCAAAAGTTGTGTCGAAATCACTGTTCTTTCTGGCATCATTACTTTTAACCAATGCAGGCCACTCTTCATAATCCCCCTTACTATTAGATTTTGAATGCTTTTTACGTTTTGTTTCAGATACACTATATTCATCTTGGTGCTTAGACTTTCGTTTTTTCTTTTTATGAGGACTAGTGCAACTCTCAGCGGTTTTATTCTGGTCTATTGGTAAATCTTCGATCATTTCACCTTCTTCTTGTTCACCGTTGCTAACATTAGTTAAAGAAGTTGTTGATTCACCCTTTGCATTATTCAAGGAATATTTGTTTGAATAATCCCCACTAGGACCACCTATTTGGCGGGGTTCAAGCTGAAAACCAAAATTAAAAATAGATATTTTGGTTAAAAAAGATAGCAAAATTGTGATTGGTTAAAGAGGGAACAAAAGTGTGAACTTCCAAAATATAGTTTTACGTAAAAGGAAAATGCCCCTGTCACAGCAGACCTGCGTACTCAGTGAATTCCTAATGGCTGATATTGTTTGATCTACAAAATATATGGTTACTTAGTAGAGCGTCAATAATCTGGATTAATTGGGATCGGTCCCCATTCGAATTATAAAATTATTTGGATCATCTAAATTAACTTAATATAGGCAGTACTGTATGCACTATTTAAGTAAAAAAACTTTATGAAAAATGGTATAGGCATATTTTCTTTTTTATGTAAAAGATTCTTGAAGTGAGACGAATTAAGATAACTAAAAACATTGTTTTATGTTCAAATACTGTAACATATTTTATTATAAAAAAAATTAAAAAAAAAAAAAAAAAAAATTTGTACAGTAAAAACATCAGACATTATTTGGTTTTTTTTTTTTAAGAAATGTGTGATAAGTATTTGAACTGTGGAAAGGTTTGTTTGAAAAGCATTTCACCCCGTTATAAAAAATTACATTGTACCACAAAATGAAGTAGGCTACTAAAGGCCAAATATGAATGTTTGAAGTTCCATTCCTCTAAGTCATCCCTTGTGGAAAAAATAGGAGGGGGAAGACATATTAAGTCATTGATATATTTACTTAAATGGGACCAAGGACATGGCTGTTTCCACTATGGCCATAAAATAAAAAAACAATTTCACTTATTATTCTTTAATCTAACATAGTGATATTATATATCACTGTAAAGTTAAAATAATTCTCCACAAACTTCAAATTTACGGATTTAGGTATAAACTTCAATAAAAGCGCAGTAAGAAAATGTTTTTGTAAAAAAGTTTTTTATTTCAATTTCTGACATAGCCTAATGCAACTTTAACTATAAAGGTGTGTAGGGCTGAAAGCTCAAAGGGGGATTTTCTGGGACTTTCGGGAAAACGCACACCTTGTCATAAGAGAAAATCAACCAGTCTTACCAGGCTATCAACTAGGAAACATTCATATTCTCCAATTTATTTCTGACACGAATTAATGATCAAGTACTCGCCCACCACTTACACAAACTTTTATAGGGTTAATCAAGTAAATATAATCTGAATACGCAGATATCCACAGTTATCAATGACCAGAGCTGACGTTTCTTGCTCATAAATACCCCAGCGCTATTCTATAAATTAATAGAAAAGTGATTGATCTTAGTATTACTGTTTTAGGATTACGAAAGAGTTTTACAATCAGCAAAATTTGCAACTTCCATAAAATATTCTTAGGCAAACTTTTGTTACCCGTGTGTGAATACTTTGCAATTATCAAATTGCCAATTTTGTAGTTAAGATATTTATATATTTCCTATACAGTAAGCTTATGACAATTCAACAGTTGTAATATACCATGTGAAAGACTTCATATCATACAGAAATTTTTTTACCGGTAAGCCTTTGGCGTAAGATTTAGTTCTAGTTAATTATTTGTTCTCTTAGTAGTTAGTAACTTGACCATCAACTTAGCTATAACTTTCGAACTGAGTACCGCTTGGCCTAGTACCAAGCAGTGCTCATCGTTATGGGAAACATCGATAATTGCAATGAAGGGTAACAAAGTTTCACTCAAGCTTCACAACCAAGACTCTACTGTAGGCTCTACTTTATGCTCACTTTTCAAAAAGGCCTAGGCAAATAAACGACAGAATTGTCTCAAATCCATGTACCTACCTCTGACCTCTCCTTGCTGTTCAGCTCAGATATTTCTAGCAAAGCCGCCATTTTTTTCTTTTTATTTTCCATCCTTTTCATTTTCTTTGAAGGTTGCATCATAAAATTATTTTAGGTCAGGCGAAATAATCATCATATTATCATACAGACATTCCTAAAAAAGATTAAATAAAACGTTATGTTTCATGAAAATGTAGGCTATGTTTCTGGCCTAATGGTGACTTACCATTTCCCTGGAAATTAAGATTTAAAGTTTGAGGTTTTTTTTAAGTTTTTGAACTCTATTAACCTGACCTAATACAATCTAAACTAACCTAACCTAATATATATTCAAAGGCCTGGGCCTTTTCTTTTTAAAAATAAAGGTAGAATTGGTGGATAGAGGTAGGCTAGGTAGTAAAGTTAAAAGGTTGGTTAATGAGCCTTGAATGGGTGTCTAACTTATTAGGTCAAATAGTACTTAAGTTATAACATTAAGTCCGGCCGAAGGCCTACCATACCAATCATGTGATGAAAGATATCAGGAGATTAAATTAGGCTACAAGGGAAAACAATGACATGACTAAGTTACTCTAAGTATTTCATTTTAGCTTTAAGAAGTTACAATAGCTATTTAGAACTTTTAATCATTTAATTGAATCTAACACAAATCTTTTATAGTGGTCTCTTACCCTAAAACCCCAGTCTCCTAGACCCTGCATATAACATCAATGTTACCCTGGCATTTACACTAACCGAAGCACCTGGTCTCACAATCCGCTACAAATTCTCACCATTAACGACATGGTTTTGGACCAAACGGAACAAACAATAACTTACAGTCCTAAATTAGGTATAGCCTCATTGAGTAGGGTCTTTCATCGAGGTCATCGTGTAGGCCTTTGAATTAGAAGGTTGCTGGTTTGATCCTAAGAAAAGTTAGTAGCTTTTTATTGGTTCAAGAACCAGCTGTCATTAGTTGTTTGGATATAGGTAATTAATTTATAATAATGGTGGAACAAAAGAACTGAAGCTGTTTTATTGAAACTGTTTTGGAGCTGAAACTGTTTCGGAAAACACCCTGTTTTATAGGCCAAAAGCTGCAGAACGGCACCGGCGCGGTGCTCAATCACTCGTGCACAGAACCGAAACGGTTTCGTTGTTGACAACTGGCAACAGATAACCGCAAATGAAATGAAACCGTTCTGGGCCGCCTGCAGCTACAACCGACTGTTGCAAATGCTGCGTGCGAAACAGGCTCTCAGACAACGATCACGATTGTTGCTCACAAACGACGTACTTATACCTTCATAGTTCCCATCACCACCACAGTCACATCCGTCGCAGTGCTAGTGCAGCTAACCTGTTGTCTGCAACTCTTTGAAACATGTTTGAAAACCGTCTGTTCTGAACAAAACAGTTTTACACTGCAACTACGAAGCGCTACCGCAGCTAACCTGTTGTCTGCAACTCTTGAAACAGGTTAGAATCGTGTGTTGCGCCCAAAACAGTATATGTAGGCCTACTTGATGCTTACTTACTTGATACTTGATGTCTCCACCATTGACCTACACTGTCGGATAGGTTGCATCAACTTCATAAATAAATACTGTAGCCTAAATAAATAAAACTAATGCTTAAAACTTTCAGAGATGGCGGGGAGGGGTTAGTGACCAAAAAGTGGCTCCTCAAGAAGCTCCTCGAAGGAGTATAGCTTTCTATCCACCAAACATCCCTTCAGCGTGTGCTTGAACTTTTTAGGTGGTTCAAGGTTACGTATGGCCTCAGGCAGCCCATTGTATATTTTCGTGGGGAAGTAAGGGTAGCCTATCCCTTCTGAGTGCCACTCAATCTGCAGTGAGGGATGTCCAGAGCTTGGGCGTGGCGCGTTCTATGGTGATGCATGTAGCGCTTCTAGCGAACAATCTGTAAACCAAGCTAAACTAACTGTTGTCTGCAACCGTTTAATAAAACTGTTGTCGAGTTGAAACTGTAACCTGTTTTGCTTTGTCAACAACTTATTCCACCACTAATATATAACCCTGTCTAAAGAACCAGCTGGGCCTACCTAACAAAGCTACACAATTCATCATCACACCCATTCTTCATTCATATTCACCATAAAATACACCCTAGTGACAGTGTCTTAAAAAGTGATTAGGCCTAGAAGTTATAAAAAACAAGGCACAGACAAGGTATGAAGCAAGGCCTAAATTTAACAAAACAAACACAGTAAGCTAATTTGACAATTGGTCAGGAATGCCTAGATCTAGAGGCACAGTATAAGCTCAACTGAATAGCCTCTAAACGTTAGAAGATTGGAACTAATCGTTAAAACATTGATTGCTACATTGCTTGTTAGTGAAGCACACTAAATGATTGTAAAGGAAAATACAGAATCAAGATAATGTAACTTAGGCCTAGTTAAGTCCACATGGAACATACTAAATAAAACCTAGGCTTCCAATTATGTGGCCGTAGACTAAACATTTTTAAATGGCTGTTTTTTTACAGTAAGTTTCGTCTCTCTTACCTGGTGTTACTTTAAAATGAGTGGTTGATAAGGTAAAATCTAGTCTTAGTCTTATAAAAGTAAAATTTGTTATTCTAACCTAAAAGACATTGAATATTAGTGATTTTTTTAATAAAAACAAATCATGGCAATCACGGTGGAGTTCAGTTTTCAGATATGCACAGAGTAACAATATGAGTAAGATTATGAAAAATTATTACATTGACTTATAATAGTCAATATTTATTATCGTCATTATTAGCATTGACGTTAAACTAAAGGTAACCGTATAATTAGCTACAGCTGTTTTACTCTACCAGCTTAATACTTATTGATGTTTTATAATTTTTTTATTATTGTTTTTTACTCTAATTAATGTTATATATAAATAAACTATGATACCAATCATTTAAATACAGACTAATAAACATCATGAACCTTACTAACAAATATATCCTACACTCATCTCTCATTCATACTTGGCTTTAAACTACCTATTGAGTTAGGTCGCCATTTCAATCAAGGTATTAAGGTAAGGTAAGGTATTAAGGTATGTACATGCTTTACTATCTGTTTAATTCGTATCCAATAAATAAATTACACCCATTTAACCATACAAATCCCCAAGAATGGTCATACCAATGCCCATCATACTCCATGCACAACGGAAGTATTTTAATGACTCCCGGAAGTGCTTTTTATACTCCTTTTCCGTTTTGAAGATACAACAATTAAAAAGAACTTGTAAAAGACTATTAGAGAGTATTAGGCCTAGTTAGTAGGCATATGTTAACATTTATTTATTGAAAACAAGAATTATTCAAGGAATTTTATTTCTGTTGTATTTCAAAATAAAGTTACAATTACAGGTAAATTTATACAAAAGGACTAAGCTTTAATTTCCAGTTAAATTGTGATACAATAATATCTGAGGCCTAGTTTATTTTTTGGTGGGATCAACTTAATACATTTTCTCGTTACTCAAATCAGTAAATTACTTGGCCACTCTGGATGTTTTGAACCATTTCTTTTATTGTATATTTGTTGATTTAAAACCAAACTAATAAATTTAAGATGTCTTCATGTAATATTGCAAAGAAATGGCCCATAGCAAAGTATGCAAGATGGGAAAACCAGATTTGGAAAGAAGAAAATATTAACACACAAAATACCTTTATAATTATTTGGAATAATCAACTAATTGTAGTATCTGGAAAATCAGCAATGGAATCTCTAAGTTTGCTAGGTGTTGACTGTAAAATTGAATCATTTTATGTTAATGCCTCTATTGAAATAAAAGTAACAGACAATAAGAACCAAATCTCTAAATTTAGAATATGCTTGGCAAGTGGTTTCCAAAACAAATCAGGCACAGAAAATTGTATCGAATTAATTGAAGAATTGCAGAAGTTTGTCTCCACCATTCAGCATCCTTCACACAACGTAAAAACACCACAGAAATGTTCAGAAACGAAATGTCCTGAGAAAATGAGAAGGTTGATTTTTGAAGGTAGTTTTGACTTGTTGTTAGGAAAAACATTAAACATCCAAGATGCAGTAGATCGAATTATGAATGGAAGCATTCCAGAACTAGATATTCCAATGCTCTTTCTTGATCCAAGACATGGAGCACTTTTTAAATACAGTTCAGAATTATTGGCCTGCACCCAGTCATAAATCCAGTTAAAAACTTGATAAATTAATAGTTTAAGTTCAAATGAAACATCAGAAAATAAAAATAGGTTTGCTGTGGGCAAATGAATTAGCAATTTCAATACATTTGGGCTTACAAGTGTGTGTGTGTGGACTGAACAGTGATATACTTCAAAACCTTATAAGAGATAAGAACAATAATTATTTTACTTGGATATAAATATGACTTTTTTAAAGTGATGCAGAAAAACAAAAAATAAGTTTACTATACTTATAACCAAATACCATTGTTATTAAAGCAAGAGGATACCTTCTACTTACAAAATTTGAAAAGTCCTCAAACTATATGGCGTGTAAGGTCATCAATAAACTTCTAGTATCAAACAAAAATATAGTATTTAATAAGCGTTTCTTAAAAAATGTAAAGGAATATCTAATTATAAACGCTTTTTACAGTATCAACGAATTTTTTGGAACAGAAATTAAATTTAATTTTAAGTAGACAATGAGCCTTATGTTGTTCTCCTCCAATGTAATCTAGGTTATTTCAACATTTTTGTGACGGTTTTCTATGTACTATTTTGTATTGTTATGGAGAAATAAAAATTCTCATTCTTATTCTTAAACAGTAGCTGAGTTTTTATTGTGTTTTTTAGGGAGATGACCTATTTATGTGTTTGTGAAGGGTACGTTTATTTTATTTTACAAAATATTTAGTTTGTAAATAAGTTTTTAAAGTATTTTCGGTATGATTTATTTGTGATGAAATTGTCGAAACAATTGTAAAAGGTTTTGAAAGAAAGGAACACTCAACTGCTATATTCCTTGACGTTTCCCAGGCATTCGACAAGGTATGGCATGAAGGCCTTCTTTATAAAATTGATTGTCTGGGATTTCCACTTCATTTAAAACGAATAATTAAATCATTTTTACTTAACCGTCAGTTCTGTGTCAAAATTAATTCATCGTCATCTTCATATCGCCCAATTTCAGCAGGAGTGCCCCAAGGCTCAATATTGGGGCCTTTATTATTCAACATATTTATGAATGACATCCCAATTCCACAGAATGCGACCTTGGCCCTTTACGCTGATGATACAACCATCATCACTCAAAACAGTGACATTCTCCAAGCATACCAGCAGCTTCAACATTCTGTCGATGACGTGACACAATGGTTCAACAAATGGAACTTTTGTTTGAACCCTACAAAGTCAGAAGCGAAGATCTTCACCCTAAGACGACCATTGCTGCCACCTGAAATCATCATAAATAATTTTCCCATAAACTGGAATCCACCTGACCAAGCAGTAAAATATTTAGGAGTGTTATTGGACAAAAAATTAAACTTCAACCTTCATGTAAATTCTAAACTTAATCAAGCGTATTCTCGGCTCTCTATCCTTTTTCCACTAATCAACAGAAGATCTACACTTCAGACACAATGTGCAATATTAATTTATAAAACTATTCTCTGGCCACTAGTTTTGTATGCCTGTCAAGTATGGGGCCTTTCAATTTCATCTACAAAACTTTCTAAAATACAAATATTTCAAAACAAAGTTCTGCGAATTGCAGTTAATTCACCATGGTTTGTTCGAAATTCACAAATTCATCGAGAACTTTGGAATAGAACCAATAGCCAATTTCATCAGTAAGTCGACATTAAAATTCTCGCATCGCTTAAATGACGTCCCAGGTGCACAACATTTTGAAATTGGATTACCCCTCCCAAATAGAAGACTACGCCCAAGACTTTATCAAGATTTGTTATAGTTTTCTTACCTTCCATATTATTCATATTTTAATAATCTATATATATAATTCTGTAAGCCCAATTTCTTGAGCGAAATTGTGAGCGTTGTACCAATCGCAGAAAGATGGGAGGGGTCTCAAATTAAAGGTCTCAGTCCCATACATGAGGGAAAACTATCGGCGTGTCCATAGTGTTAACAGGAAATGAGAAATCGCGTAAAACGTCCTCCATAAGAATAGCATGGGGATTCGAAAAACGTCTGCTTTGTGTACATTGAAACATGTGTTAGGTTTGATTTTAAAACGAGACACAGATGATAACATTGAGTGAAGATGATAAAATAATTCACACCACGAGAAGCAATCTACATATATAATTCTGTAAGAGAAATTTCTTGAGCAAAATTGTGAGCGTTATACAAATTGCAGAAAGATGGGAGGGGTCTCAAATTAAAGGTCTTGGTCCCATACATGAGGGAAAATTATCGGCGTGTCCATAATGTTAACAGGAAATGAGAAATCATAAAACGTCCTCCATAAGAATAGCATTGGGATTCAAAAAACGCCTGCTTTGTGTACATTAAACATATGTTACAGTTTGATTTTAAAACGAGAGACCAGATGATGGTATTGAGTGAAGAATTTTTAACTACGAAATGACAAAAATATACCTAGAGTGGTAATACTATAGTAAGACGTTTTGTGGCTTTGAGCAACTTTGAGCGACTAAAAATTCTACTCGGAGCGTTACTGTACCAACCTTACAAACCATTACAAATTGACTGCTGATTTTTACTGTTGTTATGATAATTAAAATTGTAAAAAACTGAGTGTGTATGCAAATTATAAAATACATCCTGATCGTAATAGGGACGCAATGGGCGATGTGGTGTGAGAAACGCATACATTAAAGCATGTTTTGGTTTTATTTTAAGATGAAAAGTGTCAAATGATGAAATTGAGTGACGATGCTACACTATCTGAAACTTAAAGTGTATCATTCAACTAAGTGTTGGTATTTTGTTAGCCTTATTTTTCCAGAAACATTTTGGACATTTTTCATTGATTGCAGAATTATAGAAGAGACGTTTGTCCTGCATACTACGGGTAAATGTAGCAAATCAAAAACATTACAACAAAATGAGAAAATTATAAGAAGGATTATTTTCTAAAATATTCTCCTTTAAAGATTCTCCATGTATGATTTTAAAAACAGTCTACTTTGTTCACACAAATTAAAGATTTTTGATTAGGAGGGACGAATATTGACAGTAAGTGAAGATGATCTATTTTGAGGCGCTTTTAGTCACCAAATGTAAAAAATATATAAATATTTTTTTTATATTTGGTGACTAAAAAACAATAAAAAATCTGACAGGTGCTAAAAAATCCATTTAATTTTAGGACAAAAAAGACAATGAAAGAGTCTTCAACCCAAAGTATTCAATACAAAGTATTGAAAGTTTATTGAAATTGGTACTGAACATTCATCATGTTTTTTTCTCACTGCCGCTTTTCATGTTATATTAAAAAGCCGTCATAGCTCAAAGGATTATGATTTCTTTCAAAATTTATTCTTCGTAGATCTTTATAAGTTTAACAACAGACAAAATGAAGCATTTACAAAAGGGTGTCCTATAGTACAGTACTGTAAAGAATGCTTTGGGGGCGAATGGTCTGTTCAAACGGTATTGTTAAAATATTATTTAAATTAAAATTTTCTGGAAACTTCCGTAGTGAAGAACTGGTAATCCGCTATGGTTCATGCAATTTTAATTTTATAATTAGGGGCTTTTGCCCCTATGAGCCACTAGTCTATTACTAATTTTCTATTATCAATTTTATAACTTTGAAAGAAGTGTTTCCCCCCTCTATGAACTTATTTTAGTTACAGGGTGTCTCTAATTCAGAGCGAACCCACAATGTTAATTTACTGTTAAAATTATGTTTTTAGATATTCTGTGTATAACACTCTGTATGTTGAACCAGAAATAAATGTTGTTAAAAAAAAAAATCAAGGTATTAAGGTAAGGTAAGGTTAAGGTATGTACATGCTTTACTATCTGTTTAATTCGTATCCAATAAATAAATTACACTCAATTAACCATACAAATCCCCAAGAATGGTCATACCAATGCCCATCATACTCCATGCACAACGGAAGTATTTTAATGACACCCGGAAGTGCTTTTTATACTCCTTTTCCGTTTGAACAATTAAAAAGAACTTGTAAAAGACTATTAGAGAGTATTAGGCCTAGTTAGTAGGCATATGTTAATATTTATTGAAAACAAGAATTATTCAAGGAATTTTATTTCTGTTGTATTTCAAAATAAAGTTACAATTACAGGTAAATTTATACAAAAGGACTAAGCTTTAATTTCCAGTTAAATTGTGATTCAATAATATCTGAGGCCTAGTTTATTTTTTGGTGGGATCAACTTAACTTAATACATTTTCTCGTTACTCAAATCAGTAAATTACTTGGCCACTCTGGATGTTTTGAACCATTTCTTTTATTGTATATTTGTTGATTTAAAACCAAACTAATAAATTTAAGATGTCTTCATGTAATATTGCAAAGAAATTGCCCATGGCAAAGTATGCAAGATGGGAAAACCAGATTTGGAAAGAAGAAAATATTAACACACAAAATACCTTTATAATTATTTGGAATAATCAACTAATTGTAGTATCTGGAAAATCAGCAATGGAATCTCTAAGTTTGCTAGGTGTTGACTGTAAAATTGAATCATTTTATGTTAATGCCTCTATTGAAATAAAAGTAACAGACAATATGAACCAAATCTCTAAATTTAGAATATGCTTCGCAAGTGGTTTCCAAAATAAATCAGCACAGAAAATTGTATCGAATTAATTGAAGAATTGCAGAAGTTTGTCTCCACCATTCAGCATCCTTCACACAACGGAAAAACACCACAGAAATGTCCAGAAACGAAATGTCCTGAGAAAATGAGAAGGTTGATTTTTGAAGGTAGTTTTGACTTGTTGTTAGGAAAAACATTAAACATCCAATATGCAGTAGATCAAATGTGAGATGGAAAGCGAAAAGGAACCTCTTGTCGGCAATTTCCGATTTTGAGTTATTGATATTTTCATTATCACCTTAGAATTCCTAACAGTTTGGTGCAAATTTCATGTCTCTACGATTTTTTTTGTTTGAGTTATGGACGTTTAAACTTTCTCGAAGCGTGAAGGGCATTTTCAGGAAAACGCCCTTAAAAAGTTTAAATAAACTCAGAATCTATATTTTTTGTATTTAAGCGATGATGTTGGTATCAATGCAAAGCTTATAATGTCCTCTTTAGGAAGAACACTAGTAGTTTCCTTAACTAACACTAGAATTTAGGCTAATACTGTGTTTATTGCAACATGTAGTACACAAGGGTATTTTCTGAAAAGGGACCTCTTGTCAGCCCAGTGTTATATCTCCATAACGACAAGAGATACCTTTTCAAGGCTGAACATTTACTGCTGCCACATTGTTTAAATGTTTTATCCAATAATTAGTTTAATATAGTCAAAATAAACATCCTAATTAGAAAATAATATCGATAGTTTGAACGTAAACCATTGAAAAGCGAAGTGGGACCTATTGCTGAAAGATTTTGCTTTTGATCTGCTATTACTCATCATTACTCTGCTAAATACTCGTCATTAAATCAACTGATAAACAACTAAATTCAAGCCAAACTGATAACACTTGAACAAAGACAGTGTCACAATACTCCAATCAGAGGCAGTAGCTGGGGCAACAGCTGATGGTTGCAACCACGATACCCATTGCTACCAACCTTGTACTTTACAATAAAAATGCCCTGTTCATTATTGAACTATCCTGTATCATTGATAGAATATTGTTAGTTGATAATTACTGATTAATTAATTACAATAACGTAATAACTGTCCACTGTTTAAAGGACTGTATAGGAAAGGTATAGGGTTGTGTGTATAGGAAAGTCAAAGTTTTATAACCAAACCTCGGTTATAGAAAAGGTACCTCTTGTCGGGTCCGTATTAAAATAATCAGACGATGTTCTGCTTTCACTAGAACTTCGTCCTAGTTCTCTAAGTGTCCGCTAGAAATCAGGAGAGACTCATTTTTGAACCAATGTTTCTTTACAAAGTGTGTTGTTGAAAAGGGCCCTCTTGTCGGCCATGTTATTTTCCCATAAGCGACAAGAGGTACCTTTTCTCAGGGCATGCAGTGACTAACAAAATGATTTCTTTCGACTTGTTTAAGCTTTGATTCGACTTTTTAATCGATATACGCCTTTTCTACACAAAATATAGATTAATAATCGATAAAAACCCGAAAATCGATGATTTGGACCAAAATCGTTGTATTTAGCTGTACTGAAAATTTTACTTTGCCGACAAGAGGTCCCTTTTCGCTTTCCTCCTCACAAATTATGAAAGAAAGCATTCCAGAACTAGATATTCCGATGCACTTTCTTGATCCAAGACATGGAGCACTTTTTAAATACAGTTCAGAATTATTGGCCTGCACCCAGTCATAAATCCAGTTAAAAACTTGATAAATTAATAGTTTAAGTTCAAATGAAACATCAGAAAATAAAAATAGGTTTGCTGTGGGCAAATGAATTAGCAATTTCAATACATTTGGGCTTACAAGTGTGTGTGTGGACTGAACAGTGACATACTTCAAAACCTTATAAGAGATAAGAACAATAATTATTTTACTTGGATATAAATATGACTTTTTTAAAGTGATGCAGAAAAACAAAAAATAAGTTTACTATACTTATAACCAAATACCATTGTTATTAAAGCAAGAGGATACCTTCTACTTACAAACAGTAGCTGAGTTTTTATTGTGTTTTTTAGGGAGATGACCTATTTATGTGTTTGTGAAGGGTACGTTTATTTTATTTTACAAAATATTTAGTTTGTAAATAAGTTTTTAAAGTATTTTTGGTATGATTTATTTGTGATAAAATTTAAATAGTTCATTAATTGATGGCCGTACATCACTTTTGAAATAGATATTGCAAAAAAACAAAAAATAAGTTTATGTTACTTATAACCAAATAACATTGTTATTAAAGCAAGAGGATACCTTTTACTTTCAAACTGTAGCTGAGTTTTTATTGTGTTTTTTAGGGAGACCTATATGTGTTTGTGAGTAGTAGGTTTATTTTATTTAACAAAATATTAAGTTTAGTTTGTAAATAAGTTTTTAAAGTATTTTTGGTATGATTTATATGTGATGGAATTTAAATAGTTCATTAATTGATGGCCACACATCAGGTTCGGACTGGCTCATTGAAAAGGGCGGTGGACAACCGTCACCGAGGGCGCCTATATAGGCTTATATATAAACCTTATTTTTCCGCACAATTTTTCGTGAGTTTCACGTCAATTTAATTTTGGTGGGATCCTTGTTAAAATTAAAGTTAAGGAAAACTATCTTTGAAGCACAGTGTTTTAAGAAAAGGTTAGTGGTTTAAGTACCGGTAGCTTACGGGACAACTATAGGATATATATTGATAGATGTTACAGAGATAATCAAACCATTTGCTTCCCAAAACTCCGTGCTAAGAAGTTCTAATGAAGACAAAACAAGGTCTTTTGATGAATAATAATGATAAAAAATTCAATTAAAACTAACAAAACTATATAAATTATCTTTTTATAATTTTAAGCTTGGGACATTTTGTATTGTAGGCTATGTTATTTATAAGAAAAAAACTTTAAATGCCAATTACCATAATGGAATTACATGCTTTAAAATTTGCCTTTTTTTTCTCCTTAAAACAAGTATTTTCTTTATGGTTGGAAATAAAAGTTGTGCATCCAATTTCTTTTTTCAATTTTTGGCCTTAAACTTCTTTTTAGATGGTAACGATTTAGTTTGGAAAACTACTTTAAGGGCTATTACTGTCAGCAGTACTGAAATCTACATATTTTGGTACAATTCTCAAAAGAAACCAAACCTAACATAAATTTAACTAGAAAACAAAATTCAAATAAAATTAATTCACTGGAAAACTATTTTTTATTTCCTTAGATTTGATTAGAATTGATTCTGAAATGCAAATGATTTCTGCAAAAATGACAAATTAATTATCCCCAGAGAATTGAATGGCGGACATTTGTAAAACACCTACGCGACAAGGGTAGGCCACCTGCGTTTCAACCAATTAAAAGCATGAAAAATGCAACACCAGCGGTGCATACTGGTGTTTGGGGAACTACTGCTCCCATCGCCAGAGTAAGCTTGCGGCTACAGAATCTTTTAAAAATCCTTGGTGTTCAAAATATGTTGATACCATAAATAAAATACAAATCAGATACATTAAGTTCTGTAACTTTTATTTTTGTTGACATGTCCAAGAGAGGGTAAAATAATAAAATAAAGAACTAAATTGGCTGAATTTCTTTAAAATGCTAGACTATAGGCCTAGTTGTAGTCGGATAAAACTAGACTATGTATATTTTAAAATATAGTAGTTTACATAGCATGCAATTTTATAATCAAAACTACTTTGTCTTAATAATTTTTTTGTATAAAAGTGTGTTTAATAAAAGGAGCTCTACCACCACCTATAAACATTGCTTGACACTAGTTTACTAGCAGGAAACATTGATAACCAATGACTGGACCTATTGGAGGGGGCCCAAAAATAAGTTTGTAGGCTGGTCAGAAAAAATGTTAAGCGACTGCTACTCATCTAATTATTCTGAATAGTTACTGAATAATTAGGTAAGTAGGTAGGAGGTGGTATGAATGATTTACTGTACAATTTATTTATGCATTTTAATATTCTTACCAATAAGACAATGAAAATATTTGTTGTGAATATTTTTGTTACTAGGTCGGGCGCTTTCGGCGCCCTATGCAAGGGCTGAGGGCACCCGAGGAGGAGGGCGCACCGGGACAAGTTCCGGTGTCCCGGTGGGCCAGTAAGGGCCTGCCACACATCACTTTTTAAATAGATAAGAAAATTTTTTTATGAAACTGTGTGCAGAGGGCAAATAACTTAACTATGCCACTATATTGGCATATCTTAACATGTTTAGTGTGGCCTACATCAATTGATGTAGTCGTGCCACTCCCAATTGATTAGTTCAGTATGAGTTCAGCCAGTGACGGGGAACGTTTTATCGCTTTGCCGCCTCTTGTGCCAGTACACAGGTTCATTTTGAAGTGTATAGTTTTACGCTCCGGGTTTTCTGTTCAGTACGGGACTGTGGTAACTTCATACTTTTGTGTAGTGTATAGTTGTTTTTACTTTTTCATTTATTTCTCTATTCTATTATTTTTAGTACTTGTTGTGTCAAAAAAACAAGTTTGTGGGTCGTTAGAAACAGTTGTGGCAGTAAATGAACTACGTTATACTGGTGGTGACTCACACGACCGGAGGACTATATCAATATGGACGTACAGGATATGACGTCCCCAATAACAACCAAAATGGAGGCCTGGCGATCTTCTGATTACATTTTGGATACATTTGTCTCTTTACTCGGTGTCTAATCAGTTATTATATTTTAGTAACACGCCTACTTCAATAACGCTTCAACTACTTCAATAACGCCGGAAGTGACTTCTAACGATCAAAATGTAAACCTGGCGTTCTTATGATGACATTTTGGATGCATTCATATGGTTTACTTGGTGAATAATTAATTATTATATTTCAGCCACTGGCATAAGCAATAGTAAATATAAACCGCACTCAACGTGTTAAACAATGAGATTTAGAGAAACATTAAGTGGTCGCATCACCTATTTTTAATGTAATAAAAAATATGAATTCCATTTTTTGTAAATGGCCACCACTTTCTAATATGGCGGCCAACCTAAAAATTTCTTATGGAACACAGTATGGTGTTTTTTTTTGGAATCTCCATGTAACAGATAATTTTGAGACTTTTATATTCTTGAACATTCTGCCCTAAACGTACCAGTTTAGGAGCATACCAAGCTGAAGTTCTTAAAATTTTACAATTTAACTGTGTTACATAGGGTATCTCAGAAACTATTCTTTTTCAAATTCCCCAAGGTACCCAAAATTTGTATCCTTAGTCAATGTTATCGTTGACTTTTAGCATTGACTTTACATACAAAAGTTGTAAAGTCAATGACTTTACATACAATACATTGTATGTAAAGTCAATGCTTTCAGTATGGTAAATACTAAAGTTAAGGTGACTTGCTCAACTTATTTCTCAGGCCCCTTTTACATTGCTTTGAGCGATCCTTGGCACTCAAATCGTTCTATAAAAATATCTTATTTGACACGCTTAGTGTGTGACCATCAGGCGCCGTGGAGCCGAGTATAAAAGAATTGACTATCAACGATAAAAGCGCCTATCTAGTTCAATGTAGTTATTTTATGCGCGCCGAAAGCGTCGAAGAAAGACACGCTTTATTACGTACGGAGCCTTGAGGGGCCAAAGAGTAAGCATAAATTTATTATACCACCGCTTTTGAAAGTTGGTGAGCCGCATTTGAAAGTTGGCGAGCCACGTTTTAAAGTCGGCCAGCAGCCGTGTTTGAAAGTCGGCAACGGCTTGCCGACTTTTAAAGACGGCTCGCCGACAATCAAAACGGCTTGCCGACTTTGAAACGCGGCTCGCCGACTTTCAAACACGGCTGCTGGCCGACTTTAAAACGTGGCTCGCCGACTTTCAAACAAGGCGGTTTTTAATAAATTTATGCTTATCTTTTTCCTTTCAGGGCTTCTGTGTATAAAATTAGGCCTCACGGACTTAACTGTTTTTGTAAAACAAACCCAAGATAAAATCTATAACGATTATATAGCCAAATTTATAATATTTACATTAAATAATTGATAAGTACCATTAAACAAATAATTAAGTAAACAACATACTTCTGTACAATAGATATGTTGTAGTAGGTAGAAAGTTATAGCACTTCCTCAGATTCCTCAGTTATTTACAACTTATCTTAGACTCTAAAGCAAGTTTTCTGTTGTCCGGGCAAACTTTTTTCCCTCCAAGGATTTTTAATTTCTTGTTGAATATCGGGATTTTGGCCACCATAAATCAACTGGAACTGGTCTGATGGCTGAAAACATCCCCTTTTCGTCCTGGGGCTCTTTAAAGTTCCCGCGTTATTCTTATGGAGATTTTTTTGCAGAGTCAATTGAACAAAAAACAGCTGATAATTGCATGTATCAACAAATGTGGTTAAATCTTTAACCTGGGATTCAACAAATTCATGCCAAAATGTAGCACCCACTATGACCTGGCGAGTGAGCGAAGCGAACGAGCTCGTCTTAAAATGGAAGAGGGCGAGTGAGGGGAGCGAATGTGTTTTGTCTAAAAATGGAGAGGGCTGCTTACTTATTTTACCGAGCATCAGCTCGGTCCCCCTGGTATTGTATATAAACTCACATTGGGGATATACATTAGTTCACTTAACAGCTTGCTGATGGCATTTAATAATAACTAGCAGTTACCCGGCGCGCGTTGCTGCGCTCAAATTAAGTTGCTTACATAAATAAAGCTATTTTAATATAATAAAAAAAAGATAAGTTTTAAGTTTTTTAATATAACAAAAAAAGTCAATGACATAGAAAGTAAGTATATTAATATCACAGTAAGGCCAAAGGATAAACAGGCATTTTGCAAATTTAAACCCAGAATAGTCAAAGTTTGCCTTGTATCTTATTGATCGTAATTGCAAATGCAAGAGCACCTATGAGCAAAGAGGCACGTCCTTGTCAAATTTCAACCCCGGAGGCCCTAAATTAATTTTAAAGTCCAGTGGAGCACAGCACTACTAAAAAATATATTTGCAAAACCATTCTTGGTGAATACCTATGAGCAAAGAGGCACTTCCATGTTAAATTTCAACCCTGGTGGCCCTGAAGTAATTTTGAAGTCCAATGGGGTAGAGCCCTAAAAAGCTTCAAAAACTATATTTGCAAAATTGTTTCTTAGTGAGTACTTATGGGTAAAGAGCATCGTCCATCAAATTTCAACCCCTGTGGCCCTAAAGTAATTTTGAAGTCCAGTGGGGTGGAGCCCTAAAGAGGTTAAAAAACTATATTTGCAAAACCGTTTCCTAGTGAGTACCTATGAGCAAAGAGAGTCGTCCATGTCAAATTTCAGCTCCGAAGGTCCTAAAGTAATTTCAATGTCCAGTGAGGCGGAGCCCTAAAGTGCTAAAAAAACTATATTTGCAAAATCGTTCCTTAGTGTGTACCTATGGGTAAAGAGAATCGTCCATCAAATTTCAACCCCGGTAGCCCTAAAGTAATTTTGAAGTCCAGTGGGGTGGAGCCCTAAAGAGCTTAAAAAACTATATTTGCAAAACCTATGGACCTATGGTGCACCTATGGACAAAGAGAATCGTCCATGTCAAATTTCACCACCTGTAGGTTTTTAGTGTAATTGTGAGCTTCCGTAGGGCGGAGCCATAAAAACAACACAAACATCAACATTGTACCTCACACCTGGTTACTTCTTTGATTATAAGCATCTGCTTGAATGAAACTTTCAAATTTTTTAATTACAGCAGTTCATTTTGTAAACACTAAATTTCTAAATCCTGACACTGCACCATTGTATGCCCTCTGGGTCAGAGCCCTTTGGACACATTTTCACTAAACTTCACACAAACCATCCTTGAATAATGCTTAATAATGCCTGAAAGTTTCGTTGCAATCTGTTGAGCGGTTTCAGAGTCTATAGGCAACATACATATATATTTATATATATATATAAATATATATACATACTTTCTCTTTTATAGATATAGATAAAAAAACTTTATGTTTGTCACAAAATTTGTATTACACATCAATGCTAATTCAGCTGTTGTAGACTTCCCCTTAGACCTTTGTAAAATCACGCTCAAAAGTAAAAAAAAATAAGTTTAAGGACAAACAATGCGATATAACGAATTTCGTAAGTGTTGCCCTTTTCCCAAGGGGCCGTCCATAAATTACGTCATCGCTTTTTGGCCATTTTTGGACCCCCCCCCCTCCCTAAAATCATCCTACCATCATAATTTGTCCGACCCCCCCCCCCTCTCGGAAAAATGACGTCATTTTTAACAAACCTCCGTTTTAAGTAAAAATAATGCCTTTTAAACGCTACATGATAAACTAAACGAATTTACCAATCAAATCTGAATTTACCTTCAGAAATAAAGCCAAAATGACTTTCTCAATGGAAAAATAAACTATAAAACAACGCCTTAAAATAGTCTAATGTATTTTATAGATAATTATTTTATACTAATTGAGTTGTTTTAGAATTTATCATTGTTTTACTGTTAAAATTTGACATAAAACATTATATTTAAAATGACATCATATCAAAGCCGACCCCCCCTCCTTGCACATCACCTTACCGTCATTTTCAATCTGGACCCTCCCCCCCCCTATTTTCAGATGACGTAATTTATGGACGACCCCCAAGGTAATTTAAAAGAATGGTATGTAAGTACGGACACAGTAACCTTATACCATTGACTTTAATAGTCAATGCTTATACCATTGACTTTATGCTTATACTTATTTTAACCTTTTCCTTTTTCTTACAAACTGTTAAGTTGCATGTTCTCAAAAGGTGCTTACCTCATTAAAAAAATAAGGCATGGACCAATTCAAGGGGGTTATACTCTAATACTTACGACGACGGCGTAGAAGGGCCATAGAGAAAGATTTATTTTCTAAAACTTCGGCTTCTTTTCTCAAAACTTTGAGTTTATATCTCAAAATTTTGACTTATAATCTCAAAATTTTGACTTTTAATTTTAAATTTTTGTTTTCCATTTCAAAATTTTGACTTTTAATCTCAAAGTTTTGACTTTTAATCTCAAAATTTTTATTTTTAATCTCAAAATTTAGATTTTAAATCTCAAAGTTATGACATTTATTGTCAAAATTTTGACTTTAAAACTCGACGTTTTGAGAAGGGTGTTGCTCTTTGTTGTTCTTTTAAATGTTGAAATAAATTCATCCAAAACTGAGAGGCATGATTACTTATTGACCACCAGGCTTCTATCCTTTGATTCGACTGGCTAACTTAGTACCATACAACCAAGCACTTTTTTTCTGGAGAGCAATCTTCTTTTTCCCTCAAATAAATTTGCATTTGTTCAATAAATCTGTTTTCTGTGCCACAATCAGCTCTTATTTGAACGGGAAATCCTCCGATCGACTCAACTGTTTTTATGAAGTACCATACCTGCAATAATTCGGGGATCACTTGTATTAGTACTAGCTTTCAGCCACATAAGTTTTCTAGAAAACCCATCTATGCAACCATGCACACAAATGCCATATGGCTTCAATTTGTCATATGCATCTAAGTGCCAAAGGTAATTAAGGCCTTTATTTCTGTACATACGCCTTTTTTAAACGTTTTCGAGTCCTGAAGTCAACTCCTTCTGGGTCAAGTTCTTTTAGCATTGATCTTACAGTATTTTGTTTGACAACAAACCCATTTTGGAGACACTTTAAGTGCATCCACTTATACCCATGTAGTTGGCTTGAGTAGCATAATTTATTTCTAATGAATTTCTTCACATCTTCTTCAGCAGAGTAGTTTGTTCTTATACTAAGTCCTAGCCGTTTTAAGTTTTCAGTTGCCTAATGCTCAAAGAAACATCATGTTTGGTAATGAGTAATGCTAAAATTTCTGCATGGGCCAAACCTAAATTAAAATAATCTAAAATGATTTGATCCCTTTCAGTGATATCCATGACAAAAGCACTAATTAATTACTGATAAGAGAACTGAATGATATGCACAACATGCTCGGATCCTATACTTAATGGTGGTACTACTCATAAATACTGTATAACATACTATGAATCCAATTTAAAGCTCAAAATTTTAATTTTTAGAAGTTAAAATTTTGAGATTAAAAATAAAAATTTTGAGATTTGAAAACAAAAATTTTAGATTAAAAGTAAAAACTTTGAAATTTAAAATAAAAATTTTGAGATTAAAAATCATGTTGTTATAAAAACTGTCTTTCAAATTGTTACAAAAGCCTTTGTCTTCCCAGGATCCGCAGTTTCACATGAGTGTGCTATGGGTAGTCGGAGATGCTAAAGAAAAACTGGAAGCATTATTACCAACATTCCAACAACAACTTTCTCTCTACTCTTCAGAAAATCCAAACTCATTCTGTATAGACGTTACTAAGTGTTTGTGTAAGACTGGAAATAAAATGTATACTTTTCCTTTGGCTTCATTATGACATTTGTTACTTGTATTTTGTAAATAAAACTTAGGTTTGTAATTATTTTTCAATGTCTGGAAATGAACCTATTCTTTTCTTGTAGTGTAATATGCCTAAGGTAGGATGGGAAAAACAAAAGCGCAAACGTTGGGTCTTGCTAACTTAAATTTAGTATCTTGGACTCTGGTTTACAAGATTTTAAGTTTAATTATTGGCATGTCCACTACTGCAGTGTTATTGTGATGTTTGTCAAGGTGTAATATCTACTACAGTGCCCGCTAGTAGCGGTGGGGGCTGAGGAATTAGGACGGCCGGGGAGGCCTCATTAATCGCTCGCTCGGCCGCTCTGAGCTTGGGCCATGAGTTACAAACTGGGCAAGACATAAGGTTGGTAGAACGATAATTTTAATTACAAGAAAATCGAGTCCAAAAACAATGTAAATACAAAAATATTATATAAATTAATAATCAATTATTTTTTCATTCAAATAACCCACAAATTTGTCCAGTGCAGGGCCGCCCCGAAGGCAATAGGCGCCCGGGGCAAGGTTTTGACCAGCACCCCCTAAATTAAATAATTGGCATATCTTGTAAACTGTAATGTTAAATTACAATTCAAAGCACTAAATTAGGTGCATGGCTAACTTTTGAATGCTGTTATAGTAGGACGAGATGGCCCGTGCGCAAATTTCGCATTTTATGATTCTGTATGAGTGAAACTCACCTACAGTACGTGAATGTTGATTATGAAGTGAATAGATCTATTTTTGTTTACTATCTGGCTTTTAAAATTCATCTAAAGGTAATCAGCTGTTAAATTACAATTCACATTAAAGAACTTGCATTAAAAGGTGGTCAACATTTTAAAGCGCCCTCTAGAAATAAAGGCGAGGGGGGCGAAGCCCGAAACAATATGACCTTTTTAATTACGATTCGTCACTGCGGTATATACTAAGCTTTAAAATGACACCTCAATCTTAAAAATCGGTTCAGTAGGTCGAGAAAAAGGGATGTAACGGACGAAACCCTTATAGAAATAAGAAGATAGATTCACGAAAATAGTCCAATGAGAGTCGATACATTGTTGCCAAATTTTTTGTGAAACACATTTTATACTGGTATTACACATGATAAACATAACCACAAATGATAACATTGCGGTGCGAGAATGAGTGAGTGGGGACACAGGGACACAGCTGTTAAATTTCCGTCGGACTACTTTTGTACATCTTACTATAGTAATGTAATGTAATGCTGCTAGTAAGACACAGAACAAAAATAATAAGAGAGAATGTACACACCAACACCACATCAAATTACATGAGGGGTTGAGGTTATGAATGAGTGACGGGGTGGGCGTATGCGCAGTTCACAACTGCGCGACCGTCGGGCTCAAGTGAGCCAGTGAGCGCTCAATCCATTTTTGCAGTGCGTAAGATCAGCTTGCCAGTAGTAGGCTTGCATGCAGCCAAAAGCGATGCTATCATGATTCACTTCCACTTGCTTTGTAAAAAAAGGTTTAAAGTCACAATGAATAATTAATTAGTCACTACTCATTCCCCGACTATAATAAATTGTTTTAAATGTTTATTTGAACTAATCAACAAAATTATTATTAAACTATTTGTAACAAAAATATTTATTGGTGCAGTTTTTACAATTTTTGTCAAGTCTTTGAGCCTTTAAAAAACGGAGATTTCCTCTCGGCCGCGGCGCCCCCTTGGCCGCGGCGCCCGGGGCAACTGCCCCGGTCGCCCCGCCCTCGGGGCGGCCCTGGTCCAGTGGGTGACTCATGGCTCAAGCCTGAGCGAGGGCTAATGATGGATAGGGAGGACCCCTGACCATTCTAATCCCTCAGCCGTAACCAATACTAGCAAGCACTATAGCAAGCGCTATAACTTGTTGGGGGATGCAAATAATACAAATATTGAAAGAATTCGAGTTACACAAAATCATTTTATTAGAATTATTTTTAAAAAGAGTAAAAGAGAATCATCTTTCCCGTTATATAAACAATTAAGTGTTTTACCTGTCCAACATTTATTCATTTTTAAAGTACTTAGGCTTTTTTACGAAAGGAGTGGTAATATCGGAACGGAGAATCTGTTTTACCCAATGAGAAGTGTAAATTCCCAAAAATTTCGAATGCCAAAAGTTAATAAATCTCACTTCAGGAAGTCTTTTGTTTATTTAGGGCCTGCTTATTTTAATAAACTCCTGATCAACATAAAAATGTGTAACACTACTAAACAGTTTTGTAGAGATCTTAGTTTATGGTTGTTTGCTACTACCCACACAGCACAAGTACATCCCCAGGACTTCCGAAAGATATCCCTACGGGATATTGGAATATCCCAGGGAAATCCTAAATATCCCCAATATTCTCAAAAAGTCATCCCAGGGATCTCCTGGGGATATTGAATGTCCGCGCATATCCCGCGTTTTGGGATATCCGTAAAGGATGTCCTTGGGACATTCAAATATCCCTAAGGGATGTCCCTGGAAACCTCTCAGGATCTCCCGTCTTAAAGGAGATATCCTACGGACAGCAATGGGATAAGCTAAGGATTTCCCAATATCCCACGTATATCCCATGGACATCCTAAATATCCGCACATATCCCGCATTTTGGGATATCCGTAAAGGATGTCCTTGGGACATTCAAATATCCCTAAGGGATGTCCCTGGAAACCTCTCAGGAACTCCCGTATTAAAAAAGATATCCTACGGACAGCAATGGGATAAGCTAAGGATTTCCCAATATCCCACGTATGTCCCATGGACGTCCTAAATATACTTATTACGGTATGGGAATATCCCAGGAAAATCCCAAATATCCTCAATATTCTCAAAAAGTCATCCCAGGGATCTCCTGGGGATATTGAATGTCCGCGCATATCCCGCATTTTGGGATATCCGTAAAGGATGACCTTGGGACATTCAAATATCCCTAAGGGATGTCCCTGGAAACCTTTTAGGAACTCCCATCTTAAAGAAGACATCCTTCGGACAGCAATGGGATAAGCTAAGGATTTCCCAATATCTCACGTATATCCCAGGGACATCCTAAATATACTTATAACGGTTTGGGAATATCCCAGCGTTTTCCCAAATGTTCTCAAATCATCCCAGGGATCTCCTGGGGATATAAAAAGTCCGTGCTTTTCCCGTGTTTTGGGATATCCTTAGGACAGTCAAATATCTCTTTTTTAGAATATTCCAGGGAAATCCTTGATATGCCTGAAAGGAATACTGGAGATTAAATCTCCCTAC
Organism: Neoaliturus tenellus; assembly: GCA_030545055.2. NCBI lineage: Eukaryota > Metazoa > Arthropoda > Insecta > Hemiptera > Cicadellidae > Neoaliturus > Neoaliturus tenellus. Next base: position 34,292,810 of record CM061532.1, read on the forward strand.
AGGGGGTATGCTGAGACTACCTTTAGTAAATGCTATGGAGAAAAATTATCTAGAGATTTAGACACTCCTAATTAGTTATTTACAGCTTATGTTAAAAAAATAAACATAAACAAACATGATCATCAGATGCAGCAACCATTTCATCCTGAAAAATAACTGGAAACATTTGAGGCACAGTTAGTTGTGATTATTGGAACACGTCCTTACAAAACTTAAATTAAGACAACTTCATTAAAATGTTTTTAAGATAATAATAAAATGTAGGCTTTTGTCAAGAGAATATTAGTATTACACCTCCAAACTGTGTTGGTAGATTTCAAGTTTAGTTCATGATTCATTTCACTTGCTAAACATTGTAAATTGTATTACAATTATATTGAAAATCATATTTTAACAATAAACAGGTAAATTTATAGAGTTAAACTTGTAAATAAGGATTGATAGTAATATAAAAATAACATCTTATCTTTTACAATTTTAAGTGTAAAAAAAATAAAATAAAAAAAACACAGCCCATTAACTAAGCTTATTGAACTTTTAGAGACAAAATATTTTAGCTCATTATAAGTATTCTAGAATACAAAGTTTCTTAAATATAAAGGGAAAATGCCCAAAAGACAACCAACAGAAATCACATTTCCAGGTTATCTTTATACAATATATAGGCGATTGAGAGCGGGTTCAAAATATTTGGAAGTTAAATGGTTTGTATGACTATTAATTTCATAAGGGCCTTTTTTGCTTCTTGAAGCCCTTAATTAAAACATTCGCTAAACATTGAAACATTTTCACTAAATCACCTGAAAAGGGCTTATTTTTCAATTGAATTGATTGAACTATTTTAACATGTTTTTGTAAACCTGATCCTTGGAGGGAAAGGGGGTTTAAACCTGATGGTGGAGGAGGTTTGTTTATCCTTGCTAATATCTTATTGGCTAAGGCTTTTTTGGTTTCTTGTTGGTTTGTTGTTGTTGTTGTATTTGTTTTATTTCACCGTTGCATACCAGCTGGTAGTTCCACATAACAACATATTGTGTATCGGTTTTACAATATTATTGGCAATTATTTCCAACGGTTGCTTTTTAATCAATTTACTTTAGAAATTTTACTTTTTAACTAAATATATATTTGGCTTTAAAATACACAACTAATCAGGAATTACTGAAAGGTATTAGAAGTTATAAAAACCGTTATTGAAGTAAATTAAATCTGCTCCTTGAACATGTTTGTCAAGAGTTTAAATGTTTTTTAGTTACAATTTTTTGTTTACAGTTTAAATCTCTCCCCCACCCCAATTTTCTCGAGAAGGATCAAGTTTAAAAAAACAACCTCTACAGTAAAAAAATCTATCATTGCAGGAGGGCCTTAAACGAAGAAATTATAATAACAACTTGGCAAATAAAAATAATGTTTTAATTGCAAAGTATATACAGTATACAACTAAACATATTGTGTAAAAATAATACACATAAATACCCAAATAAAATCTTAAAATCTAACTATTTTTTGCAAGTCTATGTTCTTTGTGCATTCCCAATAATGTTTTAATTGCAACATTTACATAAATAAAAACATATTGTGTAATGATAAGTACACATAGTAAAATATTGGTAAAATATTAACATAAAATATTAACATCTATCCATTTTTTTAGTCTCTATTCTTTATACACTCCTTCAATTTCAATATGGTAATGTTTTGATTGCAACATGTACACAAATAAAAACACACTGTGTAAAAAAATACACATTAAAATACAAGTAAAATCTTCAAATCTCAGTATTTTTTCTAGTCTCTATTCCTTATATTTACTCGTTCAATTTCAATTTCCTCATGTACATTTTCATCATTTCTTCATTTGATTTTCTGAAACATTAAATTAATGGAATTAAAATAAAATTAAGACTTGTTAACGTGTAATATTGTTTGAAGAATTTTACGTATCCAGCAAAAGAAAATCAGGGTGTCTACTGAAATCTGATTAAAAACTGTATTTAAAGATATGCAAAAAAAAATGACATTGCCAAAAATAATGTTTTTTGAGACACCGATGCATCTTGGTACTTAATTTAAATTGAATATGACTAAAGGGTTAGTAATATAAATTATTTGTGTGTTTAGCAAATTTCCCTTTAGGGAATACGCTATTACGGTAGTAGCCATGGTAAGACCTAAGCCCGGGACCATGTTATATATACGTGTGTGTGTGTGTGTGTGTGTGTGTGTGTGTGTGTGTGTGTGTCCGTGGTACTCATAACTGACTGAAACCACTTAAAATAACTTAAAAAAAAAACAATTTAATATTTTAAATTTTTAGCCTTGATTAACAGGTTACGGAAAAAATCTGAAAATAAGTTTTCGTGTTATTCTTATGGCGAATTAACAAAACCCTGCATTTCACATATTTATTGGCATAACTTGATCAAATTTGGTATATATACAGTATATTCACTAGGTAGTGTTTAACTTATAATTACTTACAGCACTCATATTGTGGCAAACCTACCTACTCACCCCCATGGGGTTTATGGGGAAAATTTAAAATCCCAGAATTTGATGCAATTTAGTATGTACATGCACTGGGAAGAGATTTTCCTATATCTACTAACAATCCCCCATGGAAGACAACCTACATCCTCAATCCCATGGTGTTTATGGGGGAAGTTAAAAAAAAAACCTAATCCTATTGGCAAGGGCGGATCCAGGACCGAATTATGCGGGGGACGGTTTCCATGAGAGGGCAATAGCAACTCAAAACATTGGGGTGATTGTTTTAGGGTGAAGAGTGGGGGGAGGGGGGTGCAATGACCTTGAACATCGCGTAAAAAGGTGAGGAAGCGAAACGTCATGGTCTGGTGTCCACTGTCAACTTATTTTGAGAATTCTCTGTTTTTATTCCCACGAACATTTACGTAAATTTAAATCTTAGACTCCTTAATTAAAAGCATAGGATTATGTCTAAAACGTGTTTTAATTATATTTTGTAAGATAAAAGTTTTAGAGCAACGCAGTCTAGGTTTTAATTGTAAAAACTGATTAAAGGACGTATTTGGAAATGAAAAGTATGAATTATCCAGTTCTATTTAGAAAATTTATTTATGAAAAGAGTTAACAAACCGTTAAGATGTAAGTGTACTGTATTTGCGAAAAGGTTAACTGCTTTTTCACAACAAAATAAAAAAATCTTGCTTGGTTACTTTCTGTTTCTTCTCTAGATGACATAAAAGATTACTAAGGAGTTACCGATCTTCCAATCATACTTACTAATCAATGTGCTGTCACTGACACATTTATTTGTAAAGGTGGAACTATAGTTGAAATAGTTCCATGAAACAGCTATATTGTAAGCCTATATACATAATAAATGCCTATACCTATATGATGCACTGCGTATAGTTTATTTATAGGTTCTTTTTTGCATTGTTTAGTACATGTTGATAGTACAAAGATGCTAAACCAGAATTTCGACCTCGACGAACGTCGCAGTCACCGTCAAAAAGCTTATAAAAACTGCCGTAATTTTGAATTTTTTACATTTGGCTAATGTTGTCCCTGAAGAAACAGTGTTTCATGAAAATCATGCATTATCATTTTAAAAGTACATAGAGTTTTTTTACAATTTAAGACCAAAATATACTTTTTCAACATAGTCAATATGGTCTTATAGTTTTTCTAATACCGGTATGGCTTTTCAAAGTTACTCAAATTATCCATTGACCTTAATTTTTGCGTGTAAAGCTAAAGAGCATGTCGAAAGATAATCGACTTTAACTTCACCAGGCTTTTTATCATCTTATACAGTCTTAAATATTGCTTGGTTTTACTTCTGTCTGTCTATATGTGATTTCAATAGGCCTACGTATTTAAAAATGTTATAGGAAAATACATATATTTTTTTGAATTTCAAATATTACTAAATATTTTTCCGCTTCCAAAACGGCGGCAATTTAATTTTTGCAGTAGCACTTTCGGTGGCTTGCCATTGTCAACTGCTAGTCGCCGAAAGCGCTCCTGCGAAAATACTCAAATAAAATCAGTGGCAGTCCAACGGACAACATCACCGATTTAATAAAGGTTAAATACCTGCTGTCTGCAGTGTGATCCTGGTAATCCTGTGATGGACTACGCATTTCGATGTCCTAGGCCAAATCAAGCCAACAAATCAGCGAATTGTTGAATACTGGACCACCACGACATCTACGTCTACTTTTAAAAGGTCTTAATTTATAAGAAATTCAATGTTACTTTAAAATGATTAGGTATGATTCTGGTTACAAACCGTTCCTTCAAGGTCAAAACCAGCCAAACGTAAAAGAGTGAAAAATTGCACCAGATTTTAAGCTTTTTGACGATGGTCCGGGGGGTCGGTAAGGTCGAAAAATTTGAGTATCTTGGTAATATCACAAAGTCCCACTATCCCATTTCATGCAAACTATACCCTACTTTGAATGACAAAGTTAGTGTACTAAACCGTGATTTTTGGGGTTGTATACATTGCGCGCGAATGACGGAAACAACCGAGGTTAGCTGAAACTTAACTGTTCGGAGCTTCAGACTTAGTCTAGCTTTGGGCTCCCTAACATTGCGCCGTGCTAATTGACATTCTCGACAGTTCGGTTTCTCATGGTGTACATGCAGCCTTTGAATAATTGCAACGGAGACGCAGATTGCACAAAACCTTCATACTTTGATTTATATATTGTTATAAATTAATAAAACAACCTTAAAAATGCATTTTAAAATTGTTCGTTTTTTATATTAAAATCCAATGTCTATAATATTTTAAAATTGTTAGGCCTATGGAAAAATATAAAATGGTCAAGATAAAACTGCTCGAAAAGTTTACTTACAGGGGGGCGGCGATCGCTCCTTCCACCCCTCCCTGGATCCGCCAATGCCTATAGGAAATCCGCTGAGTACGCAGGTCTGCTGCGATGGGGATATTTTATATTTAAAGGTGACAACTTTTTCACAACGACCGAATTGATCAATTTCTACCTATGATATTTAAAAAGTAATATCAATACCATACAAAATATATAAAGTTATATTTGTCAACACTTTGTTTTAAAACATAGGGACTATTACTAAAAAATCCAACCAACAATTCAATTTCTTAACTTTACTTATTTCCTCAATCCATCCTCTCTTTCGCTTTAGAGAGCCATTTTTTCAATACAACAGACACAATATAAATAAATTTTATTTACATACTTTATAAAACATATGACCATAAAATAGCATAGTATAATTATTGCGATATTATAACAATCGAGATATCTATGGGATTGATCGACATTTTCATTCGATAGTTGAATAAACCGATATATCGATTGTTAGACGATCGATATATCAATTCGTATCGATTGATATTTTCATTCGGTAGCAGCGTGGCCTAGTTATGAAACTGCACCCCAATGATCTAACCTAACAATCTAAGGCCTAAACACTTTTATGGCCAGCAATGTTTATAACAACAAAATCAATGTTTTTTTTTTTTTTTTTTAAATATTTAAATGCATAAGTTATTCCCTCATAACAATAGGAAAAAATCCTTCCCTATGACCTCCACTGCCTAGGCCTACACTACAACCAAATAAAAATATATCAATATATTGAATGTATAGAATACTGTATTGTGTATTGCATTGAATGTATTTTGAATGTATTGAATACTGTGAAATACAAAATTTAGCTTGAAAAAGAATATTATAATCTAACAAACTAGGTAACATTAATCTAAGCTAATCTCCATTAACATAAAGAACCACTCCATGCCCGGAAAGTTTTAATTCGAGAGTAGACCACATTTAAGTGAGATGAGAGGTAGCCTAGGCCTAATTGTACTCATATATGTTCTACATAGTATGTTTTTTGTCATTATGATTAGTAGTGTATTGGTTTTGTTTATATGCCTATGAATGATGGTAGGTTATACGGTATCATCAGGTTAGGTCAAGTCTTGTTTTTGATTGTACCATAAATGTGGGAATACAAAACTAAAAAATAGGGGTAATTTTTTATGTGATTGTCTTTTGAATTGTTATTTAGGTATAGATTGAATCGATAGTTGATATGATTGATACATTGATCGGATCTATTCATATTTTGGTGAAACTTCATTGTAAAACTCCACCGTTATTATCGATGTAGAAATTTCGATATCGCTATTCTCTCAGATGATACAATTACACTATACGATTATGATTTTATCATCTGATTTTGTTTTCTTCTAATAAAATTAAACATAGGCCTACCTTTTTTGACAATGAAACAAATATATCATAGCAAACAAGTACTCTAACTGAAAATAATAACAAAAAAAGTACAAATCTTAGCTAAAATGTTTAACCTGTAACATCAAGAACAACACAAAATAAACTACCCAAGTTTATTGTGTAGGTGTATCTTCATTGTGAGAAGAAGCAGACTTCGTTAGACCTAAAATGGCCTCATACAATGGCTGCCAATGAATACGAATCAGAACGGTATTATAAGTTAGGCCTATTGCTATTTTATTGAGGGAATATGCGTTTTAAATGTTTCCAAACACCATTGATTTTGTTGTTATAAACAACGCTGTCAATAAAAGTGACGGAAGTTTACGGTTCGATTGCTAGGTTAGATTATTATTATTATTTTGAATATAGGCTAGGCTAGGATAAATAAATTACCCTACTATTTAATCACGGATAGGCCTGTCTTAACTTAAAACGGTTACAAGATTACAACTATCGAACAATCACAATATCCAAATTTTGATAGGCCTAGGTATTGATAATAACGGTGGAGTCAGATAACAAAGTTTAGCCGATATTTTCATTCGATAGTAGTGTAGGCGCTATTTGAAAGTGTATTAAATAAAGTTTTGAAAGCGAGCTTCAACCAATATGGTTTTTACACATAACAATTCAGGTCTACACACCTGAGTTCTAGCCAAGTAGGCTATTTAGAAAGAAGGAGGCTAGTCTATTTTTATGGTAGGCCTAAGTATTTATAGTTGTCGTTAACAGAAAAATATGTTTAGATGACACTTTCACTAAGCAAAGGAATACCTTAGCACAGTACTAAACCATGGCCAGGCTACAAAGCCTAGGCCTAGTCTGTGAACATTTAAGCCAAATGAAAGGGTACTTATTACTAACACACTTAACCTATGTAGAAATTTAATAACATTAACTAAGGCTTTACATGTAGAACACATACCTGGGAATTATTGATGACGAACAAGTGCTTAACCAACAACTAATCTAAGACTCCAATCCAAGCATGAGTCGGGGGGAAGAACGGTATCTGAAGAAGACGGAGGACAGAACAATAAACAATAAACTGTTAATTTCACTAATTTCAGTAACTTACTGAACTGAATTGTCTTTTGCTTGTTTCTTGCTTGTTATCAATTTCAAATTGGTGTTGTACCGTTGGAAGAAATTAAAAAACAAAATAAACAAAACAAAACAATCAAACAACCAACAGTTTGGCGCGAACTGAACTCAAGGCTGTCTGCTATCGTCAGCTGTGACTTTTTTCTATTATGCCATTGGCAGGGCAGACTAATATTTACTAACCATGCAACTCGGCTGTTTACCAGTGGTGGTCCTTTATAAGAAATGATTTTAGTGCACAAAAATCTTATTAATTAAAAGTATAATTGAAATGAAACTTCACAATTAATTCTTATCATGTATTAATAATTGATATAATCATGGTGGTTTTTACACACTTCTTTGCTGTGCTCGTGCTATGGCTGTGTAAATTAATCGTTTAATTTAAAAACAAACCTCAATGTAACAAAAGCTAAAAGTAAAGCATGGCAGCGAGATAGTTGAGATGAGATTTTGATATAATTACTTTTGGAGTGACAATAACTAGCCATCCAAGAAAACAGGGCATGCGGTACCCAATGTTACAGCAACATTTTTGCTGTGTTTCGACTGTTACTCCTTATTGTCAAAACCGTTCAATTTTAAATAAAATCATATAAAATCTCTTTGTTGACATTTGGTAACCTACCAATTACAATAAGCAAAGTCAACACGTCAGTCACTTTAATATGGCCACTCAGTAAAAATAATCGTGTATATTTGGCAATGTGCCAAAATAAAAACAGAACCAAATTAAACTTAGTGAGAAATAACAATTGTTTTCTAGCATACTTTGTTTATGAATTTTTACTCATATAATTGACAAATCCAATGCCTTTCTCTGTGAAAACTACGATCAAACTACAATATTCAGTTGGTCACTTATAACTGAATTGAGGCTGTGCTTACGGAAATCCCAGGGACTTCCCTTAGAGGTCTTTTCAGATGTTTTGGAAAAGAGACCTTAAAGAAAAAGATAGCCTATTGTTACGTTGAGACAGGGAGTTTTTAACAAAAATCCTATTTCAAGTAGCATATAATATGTTTTAACTAAAGTATGAAGACACAGATATCCTAGGGATATCCTTGGAATATGATAATCTACGTAACTCTGATACTTGTGTTGCTTTTAATATACCTATAATATACTTTGAACTTTTCTCTAGCATGTGTCTTGGAGGAAAATAATAGTGAAGGAAATCTAATTTGTTTGAGGAAACCTCTTTCACATTTCACTTTGGAGGTATTTCCAGTAAAATAACTAATTTATAAAAAATTGCTGTTTTTAGTAATTAAATAACCTACCTACACTAATTTCATTTTAGCTCCAACCATTGAAACGTCCTAAGGATATTCTTTGGATTTCGTTTCAATTACAGTACGTCGTTTAGAATAAAAAACAAATAAATACATAAATAAAACAGATTGATTCTAGGGTATTATTATTTTTATTCTTCTAGAACATCTACCTCTATAAAAGTTTGTTCCAATATTGTAAGTCTTATCACAATAATTCACAAGTTTACACTGTACAGATATTTTCTCGGAAAATCCTGATAATATATTATGGATGTGATCATAATATAATTAATTGAATTAAAACTATGCTTACGGACATATCCCAGGGACTTCCCTTGGAGTCCTTTTTCACAAGTTTTGACAAATATAGGATATTTTGAATGGATACATTCAAACCATGGATGGATCCATTCAAACACATTCAAACACATTTGAATGGATACAGTTTTAACTAAACTGTTAAGACACAAATATTCTCAGTCTACATAACTTTAGCACTCACACATTCCTGGGATATCCCGAGGACATGCTTTAAAATTTGGGTACACTTGTATCTTAGAGTAAATAATAGTGAAGTAAATACAATTTGTTTATGGAACTTTCCCGTACATTTCACTAGTATATATTTTCAGAGGTTTTTGTTTAACACAATTACAAATAAAAACTGCGGTTTTTAGTAAATAATTGACTATACTATTTATATTTTAGCTCTAGCCACTGGACACGTAGTAGGGATGTTCTTTGGACATCCCTTTCATCTGCCTGGAATAGAATCCTAAATTATTGATTGGCTTGAAAGCAATGTTATTATGTTTTTTTTCTGGGCCTCGATGATAAAACTTTATTCCAGTATACTAACACAATATGTTACGAATTTATACTGTGTATACAGATGTTTTTGGGATATCCTGAGAATATTCTTAGGATGTGACCGTCCTTTAAATAATTAAATTGAGGCTGCGCTTACGGACATATCCCAGGGACTTCCCTTGGAGGTCTTTTCGGATGTTTTAGAAAAGAGAACTTAAAGAAATTGATAGTCTATTTTTCACTTTGATACATGGAGTTTTTAGGAAAAAAATCCCATTTCAAATAGCATATTATATGTTTTAACTAAACTATAAAGACACGAATATCCTAGGGATATCCTTGGAATGTGATAATCTACGTAACTCTGATACTAAGGGTAATTCTACTGATTTCCCTCAAAGAAAATAATTAATTTATAAAAAAATGGTTCTTTTGGCAATTAAATACCTACACTAATTTCATTTTTTCTCGAACCATTTGACACGTCCTAAGGATATTATTTGGATTTATTTTCAACAACATCGTATGGAACAAAAATAAAATAAAATAATAATAATAGACAGATTGCCTTGAGGGCATACTTATTATTATTTTTATTTTCCTGGAACTTATACGATAAAAGTTTACTCCAGTATTGGATCTCAATAATTCACAAGTTTATACTGTTTGTACAGATATTTCCTAGGAAAATCCTAAGGATATGACCGTTCTTATGGAATCGAATTAAAACTATGCTTACGGACATGTCCCAGAGACATCCCAGAGACGTCCCTTGGAGGTCTTTCTGAAGTTTTGAAAAAGAGGCCTTATAGGAAAATAATTTTTATAAGTAATGACTTGATTGCTGAAGCTTTTAGCAAAGCCCCTAATTTTATTGGCATATACTTTTCTATTAAAATATAACTAAACGAATATCCTTGGGATATCTTTGGGATATCCTTGGAATGTGACCATATATGTAGCCCTGACACATCCTTGGGACATCCCTAGAACAACCTTTAAAATTTTATTAAAAAAATGTTTTATGGTATAAAATAGAGAACCAGGCCCATTAAAAACTTATTTTGTTTGAAATTGTATATATTTACTTCTATTTACCTAAGAAGTTTATATTTTTACTAAGTCCCATTGGAATATCCTTAGGATGTCCTGTTGTGATTCTCTATATCCCGGGATTTGAATGGGATGTTCGGGATCAGTTTGGAATATCCTAGGGATATCTTGTGCTCATTGGGTAGAGATGTTGGCTTTCTTGGCGAAATAATTATATAAGTTTATGTCTTTGCAATTTCATAATGTCTAGAATTTATCCAATTATCTTTATACAAATCAGTTTTTTAATATATGTATCACTTTTTAAATAAATAACTGCAGGAGTGTCGGCAAGTGTAAAAAACGTGTGGAACTGGACTCATATTTTAAGAAGATTTTTTTTTTTTTTTGTTTTTCCTATGTTTATGTATACATGGTCACACATACTGGACATTGTGAACAGCTGTCCTAAGATTATATTTTGTTGTAACCTTTGTAATGAAGAAGAGGAAAATAAATCATTATTCTATAAACCTCTCCTCCCACACCCAGTTGTTTCAAACAAGGGGTTGAATCAAACAAAAAAACTGTGCTTGCAAATACAAGTGTGACTAAACTTTCTGAGGGCCTTGCAGAACCAATCAATGCTATGAAGTTTTATATTTTCTTATAGGCATACAACTCTTCCAAAAAGTGCCCCCTCAACGCTAGGCCATGCTCTACATCTGAAGATGTAGAGCATGGAGCAATGGCTCATTTTAAAAATAATTTGCAGTAGACGTAGATATAGACTTAATAAATGGTGATAGTTGACTCCATCATATATTTGGCACCTGCTTTATTCTTAAATTATGTTTAACTCCGTGAGATGATTTATAAAATTCAACATTTGGTTCACTTGATTCAAGTGCTGTTCAGAGAGCAAGTTCATCTTTTTATCTAATGAATGAAAGCGTGAGGGACGAGGGTAGAGGAATGCAAGTCTCACAGTAGGGTAGATAGACTCATTAGGAATCTACTTCTCAAACTTAATTGTTGATTTTTCCGAGAGGATCATTGATTACCATAGACAACCGACTTCAAGCTCCTCTCTTTGTGAACCTCAGCATGTACATACTCAAGCAAAATGTGCTGACACTTAGGTGGGTTTCCAAACAGTAAAACCACCACCAGTATCTGTTATCCATTATTTTTAGAGTATATAATAACCTCATTATCTTCATCATATAAACATAGAACTTTCTGAAGGGTTCTTTTACATAATTATAAATAATAATATAATCATCAACTCAAAATAAAGATAAAGAAAAATGTGTTTGATTTATTCTTATTACAATAGATTACTTTTTTTATTGTATGTGCAACTTTCACTGAGGAGAAAGTATTCATTTATTTTAATTAAAAATTCAAAAGTTAAATTTGATTTTAAACAGTCTTGTATACTTTTGTGAGGTCTCCTTGTTAGATTTTTTGCTCATCGTAGTATATGATAACAGTAAACAGTAAAAACAGTAAATGTTATTTTAAAATTTATAGTAATTTACTGAGTTTTACTGCTTTAAGTTACAAAAAAACTTTATGAAAAATGATCAGTGGTTAGCACATTATTAATATAGTATAAAAAAAGGAAATATGCTTTAGGGAAAAAAGAGGGAATAATACTAAGCCGTGTCCCTACCGAGCGAACATCTGTGACAAACTGGTTCGGAGAACACAAAATATCAACAAACATTTCTCACGAACAATTACTGTCCAAGTATGATTTACATTCTATAAAAACACCAACAAAGAAACAAAAGTTTGGATGAGAAAGTTCGTCGAACATGTTCGGCCAGTGCAGATGCGGCTTTATGTAGACTCTAGCTATAATAATTCACTCGTATGCTTGAAACACTGAGTCAAGTTTGAGTACAGAAGACTCATGTTAATCCAACATCACAAGACTGAAAGGCAGATTGCTGGAAATGTCGGATTACCAAAGGTTAGTTTTATTCACTGAATTATAAAACAGTGTTGTTTGCTCCCAGCACTTTATCATCTCACTAATGAGCAGGGCCGGCCTTAGCTTGTGCAGGGCCCAGTGCAAACCTCCAGAGCGGGGCTCCTAACACTACCCCCTCGCAGCCCCTCTTAGAAACTTTTTTTCTACCACCTCAAAAATGTAATCTATAATTAATAATTAAATAATAAAAACACATAATTTAATAAAGGATTAGAAAACGAGAATGGTGACTAAAAACTTACCAATTATGAGATTTCACAAGTTTAACACGTTCGCTACCACAATGTTAAAAAAAAAAAATCGTAACCACAGCCCACCGCCGCAATTTTGCTGCGGGCGAGTTCTACTCAGAGCCCACCGCCGCATATCTGCGGCGGCTGGGCTCATTAAAATAGACTGCCGCCGCATATCCGCGGCGATATGGTTCCATTATGCTAAATACAAAATTTCTTCAGTGCGGTCTATTTTAATGATCAGACAGTTTAGGCGCAGTCTACGGGATAGTCCGCCGCATATGTGCGGCGCTTGGTCTGTGGCTAAAACGATCACTGACGTCACTAAAATGTTTTACGTACATTTAATGTATTTTTGAAAGTAACATTTTTTTACGCATTTGATATATCTTCACACAAATATTCACCAAATCTCTTAGGCCCTATATGACACATTGAAAAAAGTTTATTGTGTAAGAAAAATTTTTAAACATTTGCATTTTGTAAACTACTAAAACAATATAATTATACTACGTAAATGAATTGTAAACAAATCTTTTTGTAAACTAAATATTTAAATACAATGTTTTTATGTATAAGCCGTATTTTATTTTCCGTTTTTCAAAGGTTATGACTAAAAATAAGGTTATATTAGTGCCGGCGCTAACATGCGTAACTTAGTCTCTGACCATGCGCCGCAAAAATGTGCGGCGCTCAAAAAATTACCAAAAATGAAGAGAAAACTGTATATATATTTTTATTTAATTAAATTAAGATATTTTGAAGTGTGAAAACTAATTTTGGACGGTTTATATTCGTGGTCTGTGTCATAAGTCACAACCACTAGGGCCGGTCTACAGGGAAGTCTATGATTATTTTGGTGGGCTGTGGGATTGGCCTGACCGCCGCATATATGCGGCGGCTGGTAGCGAACGTGTTAATACATGTTGAAAAAATGTTTTTATTGTAATAAATTTACTTATTTTGTTTGGAATAAGATGGAGAATTTTAATATGGCAATAGAAAATATATTTGACAATGTTTATTTCAATATAAACTAAAAAAATAAAATTTTTAATTTGTTTTGGCAAAATTCTATAAACAGCCTAGGTAAAAGTTTTATCAAATAATGATTTTTGCAACCATTTATTATAGTTCCCAAAATCACCTGTTTTCAAAAATATGTAGGATACCTTTTAACCCAAGGCAGTTAGAGTTCTAATTGTGATATTAACCCGATAAGACATTTGACATATAAAAATATTTCAAAAATAAGAACTCATTGACAATTTATTGGTACCAAACATAAATTTATAAGATGAAAATTATCTGAGCTAGGTAGCTTATGTTAAAAAAAAGTCATGATTTGACGTTTGCGGCAGCTATATGGATTGACGTACACTAAATATTTACGAATATTCTAAGCGTTATTATATTGTAACACAACTAATTTGCAGTTTTTATTATTTTAATAAAAAAGTTCAGTATGTTACCGGTACCTTTCAAATAAAATATAATTTAATCACTTTAGAGTAATTTTTCACTCTTTTTACCAGTTTGAAATTAATTGGATCCAATCAGCCGTCTACTGGCCTTGCCACTACAAACGGCCGTCTCCCTCTGCTAGGTTAAATCTTGCCATATTTTTTGCAAGCACGGGGCCTTTGTAAGCGCGGGGCCCGGTGCGGTCGCACGCCGGCCCTGCTAATGAGGAAAACAGCGCAATAGGTTACTTGAATGGCGGTGATCGATTGTTCAGGTCAAGGTAATTTATTTCAGACCCAATTACAAATTGTGTCACCAATCATAGAAAATATTATTGCTAATATTTGTTATCCAATTTTTACAGATAGAACAAATTGTCAAAGTTGTGTAACAATCCATTTAAGGGATAACTATATAAATATGATTGAGATGTGATTGCTAATAAAGACAGTGATGAACAAACAAAAAGACAAAGACAAGACTTTAGAAATCTGCCTCAACATGTTCATCTGAACAATAAGTACCCAGCAGAAACCATTACTCTTCATTTAGCATGAGATGTGGCGTCAGGCACCTGAGTGTGTTGGACTATCAAGATTCAACTATAATAATTACTCCTTGACACAAAGGGCTGCTATCGAATACCCACGCGATTTTGGGAGTCCTTGAGCTGATCGAATACCCTTGCGCATTAGTGAGGATTATAAGGGTCGACTCCAGGAGGGGAGGAACGATCGGATACCCACACGGCCAAGGACAGGTAGAGATTGCCAGATCTCCCAAGGGCCGGAAAAATGGGATTTTTATTCCCCTGCCCTTTTCAACGCACCTCGGCGGTTTGCGTGTACCAAAGCGAATCCTTGCTTGTAACATAGCATTTAAACATGACATGTTATTTTTTATTCATGTATAAAATATATACATTAGTAGCTACGATAAATACTAAATTTAAACTCTCTTTGAAAAGCATGATATTCAAAGGACTTCCTTTGAACTGCTAATTTTGTCACCAACAACCCATGTGAGGCATTTCTCTCTCATAAAAAAGCATTCTGCCACCCTCACCCAGACATTAACACATTCGCTAGAACACTACTTGACATCCAGACCTATGTATATATCAAAATTTATTCCGTGAATAAAGCCCTCAGACTTCTGTGCAGCATGTACAAGAAAAGCCAACAAAATAGGAAGATTCAAAACAAAAGTTCTTGCTAGGCACATTGCCCAGGAAGGACTTTGTATTGCCGCCAGCAAGAGATACACAAAGTGATAAACGTGACGGGTGTGACATTTTACAGTGACAATGTATTAACTATGTATGTTCTTTGTGTGTGTATATTTTACAAATTCATTTATTAATTTTGCCTATTATTTTTAATGTGTTCATGTATTTAAATATTTTTCTTATACTGATCTAATTTTTTTTATGTCTTGATGTTTGAGGTTGTAATTTGCGCATTATTATAATATCTTGTTTCTGTAATGTAAACAATTTGTTGAATATTTTTATCTGCCCATTTTTATTATAATTCATTTTAATTCCCAAGATTTATTTTATTATAATTCATATAATCTTAATTCAGATCATTGTTTATCACTTTAGATACTTTTGTAAATATCATATTATTTGTTCGTGACATTTGAGTTTTTCGTTAAGAAAAATGGCATTCATGGGGCTCATTCATTCAACATTCAATTCTTCATTTTACATTTTACATTATACACATTGTACATTTTTTTAATTTAATAAAATACTTTTTTTACTAATAGCATCTAACAAAAAAATAATAGGTCTAACAATAAACATTTCATGTTTAAATGGTATGTTACTAGCAAGAGTTCGCTCTGGTACACGCAAACTGCTGAGGTGCGTTGAACGGGGTGGGGAAATAAAATCCCCATTTTCTCCGCAGCTTGGAGGATTCGTGGTCTCTACCTGGCAGCGGCTGCGTAGGTGTCCGATTGTTCCTCTCCTCCTGGAGTCGACCCTTATAATCCCCACTAATGCGCGGGGGTATTCGATCAGCTCGAAGAGGTCAATAGTTCCCACACAAAGTTTACCCAAGTGTACAATTAACATCAATATATTGAGTACAGTACTCTCTCACACTATGCTATTTATAATCTACAAACTCAACCAATTGCAAGTCCAAATTGTGTCCAATTATTTAGACTTTATCAACTAAACACAGTACTATTATGAATTCACCGTCAATAGAACAGACGCATCAAGTCTTTCATCTGATTATTTTTGTCATTTAGCTGAACGTTAAATTAATTTATTAAGCTTGACCTTGAGCTGCTTGCCTGACTCTGGCTTAATCTGTGGAATATCAATTAAACATACTCATCTAATATTTATAAAACATATCAATTGGATCTTGAGAGGAAAAATAATTGAATGAGACATCACCATGATTAACTAAAATGTGATCTTTATTAAATAAAAAAAATTTATTATTAATTATTTGGGGATATAGGCTACATCACTTTATTATTAAATAAGATAATTTGTTAACTAGCACAATTTTAAGGTTCTATATTTGGTTTTTTTATAGTTTTATTTGCTGAAGATGGCTTCTGATAAAAAGACAAAATACAGGGTGAGCCACTTAACTGTGCCACCATTGGCATTCCATAAACAAGGAGAATTAGAGAAAACTATGAATTCGGGAACATCACCTATTTTTTACGTAATAAAAAACATGAATTGCATTTTATTGTATGCCCACGATTCCTAAACCTGGGTAGTGGGTACCTTGGGGAATTTGAAAAAGAATACTGTCTGAGATACCCTATGTGACACAGTTAAATTGTAAAATTTTAAGAACTTCAGCTTGGTATGCTCCTAAACTGGTACGTTTAGGGCAGAATGTTCAAGAATATAAAAGTCTCAAAATTATATGTTACATGGAGATTCCAAAAACACCATACTGTGTTCCTTAAGAAATTTTTAGGTTGGCCGCCTGCCATATTAGAAAATGGTGGCCATTTACAAAAAATGGAATTCATATTCTTTATTACATTAAAAATAGGTTATGTGCCCACTTAATGTTTTCTCTAAATCTCATTGTTTAACACGTTGAGTGCGGTTTATATTTACTATTGCTTATGCCAGTGGCTGAAATATAATAATTAATTATTCACCAAGTAAACCATATGAATGCAGCCAAAATGTCATAATAAGAACGCCAGGTTTACATTTTGATCGTTAGAAGTCACTTCCGGCGTTATTGAAGTAGTTGAAGCGTTATTGAAGTAGGCGTGTTACTAAAATATAATAACTGATTAGACACCGAGTAAAGAGACAAATGTATCCAAAATGTCAGGGCCGCCCACGGGGGGGACTAATGGCGCAAGTTGCGCCATTGGAAAAAGTTTTGGGGGGGAATGAGATTTTTGGGGGGAATTGAAAAAGGGGGGTTTTAATGTTAATAAGTACTAATTTGCAGTAGTTAAACAATGAATCTTATGAACATGTCAATACAAATTAATTGGGAGAGTCTTTGCCAGTCCTGTTGTTCTGGATCAAAACGCGTAGGCCTGTAAGCCCTCCAATCTTGACTATTGCGTCATCGTCGGCTATGTACTCCGTACCCCTCCCCATTATTGACCATTTCCCTCAATCACCTAGAGTTTCGTCTTTTTTTAGTGGTCTAGTGTCTTTATTTGATTTAATTCATTTTCAACGGCAAGCAGCCAATTACAAAAATACGTCTTCGTACATGTTCGGTCAGTATATTCCGCCGTTTCGTCTCTGGCGACCACTTTCCTGTCAAAGAATCGTCATTAAGAGAACTGATATTACAAACGGCTTGGCGAGAGTATAGACCTATATCGTCTCTGAGTTACGCAATGGGCAAACTCGACACTGGGAATTCCTAAACAATGTAGCCTCTAACTCCACAATGGTGTTCATGACGGTCGTCGAATGAATGAAATTATGATTATTACTAGCTTACAAATTTTTTACTATAGCATTTACGATGAGGTGCCGTGAACTTATAAATACGTACAAACTTAAAATCAAGCCTTAAATCTAACAAAGTAACATTCATTAACTACTTTTAAAATCTTAGTTGTTTGTTACTAAATCAAACTATGTTTACAGTTTGAGAGAAACTATTCCTAGGTTCAATAGTTAGTCTCAAAGTGTCATTATAGGCTAATAGCCTAAATTATTATTTTGCATAATTTAATTTTGATTACTTTGATAAAAAAAATAATAAAAAAAAACTAGCTAGCCAGTAAGTGAATGTACTCCAAACTGTTTTTCAGTATGATGTTTTATTGCACTAAACACGTAGGCCTATATGCTGACAAAATAGATGTCTTAAACCAATGATGAAACTTAAATGCATGCCATAAAAGAACATACGTAAGAGGGTATAAGAACAACAAATACACAATAGGCCTACAAGGCCTACATGCCCAATATCTCTATTATTCTTTCAGTCTGTCTGTTTATATGTTTGCTCTTTTAATGAATCAATTATACATTTTAATCGATTCGTGCTACGGAATTAAAACTTGGCACAACAGTTACATATTTTAATACATATATTCGGTTGTTTGTTGTACATAAGCCAGCTATTTTTTTATGTTTTAATGAACTGTGATCTTAAAAATATATAAATTGCAAGTAGACTCTTTACTGAACATTAGGTAAAAAGGTCACGTTTTTAAGTTTTCGGTTTGAGTTGAGTTCTGCTCGCTTAAAGTCCACCATGTCATTAATAATTGTGGCGAACGTCGCGGTCTTGACACCAGTTAAGTTACTATACTACAATTAAATACTCGACTTCTCGTTAAACACATTATTTGCATAGTGATTAGCTGTGTGTGTTATTTTAACTGTAAATAACTTTTGCGAGTATTTCTGATCTATATATCAATAAGAAATATACTCTAACCGCTGCAGCGCGCTGTAAACTTGGCTGAGTATGTGTAGCTGGCTCGATGACGAGGCCGTGAACGGAAGATGCGTTTGCCGTGATCATCGATGAAGTGGCTGAGTTTAAGCAAGCAGAACTCGAAACCCGTAAAACATAGACACGTGAAATTCTTACACAATGTTCAGTAAATAGAGTTCTTTCAAATGATGCGTTTTTTATGACCTTACTTCAAAAACCCTAAAGCTAAATAGTGGCTTATGTATAACAAATGCCCAATACCCAGACAAATTTAGACATTTCGAACTTTTACTGTTCCAAAATGGCCGTAATTTTAAATTTTCAGAGCTAAATATCCCCAGAACTATAAAAAATAAAATTATCAATTTCAATTATCTAACAAAAATAGCAAGATTGTAACTATAAAAAAAAACAAAAAAAAAACAATTAATCTTTGACTTTTTTTATAAAAAAATGTTTGTTGTGGAAATGTGCATGAATTCATAGGTAAAACCCCCTATATTATCTACATTTAAATATGAAACTTATGCTTCTAAGCTTAGCTAAAATAAATACAGTATTTTCAAACAGGGGCGGTATATGTTTTGGGGGGGAATGCGCCATCAACTTTGGGGGGGATGGGCACCCCTGCAAAATGTAATCAGATCGCCAGGCCTCCATTTTGGTTGTTATTGGGGACGTCACTTCCTGTAAAAACATTTCTCTGACATGTAAAAAAATTTCTCGAGTTAATTATTTAATTTGGAAATTGAAAGATTTTGTAACTAATAAATATTTAAGAATGACATATTTTGCATTTTTTCAGTCATATATATCTTATGGTCTTATACTATGGGGACATTCTTCTTATGTTAAGAAAATTTTAATTTTGCAAAAAAAAGTGAATCGTACTATCTGTGGGGTGGGCCCTGTGGAGCACTGTCGACCCCTCTTTGTCAGATTACAAATCATGACGGTTGTGAATTTGTATATCAGTCATATATTATTATACACAAAATCAAATCTCCAAAACTTCAGTATTAGGCAAGATATGCATTCCTATGAGACCAGAGGTAAACTTAAACTTGAGATCCCTGCTCATAGACTACGTAAAATTGGAAATTGTCACAAGTTCAATTGTATTCGTATTTTTAATAAATTACCTTTATCAGCTAGGACGGTTTCTTTTAATGTGTTTAAAAGAGCATTGAAGGATTGGCTGACAAATAATCCATTCTATAATATCAGGGAATTTTTAGAAACTGATGTCAGCATTACATTTCAGTGAATTAGCAACTGATTTTTTTTAACATTATTTGTACATTTATTGTAAATATGTATTTAAGTCTGTAATTTAGGTTAATCATTTGACTATGTCTATTCCTTGTAAATGAGGTCAATGACAATAAAACTCTTGATTCTTGATTCTGTACATCCATATTGATATAGTCCGCCGGTCGTGTGAGTCACCACCAGTATAACGTAGTTCGTTTACTGCCACAACTGTTTTTAACGACCCACAAACTTGTTTTTTTGACACAACAAGTACTAAAAATAATAGAATAGAGAAATAAATGAAAAAGTAAAAACAACTATACACTACACAAAAGTATGAAGTTACCACAGTCCCGTACCAAACAGAAAACCCGGAGCGTAAAACTATACGCTTCAAAATGAACCTGTGTACTGGCACAAGAGGCGGCAAAGCGATAAAACGTTCCCCGCCACTGGCTGAACTCATACTGAACTAATAAATTGGGAGTGGCACGACTACATCAGTTGATGTAGGCCGCACTCAACATGTTAAGATATGCCAATATAGTGGCATAGTTAAGTTATTCGCCCTCTGTACACAGTTTCATAAAAAAATTGTCTTATCTATTTAAAAAGTGATGTGTGGCAGGCCCTTACTGGCCCACCGGGACACCGGAACTTGTCCCGGTGCGCCCTCCTCCTCGGGTGCCCTCAGCCCTCGCGGTAGGCCGCCGAAGGCGCCTGACCTAGTAACAAAAATATTCACAACAAATATTTTCATTGTCTTATTGGTAAGAATATTAAAATGCATAAATAAACTGTACAGTATATCATTCATACCACCTCCTACCTACTTACCTAATTATTCAGTAACTATTCAGAATAATTAGATGAGTAGCAGTGGCTTAACATTTTTTCTGACCAGCCTACAAACTTATTTTTGGGCCCCCTCCGATAGGTCCAGTCATTGGTTATCATTATCAATGTTTCCTGCTAGTAAACTAGTATCAAGCAATGTTTATAGGTGGTGGTAGAGCTCCTTTTATTAAACACACTTTTATACAAAAAAATTATGAAGACAAAGTAGTTTTGATTATAAAATTGCATGCTATGTAAACTACTATATTTTAAAATCTACATAGCCTAGTTTTATCCGACTGCAACTAGGCCTATGGTCTAGCATTTTAAAGAAATTCAGCCTATTTAGTTGTTTATTTTATTATTTTACCCTCTCTTGGACATGTCAACAAAAAAAAGTTACAGAACTTAACGTACGGTATCTGATTTGTATTTTATTTATGGTATCAACATATTTTGAACACCAAGGATTTTTAAAAGATTGTGTAGCCGCAAGCTTACTCTGGCGATGGGAGCAGTAGTTCTCCAAACGCCAGTATGCGCCGCTGGTGTTGCATTTTTCATGCTTTTTATTGGTTAAAACGCAGGTGGCCTACCCTTGTCGCGCAGGTGTTTTACAAATGTCCGTCATTCAATTCTCCGGGGATAATTAATTTGTCATTTTTGCAGAAATCATTTGCATTTCAGAATCAATTCTATACAAATCTAAGGAAATAAAAAATAGTTTTCCAGTGAATTAATTTTAATAGAATTTTGTTTTTAGTTAAATTTATGTTAGGTTTGGTTTCTTTTGAGAATTGTACCAAAATATGTAGATTTCAGTACTGCTGACGGTAATAGCCCTTAAAGTAGTTTTCCAAACTAAATCGTTACCATCTAAAAAGAAGTTTAAGGCCAAAAACTGAAAAAAGAAATTGGATGCACAACTTTATTTCCAAGCATAAAAAAATACTTGTTTTAAGGAGGAAAAAAACTAATGCAAATTTTAAAGCATGTAATTCCATCATGGTAATCGGCATTTAAAGTTTTATTCTTATAAATAACGTAGCCTACAATACAAAATGTCCCAAGCTTAAAATTATAATTAAAGATAATTTATATAGTTTTGTTAGTTTTAATTAAATTTTTTATCATTATTATTCATCAAAAGACCTTGTTTTGTCTTCATTAGAACTTCTTAGCACGGAGTTTTGGGAAGCAAATGGTTTGATTATCTCTGTAACATCTATCAATATATATCCTATAGTTGTCCCGTAAGCTACTTAAACCACTAAGCTTTTCTTGGAACACTGTGCTTCAAAGATAGTTTTCCTTAACTTTAATTTTAACAAGGATCCCACCAAAATTAAATTGCTGTGAAACTCACGAAAAATTGTGCGGAAAAATAAGGTTTATATATAGGCCAATATGGGTGCCCTCGATGACGGTTTTCCACCGCCCTTTTCAATGACCCAGTCCGGGCCTGATGTGTGGCCATCAATTAATGAACTATTTAAATTCCATCACAGATAAATCATACCAAAAATACTTTAAAAACTTATTTACAAACTAAACTTAATATTCTGTTAAATAAAACAAATGTACTACTCACACACACACATATATAGGTCTCCCTAAAAAACACAATAAAAACTCAGCTACTGTTTGAAAGTAAAAGGTATCCTCTTGCTTTAATAACAATGGTATTTGGTTATAAGTAACATAAACTTTTTTTTTGCAATATCTATTTTAAAAGTGATGTTCGGCCATCAATTAATGAACTATTTTAATTCCATCACAAATAAATCATACCAAAAATACTTTAAAAACTTATTTACAAACTAAATATTTTGTAAAATAAAATAAATGTACCCTTCACAAACACATAAATAGGTCATCTCCCTAAAAAAACACAATAAAAACTCGGCTTCTGTTTGAAAGTAGAAGGTATCCTCTTGCTTTAATAACAATGGTATTTGGTTATAAGTATCGTAAACTTATTTTTTGTTTTTCTGCATCACTTTAAAAAAATCGTTATTTATATCCAAGTAAAATTATTGTTCTTATCTCTTATGAGGTTTTGAAGTATGTCACAGTTCAGTCTACACACACACTTGTAAGCCCAAATGTATTGAAATTGCTAATTCATTTGCCCACAGCAAACCTCTTTTTATTTTCTGATGTTTCATTTGAACTTAAAACTATCAATTTATCAAGTTTTTAACTGGATTTATGACTGGGTGCAGGCCAATAATTCTGAACTGTATTTAAAAAGTGCTCCATGTCTTGGATCAAGAAAGTGCATCGGAATATCTAGTTCTGGAATGCTTTCTTTCATAATTCGATCTACTGCATCTTGGATGTTTAATGTTTTTCCTAACAACAAGTCAAAACTACCTTCAAAAATCAACCTTCTCATTTTCTCAGGACATTTCGTTTCTGGACATTTCTGTTGTGTTTTTCCGTTGTGTGAAGGATGCTGAATGGTGGAGACAAACTTCTGCAATTCTTCAATTAATTCGATACAATTTTCTGTGCCTGATTTATTTTGGAAACCACTTGCCAAGCGTATTCTAAATTTAGAGATTTGGTTCTTATTGTCTGTTACTTTTATTTCAATAGAGCCATTATCATAAAATGATTCGATTTTACAGTCAACACCTAGCAAACTTAGAGATTCCATTGCTGATTTTCCAGATACTACAATTAGTTGATTATTCCAAATAATTATAAAGGTATTTTGTATGTTAATATTTTCTTCTTTCCAAATCTGGTTTTCCCATCTTGCATACTTTGCTATGGGCCATTTCTTTGCAATATTACATGAAGACATCTTAAATTTATTAGTTTGGTTTTAAATCAACAAAATATACAATAAAAGAAATGGTTCAAAACATCCAGAGTGTCCAAGTAATTTACTGATTTGAGTAACAAGAAAATTTATTAAGTTGATCCCACCAAAAAATAAACTAGGCCTCAGATATTATTGTATCACAATTTAACTGGAAATTAAAGCTTAGTCCTTTTGTATAAATTTACCTGTAATTGAAACTTTATTTTGAAATACAACAGAAATAAAATTCCTTGAATAATTCTTGTTTTCAATAAATGTTAACATAAACTTATGCCTACTAACTAGGCCTAATACTCTCTAATAGTCTTTTACAAGTTCTTTTTAATTGTTGTTTCTTCAAAACGGAAAAGGAGTATAAAAAGCACTTCCGGGAGTCATTAAAATGCTTCCGTTGTGCATGGAGTATGATGGGCATTGGTATGACCAAGGAGGTTATACTCTAATACTAATACTGGAGGTGCCACTGATGGCGAAAAAGCGTGCCGGTGATTTTGTTTGGTTGGCAATCGTGAAGTACCGTTTTACTAGATTCCTTGGTTAGAGTATAAAGTATAACCTCCTTGGACCAATTTATGTCGTCTGCAGTGTTTTCGGTTTCCGTTATAAAATAATATTGATTGTTTACCATTCGTCCACTTTTATTAATAGTTAACATTTTTTCAATGCTTTTATATTTTCCTAGGGTTAAATTTTAAAAACTGCTGAAACTGTAAATATTTTGATAAAAGGTTTTTTTCACTGTATTGTGATAAATTTGATTTTGCTTTAAAATTAACCTTAAAGGGGACAATCAATTTGAATGAAATATTACAACAATCTTGATCGTTATTATTACGTGTGTTTTTGCAAAACATGCTAAATATAATTCAAAAAGACATTTTAGATTTAAAAAATGCTATTTTTTAGAAGATTTCCTGGCGTAATTTATAATCACAGATATTCAGCTTCTATTGTATTTTTTCTCTTGGTGACATTTGTTTATTTGTTATTCCATTGGGGGTTTGTATGTAGCAACTTAGAGCCCTGGAATCATGTGAAATACGTGGTAAGTAGGTCTAATCTAAAACTCATGATTCAACCTTAAAATCAGTGTTGGGGAGTAGGCTAGTGCTCAGGTCAAATCCAGTGGACCTACGGCATGTATGTACAGGACGCAGTCACCGTTCAGTTATTTAACTCTAGTATTTGACTTGCCACGACCATTCGGTACAATCGATCTAAAGCCAGTTTATCGGTCTATAGGAATGTGTGACACGTATGTGTGTCGCTTGGTCTCTGGGTACGACCTAGGCCTAAATATATTTTTTTATTGATTTTCAAAGTAGTTTATCCAATCTGCTCACAGGTAGCTAACTGCCTTTAGTATTTGTTTACCTCTTATTCCACATGGTGTTTTTATTGTGTGACACATTGTCCTTAACATTTAGTAGGCCTATGTTTTACTCTAGTAAAACCATATTTCTTTTATTTCCCAGACATACAACAGATTACAACTAGACTGTCACATGTGTGAGACAGTCGGTCCTATAGCAAAGAAACAAGCGAAACTTCGTTATCTGTCTCTACCGTTATTATCGGTGTGGAAATTTCGTTATTGCGATAATATTGATGATACAATTACATGACACGATTACGATTTTATCACCTGATTTAGTTTCTCGTTCTAATATAATGAAATAAACCTTTTGACAATAAAACAAATACCGTATATATTCAAACAAGTAACTGAAAAAAGTAAAAATTGTAGCTAATGTAACCTGTAACAAAGAAAAACACAAAATAAACTAACCAAGTTTGTTGTGTAGCTGTAGCTGTATCTAAATTCGAATTGTGAGAAGAAGCAGACTTCGTTAGATCTAAAATGGCGTCACACAAATGCTGCCAAATACAAATCAGAAAGGTTTTTTTTTGCTATTGTATTGAGGGAATATGCATTTCAAATGTTTCCAAACACCATTGATTTAGTTGTTATAAACATTGCTGTAAATTAAAGTGACGGAGGTTTACGGTTACACTGTTAGGTTAGATTATTATTATGATACGGTACATATCTTTTCTCAGTATCGTTGTTGATTCGATTGTTTTCATCGCTCAATTTCAATCGCAATATCGAAATTTCCACATCGATATAACGGTAGAGATGGATAACGAAGTTTCGCCAAGAAACATAAACCTAGTATGAAATTTTACTGCAGACCGACGTCACACATATGTGACACAATAAAAATGCTAAAATAGGACTGAAGTAATATTTTATTGCAACTTTTATGAGTAAATATATATATATATTACACTTTAAATTGTATAAAAATACCAAGAAAAAAATTTGGTCTCTGGGTTACTGTTGGTTACATTGACTCGGTCTGTAATGAGAGTTTCGAGTACTTGGCTCGGTCTGCTGAGGACTCCCGACGATCCAAATTTCGCACCGTCTGTAGCCAACATGTTAAGTCAAATAGGCTAAATTCTTAGCCGGATGACTTCTGCTTTTGGCTGTACTGTCAACACTCAGGATCAAACTAGGATGGCTGGCTTGTAAGTCCTGGTCTCTACCACTCAACTCTTTAAATTTTTCCACAACTGCAGCAAGTATCCTATATGAGGTGTTAAATAGCCTAACTTAAGTTTAGAAAAAGGCCTTAAAACAGAATCTTTTTGAGAGTTTTTATGATTTCTCTGGTTTTCTTAAGACCCCCGAAAAGAAAAGAATATCTAACCTCATTATCTAGTCTAACTTTGATACTATAATTGTTAGCCTATTACTAAGATCTAGTTTTAAGAACATTGGTCTCATGGTATAATGGTCGACAAAATAGAGATAATAGACGTGGGTAATAATTCGTTTACGATTTTCGGGTACTGGTAGACTACTTATCATTTGTAATTTTTTTGCCACACCCTGGTCAGTTCCCTCCTGGATGACCTTATTCTTTTTTATATTATGTATTAAGTGTAGTACCGAATAGATGACATATTTATCTGGCACTTCCTTCATAGTTTTAGCAAAATAGCAGGGACATCGATCCCTAAGCAAATTTACTATTTTAAAACCTAATACACTTCTAATTCTGATTCGATTCCCTCATTTAGGCTTAGAAAGACACAATTTGAAAAAAATCAGCTTAGAACACACCGATGTTAGGAAAACCATTCCTGTAAGGAAAATCTCAATGTGACATTTGTTTATCAGTGATGATAACACACCATGAAATACTTAAGATTATGAAAATAGACTGGTAGAACATTCAAACTAAAGTAGAAGAAAGTAATTACAGCAGTCCTGCACATAAATAACTTGTAAATATGTGTTGACAAGATTCAGAAAGATCAAAAGAATGTTGGCCTAAGCAATTGAATTACCATTTTACCTCCTTTAGACTTTTTTGAAAACATATTTTTTGTTTCAACAACATTGATGGTTCACAATAAATTCAAAGGAATTTTTGAACGTGTTGTCAACTCCAGTGTAATCTCTCTACTTCTTTACATTGTGAAAGTGTTCAACTTTCATTAAGTGTTTCAATATTCATTGGGCCTATCATATTGACAGTTTCGAGTACTAGGCTCGGTCTGCTGAGGACTCCCGACAACCCAAATTTCGGACCGTCTGTAGCCAACATGTTAAGTCAAATAGGCTAAATTCTACAACATAAAAAAATTCGACTATCGTATCGGCTAAATTCGACTGTCGTATTGATGTTTGCATCCTAAGAATCATATCTTGTTTAGCAGTTTTATTTTAGAAAACCTATCCTAATTTAACATTGATAGGTTTTTTTTACTACTGGTACTGGTAAAACTAGAAAAAAAAAAAACTATAAACATAATTGCAAAAAGGTAGGCCTATTATGAGAAAACATGATCTACTAAGTTTGTTCAAATTTTTCTTTGATGGGTCTCGTCCAACCATTAGCTTAATATAAAGAAACTTTTGACTTAACTGTATATATATCGTATGGCTCATTTAGCCAGCCACCAAGGTTTAAGAGTAAGAAAATAAATTATGCGGTGCAGAGCACCTGAGTCAGTATATGTAAAAACCTAACATCTAAAATAAAAATTAGATCTCTCTTTATAGAGCTAAATCCAGGGCGCTAAGTCATTGCAGCCCAGCTTCACTTGAGCTATGCAGATCGGTAAATCCTTCGGGGAAAACACTCAGTGGGCACTCTGTGACTATGTGCTTAACTGTGATCTGTGATTTCAGTGTGATCAATACAGACAGAATCTTGCTGTTGGGGATCTCTGTCATTCTTTATGTGAAGAAGGTCGCATCGGTTCCTTCTCCTGCCAAACTTTTCATGCTGGGAAGGAAGCCGTCTTTTCAGCAGTCAAAGATGAGAATACCAGACTGATGTTTAAGTTAGCTCGTCAGTTGGACCAGCAGTCTACATTGACAGTGTACTGGGTAGAGAACGGGGTGCAAAGATACCCAACCGAGACTGAGTTTGCAAAGATGATCGTAGACCACGTGAGCAATAGGTAGGCCTAAGTTTAATAATTTAAACCTATTAAAGTTAGTTAAAAAGAATTTATGTTGAACTTATTGTTTTGATTAGATAAAATGATTATATAAAGAAAAAATTCTCTTGTGTCACATACACCATCATAGGCCTAGTATTTTCAGTAGGCGTACTGAATATGTTGAATTTTAGAAAACTAAATCCCTTTATTAACTTTTACACCATATTTTATAAAATTTCCATAAAATTCACACATCAATACTGGTGATGTGATGATAGTAACCTACTTTTCTGCACCACAACTAACCGAAAGGTTCCTCTGGGGTACGGCACACCAGGAGACAGTAAAAAATCTTAAATTTAAATATAGTGCAAGCATAGGTTTATGTGTACATCAAATTAAAGGTCTTACTCAGTAGAAAACAATGCCACAAACTGCACTCAAATGGTTGATCAAGACAAAACTGTCTTGCAATAAAACTTTTCATTGAAATCAAATTACTAAAATTTTAAAAGCCCTAACTTCTGAGATATTTGATTTTTGAGGTCAGTTTTGTTGCATATCTCTCTACATTCTAAGACGGTTAAATTAATGTATTAAAGGCTGGTTAAGTTTTCTGTAAAATGTTATCGAAGGGTGGTACCCGTAGGAAGTCTTAACACGTTCGCTGCGGCATGTAACCGATCGGTTACAAAGGCGTTCCTTCGCGGGTGCGGATGTATCCGATCGGTTACATATGACAATGTCAAGATAATGCAACTGCTTTTCCTCTAGCGTTTGAGAAGGAAACACATATTGTGCATTAGCTTGTAGGTAAGGGTATTGAGCTTTTAGATTACTTGTGATTAGAATATATTCTACAGGTTTTTAATTTTGCGCTATCGTTGGACGAATGTAAATATGGTTCAGCGTGAGGGTTGAGTTTCGACATTTGATATGCCGCAGCGAACATGTTAAATAAAACTTAATTGTCACCCTGTATATCCTATACTATAATACAAGCACTGGCTGAAGGGATTTGTGTTCCACAATCTCGAAATATAGCTGGTAGATTTTGCCTAAACTTTGCATTTAAGAGTGTTTTGGCCAAAAAAGTTTAGAAACGGCCTCAATACCAGTAAAAATCAAATTTGATTTAAATTTAAGTTTAAAAATTGTAATTTTTAACATTGGTCTTATCAGTGCTATTTTGGTAAAATAAATAACAATGAAAGGTATACAAAATTAAAGGAACATTAATATTTTTGAACAGCTGTAAACTGTGAAGAGGTATAGTTGGTTGTTGGTGGAAATTTAATAGTTTTATTATCATGACACTATATCATTAAGTGAATTAAAACCAACAAGTAAGGCTTGGTTAAGCTGGTACTACCTACTTATCTCACAAAATTTCAAATAAGGATTGAAAAATTTAGCAAGAATATCAATAAGAACCAATTAACTGTGTTTGTCTAAACTGTATTAGTTTAGGCCTGCCAAGCAAGCCGATAAGATTAATGACCATTTATTCTCCAATTTGATACATTCTTACAAATGAATGAATACGCTTCAAAACAAATCTTAACACTTATATTCCCGTATCAGGCTGAACACGTCTGTGAGCGTGGACCAGGCCGCTTCGCTAGGCAGGTACAGTCAGTCCATGGTGCAATCGACTCCCCACGATCGTCACCGAGAGATGCAGGAGCTGTGGACGCTTCTACAGGATAACGAGTACCTCCTCTCGTCGCTCTTCTCCGGCAGTGAAGTGTTCCCGCGCATTATCGGTTCCTGCGGCCAGTACTTTGCAATGGAGTATCTAGAACCGGCTATTGAAGGACATGTAATACCCTTCACTGCATGGTGTGTGCACGCTTTTATTGATTTGTTTTTCTCTTAGTTGTTATCTTTTTGATTTTAGTGCACAGCTTACTGACAATTTAATATTTTAATCGTCATGAAGCTTTCAATTTTCTCTGTATTTTAATAATGCCTATGGCATATTTTGACAGTCCAAACCATGGTCTTGTTATCATCTAACGTTGATCTTTTGTAAGATGG
Organism: Neoaliturus tenellus; assembly: GCA_030545055.2. Taxonomy (NCBI): domain Eukaryota; kingdom Metazoa; phylum Arthropoda; class Insecta; order Hemiptera; family Cicadellidae; genus Neoaliturus; species Neoaliturus tenellus. Next base: position 34,323,358 of record CM061532.1, read on the forward strand.
CATCAGTAAGTTTTTTTTTACAGATCTGTTAAATAATTTGAATGAACTTTATGATGGATGAATGAAATATAATTAATCTTTTACCGTATTACAATAATCCAAATTGGGTATTTTTCAGAGAGTTTATAAAATTGTGTACTAATTAAAGTAGGCCTATAATTTTTTACTGAATATTGTTTTTTTACTACAGTATTTCAATTTTAACCAAAAATAGTATATTTCTTCACAAGGGCCGAAAGTGACGTTTTGCCGGCCCCGAGATCGTGTTTCAAGTTCGAGACGAAGTCGAGAACTTGAAACGATCGAGGGTTGGCAAAGTGCTTTCGGCTCGAGTTACGAACGATATTTTTCATCACACTACACAATGCAATAAATATTATACTTATGAATAAGTATTTTATTCAGAGCCAAACAACTAAGCCAAGCATAACTACTAACCTAATCTAGCGGGATGCAATGTGTTTCCGGTTGCTAGGCAACCAATTCATTTCATTGTTGCAGTCACATGTTTTTGTGATACGTGTTGTGAATGTTTTTATGTAAGGTCTAGGCCAGCTGATTTTGCAGGCCTAGGCCGGAAAATTTTGCCGGCCTAGGCCGGCAAAACAGGTGTTTCGACGGTAGAAACGAGGGTCGAAAACAGGTGATATCGATGTAGTGTGATGAAAAATATATTTTTTTCTCTCAGAACTTCATGTGTCATTTAAATATTAATTTAATGAAAACACTTTTTGGGTTTTTATTGACACATTTTATTTTATTTTTGACTAAAACGTTTCTCCTGTTCTTTGGCAGGCTTCCTCAGTAGAGCCAATTTGGTAGAGCTTGGTTTAAAAATGTAAACAAACAATTTTAAATTTACCAAAATAACTTACATTGTAACACATATGGTATAAATAAATATATAAATAAAATCTTATCTATAGAAAATTATAAAAAATAAAAAATGTAAAACATATATAAAAATGGTTAGATATTGAAATTTGTTCTTTAAACTAGTTTGAATATAATTATAAACTTCTATATTTTTATAATGGGTAGCCATGGGTCGCTGAGTTTATACCCATCTTCTCTGATTTATATTGTTTGTGTTCCTTTTGATCTCTATGGCTTCTTTTACTTTTCTTTTCACATAGTTTTCTTCTCTAGAGATCAATTTTGTCTTGTCATATTCTATGGTGTGATTTGTTTCAGTCGTGTGTTCTGCTATTGCTGAGCTTTTGATCCTTCTTATTTCTCTTTCAATTTTACAGCAGACTCATAATTAAAAGAGAAATAAAGAATTATTCAAAGAACTAGAAACAAAATGCAAATACTCATAAAGAAAATTTAAAAAGAGCCGTCCTTCCCTATTTAAAAGGGACCACGGATAAAGTATCTAAGTATCTATCAAAACATGATATAAAAACCACATATTCTACTGTGAAAAAAACTGGATAATTTACTACCAAAAGTAAAAGACAAACCCCCACCATTGAAAATCAAAGGAGTTTACAAGATACCATGTAGCTGTTCAAACGTATATATAGGGGAAACGGGTAGATCAGTAGAAACACGATTAAAAGAACATATCCGTGATGACAAGGATCAAACAGAAGAATCAGAAGCTCAGCAATAGCAGAACACACGGCTGAAACAAATAACACCATAGAATATGACAAGACAAAATTGATCTCTAGAGAAGAAAACTATGTGAAAAGAAAAGTAAAAGAAGCCATAGAGATCAAAAGGAACACAAACAATATAAATAGAGAAGATGGTTATAAACTCAGCGACACATGGCTACAGAAAATAGAAGTTTATAATTATATTCAAACTAGTTGAAAGGACAAATTTCAGTATCTAACCATTTTAAAATATATTTTACATTTTTTATAATTTTCTATACTTATGATTTTATTTATAATTTTATTTTTATACCATGTGTTACAATGTAGGTTATTGTGGTAAATTTAAAATTGTTTGTTTACATTTTGAAACCAAGCTCTACTGAGGAAGCCTGCCAAAGAGCAAGAGAAACGTTTAGTCAAAAATAAAATAAAATATGTCAATAAAAACCCAAAAAGTGTTTTCATTAAAAGAAAACTTTTTTTAAAAGAATTTTTTTCTATTTTTAAAACAATCAAATTTATAATAGCCTAACTCATTAAGGTAGGAGTATTTTTAACAAATTTGATCTGTCTGCTTGGTAACAAACTGGTACAAACTTAATTTTAAAATTGAAAACTCAGTTTAAAATGAACGATTTAGATCAATGAAAACTACTCTTTTAATACTAAAAGATTACAGATTTTTAGTTATAACAATAATACCCTTCATCAATAGGCCCACTCATGTGGGATAATATCAGTTTTTTTGTGATGCTAGCTAAAGTAGTGTATCCATTGTAAATGTGGTGGCCAAGTTCTAAAGTTTCTTCATCTTTAACTAAATGAAGCTGTAATGGTGTATGTGTAACACAACATTGAAATTCTTGGTATTTATTTCTCATTAATGTATTTTGTAATGTCTCTTTGTTTTTTAAAAACTCTTCAGAATGTGCCTATTTTAAATGCTTAAATGAATTATTATTTACGTTCAAGTGCTTTACCTTGAAAATCTCCCACATTTTTTTTTTATATGTCTACTAATAAATTATTTACCTATTTAAAAAATCACCTTGTTGCATTTCAAGCATGGAATTTCCACATGAAGCATCGATTATATACTCTATATGAATAGCCTTCTCGTCCATTGCATTTGTTTGATAAAACAATTTGGACCAGGATCATGTGCGCGCCAGTGTCACTGAAATTGAAGTTTTAATATTTACCTTTTTTTGCTACAAAACACATTATCACAATATAATTAGAATCCTCAATTAATTAATGCAAAGTTTCAAAGAGTAGTAGAATTGAGTTACTTAAAATGTGTATGACTAATAGTAATAGTTCTTACAAGCCACAAGAGATACCACCACTGTTCATAAGTTTCAAACACAAATTTTTTATCAGAAGTCTATTCATGTAATGTATGTAGTCAATGCTTAAAGCCTATTGTAACGCTGAACAGAACCAAAACACTCTTTTGATTTGCAAGTTCACATTAATTATATAAAAACGCATATCTTTTTGAACAATAAAGCTGCCCCAATGATAACGCTGAAGTTGACTCTGATTAGTTTATCTTTGCATTTATGAATGTGTATAAGTAAAAAAATTTAAGTTGGAAGAATATAAGTTTATTTATGTATTTTTTCTGAAAATTATGAGACTGCTCTCTTGCATGTTGTAAGCATTTTATTTTTAATATTTTTTACAATTTTTTACTGAGGTAAACTGGGTTTATTACAAGTTTCTACGTTTTAGCGAATTTCCCATAGGGAATAAGCTATTACCGTAGGTCTCATGGTAAGACCTAAGCCCGGGACCATGTTACTTTTTCGTTTTAAGGTGCCCAGAGACCAAAAATAATAGTCATTAAAATTTATATATATATATATATGTATATATATATATATATATATATATATATATATATATATATATATATATATATATATATATATATATATATATATATATATGTATGTGTCCCTAGGCACGATAACTCTCGTAAAAAAGGTCCGATCGACACCAAATTTGGTAGAGAGGTGTAATCCTACATTTATTCGGATGAGTTCGTAAACCAGACATATCGACCTACCGGAAGGGGTAGTTTTGGGGGGTTTTGTACCCCAAAAATGGGTTTTTTGTATTTTTCATATGTAATATAAAAAAATTTTTAATTTTTGTTTTGACCATTGGATTTAGCTAAAAAAACACACAATTTAGTATCATGAAGCTTTGCTCTATCTCCATTGGTTACGGAGATATTAAAAAGTCTAAAGACAGTACATTGTATTTTGAAGCTCTAATGTTAATCTTATGGAGAATAAGGATGTGTTAATATTTCACTTATTAACCAATATTTTTGGATGAAACTTGGTATTTAGCATCATTTGGTTGAGATTCATCCATTTATGGTAAAAAAATCTTGGTTTTTATACTTATCATGGCAGCAAACCTGCATACTCTTTTCCCATGTTAATCATATGGAGAATAGGCAAAATCCTTTAGCAATGGACAGATATTGATGAAACTTAGTATATGGTTTATATGGTTGAGATAAATTGTTTTTATGCTAAAAACCTACTTTTGGTGTTCCCCATGGCAGCATACCTGCATACTCTTTTCTATTTATCATAAGGAGAATAGACATTTATTTCCCTATTTATGAGCATGTGATGACATTTGGTTTACAGGTTTATCTGGTCAAAATTAATATTACTAATTTGGAAATTCGCTGAGTACGCAGGTCTGCTGCGACGGGGTGTATTTTTTACTTATTGTGACTGTGTAAGTCTAAATTTGTTTGGATTTTTGTCCATATTTGATTTACTACAGAGAACCTTCAAAACATTGAGTGAATGTAAAATTAAATTTCAAATAAGTATTAAATTTGCAAAACTGCAATTTTACTCTTTTTATTAATTACATAATGTAATTTGGTCATTTGGCAACATTCCTTGAAGTGTAAAATCTCATAAAATCGTATTAAATATTTCAACAATGTATAGTTTTACTTAAACCAATTACTAATAGTGTTCATTTTTGTTTTAAAATTATGTTATAAAGAGTTTACCTTAGCTGGCTGGTGTTTGGAGATCTATTTTAATAGTGATTTACTGAAGTTGGTAGCATTGTTTGCAGGTGGCTACGGAAGAAGGTAGCTGGCCTGCCAGGGTCAAGCTGGCTGTGCTTGTTTTGGACTTGCTGCAAGAAATCGAGAACTCTGTTGGAGAAGGATTTTCCCTATGTGACATCAAACCTTCACATTTTGGACTTTCCCCTTCAAGGTAAAAAATTGATATTTGGTTCTTGTGATGGTTTTATGTTAATTTATTTAATTTGGAAATTTTTCAATTAATTGCATAAAAAAAGAACATTCAATATATTTCTTTATCTGCGCGATTTTTAAATTGTAGGACGTATTCTGAGCACTCACTTTTGAAAGTATATGCAGTATATGCCATACTTTGTCATGGCTGGATTTGTGAGAAGTGTTCTGATGCTCAGTTATCACAAAGGCAGTGTTCAGCCTGACACTTTTCATGATGAGGTCAAAATTCTACTTCCTATCACTTTTTGGACATGGCTTTATACTTCCAAACTTATACCTGTACCCAATCTTTCACATTTGTATGAATGTGATCTTGATGTGTGTGAGTGACCAGAAAACTTGTTTTTTTTATAAGTGATTTTATTTTATTAAATGGACTGAATATGTTTTGACACTTGCAACACAATAATCAAATTGTATTACTGCAATTGTAAATAAATAAAATAAAATAAATTCTGTTCTTATCCCTTCAGATTAAATAACTTTTTGATTAGTATTATACGTGTTAGTGCTGTTACTCAGGTTGAAATAATAAAACGTCTTCCAACACTACTTGATATATTTATATTTACGCTTACAATGTAACTATATATAAGATGATAAATATATACTGTTTTGTACATAGTTATATTATAGTTATCTCTTTAATTGTATTTTTAAATGTAATTACCATATTGCTTTAATCATAAGCCATCTTGAATTCTGTAATGTTCTGTAAAATGGTTTCGACCGTGAGAATAAATAAATAAATAAATATTGTAAGTGTGAAACAGTGCTGTTTTGTGGTGGTATGTGCCAATACACCGTACCGGTACCTCTTGGGACGAAAAAAAGAACAACAAAATATTTTGTAACTTTAGTAAATATTTTTGTAACTTTGCTTCCAAATAGCTTTAAAACACCCTTTTTGAAGCTAAATTTTCAAAGTTCCCTCGTTCCCTCCTTTTGAATAACCCTCAGACCCCTTGGAACATAGCATACTGGAACCTATATTGTTACAAAAACAGCACTGAGTGTAAATATATCAAGTAGTGTTGGAAGACATTATTTTAACCCTCCAACTTGACATTCTAGTTCCAGCTGACAGTGACTGCATTTCGGCATCTGGTTAGCTCTCCATTAGCAAGCCCTTTTGCAGTTTACACTCAGGACAATCACTTCCATCATTATTTGGCTTTGTTCAGTGGCAAGATGAAGTTCTTGGACTTGGACGTCGCGTTGCCAAGAGCTATGGTCAACACCATCACGGCAGATGGTAGCACGTGCAAGGTCAACGCAGACTGTAACTTGTTTGACTGTCGGTCCAAATGTAACTTGGACACTCACAAATGTGACAGTCCGCAGACCAACGACAATCTACAGGTATTTCAGTTAGGTTTTATGAAGCTTTAAGTGGATTGGAGGATATCATCAATGTAGTTATTTTGATAATATTTATGAAAATGTTAAGATATTATTTAGTCAATGACTGTCCTCTGAGTAATTATAACACAATACTCAGTCCATATTCTGAAGTAACAAAACCCACAACGCATATCTTTTTAACATAAGTTATGCGTTATAGGTTTACTTGTAACATAATCAGGTGTTTGTATTTATACTTGAACCCTAGAGGATATTTTTTGGAGGGGGTGCTTTTCAGGTTTTGGACATCAGTTGAAGCCAAAACCGTCCTTAAAGTCCTGTAGTCATGATTAAAAATTTTGATACACTATAAAATCATGAATACTGAATCAAATAGTTAACATAAAGGCCAAAAATTTATTTTCAGTCGCGAACAGGCACTTGGCACAGTTATAAAAAAATGCCACAGGAGCATTTATTTCAGATTATTATTGTGCAGATTATACCCAAAATATCTCAATTCTCAAGATTTCTACAATATAAATAGCAAACAACTTTTCTAAAACGTCAAAATTTAGGGTTTCCATTTTTGGCATTAATGTTAATTATGCTACTTGTTTATATGTTGTATAAAAAATAATTATTATGATAAGAGGATTTTATCCAACGGTGGAAGAAATCTTCACACTTTGACTAATGCCAAAATTCATGAGGCGGGTGGAGCCCAACGCAAGTGTTGTATATTGACTAGTCTGCCATTGCAGATCGTGTGTGAGAAGATATTCCTCGGGTGTACGGTGTCGGGCAGTGTGATCACGCCGGGGCTGCTGATGGCCCCACAGACTCCGTCCACGCTGGCGTCATTGTTGTATACTGACCAGTCTGCCATTGCAGATCGTGTGTGAGAAGATATTCCTCGGGTGGACGGTGTCGGGCAGTGTGATCACGCCGGGGCTACTGATGGCCCCACAGACTCCGTCTACGCTGGCGTCATTGTTGTATACTGACCAGTCTGCCATTGCAGATCGTGTGTGAGAAGATATTCCTCAGGTGGACGGTGTCGGGCAGTGTGATCACGCCGGGGCTGCTGATGGCCCCACAGACTCCGTCCACGCTGGCGTCATTGTTGTATATTGACTAGTGTGCCATTGCAGATCATGTGTGAGAAGATATTCCTCGGGTGGACGGTGTCGGGCAGTGTGATCACGCCGGGGCTACTGATGGCCCCACAGACTCCGTCTACGCTGGCGTCATTGTTGTATACTGACCAGTCTGCCATTGCAGATCGTGTGTGAGAAGATATTCCTCGGGTGGACGGTGTCGGGCAGTGTGATCACGCCGGGGCTGCTGATGGTCCCACAGACTCCGTCCACGCTGGCGTCATTGTTGTATACTGACCAGTGTGCCATTGCAGATCGTGTGTGAGAAGATATTCCTCAGGTGGACGGTGTCGGGCAGTGTGATCACGCCGGGGCTGCTGATGGCCCCACAGACGCCGTCCACGCTGGCGTCATTGTTGTATACTGACCAGTGTGCCATTGCAGATTGTGTGTGAGAAGATATTCCTCGGGTGGACGGTGTCGGGCAGTGTGATCACGCCGGGGCTGCTGATGGCCCCACAGACGCCGTCCACGCTGGCGTCATTGTTGTATATTGACCAGTCAGCCATTTTAGATCGTGTGTGAGAAAATATTCCTCGGGTGGACGGTGTCGGGCAGTGTGATCACGCCAGGGCTGCTGATGGCCCCACAGACTCCGTCCACGCTGGCGTCATTGTTGTATACTGACCAGTCTGCCATTGCAGATTGTGTGTGAGAAGATATTCCTCGGGTGGACGGTGTCGGGCAGTGTGATCACGCCGGGGCTGCTGATGGCCCCACAGACTCCGTCCACGCTGGCGTCATTGTTGTATATTGACCAGTCTGCCATTTCAGATCGTGTGTGAGAAGATATTCCTCGGGTGGACGGTGTCGGGCAGTGTGATCACGCCGGGGCTGCTGATGGCCCCACAGACTCCGTCCACGCTGGCGTCATTGTTGTATACTGACCAGTCTGCCATTTCAGATCGTGTGTGAGAAGATATTCCTCGGGTGGACGGTGTCGGGCAGTGTGATCACGCCGGGGCTGCTGATGGCCCCACAGACGCCGTCCACGCTGGCGTCATTGTTGTATACTGACCAGTGTGCCATTGCAGATCGTGTGTGAGAAGATATTCCTCGGGTGGACGGTGTCGGGCAGTGTGATCACGCCGGGGCTGCTGATGGCCCCACAGACACCGTCCACGCTGGCGTCATTGTTGTATATTGACCAGTCAGCCATTTTAGATCGTGTGTGAGAAAATATTCCTCGGGTGGACGGTGTCGGGCAGTGTGATCACGCCGGGGCTGCTGATGGCCCCACAGACTCCGTCCACGCTGGCGTCATTGTTGTATACTGACCAGTCTGCCATTGCAGATTGTGTGTGAGAAGATATTCCTCGGGTGGACGGTGTCGGGCAGTGTGATCACGCCGGGGCTGCTGATGGCCCCATAGACTCCGTCCACGCTGGCGTCATTGTTGTATATTGACCAGTCTGCCATTTTAGATCGTGTGTGAAAAAATATTCCTCGGGTGGACGGTGTCGGGCAGTGTGATCACGCCGGGGCTGCTGATGGCCCCATAGACTCCGTCCACGCTGGCGTCATTGTTGTATATTGACCAGTCAGCCATTTTAGATCGTGTGTGAGAAAATATTCCTCGGGTGGACGGTGTCGGGCAGTGTGATCACGCCGGGGCTGCTGATGGCCCCACAGACTCCGTCCACGCTGGCGTCATTGTTGTATACTGACCAGTCTGCCATTGCAGATTGTGTGTGAGAAGATATTCCTCGGGTGGACGGTGTCGGGCAGTGTGATCACGCCGGGGCTGCTGATGGCCCCACAGACTCCGTCCACGCTGGCGTCATTGTTGTATATTGACCAGTCTGCCATTTTAGATCGTGTGTGAGAAAATATTCCTCGGGTGGACGGTGTCGGGCAGTGTGATCACGCCGGGGCTGCTGATGGCCCCACAGACTCCGTCCACGCTGGCGTCATTGTTGTATACTGACCAGTCTGCCATTGCAGATCGTGTGTGAGAAGGTATTCCTCGGGTGGACGGTGTCGGGCAGTGTGATCACGCCGGGGCTGCTGATGGCCCCACAGACTCCGTCCACGCTGGCGTCATTGTTGTATATTGACCAGTCTGCCATTTTAGATCGTGTGTGAGAAGATATTCCTCGGGTGGACGGTGTCGGGCAGTGTGATCACGCCGGGGCTGCTGATGGCCCCACAGACTCCGTCCACGCTGGCGTCATTGTTGTATATTGACTAGTGTGCCATTTTAGATCGTGTGTGAAAAGATATTCCTCGGGTGGACGGTGTTGGGCAGTGTGATCACGCCGGGGCTGCTGATGGCCCCACAGACGCTGTCCACGCTGGCGTCATTGTTGTATACTGACCAGTGTGCCATTGCAGATCGTGTGTGAGAAGATATTCCTCGGGTGGACGGTGTCGGGCAGTGTGATCACGCCGGGGCTGCTGATGGCCCCACAGACTCCGTCAACGCTGGCGCCATTGTTGTATACTGACCAGTCTGCCATTGCAGATCGTGTGTGAGAAGATATTCCTCGGGTGGACGGTGTCGGGCAGTGTGATCACGCCGGGGCTGCTGATGGCCCCACAGACTCCGTCTACGCTGGCGTCATTGTTGTATACTGACCAGTCTGCCATTGCAGATCGTGTGTGAGAAGATATTCCTCGGGTGGACGGTGTCGGGCAGTGTGATCACGCCGGGGCTGCTGATGGCCCCACAGACTCCGTCCACGCTGGCGTCATTGTTGTATACTGACCAGTCTGCCATTGCAGATCGTGTGTGAGAAGATATTCCTCGTGTGGACGGTGTCGGGCAGTGTGATCACGCCGGGGCTGCTGATGGCCTCACAGACTCCGTCCACGCTGGCGTCATTGTTGTATATTGACCAGTCAGCCATTTTAGATCGTGTGTGAGAAAATATTCCTCGGGTGGACGTTGTCGGGCAGTGTGATCACGCCGGGGCTGCTGATGGCCCCACAGACTCCGTCCACGCTGGCGTCATTGTTGTATACTGACCAGTCTGCCATTGCAGATCGTGTGTGAGAAGATATTCCTCGGGTGGACGGTGTCGGGCAGTGTGATCACGCCGGGGCTGCTGATGGCCCCACAGACTCCGTCCACGCTGGCGTCATTGTTGTATACTGACCAGTCTGCCATTGCAGATCGTGTGTGAGAAGATATTCCTCGGGTGGACGGTGTCGGGCAGTGTGATCACGCCGGGGCTACTGATGGTCCCACAGACTCCGTCTATGCTGGCGTCATTGTTGTATACTGACCAGTCTGCCATTGCAGATCGTGTGTGAGAAGATATTCCTCGGGTGGACGGTGTCGGGCAGTGTGATCACGCCGGGGCTGCTGATGGCCCCACAGACTCAGTCCACGCTGGCGTCATTGTTGTATACTGACCAGTCTGCCATTTCAGATCGTGTGTGAGAAGATATTCCTCGGGTGGACGGTGTCGGGCAGTGTGATCACGCCGGGGCTGCTGATGGCCCCACAGACTCCGTCCACGCTGGCGTCATTGTTGTATACTGACCAGTCTGCCATTTCAGATCGTGTGTGAGAAGATATTCCTCGGGTGGACGGTGTCGGGCAGTGTGATCACGCCGGGGCTGCTGATGGCCCCACAGACTCCGTCCACGCTGGCGTCACTATTGCGGCAGTGCGCTGATCCTGACAGGTAAAGACACTAGAGTCCCACTGTTGGATCGATTAAAAATATCCGTCTATTCTAAGAGTCCACCTATTTTTAAAATCCGTCTAATTCAAGAATTCACTTCTTCTGAACAAAATTGATCAGAAAACCTAATTTATAATTAAAAAATAAAAAGCTAATAATAACATTTGATATTTTGCAAAAATATTGCCAATTTCTTCTGCTAATCTATACTTATTTAATACGCTAAGGGTTTTTTTGTCATGAAAACTCCTCCTACAATTTTCAACCGATTTTGAAGTTTTTGGTGTCGGTGGATAGGGCTTGGTCTGTAGTTGTTTCCGCCAAAAATTGATGAGAATCAGACCGAAAATAAAGGCGCTATTCAACATTGAAATCTAAAAATTTCCCATTTAAATAACATTGGGGACTGAATAATGCATTTGAAACATCTGTTAATAATCAGCTGTAACGTGTAGTTATTGGCGATTAAAGATATTCACATTATTGGATTGGTCGGATGTCATTGATTTAGATCTAAAGTAACATTTGTACTGTATTTAAATAAGTTGCTCGATTTCGAGCAACACGTATACTAGTATATTTCAATTTTACTAGCTTTTATAAAAATAAGTCTAAGTACTATAGTCTATATTAGTAAGTACAATGTTAAGGTAATGGAACTCTTTGCTTTATGTTTAACACATATTTATACATTTGAAAACTAAAATGAATATATTGATCCAAAACATTAGAATTTACTTTCTCTTGGTCTGGACAGAGCTGAATTCAACTTAATTGAAATTTATCTTAAAAAGTTTAGGTTCAAAATCACTTTAGTTATATTCTGCATTTTTTACAGTGACTTGTAGTAGTGCCATTCTTATACTCCCTTTGATACTTTCTTCTCTTTGATTTCTCAGTCATTCAATTGCAATTTAGTTCTATTTTCACACCTCCATTGATGAAGATCAACAATACATTGTCAGTTGCTAAAACTGATATCTTTGATTGCCAAGACATTAGTGCACATTTTAGGGCTATGATTACACTAATCCCTTGACATGAAACCAGTTCTTTAAAGACGCTCAGGCGTAGGTGAACAAGAGAGCTAGGAATTGTTATTGCCCATTTAATGCGAGCTCAGCAAAAGGTAATAGTGGTGGGAGGAGGCCTCTTACCCTCCCCAATAAAGGTGCCGGTGCTTACCATCGCACACCAATCGTAATAAAAAGACCTATGAATATATAATCAAAAAATTTGTGTATATATAAAAAAATCATTATTGTATTTTGGCTGTAATAGAGAAATGATTACTCAGGACTGACTACGCTTTATTTGGACATTCTAAAACTGCTCTAAGCAGACCAAATTATTGAAAATAAGACATATTAAGTGTAGTCTAGCCAAAAATTAAAAGAAACCTGAAGAGTGCTTGTTTATTTTAGTGATGGCGTTTATGTATCACCTTCAGAACATCTGAGAGAAAGATTGACGGCAACTTTGCAAGAAATGGACAAAGCACTTAGTTTAGATAACTACTAAAACGATTTGCAATAAATTTCCAGCACTCACCTTTGAAAATCAATAATTGCTGTTTTAGGAAATGAAAAGTTTATATGCCTTTACATAGTTGTTAAGATATGATTCTTTTTTGACAGCTCATGCTATACCTGATTCCTGGTATTTTATTTCTTTAAATATTATATAATGCAGTGTGTTGTTTATTAACAATTCAGCCGACATATTGGGGATCGACATACTTTGTTCTAAAAATAATAATAGTAGGCCTGGAGTTCAAATTTTATATAAACAAAATTTTTAGCATAAAATTTATAAAATTTAGTATTTAAATCTAAATCTAGACCACATTATCATTTTAAAACTGAAAAATGTTTTCACTAGTCAAGGCAAGGTAAGGTGTACGTTGCATTATAAAATATTATTTTTAAGCATATGCATTGAAGCAGCACATACTGTGCAAATGTTTTAATATAATACTGTTTTCATAATAGTTTGTATAGAGGACCTCATAAAAAATATTTTAGTTTACTCTAGTTTATTTTAGTTAGTTATTGTTAAGTTCAGTGACTATTTCTTACTTTTTCTATTTATTGTATTTATTTTACAATAAATCCAAGCAAAAGATATGATGCGCTTCTAAATGTAAGCATAACAGTGTTAAGCGGACCTTACCCTCCTGTGTTATTATTGTATTTACTATACTGTTAGAATGCTTGTTTATTTATTTTGTAGTTGTCTGTTATTTAAGAGAAATGAGGAGTTGAAACTTTTTTTATTGCTATGTTTATTGATTAAAGTTGTAGGTAGTTTAAGGTTTCATAAGGCAAATTAAGTTTTATTACACAGAAAACAATATGGTATTTGACCTTGCCTTGGGTTACATTGTTATTTTTGCCTTGTGTCCAAAGCATTGCGTGCTATTCAGTATTAACTAACATTAGTAAACATTAGGTAATAAACATTGGTAATATACATTAGTATATATATTACTGCCATTGCTATTCATTCTCTTTTGCCTTTACTCCTTTTTGCATTGAAGGGTCCATGAAAATGGATGTTACTAGTATAATACACACATTTTTCAAATCAAATTAGTATAACCTTTGTCATTATGTTAATAATGTTAAGAATTCTATAAAGTCTTGTTTTTTTATTTTAAAACATTGAATTTTTTTGTAGTTTTGAAATAATTTGTTTTAAAAATTGAGTAATTTTTACAGGAAAATAATTGTTACATATTTTTAATCTATTAATTATTAAATCAGTCCTATTAGTTTTGAGTAAATGTATTAAATTAATAGAAATAAGAAGAAAAAAGTGAATCTTGTATTTATTTTGTGTGGAATGATTTATTTATAGTAACAAACCCTTTTTGTTTAGTTAAAAAACGTCATTAATCAAGGATACTCATGAATGGTAAATTTTAGACAGTACAGTTTATGTATATATTCTTAGTACTGTATTTTAAATCCTAAGCAAGCTTTACAATAATTTATGTCATCATAATGATTGTGTATTTGGTATGCCATTCCTATGCACTGTGTACAAAAATCTAGTCTAATAAATTATTTTTACTATTTTTCACTGACTTTTTATTTATAAAACCTTTAAGTTCAAGATGCGGAAAAGCTGTTCACCTCACTGATCAAAGCACAATTTTTCAACCTTTTTAACCTCTTACCTTTAATGTGCAGAAAAACTAATTTTACTCAATGTTGTTACATGTGGGTTACTTTGTGAACTTAGCATGAAGCAAACTATAAAACAATATTATAGTAGGATTGTTTATTCTTGTAAAAATGAGACAATTCAATGTAAAAGTTGAAAGTAAGGAAGTTTTGGAGAAACTGTATATATTTAATCGGTGACATGTTTTTTCGTACAAGGAACTCCTCCTACAATTTTCAACCCATTTTAATGATTTTGTTGTCATTGGACAGAGATCTGTGTGAAATCGTTTCTTAAGTAAATTGTTAAATGTTCATGCAAAATGGAACTGCCCTGCAAGCCCTTTAAGTTCTATATCTCCCCATTAGATTAACATTGATAAGCAATTTAAAAGATTTTCAAGTTTAACATCCATAACGAGTAACCATAGCACACTAGGTAGAGCATCTGTTTATTCATAACAAAGAAGTAATGTTAAATCATGGAGGAAACACTGATTAAAGCCGCGTCCGCACTGGCCGAACATATTCACCGAATAAAGTTCTTCCAAACTTTTGTTTGTTCGTGGCTAACATTTTACAATGTAAATCATATGGTCGGTAATTGTTCGTTAGGAATGTTTGTCATAGGCGGCTCTAGACTAGATTTTTTGGGGGGGCTGGGGCTTCATAAGTGTTCGCTCTAAATGCCCCCTTCCTCCCTGCGACCATCAATGCAATGACGTCATCGATACGACAGCAAAACGATATCAATTTTTCATATTTTATAAAATTCAATGTTGAATTTAATGTGGCCATACTTATTTATCGAACAATAATTATTATAAATTACAATAGTTAAAATGAAATTTGGAAGAGTCCTATATGAATTTATTTAGACCAAATGTGGAACGCCAACCTTGTTTATTAATCAACCTGGTTGTTTTGGTCTTTAATGAAAATCTAAAATTTGTTTCTCACTTAATAACTCGTAAATGTGCTTGGCTAGATTCTATGGAAACATATAAAAAAATAGTGTATACAACTTACATAAATTACTGTTGAATATAATGAAGAAAACGGGAAAGAAAGAAAGTCACAGACGAACGCGATCGGGTGCTAGACAATTTGTTCACCACTCTACATTAAATTCATTCATCATTAAGGATATTCAATCTAAGAAATATGGTTTATAGTTAAGGGATTTCCTCCAAAATATTAAGTTGTCCAAAATCAGGAGGACTAGAATTAATAAAAACTACTAAAAAGACTACATATGTCACAAATTTTACAGTAAAGTCTGACAAGGATAGTCAAGAGGATAATTGATGGGCCTACTGAAAAAAGAGCTTTAATTTACAAAGATAGATTTATTTTCAAATATTGTTTATTCACGTAGCTCTTTATGGCATTCATTGCCCAGGTCTGTAGAGGAAAAAGCATAACTTCTTCCTAAGGTCAGCTGAATAGCTATTTTTTGTGTTCCGGCAATAAAGCGTCAAAACAAAACTATAACGGAAAACTAGTTGCGTCATAATATTTACCATTACACAGCTGATTGAATAAGAGAATGAAGCAGTCTTTTGCAACGGGTACGATATTCATCGTAACGATGCCATATTACTCTATTTTGCATTCAGATTATTATAAAACCATTAGGTAATGGCCAATGTTACAATTAGCAATCAAGGTAAATATAAAACCAGAAATTCTTCCCTAGTTTACTTCGAAATTCCTTATTTTAGTAATAGTTGAGACAAAAAATCCCCAACGCAAACGAGAACGATTGTTGTTTCCTGCAGCGTTGGCAACACTTGAAGGTAACAAAGAGTTAAATGTTGGTTTTTAAACACTTTTTTAACCAACAAAAACTCTGTGGTGAAATCCACGGATGTCGCAGAAACTGACACCATGCTCTTACGGGATGTAGCTCACCTGGCACTACAGTCATCTTGACTCATAGCTGGGCCTATATACAATTTTAAACCCTCACGATAGCCAAGTTTACCCTCACTGATGTCATGTATCTGTATCTGGTTTGGGGTTTTTGTGAACAGTAATTAGGTAACCGATGCAGGTGAATGCTAACCTGATGGGGGCTAAGAATCAATTAGACGCCAAAGTGAATTAATTGCCAAGCTAGCTGGATCATCAACCCATGTGATCATCCGTTTTATGAGTAAAAAAAAAAAAAAAAAACGGAGTAAGACAGCTAGTCAAATTATTGGACAGTGAAATTAACATTATCAGTAGGAGAACCACTGTAAATAGATTCGTTGCTCAGTACAAAAGTGACAGATAGCAGACGGGTGCTATACCAACTTGATATGTGAAATTTACTTCTTTGTACTGCTATAGGTCTATTTGACAGAAAGTGAAAAACTGTACTCTATGCAGCTAGTAAAGGCTCTAGGAGATAGATATGTGAGTGTAGAAAACCATGTAGCCTAATCGTAAAAATAACAAACATAAATAGCTGGGAGAAAATAGATTATTTCTTATTGTAATTATTATTTATTTAAATGTCATGTCTATCTTCTACGGTTATATTATAGTTTCACCCAGTTCTTTGCAGTGTCTAATGCTAAATTGCATTTTAGAAACGGCAGTCGACATATAAATTATTATTTTTAAATAATATTATTTTTTAACTATGCCCAGGAAATCTGGGGGGGCTTAGCCCCCCCAAGCCCCCCCCCCCCCCCCTTTAGCCGCCTATGATGTTTGTAGATTTTTTGTGTTCGCCAAACAAGTTCGCTACGGATGTTCGGCCAGTGCGGACGCGGCTTACGAACTGCATTAATCAAGCCTAAACAGTGTAAAGTATCCAAACTAAACTGCTTGACTTTGAGCAACAAGTATACTTACAAAATAGTCTTACTAAAGGTTAATACCTACTTAAAGAACATTAACATTAACAAAATAGTCTTTCTTTAGCATAGTCTTGTATAGCTTACTGTAGTTTATTGTAAGCAAGTATTAATTTACGTTGTATACAAGTATTGGCAAATATTGGTAAGTATTTTTGTTAATCAATAGTTAAATAAAGTTGACCTCATTTCAGCCTAGACAAGATGACACTTTAAAGAACTATTTCTTCGTTTGATAATATACTATATTAATCAATAAAAATTCTTAGTTTGTCTGGGCCTGTTGTATGAAAGATGACATTTCCTTTTTCCACAAAATTTTAAAATATTAGCTTTTAAGATTCTTAAATAGAATGTTAACGTGAATGACACTATCCATGGTATGAAATTTCCCAAAAGTTTGGAGCAAGAAATGCCTTTAAAACAATTTTAATACCACAAGCGTGTCATAGAAAATATGGTTTCGCATGTTTCTGATTCTGTAAACGTCCAGTATAGAAGATAATCAGTTGTATATATTAAAGCTAGATCATGATAAAAACTTCACTAAAAGGATTTAACAACAAAATTTGTTTCTGGATTGATGTTTGCAATTTAATAATTAACAATACAGTAGTTTTCAATTAATGAAAAATTACTATAGAGAAATCTTTACTGTCTATTCAAACTAGGAGTTCACTGATACCAATGGTCAAGTTTTTGAACAAACTTTTTAACGGTTGGCTAGGCTCTTTGCTGTAAAAGCTGAAGATTTTGTGTGGAGCAGTTATATAGTTACTTCTGCCCTTTAAACACAATTATTTTCAAGTAAGATAAAATATAAACATTTCCACTAAACAATATGAATGGATGAAATTAAATGAAAAATGTTATTTTTTATTACAAAACAACAAATCATGACACTATTGTGCCTTTACATTTTTAAAGCAGTCACGTAAATAAGGCAAAACATCCTTCACTTACAGTAAACCAACTAAAAAAAAAATAATAATAATACAACACTACTTTGTTTGATTTATGTTGTATACTCACAACAATAAATCCAATTGACACTTTTCTCAACAACACAGACTCAAACTTTTTGAACAGCAATATGGCAAAATTTTTTTTCAAGCTGTCCCAGAAAAAATAAAACAGATAAATGTAAACGAAAACTAAAAAATTCCAAAAGAAAAATGTTTTTACCCACACTATCAATGAACTTCTGGCAAAGCCTAGCCCTAGTAATCCTTTACCAAATAACCTAACCTAACGTTTCCCTAGCCTTCCTAATGCATCTCATGACTAGTGGAAATCAATCATCATTGTGGACCTCATGACTGGCCACCTGACTCCTTCAGTGACAACAGTGGGACGCCGAAGAAAATATTGTATGTATATGCATCATTCAGAAAAATATTTGTAGTACAATTCATAAAAGCTGATAATAACCTCATTCTCATTGTTCTATATTTTATTTAAAATTTTCATTCTGTTAAATAAGTCTTTCTAGTTTAATTCTTTTTATATTGAAGTACCGTATATATTTTCAGATAACTCAATCCGTGTTGTTTATTAAATCCCATGTCAATTTAATATACATAATGAATTAAAATGAACTACGTACTCAGACCAGAGTTATTAGGACCAGTCTTAGTCCTAATGACATAAATGCAAGTTAAGATTGTGAAACATTGGTACACAATCTTAGAAAACTGTATTGTATCTGCTTGATGTAAGCAAAGAAAACAAACTATGTTCAAGTCAATTTCATTTCACCCTCTGTTTACAAATATATTAGGGCCTAATGATTTTGACACCTATGAAGATGCAATTGTTGTCCTGAAACGTAAAACCAATCAATGTAATCTTTGATCAATACCTACTCAAAACAAATAGTCCACCACTAAAAAAATAAAAAGTAAAGGTGTGTTTCTACATAGGCCTACTGTACACAATTATATTGTCCTGGAACATTTTAAATATCAAAATAAACACAATACAGCAAAATTACAAATACTAACTGCAGGTAAAAATCAGGAAAACATTTCAGTTTATACTATTTATCTAATATTAATGATTATACAATGACCTACTCTCACCTCTCTTTCCACTCTGTTTTAGTAGACTAGTTTCCCGATACACGTCAATCTTTACCATCCAGCCATTTAACATATTCCTTCCATGTTAAAAGCCTTGGAAAACCCCAGTGATACTTTTAACAAGGCAATATTTACTTACACAGAGGAGAAAAACTAACATTGAAATAATTTTTTAACTCATCAAATTAAATCTTAATACTAAAGTGTAGTTTATTCCGGAATCCAGTAAATCCCTTCCTTCATCTATCAGCAGCAAATCCGGCTGACAGAGGGCTTTCAGGGAATTGGGAATTGAAACTGAATTCCCATTCCCACACACTTTTCTTTTTACCACAAAATATTTCCAAATAAATGGTGCTATAAAAACTATATCGAACGTTCTTTTTTCCAATTAGTTTATTTCTTTTTATGCTACTACACAATTCAAACGGAGAACAAAGTGTCCAAAAGTGATCAAAAACTGAAGAAACGTTCTTTTTTGTTTGGTATACTCAAAATGGCATTGTAAATGATCTTATAAGGTTTATTATCAAGAAGGGACAACTATTCAAAGTCATACGCAAAGCAATAAAACGAAATCAGAAAATCTGTACAGGGAGAGGGCGTGAAACGTATCTGATGTTAACTTTTCATACATATGATGACTTACCATCTTTGACAAAGTGCAAAATATGCATAATTAGTCCAGTGAATAGAGGGATGTTTGCTTACAAACGGTCCGGTAGTTCTAAATTTTTTATATGTTGTCTAGGATGGTTATTAGTTGTTTAAAATGCAAAATGCACAATTTTCCCCCCTCCGCGCCCGCCGCCATATTAAAAAAATATGAAAAAATCTGTACTTTCTTCAGATTTTTAGTTATATCCTCGTTGGGGTTGCATTTTATATAGAAGACAGTAATGTAAATGTTGTAGACAATTAAATTTCCTATAATTTACATATTTAATTTGTCTGTGCAGGACTTATGGTTACGGAGATATTCACTTTCAAAAATATATAAATATTTCATTTATTCTTATTTGCCAATATTTTGATTTTGGAACACTACAATTCGCCAGGAAGTTGAGATCATTTTGAGTCATTTTTTACGTGATGAACTACACCCAGTATATAGTGTTCCTGACAGCCAACCCAAGAACGACATACGTATTTTACTGTAATGGAAGGTGACATTATGTATACAGAACTAAATAAGTATGTACCATGTTTAAAACTTTACTACTAGCGAGTCAGGAGAAGAGACCTGACTGAATTTAAAAGTGTTGCCAGGGCTCTTGTCTTGACTCGCCAAATGTTATTTTGTTTACCCACTAAACTGGAGGAAAACATAACGCTGATTACTTTTCCAAATCACCCCGTCGCAGCAGACTTGCGTACTCAGTGAATTTCCAAAGGAATTTTAGATTTTGTATTTTTCCCATAAACACCATAGGAATGAGTATGTAGGTTTGCTGCTATGGGATATTGTTAGAAAATGTTAGTTGTTAGGAAATATAATGATTAGGTAAGGTAAATAGAAAAATGTATCAATATTTGGTACTTTTTAAATGTTCCCCATAAACCCCATGGGGGTGAGTATGTAGGTTTGCCGCCATATGGGTGTTGTAAGCAAATATCAGTTAAACCCTACCTAGTGAAGGTACATACCAAATTATACCAAGTTATATCAATAAATAAGTAAGATACAGTGTTCTATTGATTTCCCATAAGATTATGAGGAACCTGTTTTTATCTTTTCTCCGTTATCTGTCAAGCGAAGTTAAAAATTCAAAATACTAAATTGTTTGGTTTTTTAAGCTCTTTTAAATGGTTTTATTTAAAATTGTAAAAGTTTGAAATTTGAGGTCGAAAAATGCCAAAAACCTATTTTTTACCCTTTTGAAACCCCATAAAACCCCGTTCCCATAACCCCATAATGCTGGTTTGCGAACTCATGAAAATATAACTGGGGTTACACCTTCATACCAAATTTCATCAAAATCGGAAAAAGTAATATCGTCCCGGTCTTAAGTCTTACCAAAATCAAAATTCAGGCAAATTAAAAAAAAATGAAATATTTATATATTTTTAAAAATGAATATCTCCGTAACTATAAGTCCTAGATAGACAAATCGAATATGTAAATTATAGGAAATTTAATTGTCTACAAAATTTACATTACTGTCTTCCATATAAAATGCAACCCGAACGATGATATAACAAAAAATCTGAAGAAAGTACGGATTTTTTCATATTTTTTCAGTATGGCGGCGGGCGCGGAGGCGGAAAAATTGTGCATTTTGCATTTTAAACAACTACTAACCATCCTAGACAACATATAAAAAACTTAGAACTACCGGACCGTTTGTAAGCAAACACCCCTTTTTTTGTCTCTATTCACTGGACTAAATTGATTCAAGCTAGGTGTCTGCAAAGAGAAATTTGACACGAATTCCGTAAAAAATCAGAATTATAAGAGAATTTTAGCGACGTGAAACATACAGGAATTTTATAGTAATTTACAAAAACCATGACTTTTACGTGATAATAGGAATTAAAATCGTCTACGCTGATCGGAGACGCTTGTGTCCTCCGATCGGATATACTTGTTTCCTTGATCAAAGATTCTTGTTTCCGCCGATCGGGACGCTTGTGTCCGCCGATCGGATATTCTTGTTTCCGCCGATCGGATATTCTTGTATCCTTGATCAAAGATTCTTGTTTCCGCCGATCGGGACGCTCGTGTCCGCCGATCGGATATTCTTGTTTCCTCGATCGAAGATTCTTGTTTCCGCCGATCGGGACGCTCGTGGCCGCCGATCGGATATTCTTGTTTCCTTGATCGAAGATTCTTGTTTCCGCCGATCGGGACGCTCGTGGCCGCCGATCAGATATTCTTGTTTCCTTGATCAAAGATTCTTGTTTCTGCCGATCGGGACGCTCGTGTCCGCCTATCGGAGATAAGGCATCGATTGATGACTAAGTTGGTATTATTTTTTTTAAAATGTTACAGTACCGGTATATTGTTTTGATTTTCATTGGGTATAAATGATGGGAAAACATGAATCATTGGCGGGGAAATAAACAAATATAGCGGAATTTCATGTACTGCATTTAGTAGATACAATGTATTCTTAAATTTTCTCTTGGTGTTTGCCTGATGGATACCAATGCCAATAATCTGATTTAAATAGTCGTGAAGTTAAATGTACGTTACTTTGAGAATACAATATGTATTATACCTTTATTTAGTCCAAGGATGTGCAAAGACAAACACTGAAAATCCAAATGTCTAGAAATAGAATACAAAATTTAAATTGATATTTACTTCACCACATTTTTTTTTATTTGAATATTTAACTAAAGCCAAACTTATTGAAAATTCAAAATCAGCACAAACTTAAGAATATTTAATGGATGGCATCAGCAGTCCTGGTCAAATTTCATTTCCCTTTATGAAATAATGCAGGGTTTTCGTTTGTAATTAGACATTTCTATAATTTTTACCACACGGTTTTATTAATGTGTATTTGTTGTTTGTAATCAGTTAATTTTATTTACGAATATAAGGAAAATAGGGGTTCTTTTCCAACAGTTTTAAATTTGTAGACCAACCAACACCTCCTATAATCTAGGAGGAATTGTGTCTACCTTAATAGCTGTATGTTGATATATGTGATGCTTTAAATTTTTTAGCTCTTCTCCTGGCAATATGTAACACTTTTTTTACATGCTTTGGTATTCTACTGCCAACACGACAACCCAGATGCCAAATTAATGTTATTATCATTATTTTTTCCAAAAAAGGTTTTGTATAACTTGTTTTTGCTCATTTCACACTTCTTCCCGTCCTATAAACGTAGCTACCTAACCCCATAGCACCAAATATTTCTTTTTAGTAAAATAAACATTGATATAGAAGAAAAGCCTTAGAAGTTTGTAATTCGATAGGCCAATTCAGAATATCTCTAAAATGTTAAATTTGTCAAATAAAAAAAAATGATAAGAAAATAAACAATTGATATGGTATTATTTTAATATTAAAAAACGTCAATGTCAAATTTCTAATACTTATTGATATTCAAAGCATTATAGAAGCAAGATAGAAGGTTTTGTTTATTTCCCATAAGAATAACATAAGAAAATATTTTTTATTTCCTACAAAAAATTACTAAAATTTTTTCATAAAAAACTATGAAAATTAAAAACTTACAGTGAAAAGGCCCATTTTTGACCCTTTAGAACCTTATAAAACCCCATTCCCATGGTAGTTTCGAACTTAACCTGAAGAATGCTGCATTACACCTCTGCACTAATCTAAGTGTAAATAAAAATATAAAGCTAAATCGGAGGTTCCGTTTGGGATTTATCGTGTTAACGGACACATATATAGATTGTATAATATATATATGAATTTGAATGAACAGTGTTTTTGTCTTCTAGGGGCCTCAAAACGAAAAAGTATAATGGTCCCGGGCTTAGGTCTTACCGTGATTACTACCGTAATATCGTATATTCCCTATAGAGAAATTCGTAAAAAATGTGTGTACTATTATTAATAAATAATAAGCCTACATTGAAAACTATTTAATCACAATAGTAATTTTTTACAGCTTATTTGCATCATAATATGCAGTTCAACTCCTTTTAAAATTTAGATAATTAATTTTTACTGAAAAATTATCATTGCGCAAACCGGTTCCGCTCTATATATCCATTGATGCTAATCGTATAGTAGGTATGCATTATTGAGCTGTTTTTTGTGAATGCAGAAGTAGTTAGTTTTAAATACTTACAATCAAGTTCCAATGACATTTTTTGGATTGAACGCGTACCCAATTTTTAGTTAACACTGATAATGGTATACTTTAGTTATATAATTGAACCAGTGAATTTTATAATGGTATTAGAAAATATGTAAAGGGAGGTAAGTATTGTAAAAGGCAACATCAGTTGTCAACAACGGTTTTGTCACAGAAAAAGGCCACAACAGCTACGGAATTCCGTTCAATGATTCTGTGTTGTATTAAAGTTATCCGAATTATCGAGTTATCGAGGTTCTACTGTACCTAACCTAACTTTACTAACTTATTTACGCTCGGTAAATAAATTTTAAGTGGTTGTGATAGGGGGCGGTGTCTCATGGTTAGCCCAGAAGCGGCAAATCTTCAAATCCGCCTCTGCCTGTTTATGTCCGTCGTTGTCGTCTTTTGCAATTATTCATCTCTTTTGACCAGTCACGCTGAATGCAATCCCGAGAAAACAAAACAAAAACAACATTTCAAAAATAGATAGTCCCGAATGTCGAAGTTTTCGAATAGTGACGATCCACTATATTATCCTATTAAAAATGGGAAAGTGACTTTGTTAAATTATTATGGAAAGCCCACTCTACGTACAAAGCTTCAGTTTTAAGCTAGATTTACACGTGAGAGTTTTTCACTTTCAGAGAGTTTTGTACTCTCATCAGGTACTCGCAAAGGTGTTTACACAACCACCAAATTTTCCACGATGGTTAATCCCAGATAGTTTTCTCCGAGTACTGTCAACACTGTCTGAGGTTTTTATGACAGTAACTAACGACTCTCCGAGAGTGAAAAACTCTCACGTGTAAACCTACTTTTAAGACAAAGAAAAATATTAGGGATAGCGAGAGGATTATAAAGATAAATAGAGGATTCTATTTATAGTTTTCATAAATATATTAACAACTTATCTTGCAACTTACCCATACTTAAATTATTACACATTGGCTCAAATAATGAAAAAAAAACGTAAAATTACTTTTGAAATGGAGCTTGTAAAAGACGTTGAAAAAACAAATACAAAAAAGAAATCCCATTATTTTGAATATTTAATTGGTTGTAAAAAGTTAAAAAGCGAACGGAGACGTGACCGCGGTCGTTAACCAGGTATGAAAACAACCAAGTCGGTTCACGTGAACGTAAGCGTAAGTGGGAAGGGAGGTTTCTATCGATCTGGGTAGGGGTAGGGATGGGTGCGGGTCGGGGACGGAAGCAGTGCGATAGTCGAACACCGTAACAACCGGATGCAACGATATCGAACACTTATATTCGAGAACTGAGAAGTTTATTTCATTTGCGTGTGTACTTGGCGAAGTGCATTTACTATGAAAGAAAGCTTAGAAAGTGTGTAGTATCAAATTGTTAATACACATATCTGTTATATTATGTTACGCGTATTTAGTTATAATTCATTGTTTCTCAATTTTGATACATTTATATTGCCATTAAATTTCCTCTTATCTCTTATTCTTTTTTTTTATATATTTTGACTATTTAAAAAAAGACTCAATCAATTTTCATTAAAAGTCCAAATAAATTATAATTTTTGTGGGTTAAACGTGATTGGATTAAACCCCTAAGCACACTCGTAAAACTCAACACTGGAAAATTAATAACATTCTGAAAATTTATGAGCAACGGAATGATACATTACAAACAAACAATTATACTAATTTAGTAATAATAGACTGAAAGTTTTAAGTTTCGTATACTTACTTAACAAAGAAAGAAGTATAAAGCGTGGTCTACAAAAATAAAATTTATCCTATAAAACTTATATACAATTTTAGTTGAAAACGGTAATCCTTGTGTGGATATGTGAAAAATATGTTTCTTAACTAATTTTTTAGGTAGAGAATAAATAATGCTTTTATTCACGCAGGCTCCAACCTGTAGTGTGGGACTCACCTCCCAAAAAATACAAAAGACTATTCATTAAAAATAAAACTCTTCTTTCATATACTAGTCTGGGGTCGCTTATGACTTTATTACATCTGAACTAGAACTACTGTGGCTTTCGCCCTTTAGTGGTCACTCCGAATCTTAGTCGTTTATTTTTAAGATGTAGACAGCAGCCCTGTCTAAATCAGCGTTCTTGGGTTTTCTTAACTAATTAGACTAAATTAAATTAATCCTATACTATAATACGAGCAATGTCTGAAGGGATGTGTGATCCACGATCTCAGAATCTAGCGGGCAGATTTTGCTTAAACTTTGCATTTAAGAGTGTTTTGTCCCAAAAATAACTTTAGAAACAGCCTCAATCCCGGGGAAAATGTAACTTGGTCTAAATTTAATTTTAAAATCGTAATTTTTAATATTGGTCTTATGGGTTGCTATTTTGGTAACGAAATAACAACGAAAGGTATACAAAATAAAGGAACATTAATGTTAACAGTCTTTTTGAAACATTTGTTAACTGTAAATAGTTGATGGTGGTTTAATATCTGTGGTGGTTTAATTTCTAGTGTTGGTGGAAATTTATTAGCTTTATGACCATGACACTATAACAAAAGTGAATTAAAACCAAAGAGCAAGGCTTGGTTAACCTCAAGGATAATAGAATATGAGGAGGTTGTCTCATTCACAAATTCAACACATGTGTGCTACGTCATCGGCCGACCCATCAGCTGGCTGTTTTAAATCAGATGTAAACTTTCTTTGTTTACATTTCCTTTGTTTTTGTTTCCCTTGTTTACTGTTAGTATTGTGGTTAGGTTATAACGATAAAGAAAGTAATACAGATTAAATTTATTAAAATTAATATCAAAACTCGTTGTGTGAAATGTGTAGGCTGTTTTAATTATTACAAATCCTAAAAGAAGAACAGGTCTTAAATTTATTAAGATTATTGAATTTAATTTTATATTTTATTCTGTTTTGGCGTCCCGATAGTCCACTGTAATGAAGGCCATTAAACACGATAACGTGCTACTGCGGCCGCTTTTTCATTACCGCGGTATCACTGTTTTGGACACAAGATATTATACAATTTTTGGTCCGAGTTTTAGGCCATTTAACGATGCTTAATCGGTACTGTAGCGATCGTCTTCCTGCGGTCCGATCTTCCTTTGAACCCATGTTTCACGGTCTGATCGAGTATACGGCAGATTAGTGTAAGCTCCTCAAAACTTACATCAAACTCGACTAGTCTACATTGAGTCGTCTTTGTGGAGTTTTACTGCAATAAATTAAAGCGCTACGATTGTAAATGGTGCAAAGGGCTAAAAAATAAATGTACTGGGAGACCCAAAAATCAATCACGCCACTGTCGGCATAGTGTATTTTATTTCATGCATATTTTATTTCATTTCTGGTAAACTATCTTCACACAAATGACACAATGTATAATAACCAAGAAATCCATACCCAATATCCCCATAACGACCTGATTTTTGCAACAAACATCAATGTTATGAAATTTTTAATTAAAATACCTATAAAATTCATTTAGACAAACAAATATTGTTCAAAAATTGCCTGAGTTAACCGTAAGTGCACCGAACTCCTAGATTTTTTGGATGATGCTTTTTATCTAGGCCTACTGCAATGAGTTGTAATAAACTAAGGAAATGATTATTGTTGGATAAAATAATCTAGCTTTTAAACCTTAAAATGTAACGTTTATATTAGGATTTAATGATGAGTAGTTTTTCCCTGCAAATATTTTGGCGACCTCGCACCTCCAGATTGGCCCCGTCCAGATACTAATCAGACTAAGACTAAGACCTAAATTCACCCATGTAAACTCGTGTAAGTTTGAAGGATCTGAAAGAAATTGTACGATAATCAAAGTAAACAATCTTGAAAATATGATTTAAAACCTTTTTAAAATCATAATTTAAAGATATGATAAAATGCGATGGATAAAATATGGCATTATTATTAAACCTGTGGTCCCCGATAGAATCGCGCGTCTATAGCAATTAGTTCCTGCTGATTAATTCTATTTTTTCTCACTAGTATCGCTAGGGCAGACAGGGTCGGCCGGTGACGTAACGATTCCAGCTGTTACTGTCTACATAGGCCTTATGGGAATGAGACAACCTCTTCTGTTTCTTATTTAATAGCCTTGGGTTAACCTGGTACTATAGATTATTCCGCAGCAACCAAAGCATTTATTCTAAGTTTAGAAAAATGTTGAAGGAATTTTTGCGTTACATCTGTGCTTTTTTATACAAACCAATGGTAAAAGAACATAGATTATTCACTGTGAATGTGTTCGAGTACTTTTCGATATATCGAATGTGTATTATCCAAGTGATGGATGAATCATTCGATAGTGTACCCGATAGTGTGACACAGCGGGCTGTAGTACGTTCCTCTAGTCAGTGGCTCAGAAGTCGTGGTTTTGACCGTTCGCGTTAAGTGTTCGTTGTGGATTTGTGTAAATAATATTTTCCCATTTTGACGTAAGTCTATATATGACATAAAATTCTCTAAATAGGTCACTTAGTTTAATTTTTAAGTAGACTAGTATTTTCGAATTCTGAACAAATATATTTAAAGACATTCTCTTTGTTTTAGCTTGAAAAATTTCAAATGTAATAAATTTGATTTTCGGCTAAAAAGGCCCCTAGTACACGCAGTACTTTCTATAAACTCAATATGAAACTATGAAATAAATTACAATTAAAAAAATATGTGTCGCAACGAAAGACCTTTAAGAACGACAATACTTAGTGGATATGCATTATTGAGCAGTTTCCCAAAATAATCTAATAATAAAAAAAAACAACTGTTAAAATTTTAATCATGATTGTATAAAAAATCACGTATTTATGAAAAATTAAATATTTGTACACAGTTTATAGAATAAGAAACGAAGAAAATGGTTTAAATACTTGGCATGTCAGTAAGGTAAAATTTTTATAATTAAAAACCATTCGTAAATAAAAATATTGTATTTATAGAAAGACACTAGAGAGGAATTACATTCCCAATTAGGTGACCTGTTGATGCAATGTTGGATACAAAACAATTATTTTTGTTTGAATTGTTGTTAACGATAATAAAATGAAATAGCCTGATTTACTTATGACATAAATATAGGAATTACTAGAGAAAAAAAATTAAATTTTTGAATGAAATTTCGATGCGAACTAAACGCAGACCGCCGCCTTTGACCTTTAGTGTCTGGCTCTGGCTGCAGATGCATAGAACCCTCTGGAGAGACATGCAAAATATTATTGTTTATTTGTTTTGTTGTGCGGAGGTTCAGTTTATAATGTGTTATAATTGTTCATCCCTCAATTTGAGTTTCAACAGCTTTTCGAACATCAGGGAAAGTTTCTGTTTCCGATCATGAAACATTCATGAAAAAAAACATTTTAAATCTATTAAAATAATGAACATGGAATAAATAACCATAAAAAAACCTTTTCTGTAGATATGGAAGCATTAATCCTTACCAATATTATAAATGTGAAAGCGTGGATGTTTGTTACGCTTTCACACAAAAACTGCTCGACGAATCATCATGAAACTTTGAACATATATTCTGGGAGGTAATAGAAGGAATATTGGATACTTTTGATTTAAAAATAATTATTTTTACAAAAGACAAAAAATACTTGTATAAAAAAATTGAAAATTGATTATATTTTTTTATTGGTTGCTAAGAAACAACTGAAATGAAAAATTAATTGCAATTTTAGGCATTTCATTGAGTTATTATATATAGGGAGAGCGTGACAGAGAGTGAGCGTAGCGAACGAGCTCAACCTGAAGAGTAACGCGAGCGAAGCCGCGGGAAAAGCTAGTAGTTTATGTAAGTAGTATTAGGTTATTAGTAGCCAAATAGTGGGTATAACTTATAAGTAGACCTATACCTCAGACTTTATTTTCCAACGGGATGGTCTATCCACCCATTTGCTTTATGTTCTCACTATTTAAAATATACTACTTTAATGATATACCATTGATAGATAAAATGCTTTTGAAAAGACTCCTGAACTTTGCGCAAGCCGTTAATTTTGCGTAAACCTACCATTGCCTCCAGACACATAAATCTGGAGAATCGGTTCAATTATAGGTACTTACTAATTGCTTAGCGATGCAACCTCCTTAGAGTTGCGTATGATTTTATCATCCTACCAACATTATAAACGTTAGCTTGTACCCCTCTGCTGTACTCGCGTTGATGTTCTTAAGAGTCATCTTCACCCCTGTGCCAGTAGCCCATTGTTGCGCAGTCGGCAATGTTAACCGTACGGATTTTAATGCAAAACATGGTATTTGATTTCCCCGTTTCGGACGCCGTTTTTCAACCGATTTTCTTTAAACTTGGTAAGTGTTTAGTTGAATAGTTATATTAGATCCCTCATACCTCGAAATTTTGAAATTTAACAAATATTACTCTCTGTGACGCCACAAAGTAACTCAATTTTCCTTAGTAATATTTCAAAATTTAGTAAAATTTTCAAAATTTCGAGGGATGAGGGACCTAATATCAAATTCAACTTAACACTTAATAAGTTTGAAGAAAACCGGTTGAAAACGCTGTTTCCGGCGTCCGAAACAGGGGAATCAAATACTGTGTTTTGCATTAAAATCCTTATAGTTAAACATTGCCGACTGCGCAACAATGGGCTACTGGTTCAGGGGTGAAGATGACTCTTAATATCACAACTAATCCATACTTATTTAATACGCTAAGGGGTTTTTTGTCTTGAGAACTCCTCCTACAATTTTCAACCGATTTTCAAGTTTTTGGTGTCGTTGGATAGGGCTTGGCCTGTAGTTGTTTCCGCCAAAAATTGATAAGAATCGGACTGAAAATAAAAGCGCTATCCACCATTGAAATCTCAAAATTTCCCATTTAAATAACATTGGAATTAAATAAAGCATTTTAAACATCTGTTAATAATCAGCTGTAAATACGTGTAGTTGTGGTGATTCAAGAGATTCACAATATTGGATTGGTCGGATGTAATTGATTTAGAGCTAAAAGTAATATTTGTATTGTATTAAAATAAATTGCTCGATTTCGAGCAACACGTATACTAGTACAGATTAAAAAGCTAACATCTCTATCAATGGTTATAATAATAATCTGTAATATGACACTTGTGTCCTTATAAGGGCATGGGAACGTTCGCAGTCGGCGGAGCCCTGCTGATGTATTTTCAATTTTAAAAATAAACCAATAGCAATCTATTGTCTCTTTATTTTTGCAAAAGTTAATATTTCCATTGTACACTGCCGTGTAAATAGTCAATGATATTTCCAAGTTTATTATATATTTATATTAATAATAAGTTAATATTAAAACTTAATATTTCCAGTGTTTTTTTGTGTGATAGCGTGACTTACTTTCCAATCCTAGTTAGGGAGTTTGATAAGAAATGAACCGAAAACAATCAGACATGTCAAGTAAAATTTTGCTTACTGAAATTATTGTTTATTTTTGTTATTGAAATTATGAAAATAACAGGGAATTTTATATGAGATTATTTTTGTCATGAAAATACACCGGTACTTTACCCCACTGACTTTTCACATTAATGTGTTATCCTTATGTATATACGGACTTCATTAAACAAACGTTATTTTAACTACTTAAGCAAAAATTGGTATTTTACTACACGTACAGGCGAGTGAGCGGAGCGAACGAGGTCATCCCGGAGAGGATGAATGAGCTCACCCATAAAAAAGTTTATCAAAGACACCGATGCGAGTGAAACCACGAGAAAAGCCAGTATTATTACAACATACATTGCTTTGTTAGATTAAACTAATATTAATACTATCAGACCTTTTAATCAATTGAATTCATACTTTGGACTCCTTTAAATTACGTTAAACAAATAGATGTCTTATATTTCATGAAATATCATTTTAGAGCACATATTGAGGTGCTGAACTTCAGATCTAAGTTTCAATCTTTTCATGTGCGTAATTAATTGAGATTAATTACCATGAAAGCTAATTGGTCCCAAGTTAATGAACTTTGAAAGTCAACAATCCCTCTCTCCTCACAACTGTCATTCAAACAGTTATGGACTTACTAATACTATGTGATCAACAATATCTAACATAAAACATGATTCGACGGCGTTTTGAAAACAAGATAAAAGTTGATACTTTGCATGGCTATTACGTAGGACAAAACCGGTTTACTACATATTTTTAAGGCTTGATAATGTAGCTGTCATAATTGAGTGAGGGAGTTAGGGAGTTCCTTCATATAGTAAAAACGACATTTATTTATGGCAACCCAAAATGTTTAAACAAAAATAAAATAATTCGTAACGTAATGAATTAGGAACAGTATGTGAAAATTATATTATTTATACTAACGATATTATAGATTTGACCATATTATATTCTAAAGCAAATGTGACGAAGAAGAACAACTCGTCTTTAAAAAAGTAGATCCTAACGGAATATAAAAAAAGTAAGGAAAGGGTTGGAATAGAAAATTTGAAACTCCGTTTGATCATTCCTCTAAACTTTATGGAAAATGATATTGGGCTGGAATAAAACTTCTGTGAAATGTTTGGTATTTTGGGGTTACTTTCTTAAATCCTTGAGCAACATGTAAGGCAACATTTTCATTGTTTGGTTCGCCTAATAACAGTTTTTAAACAAGTGAAACCTTACCGCTTCTTCTCATTTAAGTAAGAAGTGATTTCTATGGTGGATCGACAATCTATGTTATCCATGCGGAACCAATGTTATTTTGACCACGATATGAGATATTACACAACAATAGATTATGATCAAGTTTAGGTGTTCAAGTAACAAATTTTACTGTTGAGATAACATAACAATAAGTATATTACTTAACTGAACTCAAATAGTAGAATAGAATAGAATAGAATAATTTTTCATTTTCTCAATAACAAATACAAAATATAACAATAAATCTTGATTAACAATAAAATAAAATATTCACAAAAATTGTGTAAAGCCAAAATCTAAGTAAAATAAAATAAAATAAAAAGTTCATCTTCACTTGCCAAGGCTGTCACAAACACAACGGAAATGTCACTTAATTGAGAAAATAAATTAGGGCCTCTTTAGGCAATGCCTGTGATGAGGTTCCTACATTTTACTTTAAAATCTAGGCGCTCAGAAATATATTTTAAATTAAATTAACACTTTTTTCTCTAAAACTTAATAAAAAAATAATAATAAATAAATTAAATAATTACATCTGCGTGCTATATAACAACCTAAATCCTTCATTTCTATTTAAATTGACAATGTTACAATATAGTCAATATATCGTATTCATAGAAAAAATTAAATATTATTTATGAAAACAGGTAAAATGTTGTTAGACGTATTTCCTTAAAAAACCTATATTTATAAAAAACTTTATAATTTATTCCATCTTTGGTAATCAGCAATATTTAAAGCTAATGGCACTCCCTGTTTATTAGTATATATTGACAACAATAAAAAAATTTCTAAATGCCAATAAATATACTGTAGGCCTAAGAATACGTCAATTGTATTTTTAAGTAGAGGTGAGTGGAAGAAAAGGTAAAATAAAATATAGTATTTTCATAAAAAAGTTTTGAAACAACATCTTTGACTAATAATTACGAGAATAGAAACATTTAAATGTATTTCCATGTTACGGTACAAGATTGGCCACGTAGTGCATAATTAAGCCGCCATTTTACTGCTTCAACAGCAATAACAAAGTTTATTACAACCTGCCTGGTTTTTTTTATCATGGCATTCGTAACATTTGATTCCGCATTCATTTACACCTGCGAAAATGTTGAACTAATCCAAATAAAAAACTTGAAAAAATATAAATTTTTATTGTAAATATGTTTAAGGTTGAACTGATAAGTTCATTTATCCTTTCAATTCACTCACGAAAGACAGAAATATTAAAATTACACACGAGTTTACTATAAAACCCTAATAGGGTAGCTGATTAAAAACCCCAATGGACATCAATTTTGCATTAGTGGGTGCTATTGACACCATTTCCATACAGATTGTCGTCGAGCAAGTGTCAATGTGATTGTTACGGACACTTCAAAGGAGAAACTTCCTACACCTTTGGGTATAAAGACAAATCTAGAGAGATATTGACTAGCAAAACTCAGTTGTCAAGAAGCTTGTTAAGAAAATATCAATTGAAAAAAATACAAAATAAATAAAATATCCCTGCCTAAGCAGATTTGCTGACTTAGAGAATTTTTAAAAGAATTTGGTATTTTTAATTTCCCCCATAAACACCATAGGAATGAGTATGTAGGTTTGCTGCGATGGGTTGTTGATATAGAAAATGTAGGATAATCCCTTTCCAGTGTAGGTACATATTAAATTGTGTCAAATTATTGTATTATATTATCAAAAATTCCATGGGAGTGAGTATTTTGGTTTGTCACCATAAGGGCGTCGTAAGCAAGTTAAAAACCACCTAGGGAATGTAAATACCAAATTTGATAAAGTTAGGTCAAAAAATAAGTGACATAGATGGTTTTGTTTGGTTCCGATAAGAATAACTTGGGAAACTTATTGTATGATTTTATCCGTAACCAGTTAAGTCAACATAAAAATTCAAAATACTGCATTAGTTATATTTTCAAGCTCTTTTCAATTGGTTTAGTTAAATTGTTGTATTTTGAAAATTGAGGACCAATAATGCCAAAAACCCATTAGAAACCCCATAATACCCCATTTCCACCATCCTATTATGCTGGTTCGCGAATTCATTAAAAAGACCTGGTCCTACACCTTCATACCAAATTTAATCAAAATCGGAGGTCCCTGTCAAAAGTTATTATTATTACCACGGACACATTGATATAAAATGTTATATAACATTTTGCTCATTTCACCATTTTGTAAAAATGCCATTCGTTGAACGAATCGTGGTTTTGGCTTCTGGGGACATCAAAATGAAAACGTAACATGGTCCTAGGCTTAATTCCTACCATATGGCTAACACCGTAATAGCGTATTCGAAATAGGGAAATTGGCTAAAACCGAAGTGGATTTTTCGTTGAACATATACAACGTAATAATCGCCATTTCCAAAACCAACAAAGTGTTTGAATTAAAATAAAGTTAAAAACAACTTGAGGGTGTTCTAAATGATTAAAAGTTAATTAAGAATAATACTACGCAATTTCTTTTATAACTTGCGCCGCATCATAACTAAAACTCCCTATCAGATTTTGTGTGTGGGAAGTTATCAGTATGCCGAAGGAGACTTGCAATTATACGACCAATTAATATGGAAATGGCCTACAAACTTTTCACCGCAACGTTCCAGAAATTACAGAATAACATGACTGGAGTTTACTCTGTAAATCAGGCCTACCATCCTCCAAGAACCACAAACCAATATTATTGAGAAATTTACATTTGTGTACTTTAAATGTCCAACAATTGGATTTTTTTTTGACTTTATAGTAATTGTTTTCTATTTTAACTATGAAAAAAAAAAACTTTTCAACAGCACATGGAGTCCAATTGATTCTTACCTAATTATCATAATAATGTAGATCAACACGGAGTTTTGTGAAAAAATTGACCAAATAAATAAAACATCTCCAAATGTGACAGCAATTTAATAATTGTGACAATAATTTGACTAACAAAGTTGGAGTAGAACGAGGCTCCAGACTTAATAATATTTTTATTCATAAAATAACCTATTTTTTATTGTTGTGTATAGTTTATTTATTTAATTATACTAGAGATCGCCTCCAGATAAAGACCAAAATTTCGATTGATCTGGTTCATGGACCCAAGAAGTTCAAAATTATTTTTATAACTAAAACATATGTACATCCTGTTTTTCTATTAGTTGTTCTTACAACAGCTGTCTAATGATTCAATTACTGTACCCCTCTATGCATTATCTATTAGATTAATATGGGAACTTAAAAAGCCTGTGGGGTGTAGCCCTGGAATCAGATGTGAATTAGAATGGGATTCTGCTCTTCTACAGGACTATACATTTCTAACGGTATGCGCGGATTTCTAGTACGAGGGATACGAGCTGAAAAAGGAGGAGGAAACGAAACATGCTTGCCTATTAATATATTTGAAACTTGATTTGATTAAATATTTGAAGTATATGATTTGGAAATGCAAAAACTTTTTCTATATTTTAGGTAAATATTCTTAATAATTGTAAAACGATAATATGTAAATATGTCAAAGTGATATATTTATTACAGATTCTTTGAAGTTTTACCTATATTTTTTGAATTTAATTTATTTTTTACAAAAAGTAAATTTATACTCCTACGTCCTGTATATTACAAAAATAAAACAGCTAAAATAGACATGTTAAAATTATGTTGTAACATTTTTTTATTAGAACATTTGAGTTTCATTATATACTAATTTTTTAAACGTCGTTGATAAGTTAATTTAATTTTTCATCTGAACTAGAGAGTGTGCATCACAAGCTCCCCGTTAACTCACCATAACATTGGTCCTCACAGCAGCGGAACGTCCATCACAGTCACTTCACGGGTGGTAGTAAACTCTGGTCCCCCGGGCGTACACCTGAGCTCCACTGGGGTATAAACTCTAAGCTCCGGGTATTTATTAACTCCCCCGGCCGTTACTCACTTAAGCTCTTTGATTCCAAAAAGATAACAATATACTGTGGTTTTACCAACATTTTTCTACCATTTATGTTTGGTGTGCGAGAAACAAATGTGACATTTTTGTAGTCAATAGTAGTTTGATCATGTAATGTATGTATTTATTAACTAAAACACTATATCACTCACACCTTAATTAAAATAAAAATTACAACATTACTCTAAATTATTTGAAACGAATCAGTTAGTCTAATAAAATTATTTATTATGAATACATTGTAAATAGTGATAGATGTAACTACTTTTCTTGTACACATATAGATATATCTATACTTATTTAATACGCTAAGGGGTTTTTTTGTCTTGAGAACTCCTCCTACAATTTTCAACAGATTTTCAAGTTTTTGGTGTCGTTGGATAGGGCTTGGTCTGTAGTTGTTTCCGCCAAAAACTGATGAGAATCGGACTGAAAATAAAGGCACTATCCACCATTGAAATAAAAAAATTCCCATTTAAATAACATTGTAATTGAATAAAGCACTTTAAACATCTGTTAATAATCAGCTGTAAGTACGTGTAGTTTTTGGTAATTACAGGTATTCACAATACTGGATTGGTCCGATGTCATTGATTTAGAGTTAAAGTAACATTTTTGCTGTAACAAAATAAATTGCTCTATTTCGAGCAACAGGTATACTAGTATTATACCTATTATAAAACGACTCGCCGTTTCCATCAGATTTGAGGTAAGACCTCTCGTTCAAAAGTTATAGCGAAAATATAAAACCCTAACTTTACATAGTCAGGTTACTGAGAATTCCCCTTTTTATTTTTTTGAGGGGATTAAATTTAAAATTTTCCACCATGGGGATTTTTTATTTAGTATTACGACACAAGTAGTTTGCGTGCCGAATTTTGAGTTTCTATCTTTCCTGGAAGTCCAAAATATTATGTATCAGTCAGTGATCAGTCAGTCAGTTTCACATCGGGGCGTATAGTTATTTAGATATCAAACTAAGCCCAAAGCTTTGAAATGGGCCATTGCCATACTAAGTTCAATATTTAAAACACGTACGACAGTCAATTGAAAGTACTTTTTAAATTATTAAATAAAATCCATGTTGTTTAGCTCCAGTGCTGGCAATACAACTAAATAAGGATATCCTATTATTTAAGGCTGCGGTCTACCCCTGGCGCGCACCCAAATGCAAGGGTTTTTTAGAATCGTGTTATCTTCTGCCAAATGAAGCCTAGAGCTATAAATAAGGTGTCATATTAAAGAAGAATAACGGTACTAGTTTTCGTCTGTTACAATTTTGTAATTAGTTCATTAAAACTAATAGAAAACTTCAGTTAAAAATCGAGAAAATCAGATGATTTTAGACCGGTATAGCTGAAATTAGAAATTTTATTTTAAAATTCTAAAAAGATAGCCGACTAGATCCTTTTTTATACTTTTAGAAAAAGTTAAGAGCCAATCTCTATCTTAATTGGTTATTTTTAAAACACGATCCCCGTAAACCTCTGCATCTATAAAACTCAAAAACAGATAATTTCACACAATTATAACTGAAATTAGAAATTTTATTTTAAAATTCTAAAAAGATAGCCGACGAGATCCTTTTTTATACTTTTAGAAAAAGTTAAGAGTCAATCTCTATCTTAATTGGTTAATTCTGAAACACGATCCCCGTAAACCTCTGCAGCCATCAAACTCGCCTAGCGCTACGGCCGTGAGGCCGGCATATTCGGCATTGTTGTTGTTTTTGTTTTGGTTGGGGTAGACCGCAGCCTTAAGGATTTGAGCTGTTGACATAGGGTAAATCCTTACTTAATCTCGTTTGAAGGTAATCCTTTATTCGTTTTCCAGTCAAACTATGAAAGTATGTTGTAACGATGTATAGAACTCGACATCGATAAAAACAATATTTAATGTTTGGCTACAGTTTATATTATTCTACTCGGTGTGTGCTTCACGGACACCCTGTATCGATGTCACCAAGGTGTCAGTGCGCCGCAGAGTACACCTATCAGTATGCGGCCGGTGGGGCGCAATTATCTGCCCAATTACTATGGAAATGCTGAGCAAATTTGTAACGGAATGTTTGACTCGAGCGAGATTTCCCTCATCACCCTTTCATAGAACCTTTTAGCTGCTAAGAAGTCAATGGTTGTAATTATTATTAAAAGTATTATGATTTTCTATGGAAAGTGGAAGAAGATTTATATTTGTTGGTAATATTAAGACAGGTTTGTTCGCTTCGTTCATTCACCTTCTCGCTCGATTCATCAGTTTTGTTCACTCACCTATCAATATCAATATTATTTCTAGATCCATAATGCAAGCTGCATTTCGTTACATACTCTTTGAACTATTCCAAGTTACAACAGTTTATTTCACCACTAGGGTATAAAGTGGCACTTTTCCTAAAAGATGGTAAAAGGACTTAGTTTCAAAAAGCACCTTTAAACCATATTATGAGTTTTATTTTTTTTGTCGTAATGTTCTATTTAACTAACAAACTACATAAATAAAAATCAAGGATTTTTTAAAATCTGATTTGGCTTTGTCACAAATAGTCAATGCATCTGGTTGGTATAGAAAAAAACGAAAACAATCAGCTGATTGCCTGCTACTGCTGCAGTGTTGCCAAATTGTTAATATGAACAGCTGATGACCTAGACACTAGCTGATACTTTTCTATTTCGGACAGAAAAGAACTACTTTAGCTACCCAACGGTTGTACAAATAATGCACATTGAATTTTGCCACTGGACAAAATTTTGAAACTCTGAAAGATATTTATTACTCTGAAGTATATACTATTTTCAGTTCAATCTGTCGTATGGTTTTTGATTGGTTGAGTAAAAATTATTCAATAATCTATTTACATTTATAATATTTATACATATAGCAGCATAGCTCAGTGATTAGAGCTCGCGTTTT
Source organism: Neoaliturus tenellus (assembly GCA_030545055.2). Lineage (NCBI taxonomy): Eukaryota > Metazoa > Arthropoda > Insecta > Hemiptera > Cicadellidae > Neoaliturus > Neoaliturus tenellus. The sequence goes on from CM061532.1 coordinate 34,362,778, forward strand.
CATCTCGATCCCAAGAAAGATTTAAGCTTTACAAATGTTTAAAACTGGGAACAAACACTTTATTTCATTGGCATATCAATTAACAATCTCAACAAATGAATCAGCTCGCCGTTGTCACCAACAAATCCATACAATTCACCACGCAACTTTTGCGACTCATCAGTCTTTCACCTTAAACTAAGCAAAGATAGGTGTCCCTTCTTAATGATAATATCTTAAATGTATTATGTTTTAAAATGTTAAGCTTTATTGTACATGAATATTTTAAATTAACATTGTTAAGAGTTTAAACACATTATAGATTTAATTTACGGACGGTACCTATATTTGTTGTATACTTCTAATAGTTTATCAATTACAAAACTCACAACATTATTTCTGGGAACTAAAAAATGTTTAGAAACTATTGATTTGTTTTAGATAGGTGTTTAAACATAAATCCGAGCCTTCGATCAAAGTTGACAACGAATGCACATCACGCCAAACACTAATGAAATATCGACATATCGATTCCCCGGCTCCATGTTTCGCCTGATTGTCAAGGATAAGGTGAATTATTAACTGTCAAAAGCCACGTCTATAATCTGATCAAATCTCGATTGGTTGTTTTAGATGAAATATTTTCACAGGAGTTTACTTGGTTTTTGCAAGATATAAGCCTACTTTACATTACATTTCTTTAATGTGAAGCATTTTATTATTATTACAACTTTTATACTCAATGTAATAAAATTAACTGTATACAATGAATGACGAAAAATTTAAAATAAATATAGGTACTTTCTACATAAGTTACCTATTTGCAATGTGCTGTCTCTCTGAAAATTAATTGGAACATTTTGTTTTAAAACAAAGAATTGCCAATAAATATACTTCTTATCATAAAAAACATAAGACTGCGGGACTTTCCTTTTTATTTTTCTATTTTAAAGTATTAAATTTTACAACAGAAAGATACCAACTTACTTTACCACTTTAATACATTTACTTACTTCACGTACAATATCACCTCACTTCTTTCTACTTCTACTGCTTTTCTTTTACTTCTTTTAGCGAATTTCCCATAGGGAATAAGCTATTACCGTAGGTCTCATGGTAAGACCTAAGCCCGGGACCATGTTACTTTTTCGTTTTGAGGTGCCCAGAGACCAAAAATAATAGTCATTAAAATTTATATATATGTCCCTAGACACGATAACTCTCGTAAAAATGGTCCGATCGACACCAAATTTGGTAGAGATGTGTAATCCTACGTTTATTCGGATGAGTTCGTAAACCAGACATATCGACCTACTGGAAGGGGTCGATCAAGTAGTATTGATTTCATAAATATCAAATCAAATATTTAGTTTTGGGGGGTTTTGTACCCCAAAAATGGGTTTTTTGAATTTTTCATATGTAATTATTACAAATTTTAGAGTTTTATTTTAACCATTGGATTAAGCTAAAAAAACACACAATTTAGTATTTTGAAGATTTGCTCTATCTCCATTGGTTACCGAGATATTCAAAAGTCTAAAGACAGTACATTGTATTTTGGAGCTCCAATGTTAATCTTATGGATAATAAGAATGTGTTAATATTTCTCTTATTAACAAATATTTTTGGATGAAACTTGGTAATCAGCTTCATTTGGTTGAGATTCATACATTTATAGTAAAAAAATCTTGGTTTTTGTGCTTATCATGGTGGCAAACCTGCATACTCTTTTCCCATGTTAATCATATGGAGAATAGGCAAACTTCTTTATTTATGGACAGATATTGATGAAACTTAGTATATGGCTTCATATGGTCGAAATAAAACTTGTTTATGCTAAAAACCTACTTTTAGTGTTCCTCATGGCAGCATACCTGCATACTCATTCCCTATATTTATCATAAGGAGAATAGACATTTATTTCCTTATTTATGGGCGTGTGATCATATTTGGTTTACAGGTTTATCTGGTCAAAATTAATATTACTAATTTGGAAATTCGCTGAGTACGCAGGTCTGCTGCGACGGGGGGGTATTTTACTTACACATTTACTTTATTTAACTACACTTTACTTAAACTTACTTACTTTACTTGGTTTAATTTGTATAAGAAATCACTCATAAAATTATTCTATGACATCCAGAACAGTTACTTGTTTTAAAACAACTTTCATCTATATTCCATGGTACCAAATCATGCATTGTACATTCTACATCTATGATTTTTTTCAAAATCGCAGTATTCTTGAACAATTCCCGATTCAACCTGCATCTGAAGATAAAGCCGATATGAATTATTGAAACGAATTATCATTGTTATGGTGTCTCCACTGCACTACGCGACTTGCGGATAATCGCATTTATTGCAAATTCTTACAAAGCCTAACTACAATAGTAATGATAGCAGAAAATTTTCTTTTCTTACGTCAGTCCGAAAAAGCAGTTGTTTACGCACTCGATACACGTTGCAAAACAGGTGATTTCAGGTGAACTCGCCTGCGGCTCATGAGTAAAAATTTATCTCGAGTGCAGCGAAATGGCACTTTCCGCACTTGTTGCATAAAAAACTATTTTGCAGTTCCTATTAATTTAACGGATTTTCTCAATTACTTTGCATATTGATTGTGTGGATTGCGAGACGGCCGCTCTCCTCTGCGTTTGAGAACGGTAGCTAAGTCGTGGGTTCCAATCCCTAAACTGCCATTAGCTTTATCAGCATTAGCCACTTGAAAGATAAGGAAAGACACAGAAATTAATGATTAATAGGACGAGATTTACTTAAAGATATATTACATTTAGTATTTGCTTATAATTGAACGATTTGACCTCTATAGATCAGTAATTTAGCTAGTAATTGAATGAAGAAAGAATTGCAGTAGAGGCTAAACAGGCTAGCCATAGAACATAAACAGTGTTGAGATGTAAGTCACGTGACATTTACATCTCCCGGCGGCCACTTGCAGCGCTCGCAGCGGACAAGCGTGTACACTGAGACCTCTAGGGGAGATGCTCCGTTTGTGTTAACTTATATAAGTTTGTTTAAAGTTCTGGTTGTTGCCTACTTAAATTTATTTAAAATACCCCAATTAAACTACCAGACTTATGGACTGGTTTTACACTGATCAAATTTATTGATTATGAAATTATCAAATGATTTCAGAAATTTATTGTTGAGTACATAGCTTTTAAAGTTTTGTGACTGCTAGCGCAATTAAACTATTAAAACAATTTGGTGTCCTTAGGCTAAAACATCTACATTGTTAATGTCGATATATTATTAACGAATTCAAACGTAGATATACAAGGATTAATTTCTATAGTGTAGTAAAATTAAGCCAAAATATGGCAGGAAAATGAAAAAAATTTTGGACAGCCAATTTTTGCTGAAATGTGTTCTATGTCATCCCCTGACCTCCCTCAGAAAAGTCCCCTGAAATCCCCAGTGGGCAACATGCCTAAAAATGATGGGATGGCCCTCGTGGAGTCAGAAATAAGTCTTTCGCCGACCAATAGGTTTATGTATATCAAATTAAAGCTCTAAAGTAGTAGAATTCAATGCCGCAAACCCCATCTCAAAAGGTTGCTTGAATCAAAAATGGCAGCCTGTAGAACTTAGAATAAAAATCAAATTTTAATCAAAACGCTTAAAAATGTAATAATATTAGAAATACTTGACCTTTTGAGGTCCGGTTTGCGGCAAACGTTTGCTTGTACAATTACCTTGGCAAATACGGATAGTTTAACATATGCCCATCATATTACCCTTGAACCACCCTCTACATGGACGTCCCAAAGAGGGAGTTTTGAAAAATTTTTCTTAGTCCATAGCCATGCTATACATAATTTTAAAGTCCTTTATAAGGATAGTACATAGCAGAAAACCAGACCTCAAAAGGTCAAATATGTCGGAAGTTATTGCATTTCAAAGTTTTGATAGAATTATTTTATTCTAAATTTTGAACGTCTGCCATTTTTCTCTCGACCGTTATATTTGATATATATAAACCTTCTGGAACTTATTCAAATTTAGTATGCTTAATATCAAAATATATTTTAACTCCTTATAGGCCAACCCCTCATTTTTGAGCATGATCCCCACATGGGATTGCAGGGGACTTTTCGGAGGAAGGTCAAGGGATGCCATAGAACACATTTCAAGAGAAATTAGCTTTCCAAAAATTATTTCATTTTTCCCGACTAATTTTACTACACTACTAGTCCAGTTAGATTCTTTAAGTTTCTGTAACTCATAATTTACTAAATGTTCTATATTACTTAAAATAAAATAAAATTGTCAACTTATGATTTTTATTGGACACTTACCAATCATTACACATTTATAAATTACTAGAGATCGCCTCCTGATCGAAATTCGATCAAAATTACGGTTGATCTGGACCCAAGAAGCTTAAAACATTTTAGATTAAACATCTTTTTTCCTAATTTTCTAGCACTTGTTTTTACAACAGCTGTCTAATGATTCATTCAATTCTCCTTTCTCCATAAGATTAATATGGAACTTCGAAAGCCTGTGGGGCGCAGCCCTGGAGGCCGGTGCGAATTAGAATGGGATTCTGCTCATCTACAGGTCGATACCTTTCTAACGGTATGCTCGGATTTATCCTACGATGCACACGAGCTAAGAAAAAAAGGAGGAAATGAAACATGCTTGCGTATTAATATATAGATGAGATAAGTAAAAAAATTATCAAACACAGAAATTTAATCGAACGGATGAAATTTTATAGAGGCTCGTGCCTATACGCTCAGGCGTACTGTCTATGTAAGCATTATTACAAAAAACCATACGTGTAAATAAAATATTGATATCACAGTAAAAATATTTTTATTTATTAAGATACATACAGGAGTATATAACACCGCCGATTGATGACATCTAATAACTTTACAATAACGCAACTAAATCTTTGTTTTTTCGTATCAATTACAACAATAACTATCATGAATTTCAGGGTAATTAAATAGTTCCAAAAACAAATAAAGGAATTTTCATATTATTCGTGAAAAATTAGTTTTTTTAGTTAAAATTAAAACGAAGTATAGTTTTTTTAGAAATAGTTAATTTAACAAAAGGAGGTTAATTTATTTGACTTTAGTAGTTTTGCTTGAATCCAGATATGGAAAAAAATAAGGTTACAGCGGTAGATGCAAATGAATCCGAAATCAAATCTTGAAATGTACTGCGCAATAAAAACTTTCAGGTTATAATAAACTTCGTTATTGCTGTTGATAGCAGAAAACTGGCGACGCGAAACTACACATCGCTGGCCTTTCAGTTGAATCCTCAATTTAAATATTCTAGTTAAAGAGTCTAAAAACTTGTATGGACCATGTTTGTAAAATCTTTTTTTCTCAAATTGTATAAATAATATTATTGATAGAATTACTGACTTAAATAACACGTCTCAGAAATTACAATAAAAGGATAAAAACTTTTAATTAGAAATTAGAGTTGTTTAATGTTAGTTAATTATTGCTTATACTCTTTGTTTTGTATAGGTAAAATAATCGATAAATTTTAATGAGTGAAATATTTAATGTTACGAGAAAAAATAACATAGTGGAGGTGGGAAGAGATTTGATAGTTGTATTTATTAATATAAGTCAACCGAGCCTTGCCAGTTGGTTTTAATTATCTTTTGTTATAGTATCATGGCAATCAGGCTTTGAATATCACGCCAATTATACCTTTTCACAGGTGACATCCGTTTCAAAACCAATGCTAAAAAGTGTCATTATTTTATTTACGTTTACCTTTCGTTGTTATTTCGTTGCCTTGATGGCAACCGGTTAGATCAATGTTTAGAAATTAATTATTACAATTTTAAACTTAGTTTTAGACAAAAACGATTTATCCTGTGGTCGAGGCTCTTTCTAAACTTGTTTTTGGACCAAATACAAAGTTTATGCAAAATCTACCGGCTAGATTTCTAGATTGATGGAAAATAAATCGCTTTAGACACGCCTCGTATTATAGGATAAATATTTATGTTGTTATATTTTAAAGTTATACATTAACAACTCGCCTACGGCTCGATGGGGGCTCCGCCCCCATGCCCCCTTAGGGGTTGCCCTAAATTTGTAGAATAATTAAAAGTCAAGTATGTAATAAGTTAGTTCCACGGAAGAGCTATACGTTGAAGACAGTAACAAAGCGGTTTAAAAGCTTTGAAAAACTCCTATGAATCGGTTTTAGTACCCCTTCGTAATTAAAATTCGCTAACAAGATTTTAACTGCGAAATGATAATAATTTACGTAATATATGTAAATATTCTAGGTAAATATTTCTAGGTTATGCTGGATGTAGGGTCCACCCCCTAATTGGTTAACTCAATTCCGTAATTACTATAAAAATTACTATAAAACTCTCATGCAATGAGGCTAGTTGAGGGCTCCACTCCAATACCACTCATTGTGTTCGCTGAATAACCTACGGCTCTTCGTTTAAATCCCCTTCTTAGTTCCCCTCATTTCAATATAAAAAATAAAAATAAAAAAATTGAGAGTTGTGAAATAATACTTAACTCAGAATTGTATGTGTAAAAAAAAAATTGGAGATACTATTATGATAACTTATGACTGGAGTGTATTTCAGAAAGAATGGAAGTGGGGAAAAATATCTGTTTTGATGGAAGTAGGTTGTACCACAAAACAGGAAGGCAAAAGAACGATATTTGTAGTTTAATAAATATATTGGCATTCATTACAATTCCTTCATTTCAGTTTTTAATGGTGTAAAACTTTAAAATTTACCTAATTTCCTAAAATATTACTGTCAAGGCAAATAAAAAAAACTTCAAGCTTCTAAATACAATAATACAGTAGTTACTAACAAAAGTATGTTAAATAATGGTTAAAATATTAGAATTACCATACACATCAAAGGACGTATGTTTTAGCCGTAGGACCAGGTCAGTAAATAACAATCAAAGTAAAACAATCAGTTGCTTGATATAGCAATTAAATGAAAATACTGTACTGCCACCTTTTTAAATTAAACATTAACTTAGTATGCACTAAAAGATAAATCAATTGTGTAATCTGCTATTTTAGTTAAAATTTTTGTTGAATTGTAAAATTTAAATTAGCATTCTATCAGGTAAAGTCAATGATGTACTTCCTAATGAGTTCGTTAGAAATTAAGTGCCATCCCAAATAAAGAACCAATTTTTGGGAGGACTATCGTGCAAATATGATACTGTCTTACCGGGTGTCCCATACCAACCTTGCACCTCTTTTAAAATAGTACAAAAAAAAAAAAAAAAAAACAAATAGTGCCGTTGTAGGTAAACATATTTTTCCTACGACTGTCCGTGAAAACAGTTGTTTACGCACTCGATACTCGTCGCAAAACAGGTGATTGCCGTATTCAATTTACTTTGCGCACGCTCGATTTACTTTGCGCACGCTAGATTTACTTTGCGCACTCCAGTGTTTAAACATTAGAACACAAAACAATTTGCATTAGCCAGCAACGAAACGTTGATTAGTGAGGAATTAAGTTGGCAACACTGGATATAAACATCTGATCTATTGTTGTCCATGTGGTCGTTTTCTATTGAATCAACATAAAACAACCTACAAACCAGCTACAGGTGAGCTACCGGTACGTAAGTTAGCTGCGCAATGATCAATTATGACAGTGACCTTAGTGATTTAAGTGACTTATATTCCCTGACGATCTTGCTAAAACTGCTAAAACAGTGGCGTTAAATCTTCTGCATGAAAAATCCAATAAATTTTTAACTAAATGTAGGAAGTGCATAATACAGGATATCATTAATATCACTATCTTGAGACAGGGACCTCACATAGTGGGTATTTTAACTTGAATATTAAACGTTTATACTTATATGAGAAATATTTGGCAGTCGTAGGAAAAATTTAATATGCAACTCGTGCGAAAAGTGCTTTCACTGCACTCGAGAGAAATTATTCCGCACTCGCCTGCGGCTCGTGCATAAACATTTCTCTCGAGTGCAGCAAATCGACACTTTTCGCACTTGTTGCATAAATAACTATTGCTGTGTTGATTGACACTAATTTCAATACCGAGGGGACCAGACGTTATTTTGAAGCAACTTTAAAATTTAATATTTAAAAACCCTAATCATACTGATTTAGAATAATAAATAGCATGACATTATTTTTTTTAACTGGGGGAAATTTAACATATATTATGTCTGAACATTTTACATATAACAGAACTTACCAAACATGTAAATGTCTAAGAACCTCTTTAAAATAATATGCCATCATAAAACATCAATTATCACGTGATTAGTTTTACTAAACATTTAAATACATGTTCATTAATCTCCGTCATGCTGTAAATTTAATAAAAAAACATTTTGGACAAAACTGACAATTTTGTTGGAAAAGTATTTAAAAGAGTCTAAGACATTTTTGTGCCGAGACATTTTTGCTTAAAATCTAAATTTCGACCTCAAATATTCAATAAACTGCTAAAATTACGCGTACAAGATCAAATTGTAAAGTTTTCTTAAAAACGGTGTAAAACTAAAAAAAATTATTTAAAGTGAGAGTTTGTATTTGACATCAGTGACTTTCGGTCTGGAGAGGTAATTTCAGATACACCCTATTACATTGATTCAGATACACCCTGTACATTGAAATTACTCTCGGTGAATAGACCGCTTTTCCTATACAGGCACAATTGGTTAATGTTATAAAATTTCTTAAAAAGGGTGTTTCGGTAATCCGCGACTTCCAGTATGTTGGCAATTTTCTCAGTAATACAGGTCGGTAAGTTTAGTTCTCGCTTGGGAATCACTCTGTAGTAAGTGATATATAGGAGATCTACTTTAACGACATTTGACGAATTTCTGATACCCCAATCAGTTACACATTCGGGAGTATATAATTTAGATTTCTGGCCAGTGACCAACATCTGCATGTAGCCTACCTAGTACTTGACATGGTGATTACTCAAACATAGGATACCTTATTCCTATATAAAATGATAATGCTCATTAAAATTAATACCCCCCGTCGCAGCAGACCTGCGTACTCAGCGAATTTCCAAATTAGTAATATTAATTTTGACCAGGTAAACCCATAAACCAAATATGATCACACGCTCATAAATAAGGAAATAAATGTCTATTCTCCTTATGATAAATATAGGGAATGAGTATGCATTTATGCTGCCATGGGGAACACCAAAGTAGGTTTTTAGCATAAAAAATTCTTATTTCGACCATATGAAGCCATATACTAAGTTTCATCAATATCTGTCCATAAATAAAGAAGTTTGCCTATTCTCCATATGATTAACATGGGAAAAGAGTATGCAGGTTTGCTGCCATGATAAGCACAAAAACCAAGATTTTTTACTATAAATGGATGAATCTCAACCAAATGAAGCTGATTACCAAGTTTCATCCAAAAATATTAGTTAATAAGTGAAATATTAACACAGTCTTATCCTCCATAAGATTAACATTTTAGCCTCAAAATACAATGTCCCAAGGAATCTAAAATAAATTTTATTTTAGATTCCTTGCAATGTACTGTCTTTATACTTTTTAATATCTCGGTAACCAATGGAGATAGAGCAAAGCTTCAAAATACAAAATAGTGTGTTTTTTGAGCTAAATCCAATGGTTAAAATAAAATTTGAAAATTTTTTAATAATTACATATGAAAAATGCAAGACTACCATTTTTGGGGTACAAAACCCCCCAAAACTACCCCTTCCGGTAGGTCGATATGTCTGGTTTACGAACCCATCCGAATAAACGTAGGATTACACATCTCTACCAAATTTGGTGTCGATCGGACCATTTTTACGAGAGTTATCGTGTCTAGGGACATATATATATAAATTTAAAAAATTTATATACATTTTTTAAATTAATATATAATTTTATTCATTATATATATAAATTATAAAATTTTAATGACTATTATTTTTGGTCTCTGGGCACCTCAAAACGAAAAAGTAACATGGTTCCGGGCTTAGGTCTTACCATGAGACCTACGGTAATAGCTTATTCCCTATGGGAAATTCGCAAAAACCATTTAATGATTTGTATGTACTAATTTGTACTGTTTTACAAGTGAGATCTACGTGGGGAAGTCAACGAAATTCTAGATGTATATTCGCAGTGGGAAGTTAAAGCCGAAATCATGAGCCGAAAACTGGAAACTTCATCAGCTGATCAGTCGCGTGTCCTACAAATCATGTCTGCACGGACGGCGATCTTGTGATATATCAACGCCGATGAACTTCATAAACCAAATGAAATCAATTGATATGTGAAGTTATATATTTGATAGCAGAGCTGCAGTAACGTTTTATGAAGGAAAAGAGCTTATTTCGATGATAATAACGATGAAAATACCCAACATAGGCCTAACATTGTTGTGTAGAATACATTATACTAGAGATCGCCTCCTGATCGAAATTCGATCAAAATTTCAGTTGATCTGGACCTAAGAAGCTTAAAAACATTTTAGAACTAAAACATCTGTTCTTAGTAATTTTCTAGCAGTTGTTTTTACAACAGCTGTCTAATGATTCATTCAATTCTTTCTCCATAAGATTAACATTGGAACTTTGAAAGTCTGTGGGGCGTAGCCCTGGAGTCCGATGAGAATTAGAATGTGATTCTGCTCATCTACAGAACTATACCTTTCTAACGGTATACGCGGATTTATCCTACGATGCACACGAGCTGAGAAAAAAGGAGGAAATTAAACATGCTTGCGTATTAATATATAGATTCTTATATAGTTATCATGGAGAATAAATGCTTTAGATTTTATGATATTGTTTTTAGGACAACAAAAATAAACTAATACCAGGCCTAGGGACTACGAGTGCGGGTTACATAGACTCAAAAGCTGTAAACCGTCCTACTTCACGGTTATAATCAATTACAGTTATTGTAATCTGTACACTGGTAAAACAAGCGATTGTTGAATTATGGTTTGTACTAAAGAAGTTTTCTAAATGTTCAAAGGGTATTTTAGCATTTAAAGTTTTATTATTAAAACAACCTAGAAGTATTTTCTTATAGTTAATATATAACATTTTATTTTTACCCTTCTGCTTCTTAGCTACGGTTATGTTTTTACTACTTAGTAACAAGTTGATGTCTTAACGATACGCACATTTATTTTAAACTCTGAAATAAACCATTTTATGTTTTAGCAAATTTTAGTTTAGTAAATATTTCCTGGTCTTCTGAGGGAAAACATAACAGTCAAAAACTTGATAAAAATGTCCGTCATTACGGACCATTAAGTTGTGAAGTTATTAAATACTTTTGAAATTTCCAAGTGGTTTTCATAGAAACTTGACTTTGACTATTGATAAATGTTAAAAGTTGAACAAATAATTAATAGTTTTCTTACAAAGACAACATGATAATGCTGGAAGTATGTTTAGTAAAGATTGTATTAAGATTTAAACATTAAACTAGGAACGATATAGAACAAATTATTTTTAACAAAAATCCATACAATAACCTATTTTACTTAATAATGAGTACATCCAAGTATGAGAAACGCTTCACCGTCGCGTCACCAAGCTCGTATTTGAGTTAATAATTCAACTTATAATGCTTTAACCGAGCAAACATGGAACCAAAGATCGATAAACCGATAGAGGATGTGTGATTGGTCTATACCGAAGTGGTTTAAATATTTAACACAGGAATAAATAACTTACAAAATTAATCTATACTAATTTAATATGGGGTTATTTGTGTAGAGAACTCCGCCTACAATTTTCAACCGATTTTCAGGTTTTTGGTGTCGTTGGATAGAGTCTGTAGTTGTTTCCGCCAAAACTGATGAGAATCGAACTGAAAATAAAGGCGCTAGCTACCATTGAAATCTCAAAATTTCTCTTTAAAATAACATTGGGATTGAATAAAGCATTTTAAATATCCGTTAATGTTCAGCTGTAAATACGTGCAGTTTTTGGTGATTACAGATATTCACAATAATTAATTGGTCGGATGTCATTGATTTAGAACTAAAAGTAACATTTGTATTGTATCAAAATAAATTGCTCGATTTCGTGCAACACGTATACTAGTTACACTAATTTGATTAAAGATGGATTTAAAAAAATCCCGTTTGAATACTAAACAATCGGAAATAGTCTTATAAAATAAAATAAAAACCAATTGAATAAATAAGTGAATCGAACAATTTTTATCTTAAAAAACCTTTCTACAGTTTGAAAATGATCACTTGATAATAAATTATTCTTTGCATTTAATGGTACAGATCCTTAATAATAACTGAATATAGCAAGCCATGACTATAGAAACATTTCAAATTGTTTAGTTTGTAAATTAATAGTTTTTTTTTTTTTTTTTTTTTTTTTTTTTTTGATGGAGCAAAACAAAGTATGTCTTTCATTTACTGATAAAGTAACTAGCCACAAAGATGATTCAATTGTTTTTTCAGAGTCTTATTTGAATGAGTTGAAAAACGACGGGATTTCCTATTATCATCATAGAAGGGCAAGTGAACTTGAATTAACATTTCCAGATCCAGATTTTCCTTTCCCGACACAGTTGAGTCTTGAGTCTGGTTAAAAATATTTAAGATAACGAAGGATTTACAATTTTTAACAGTCATTATTAAACTTAAGGACTATCATGTTATTAGTTGTGTATCCCCTCAGGGGCAGTGGGCTTTCCACTGTACGGGTGTTTCTTGGCGACCCCGGGGTACCTGAGCCAAGCTGTGAGACCCTCCTCACAGTTCTTCCCGAGCTAGGGCCTTTCTTCTCATCTTTCAAATACAAATACAAATACAAATGCTTTATTGCCATTGACCACAGTACAGTGAAATAGGCAGAGTCACAGTTCAGTTATACAGAAATTCTCCACATCAGTAATTTACAGATATTTAAATAAAATCATAATTATCTAAATTTGATGAAACAAGATACTTTACATAAAAATTAAATTAAATTAAAAAAAACTATATTAAAAAACTAAGTCAACCTCACGATTTAAGAATTCCTCAGTTGAATAAAAAGGATTGACTGATAACCACTGCAAAGTTTTCTTCATAAAAATATTAATCGAAACAGTTCGAGCAGACTCATCTAGTTTGTTATAAAATTTAATACAGTTCGCTCTGTGGGAAGACCCAAATTTAGTCAGCCTATGTTGTGGTATATTAAGTTTAGATTTATTTCGAGTATTATGGCTGTGAATTTCTTCTCTGGTAGTGAACAAATTTAAATGTGTTTTTGTATAAATTAAAATGTGATATATATATAAATTTATTATAGTTAAAATCTTTGTTTGTACAAATAGTGGTCTGCAATGGTCCAAATAGCCAGCTCCACAAAGAGTTCTAATGACTTTCTTTTGAATCAACAAAATGTCATGTACCGCCGATGAGTGACCCCAGAGAATAAGGTCTTAGCTCACCGTCTTTATTCTTTCCTGAGCTAACCTTGCTCACCTTCTTGTTTTCGACCCCGAATCAAGGGTGTCTTTCCACCTTCTTTCGACCGGCGCATGCTGGGGGGTCCTGGGAGTGTCCCTGTTGTGTTGCAGGGACTGATGTGTGCCTCGCACTGCCGATGGTCTCCTCCAGTGTGTCGTCAGAAGCCAGCCGCTTCGGACCTTAGTCAGGGAGTGCGGCATGGATGCAGGGATCGGACTCTGCATTGCCACGGTGCGACCCCCAGCACGTCCGGCACATTTTGTGTATCGGTGCTGGGCAAACGGAGGTTCGGGCCCCGGAGTACCGGGGTAGGGGTGTCTTATTTCCTACGGGGGGTAGACCTCCGAGGGTGTACCCGCTCTCGGCCGATGAAGGGTTGCCCCTTGCCGCACGATGCGCTGGTGACATGAAAGCATGGATTTTATCAACCGAAACACGAAGAACGTAAAGGAGAATGAGCAAGCCGCTTTTAGGCGAAGCTCTATTGTGCAGATTTCTCCGACCTCGAAGACTGGGACGCCGACAGTGGGAATTAAAACCTCCCCCCCCCCACCGGCACCGTTCAAGACGTTAAGTGACGCCGGATCGTCGTCCGAGCCTGAAAAGAAGAAAGTGGAGGTCAATCTAGCGATGAAGGTGACCGAGGCAGAAACCTCAAAAGCCAGGCTCGATGGAATACCTCCCAGGAAGAGCCCTCTTCGTGCGGCATTCGAGCTGCAAATGCTGCGGCAGCAGCAGGACGACGCCCACGAGGAGGAAGACTCATGTCTGAAGAAGATGAAAGCTCTTTTGAAGGAGATGGCCAAGGCCCTCTTAATTCAAAAGAACGTAAACAAGGCCATAAAAGAGGGGATTCCGAAACTCGAAGATTCTCTAGAAGAAATCGAGGAATGCCGGAAAATTAGGCTAAAGGCAGTGAAACAGGAGCGCGATGTCACGAACCGAGTCATCTCTGCTTCGCCTCAAGCTCATCTGGCTGAGTCCCAGACTCAAGCCAGAAAGCGAAAGAAGAGGCAGAGCGGTTCATCGTCGGGAAGCCCTGAGCTCGGGGAGTTGGACTTGGCGCCGAGGCCGGTTTTTGTAACTGCATCATCGCAGACATCTCCTGTCCCGGCTGCTCATTCCATCCCGGGCGCTGTCGTTGTTCCAGCGGCTACTCCTGCAGAGGTTCCTGCTCCGGCGGCTAATCCTGCCTTGGCAGCAAACTCTGCCTCAACACCTTTGGGGGGCTGGAAGACGCGCCTGTCTAAGAAAGAAAGGAGGAGACAGAAGCAAGCTTCGAAAAGTGCGTCGAGGGTGGAGCGGACGCAAGTCTCAAACCCGGTTGGGGAGGCCTCTGGCAAGTCTGTCAGAAAGCCTAAACAACCCAGGCCTAAGAAGCCCAGGACGGAGGCAATCTTGATCAAGCCCTTAGGGGGGCGATCTTTTGCCGATGTTCTGGGTCAGATTAGATCGCAGGCCAAACCGGAAGAGACCGACACCGTTATCAAGTCTATTCGGCGAACCCAGAACGGGGATGTCCTCCTCGAACTGGGGAAGTCGAGTGACAAGATCGGTTTTGCCGCTTCCCTCAAGACTGCACTTGGGGACAAAGGCTCCATCAAGGCCCTAGAACCGAAGCGTTCGGTCGAGATTCGGGACCTTGATGTCCTCTCCACCGAAGATGAGGTAACCCGTGCGATCCAGGTGGCACTCCCGGAGATACCGGCCGATGGAGTGAGGGTATGGCTGACAAAGCCTAACCGAAGTCAACTCCGGATGGCTGTTGCTGAGATGAGCGAAAAGCACGCCAATAAGCTGCTTAGCCTTCAGCACCTCAGAGTCGGTTGGGTCAGTTGCAGGCTCAAACGGAGGGTGGTAGTTTCGAGATGCTTCCGCTGTCTCGGTTTCGGCCACTCCTCCCGAAACTGTAAAGGGCCCGACAGGAGTGCCAACTGCTTCCAGTGTGGAAGCCAGGGCCACAAACGTAAGGAATGTTCCTCGAGCCCCTCCTGCTTCCTCTACAAGGATTCAGGCTCCAGTGCCCTCGGTCACTTACCCGGGTCTGGTCAGTGCGGTGCCTTCAGAGCCGCACTTGAACAGGCAAAAGGCAGCGGCCGGTAATTCGCATCCTCCAGGCCAACCTTCATAGATCCTGGGGAGCTGATAACCTTCTAGATCAGCTCGCCCGAGAACTTGGTGCTGACGCGCTCCTTATCAGTGAACAGTATCGGGACAGAGACCCAAACACTTGGACCTCGGACAGCCTCGGTACTGCTGCATTTTGGGCACGTAATACACGAGATGTCTTGGTGCGGAGTCACGGGCGCGGCCGAGGATTCGTCTGGGTTCGGTGTAGGGACGTGACTATATTCAGTTGCTACCTCACACCCAACGAGGCCGTCCAGGACTTCCGCGACAAGATAGATAGCCTAGAGGAGTGCGTTCTCGGCACCACCGGGCATGTCGTCGTTGGTGGCGATTTCAACGCCAGGGCCGTCGAGTGGGGAATGCCCTCTACCAGCTCCCGGGGAAAATACATCCTGGATTTCATCGCCAGGGCCGGTCTTGTCATCCTCAACCAGGGCGACACACCTACTTTTCGGCGCCCCGGGCAGAGAGGCACGATCCCCGACGTCACCTTTGCGTCTGAGTCGCTCCTTCCGAGGATCTCTGGCTGGAGGGTTGTGGAGGACTACACGGGTAGCGACCACCAATACATCGTTTTTGACCTGCATGATCAGGCAAATCGTCGAGTTTCCGCATCTCGGGAAGGGCCAAGCCGGTGGAACACCAACAAACTGGACGTGGTCAAGTTCACCGAAGTCATCTCTCGGGGAGCGCAGGGGAATCCTGGTGAGGCTGGGGCCGAGGCATTAGTAACATCCACGATGGAACTGATCGTCTCGGCCTGCGACCAGTCTATGCCGCGAAGGAAACCCCGACGCGACAAACAACCCGTTTACTGGTGGACTGAAGAGATTGCGGAACTCAGAAGAACATGTTTAAGAACTAGACGAGCCGCCACAAGAGCGAGAATTCCCGCAGACAGAGTTCGTAAGTCGGAGGACTATAAAGCTGCGAGAAAATCTCTCCGCCAGGCGATAAACAGGAGCAAGGCGAATAGCTGGAGGAGACTTCGTGACGACGTTGACTCTGACCCGTGGGGCCTGGGTTACAAACTTGTAACACAGAAACTCGGCGCCCGCTCTCCACCTTCCATCATGGAGGGCGCCACCATGGGGAGGATCGTCGCTGCGTTGTTTCCTGAACATCCACAGCGACCGCCGGTTGACTTCGGACGGGTAGAGGACGTTCCACTCTTCACTTTCGAGGAGCTGGAAACCTCCGTTCTCTCCCTGAAGAGAAACAAGGCTCCTGGCCCGGACGGGATTCCCAGTGAGGCTTTAAAGAAAGTATTTTCAATCAACGCTGACTTGTTGTTGAGAATGTACAATGCCTGTTTGGTAGAAGGGGTGTTTCCGGCTCCCTGGAAAACAGCCAGGCTTGTACTGATCAGCAAGGGCAAAGGTGATCCCGAACTGCCGTCGTCCCACAGGCCTCTCTGCATGTTGGACACGGCTGGGAAGCTGTTCGAGAAGCTGATCCATTCCCGCCTGACTTCTGCCGTGGAAGCTGCCGGGGACTTATGCCCCCGTCAGTACGGCTTCAGAAAGGGACGGTCAACGATCGACGCTGTCACCGAAGTTCAGAGAGCTGTGGAGAGAGCCGAGAGCCACAACCATTTCTCCCGCCGAGTAGTGCTTCTTGTTACGCTTGATGTCAAGAATGCCTTCAACTCGGCGAGGTGGGTCGATATGTTGGATGCGCTTCGTAACACCTTTCGTATTCCTGCATATCTGTTGCGGCTCATCGAGGATTATCTACGCTCTCGAAGCCTGATCTATGACACGAGGGACGGAACGCGGACGATGGAAGTCACTTCTGGTGCCGCACAAGGTTCAATACTCGGCCCGGATCTCTGGAACGTTGCCTATGACAGCCTCCTGAGGAAACCACTTTGGTTGGGTACGCCGATGACGTTGCAGCTCTCATTGCTGCACGCAACGTTGAGCTGGCCCAACTAAAGTTGAACCGAGTTATGCGGGTTGTCAACAACTGGATGTCCGATCACGGTCTCTCGCTTGCTCTTAGTAAGACGGAGATCGTGATTCTCACGAAGAAGAGGATCGACACCGTCGTCCCGTTTCGAGTGGGAAGGGAGGTGGTCACATCAACTCGTGCCGCCAAATACCTTGGGGTTATGGTGGACACCAAGTTAAGCTGGAGGGATCAGATCTTCCGTACGGCGGACAAGGCCGCTAAGGTAGTTACTCACCTTAGTAGGCTGATGGCCAATGTCGGGGGTCCCCGATCCAGCAGAAGACGTCTGTTGATGTCCGCGGTCCAGTCCGTGCTCCTTTACGGGGCAGAGGTGTGGGCAGGCGCTCTAGATAAGGAGTGCTACAGGTTGCGACTCGCCCGGGTTCAGCGTCAAGCTGCGCTCCGGGTGTGTTCCGCCTATTGGACAGTGTCCGAGCCTGCCATCCTGGTGGTCGCCGGAGTCATCCCTGTCAAGCTCTTGGCAGGGGAGAGGAAAGCGATTAATCAGAGACGTGGCGAGATCGGCAAGGACACGGCAAGAACAGAAGAGCGCTCCCGAACCTTCCAGCAGTGGCAACACAGCTGGGAGCACGACACCCGAGGACGATGGACTGCGCGACTTATCAAGCAGGTCCAACCATGGGTGGAACGGCGGCATGGGGAGGTGGACTACTACCTGACCCAATTTTTGACAGGTCACGGCTATTTTCGATCGTACCTGAACCGGATGGGAAAGACCGGTTCACCGGACTGCATTTATTGCCCGGGTGTTCCCGACGATGCGGAACACACATTCTTCCGCTGTCCCCGTTGGGAAGGGCCCCGCCTGGAGGCCACACAAATATTTGGTGCATTTTCGGTGGACTCGGTCTGCCAAAAGATTTTGGAGGATGAGGGCAACTGGGATTGTTTGTCACAGTTCGTCCGGGGCATCCTCCTGGAAAAGAAAACCGATCTGGACCGCGAAGTGGCCCAGATCCCTTGATAGAGCGGCTGGATAAGGAGCGAGCCCGACGGGCGTAAGCCAAATTTAGGCCTAGCCTGACGTAATGTGATAAACAATTCCAGGTTAGATTCCTTAAGAGTAGAGGAGGTTTTTTAGTGGGTAAACCCGTTTTTTAGGGGAGCCCCACACTACAGGCTGGCCACCTGTGTGCGTAATGCATTTTTCCGCCTCTCCCTCAAAAAAAAAAAAAAAAAAAAAAATTAGTTGTGTATATTTTAAATATATTTCTAAATGGAAAAGTCTTGGTTGTTGTTCAGTTCTTTATTTATTGCAAAGTAATAACTTTCCAATAAATAAAAAAATATAAAAATGAAAACAAAAATAAATAAAACTTTTTTTAGTTCTTTTATAAAATTTTTTGATTTTGTAATTTTGAAAATAACACGAAGAGTTAATGGCATAAGACATTTAGTACATAAAAAGTATAATTTATTGTCTATTTATCTACTTCGCATTCTTAGGAAAAAATACTTCAACTTAACATTTACTGGATTTAAATCTCACAGTTATTTTAAACAACTAAAAATAAACATAATTATAAAATTTAAGTTCACTTTGAAAAATTTGTTTTAAAATAATTAGAAGTTTCAAAATGAATAGTTCTACTTTCAACAGTTTCTCATTAGGTGCTTTAAATTCAATGCATGATTTTTTATCGTCTTCTGATAATATCGAATTAGACAGATGACATGAAATAATCGTAGTTTTTATTGACTACTAAATTGCAAGCCACTTTGCTGCAGCTGCCAGGGCCCCATTCCGGTTGACTTCACTAAGACCCCGCTCGGTGCAACCCCACCGTGCTGTCCACGTGACTAGTTGATGCGGTAACATTCTATTTTTATATCGTCTGTGCACACCTAGCAGCTGTAATAGGGATGAAAATATGAGATAAAACAATAACTGACAATTTAAAAACGGAGAAATGTAAAAAAATCACGATTTTGAAACTAGTCTTATCAGTTCGATGAATATTAACGGCATATTGTAATTATTGAACTTAAGCTATAGCTATAACGAGTAAGCACGGTATGGGGTTTCGGAAAATAAATAAATAAATAAAAATATTAAATGAGGAACATTCATTTTTTGTATATCCAATTCAGAGATGAATAAAAGTAAAGGTAGTTGTACAAACTCTACCACGTAGGGAATTGAAAATGTTAAAGCGTTCATTTCTATTCAAGTTCACTTCCTGAAGCTTTTCTTTGATGATAATGTGAAATCCCTCGACGATTCCAACACATTCAAACTTGGCTGAAAAATCACAGAATTGTCAGTGAGGTTGGGATTATTGACGCACTAAGTAGAAATATGGTTTATTTTGAGTTTCCTAATTTTTAATTATTGATTTTGCACTGTTAATATTATTTTATTGTCACCTTTTCTTATTTGTACAGATTTATAAATATTTTTAAGTAATACGTTAAATTTTACTTTAGTTTTTCTACAACCACAAAATATTTTCTCATGTTTAAACATAAGGTTTGTACTGTCTTGTCTTATGATGTTATACTAAGACAAGGAACATGCAAACTGTCACACTTAAGTAAAGTAGCAAACAAAAAGAATCATATATTATTAACTCCTACAAATAACACAATCTGGTGACGGTCCTTTTGGTACCAAACGTAAAATTTGAATGAATTATTTCACTTAGATTGTTTAAATAAACATTCCATTTAATTGTAAAGATGGTTTTAACCAAGGAATCCAAAATAAAATAAAGAGAAGTTAGGGGTCAAGACATGCAACACCCTCTATGCACCAGGGGTTCTTTTGCACCTATGACGTCACCATTTACTGATACTGGTAATTATAATGATGATGTCATAGGTGCAAAAGAACATCTGGTGCATAGAGGTCGTTGAATGTTTTGACCCCTACCTTATCTTTATTTATTTTAGATTCCTTGGTTTTAACTAGCTCATGATGTTAGTACAAAAATGAAGTAGCGAAATGAGATAAAAATAAGCCTAGATATTGAGTTAAATAATGATAAGTTATATTCTATTTTACTATGTACTTATAGACACATATTAAAAGATAATTATTTTTATGGAAATTCTGAAAAAATATTTTGTCGGTTACTAAATTTAAACTTGCTTTAATTGTATTTAAAATTAAGATATCTATATATACGCAAACACCTAGATGAATTAAATGAAAAGGCCGATCCAATTGGCATATAGCAATAAAAGAGCTAGCGAGTTTCTTAGTTTAGAAACTTGAATTAAAATGCATAAAGTTGGGCAATTTAACCCCCATAATCTTAAATACTCTTACTTTTTCCTGTACCTTAAAATAATACACCGGTCGATTTTCAAGTATAAATTGTATGAAAAGTAGAGTTGATGTTAAATTTAATAAATCGAATAAAAGAGTAATTTTTATGGAAGTACAGTATAGAGGGTGATTGTATAAATTGATTAAACCACTCGTTATACTGATCCCACGAGTACCATTAGAGTTACATACTATTAATAAACTTTCTGTATGAACGTTTTATTCTATTTCCCCCCTATGGACAAGCAAGAGCTTGTAAAATTAAGAGCTTGTGGGATAAGAATCCCACCTTTACTCAAGACATTATCAATCAAAGTTTAGAACAAGAGTTTAAATTAATTTTTAACTGTGTATTTGTAATAGTTTGTATTTACTTTGTATTTACATAGTTAATATATATAATGTTTGTTAGTACGCATTTATATAGCGTTTAAAACGTTTATAAAGAAATACAAATATGTTAAAGTAAGAAAAAAATTACAGTTGGTTGCACGAGACGTGAGACAGCCCACCAGGATTTGTGCTACACATGGGCAGTTTAACAGCCTGAATTTGAAATGAAGACCATAGTAATGATTTTAGTGTATATCATTATAATGATTAATCCCCGCATTGTTGCACAAAATAGAGCCAACCTGCCTAAACTATGGTGGTCTGTCTCACGTCTTGAGCAACCAACTGTAATATAAAAAAACAACATTTACTTTGATAAAAAACACCATTTTGCAAATTAATTTCCAAGGCAAAAAAATATTCAAAATGTTTTTATTCACTGGCATTTGTAAACTTATTATTTTTCAATAATTAAACCATATCAGGCGTATGTTAATTAATAGGTTAAACATGAAGAACATCAGAAAACGAAATGTAGTTTTAAAATCCATTTTAAACGAACAAATCAGGTTGAGAAATTACTATGCAATATAATCATAATTCCTGAAGAAGAGAATAACTTTTCCAAAAATAAGTTACAAGAACTAAATGTAATAGATTCAGTACGGTGGAATTGAAATAACTTTTTATGCGATCAATATCACTAAAGGTTTAGTATTGATGCATAAATCTATGTACAAATACCCCCCGTCGCAGCAGACCTGCGTACTCAGCGAATTTCCAAATTAGTAATATTAATTTCGACCAGCTAAACTTGTAAACAAAATTTCATCACGTGCTCATAAATAGGGAAGTAAATGTCCATTCTCCTTAAGATAAATATAGGGAAAGAGTATGCAGGTGTGCTGCCATGGGGGACACTAAAAGTAGGTTTTTAGCATAGAAAAAATTTATTTCGACCATATAAAGACATATAGTAAGTTTCATCAATATCTGTCCATAAATAAAAGAGTTTGCCTATTCTCCATATGATTAACATGGGAAAAGAGTATGCAGGTTTGCTGCCATGATAAGTACAAAAACCAAGATTTTTTACCTTAAATGGATGAATCTCAACCAAATGAAGCTAAATACCAAGTTTCATCCAAAAATATTGGTTAATAAGTGAAATATTAACACATCCTTATTCTCCATAAGATTAACATTGGAGCCCTAAAAGACAATGTACTGTCTTTAGACTTTGTAATATCTCGGTAACCAATGGAGATAGAGCAAAGCTTCAAAATACTAAATTGTGTGTTTTTTTGAGCTAAATCCAATGGTCAAAATAAAAATTTAAAATATTTAAAATTTACATATGAAAAATGCAAAAAACCCATTTTTGGGGTACAAAACCCCCCAAAACTACCCCTTCCGGTAGGTCGATCGGTCTGGTTTTCGAACTCATCCGAATAAACGTAGGATTACACATCTCTACCAAATTTGGTGTCGATTGGACCATTTTTACGAGAGTTATCGTGTCTAGGGACACATATATACATATATATATACATATATATATATATATATATATATATACACATATATATATATATAAAATTTTTAATGACTATTATTTTTGGTCTCTGGGCACCTAAAAACGAAAAAGTAACATGGTCCCGGGCTTAGGTCTTACCATGAGACCTACGGTAATAGCTTATTCCCTATGGGAAATTCGCTAAAAGAACTGAATAATATAATGATAAATGTCACGACAAAATGCGATGCAAGCCAGAATAAGTTAGCTAAAAAACTCACGAACTGTAAAAAATTTCATGAAAAATTAAAAGAGAATTCATTGTAAATCAAGTCGTAGTAAATAGAATTGAATCGTTCAATATATGAATGAGAAATGAAAAACATTAAATAACATTAAAACTAAAACAAAATATTTATTTGACCTAGAGAGTGCAGGAAACCACTGTTTAAACGTTACAATTCACTGTGTTTGTCCCAGATCTTATTTTATCCCATTTCCGCAGGGAAATAAGATGTGTTATGTTCCTCCCCAAAGATCTCTGATGATACTAACATTTTGTCATATCCTCAACAACAACTAACCCAACTATAGAAAAGTATATGTTGTAAGTTACATCCCTGATTATATTTCTGTATTGGAATACTTGCACTTCCATTCATAGGTTTTATGATGTGATACAAAAATATTTTATTAATTTCTTGATAATCATTGTTTCTACGTGTTGTTAATCACAAATTAAAAATAATACACATTGTACGTCAGACAACACTTTTATTTAAAAAGGTGATAAGTGACATTTAAAAATGTGATAGGTGATAAAAATATTTTATCACCTAATCATCCAATCAAAACAATATATGATTTGTTTGACTCGAATATTTAAAAATTTATTTTTACGAAACTAATGGTTTGGTCTAGTTATTCGTTAGTCCTCTTATTTGATATTTAACTGATTTATCATCATAAAATATAAGACATTGAAACTTGACTTGATGCATGAAAAGTTAATGAAGATAAGTTGAAGTGAACGGATTCCTCCTGAGCGGATAAACAAACTTTTGTATCGGTGTTTCTTTTCTGGGTTTCTTCAGAAAAGCCTTCTTTGATCTTTTAATCGAAAATCAGAGCAAAGATAATATAAAATCCTTTTATGCAGTGTACTCCTCATATTTTACCTCTGCTCCTTTACTTTCCTGTATACTATACCTCGCAGCATGACTTTTATACCCGATATAAAAAGGTATTAAAATTTGTTGTCCCGAATGCTAAGGTTTGTTTGTATGAATAAACTATTTGTAAATTCATTTTGTGTAATTTTTTTACAGTTTACATTATTTGTAAGATCTACAGTTCCTAGTGTATTTGACCTTTCCCCGAGGTAGAATTTTGAGGTTGGGATGAAATAAAAATTAAGGTCAGCTATATACTCTAAAACAAGTAATGTTTGCTCAGGCAAAGTTTTTTTTCTGCCCACGGACTTTATATTTTTTTGTTGAATATGAGATTTTTGGTCACAAGGAGTCGTTTCGAGTTGGTCCCATATCTGGAAAAATCCGGTTTTCGTTTAAAAGACCTTCAAATTTCCCACGTTATCCTTATGGAGATTTTTGTAGCCACGAACGCGCTTTGTCTAGAATGGGAAGTGATACTTCATAAATTTATTGATCATAAGCCAGGTCCTCCTGGTACTTTTTATTTAACTTTGTAAATATAACAACGTACATAAGTATACAGCGTAATTTAAGAGTAGACAAATTACTTAGGGCATTTGATTTATTAGAATATATCTATTATAAACCACATTACATAAACCATTATTCAGCTTTTTGCCTTTACAAAGTTTCAATACGAAGTACCCATGTATTTTATAAAAAAACACCAAATAACACGCATTCTGTTATATATTCTACAACTTTACATATCTGGTGACTTTTTTAAAGAGTAGGTCTACAGGTATCAAAACAATGAACTGGAAATTCGGTTTGTTATACGAGTAAAATAATTTATTACCCGAATATAAACTTCAAAAGTCCAAACACGATATGGCGAACCAGCAATAAAACGGTTTTATTGCTGTTGATAACTAAGCTGGCGACGACGACGGGGACAGGCCGCACGCTACATACAGCCACAGCCCGCGGTCGATGGCACAGGCACAGCGGTGGGCTGTCTTGGGGCCGAGGGATCACAGATATTCATTGATTCAAATACTAAAATATATATTTTGCAAGTTGGTCTATTTGATGAAAAATAAACTATTAATGTATATTTTGCGTAATTACAAAATTATAAATTTATTTCTGGTCTAAATATGTTTACATATGGTTTGTTTTGTCACACAACACCTTTTCTAAAATCATCTTAAACAACTGGATGTTTTTATTATTGTTGTTATAATATTATCATTGTTACAATGTTAGAATGATAAAAAACTTGCTTTAGTGAGTGTTACGAAACTCATAATTCACTCAAATGGTATGTTCGGTCTCCTTAAAAAATTTATATTCTTATCAACATCGTTGGAGTTTTCTTAAAAACATATTTTATGTTGTGATGAATTTAAATTTTAACAAAATTATTTAAGTTATACAATTAATTGTTTTATTCTTGTACATTTAATTTCGTGTAACCTAGTTTGTACTAACATTTATAAACGCTGTATATGGTTAAAAAAAGATCGCTTTATTACTTTTACAAAAATTTTATGAAGCTAAATGACACTATAGTCATTTATTTATGTATAGGTTTATATAAGTATACGGAGTATACTTATATAAACCTTGTTTATAATAATAAAAATCATCGTCAAAAAGAGAATAAAGATAAAAGGTTTCTAAGAAAAATGCTTGACATGAAAAAACAAGGAATTATAAAAAATAAAACCGTCTCTTCTACACATTTTGACATTTATATAGCTACTGTACTCATTCATTTTGCCGTATTCTATGCAATACTTTGCAGGTACGAAACTCATTCTGTCCGGTCGAGACAGAACATGAGGTATCGATCAACATCGACCTCCAACCTCCGTGCATTGACAGGTTGATGAGATAACATTAATTTATCAACGTTTCAACTGTATTTTCAACACCAGAATAACAAATTTTTCCCAACAATTCTTGCTCTGTGTACTTTGATTAAATTGACATGAATGACATTTAGCAAAAAGCTACTCTTAACTAAATCTCTATTATTGATTCGGCACTAAGTTAATAATTCAAAGGCAAAAGTAATTCAATTTCTGATTAGGATAACTTGAACATGTGACAATTATTTATTTATTTTTTTTGTGACAATTATACTTATAAACATTTTTTCATCTATCGGTGCCAGATTGAACAAACCCACACAGTCCCTCTAACAGTTTGCTGATTTAAGTGTGTGTAATTGCTAATGAAGAAGAATTTAAATTCTTCCATCTTTTAATTGTAGTTTAGCTATCAAAAATTGTATTTTATTTTTGGAATATTTGACCTCTATGACATGTGTTCTAAACAAAGTTACTGGAATAAAAATAAACATGTCGTTACTGTTTTAAGAAAGTGGTTACGTGGACGCACGCAATTCCAGCTAAACTACACGAAAAGGTCAAACTGAAATGTGTCGAAAAGAAAGTGATGTAAACCTACAAATTACAACAACCTTAGGAAAAGCCAATATGGATATAGTATAGTAGGCCTAAACAAGTAATTAAAACAAATCATGTTAAATAATATAAGTATAAATAAGTATAATATAAATAAAATAATATAAGTATCTAATCATTATTCGAAATGGACAATAATAATAATCATGCAACTGTTTTGAGATTATCGGAATGAGTTTTGTATTAATAAATAGAAAACTAAACGTTAAGATCAAATCAGAGTGGGTTGTTCGCTAGTTAAACATTTACATTAAGTTGCGAAAAAGATAAAAAGTCTTATTTCACGAATACACTCCTACGAATACTCTTGATTAAGAAATATTTCAAATCCTGATAAGTTTGGTTGTAGATAAATTTTTATTTACTCCTTTTTATATTTGATAAAAATAACAATTTACTAGAAAATTCAATGAATTGAAAGATATCTTCAATTACGATAATAAAGGTTGATACACACTCACAACTTTTTTTTCTAAAAAGTAAGAATGCGAAACAAAAGTAATTGAAAGAATTAAAACTTAACTTCGCGTGGGGATTAAACATTGTGGGGGGGGGGGTTGACTAGGGGTGCCCGTTTTGGCGTTTCAATCGCCTTGGTTTGGTCCAGATCTTATTTTGTCTCATTTCCTCAGGGAAATAAGATATGTTATCTTTGAGCCCCAAGTTCCCAAATATAGCGAAAAGATTACTACTTGAAAATACGTTGGTAAAAATATTTTTGTTCACAGTTTACCAATAATAACATAAATATTTAGAGCGTTACACTTCAACTGAAATCCTAAACTCTCATGGTTATTTTGCAAATAAAAAGTAAATAATAAAACATGTGCCATGTCTCCATTTGTTATGTGTCTGTCAGTATAGGACTCTTAATAGGGCATTGTTCGTAGGGCACTGTTAACAGGCTGCCAGTGTAGGAATGTTAATTTATATAATTGACCATAGTTAAATTTCTACAGACACAACTAAAAATATTCAATACGGTAATCGTAAAAAATAAATTAATTTTGATAAAACTTAAATCAATACGGAATGGGAAAATTGTTATTATTCTTGATGAAAATCTGATTTTTGTAAACAAACTTATGCAATTTGTAAGATTTAATACAAAAATAACAAAAAAAGTCTTTAGACTAAAAGTGATATTATTTAAGTAGACTCGTGAAAAGCATTGAATTAATTTGTCATCAATGTCATCGATATTATGTGGGTTAAAGAAATTTTGTTTATCGTGTAAATCCTTAGAAGTTGGCATTAGCCTACGATAAGTTTTTAAACACTTATAATTCAGAATGTAACACACATACTTTAAGCATGCATAAAATCATAATGGGTAGGTATTTAATTGGCCAATAACAACAATGTCAAAACTTTTTAAAATTACCAAAAAATTGCTAATAATATTGGAATCTATTAACACAAAATATACTTGTAATAAGATGACAAACACAAAGTTGTTTAGTATGTCTAAGATTATTTTGCAAAGTATAAATAACAGTTTAACTATACAGACACCCGAACAGGTTTGGTAAATACATCCCATATCAGTGTCTCGTTTACGGTGCTCTTTAAGATATCTTTGATCGTTTGATCGGAAATCAAAACCGATATGATATAAAATCAGGTCATGTCTTTCTCACTTTTTTTGCCTTAAAACTAATTCTAACTCTCATTAAACCATGTTAAAAATATCGCAATCTACATAATGATAGGTCAGTTTCTAAAATCTTTAAACCGGAAAATTTATCATTTTACTGATACGATTTTATTAATTAATGGGTCGTTGGAAAGCTCTAATATAGATTTGCAAATAATTATGAAAGTTTGTTTTTGTTAGCATTTATGGTGAAAAAGTAAAAAATATGTTTTCCATAAAAAATACGTTACTCGTTTTTTTTAAAGTTGTTTTTAATATGTAGCCAATTTTCGGCTGCCTTAATCAGTATTTATGAAAAAGTAACCTAGTTTTTTTTTGGTTAGGAAATTTTATGCTATTTCAAAATATTACCTTCCACTTAAGTCCATTTTCTCAACATTTAAGTTATTTGTAAAAAATACAAGCAACCTAAAAAAAACCTTTAACATCACACATTGGCCTAGCTTTGTTGAAATTTACGATTTTTATTTAATTTTGCATCTTAGCAATTGATTGGACATTTGATTTTATTATCTTTATATTAGAAAATTATTATTTTTTAATATTTTATTTTGAAAATAATTTAAATTAATTTTATAGTATTTCACAGCAAAAAAGCATACAATATGTATTATTTTTCTAAACATTGTTGCAGTTGCACACAGAGGGCTGTGTTATTAATACAGTAGTTATAGTTATAAATGATTATGTGTGTGTAAAATCTTGAATATTTATTTATTTCTTTAATTCAGAGATGTTATGATTGTTTAGTTTAAGAACGATTTGAGCGTAAAGTTACAGTAATTTTCAATTTAACAAAGCAAAATATATATTTTTGCCAAGTACAACTTTTTACACTTACTTTGTTAACGATGAATTATACATAACCACGGAAACGTTTAAGGTACAGTCACATCAATAACAATCATTACTATTATTTTAAGCCCCGTCATTATTAACACTGTACAAACTCGTTATTACGGTAATTGGTTATATGAGATTATAGAATCCGAATATCACTGTCATTATATATTAGCTCTATTAACCAAATAATTATAACCAATACCTAGCATTGATAGCTTTGAAGTTATAATACCAAACTATTATAATAACATGTAATGATGTGATGATTACAATAACCACTATATCCATGTATATTGGTTATTATAACCATTACACTAAATTTAATTATAACTAAATACACGACAACTTCCCTATATAATCAGTACTGGTCATTATACATAAAAACTGTACATTACACAATTAATTCACCTTCTTAAAGTTATAAAAAGACTAAAAAACTTGATAATTTAATTTTGAGAATGTTATAACTGTTTTGTATCTTAAAGATGGGGAATGGAACCTATAAGACGAATGTAGGATCTTCAGTTATTGATCCCTAAACTCCACTAGGTGACAGGTTGACGGGTTGATAGTATGAATTATTTAGCGTTCAAATTTAGCTTTCACTTCCAGTAAATACCTTTGGTACGTGCGAAAGGTTTCATAATCTTAATTTAGGAAATAATGGGAGTCGTGACTTGAATGTAAAATTATATTAACTGTGTAGATATGCATTCATCTGGTATACATTTGACAAGTAAATAATAAGGTAATTAGATCGTAATATAAAAAAGTACTATATACTATTTGTCACTACCGTATAGTTATAGTCAGTCATGAGTCAGAGTTCAAACGGAGCGGACGTATCGCGGTGTGGTTATCTTATCTGTGTTCCCGTGTAGTAGTGGCTATCGTTGCTTATCCTCGTGTCCCGCGCTATTTAATATATTTAGTAACAACTTGAAACTTTGTATATATTTTTTAAATTATGTCTAATTGCCAAGTGTGTTTATCTGCTATCAAAAAGAATCAGACAAAACTAACGTGCAGTGACTGTGCAAAATTATTTCACGCAAAATGTGTTAGAATGGCTCCAACGGATTTGGCGTATTTGGAGGAGCAGAACGCCATTTGGAGGTGTGAACCGTGCGGCGTAGTGCGGCGGAAAAGTATGCATCTGGACACTAGTGCACAAGAAGGTACGATAACTTTAGAGGACATTATGAAGGCGCTGAGTGAAATAAGAGATGAACAAAGAAAAAATGTGAGTGATTTTAATGAGTCGTACGGTTTACTGCATAGTAAACTCGAAGAAAACACTGAAACGTTGCAGAGCGGGATTGAAAAAATTGAAAATTTTGTGAAAATAATTGATGATCTGAAATCTGAAAATAAAGTTTTAAGAGAAAAAGTTGTTAATCTGGAAAAAAAGGTAGATGACTTGGAACAGTATTCGCGTAGGAACTGTGTTGAGCTGCAAGGTATTCCGGAAGTAAATGATGAGTCGGTAGTGCAAATAGTCAAAGATGTTGGTCATGCTTTAAATGTAACCATTACCGACGAAATGATCGATGCTTGCCATCGCGTCGGCAGTAAGAACAATGCATCTCGACCACGTGGCATTATCGTTAAATTCGTTCGCCGTACTGATAAGGAACTTTTAATTGCTAAAAGGCGAGAGAAAAAGCGGGACTTTTCTACGAGGCGTATTGGACTAGCAATGGATAAACCGATATACGTAAACGAGTCCCTATCTCCAGCGAGAAGACGACTCCTCGGACAGGCTCGTGAGGTGAAGAAGACACGCAATATTAAGTATCTGTGGCTTCGAGGCGGCAACATCCTCATGCGCGCCACCGATGGTTCGCCGGCGATCGAGATAAAATCTGCAACCGACTTCGATCAACTGTAAACTCTCACCAACGCAACATGTGTGTTTTGATCTTCATTCAATGATTGGTATAATTAATGCACTTTTAGTTATTAAGCCTCTATCTTTTATATTTATATTTCCATTAAATTGAAACACTCAAATGGTAGGCTATATTATTACAGTAATATTACATCAATATTGTTAGGTAATTTTTATTTTATTATGTGATTTTATTTCAGAAAAAATAATACGAAATTTTTAATATGGAAGGAAAAAGTTGTTATATAATACATCAAAACATCCGTAGCTTGCGACAAAATTTTGACCGTTTTGTAGCTGAGCTGAGCGTAATGGAAGAATTGCCAGAAATAATCATATTAAGCGAAATTTGGATTAGTAGGGATGAAGCCATATTTTATAAACTACCTAATTATGACCTGATTTTATGTTCAAATGAAAGTTATCGCGCTAGCGGGGTAGCGGTTTATAAAAAAAATTCTGTAAATATTACACACAGTGAACAGTTAGGATTAAAATCAGCGGATATTTTAATGTTACAAATGTTTTTTTCAGGTAATGATTTTATTTTATTTGCTGTTTATCGTTTACATAGTTGTACAATACAATATTTTATTAACGAATTTAATTCATATTTAAGCAGAAATAACAAAAATTTCAAGAATTGTATTGTGATGGGTGATATAAATGTTGATTTATTAAAGACAGATGATAATGATGTTGATTGTTATAAATTAATGATGGCTGGATATGGGTTTGAAGCGCTGATAATGCAACCGACAAGAGTAACTGCTACGACGCGATCGTGTATCGATCATGTCTACTTGAGGATGTCATGTAGAGAAAAGCGGCCGTGTGCGGTGGAGGCGGCGGTGGTGGAGGCCGACGTGACCGACCACTACATGACGTCGTTGCGGCTACGGTCGGCCGGCCGCCCTGCCGCCGAGCCCGCCGCGGCTACTCGTGCTGTTATCAGTTACGATAAGCTGGACGATATGTTGGCGAAAGTGGACTGGTCTGATATCTATAGGCAGGATTAATGCTTCTGTGGCTTATGATTTATTTGAAATTAAAATACAATCTTGTCTTGAACAATGTAAAATAGTGACTATATTAAATAATAAAAATCGTAAGTTAAAGCCTTGGATGAATGATTACATTTGTAATCAAATTAGAAAAAGAAATAGTTTATATAAGAAAATTAAACATAGACCACAGAATGATAGATTTAGACTATATTACAATTCTTTTAGAAACAGTTTGAAACAAAAAATTGAGTTAACTAAATCAAATTATTATAAAAATAAACTGGAAAATAATATTGGTAATCATAAAGGTACTTGGAATACTATTAGGAACATGACTGGTCAGAACATAAAGGATGAACAATTTCGTTTGCAAGTTAATAATACAATGATTTCAGACCCAGAAATAGTTGCTAATAAATTTAATGATTTCTTTATATCAGTAGCGGATCAAATAATAGAAAATGGCTCATTGCCGAATAGTTTTGATAACCTTCAATGCAAAATAAATTTTAGTCAAATTCACGAAAGGTCATCCTTATTGTTAGGGCCGGTGTGTTGTGATGATATTATAAAAATAGTCAAGTCTCTAAAAAATGGTAAATCACCTGGGATTGATGGTTTCAACTCATTTTTTGTTAAACGTATCTGTCCAAGGATAGCTGAAGTTTTTACATTTATTATAAATTTAAGTTTTATCACGGGCATTTTTCCAGAAAGATTTAAAAATGCTGTTGTAATACCAATTTATAAAGGGAATTCGCCCTACATTTGCTCTAATTTCCGCCCAATTTCGTTGATTTCGACTTTTTCAAAAATAATAGAAAAAATAATGAAAGAAAAACTTATTAGCTTTTTAAATAGGATAAATTTTTTTAGCAATAATCAGTATGGGTTTCGAGTAGGGATGAATACAGAACGGGCTCTGTTAGATTTTATTAGCAAATTAAATGAAGGGATTAATAATGGTAAGTGTGTGAGTGGGCTTTTCTTAGATATACAAAAGGCATTTGACACAGTGAACCATGCCATTTTATTAGAGAAATTATACAACTGTGGGGTCCGTGGTGTAGTACATGATTGGTTTTCTAGTTACTTACATAATAGAAGGCAATGTGTTAAAATCAAAGGTGTTTTAAGTGAAATGGGTGTTATCAGGCACGGAGTCCCCCAGGGATCTGTATTAGGAGCAACATTGTTTCTTATATATGTCAATGATCTTTGCAAGGCTTCTTTAAATGGCCAAATCACCGCCACGGCCTTATGTTACATAAGTAATACGTGGGATGATTCCGAAAGAAAAATTTTAACTGATCTGGAAAATTTAAAATGTTGGTTTTGTAAAAATAAATTGGTTCTCAGCACACAAAAAACTAACTGCATTAATTTTAGTTTAAGGGGATATACTGAATTTAATAATCAAATTACATATAAATGTTTAGATTGTTTAAATACGCTTAATACTTGTGTAAATTGTTCGGAAATCAGAGCAGTCAAAGAAGTAAAATACTTGGGTGTAATTCTAGATAATGAATTAAGCTGGAAAACACATATAATTAAATTAAAATCAAAACTCATATCAGGAATTAGACTTTTTTACCACTTGCGGGACATATGCCCAATCCAAACTCTGCGCTGTTTATATTTTGCTTTAGTGAATAGTAGATTAGAATATGCTATAATTGCTTGGGGTGGAATGTATAAATCAACAATAAAACCTGTGGAGAACATTCAAAAATGGTATGTTAAATTAATTCTGAAGAAAAAGTTAAGGGAACCATCACATCCATGTTTTGTTTGTTTGAAGATTCTGCCGTTACGTTGTATTTATATATTTAAGGTTTTGAAAGCTTTTTATCTAATAAGTGGAAATTTACCATCAAATATTAATTTTTTTAGACAAGGACTTAGAAGTGCTTGTAATTTTAGAGTTCCTAAACCAAATTTAACTTTTTACACTAAAACATTTAACTTCGCAGCACCAAGACTTTTTAATAAATTGCCGCAAAATATAAAAGAGATAAAAAAGTTAAATAAATTCATCAAAAGTGTCAAAGATTGGCTCTTAAGTATGGATAGAAGTAGTGTTGAGGATCTTTTAACTATTATTCAGTAAGAAATTTATTTGCTTTTATAATGTACATTACTGTGGTATGTTAGTATATCAATAAGTTTCTTTAAGCTTCATTATACAAAGAAAAAGTAGAGTATTGTCATTTTAGTTTGTTAAATGAAAATAATACTTAAAACATTATTTCCTCAATTAAGTATTTTATCTATATTTAAATTCACGAAGGATAAGTTTAAGTTAATTATTTTGTTTTTTCATGCCAAAAATCTAGAAGTGTAGTTATAAATGAATATATGGGATTGTAATAATACTTATTTTTAGTGTCTGCCACCGAGTATGAACTCTTATCTAATAATAAACTTATCTGATGGAATCCCTAATCAGGCTTTGCCTTTGGGACCCTATTTTCCTCTTGAAATTGTATATACATTTTTGTAACAGGAATTTCTTTATGTTAGTCTAGATTTGAGCGCTTCTATGATCTTGTTTTGTTCCTAGTACTAAGTATTTTGAGGAAATAAATCATTTATTCATTTATTCATATAGCATTATTTTTACGAGATTACAAAGTTGTATTTATTTTAAAATTATATTTCGAAGACTTAAAACTGTCAAATAGACAAATATTTTCTTATAAATATTTCCAAATAGTATTTAACTTTTTCATATTGGTAATTTTTTTGCAGTAAAAATATTTCTGTAGTCCTGATTACATAGTGTGACCGATACATTGTATGGTAACTACTGCAAGATTGAGTAGGCTACTATTTTAAAATATATTATATGCATTTTTACAACAAAAATAATTAAATAACTTTAAATAAATTTTCTCCTTAAACAGGGATTCTTTAAATGAAAGTTTCAACAAGCTAAGCAATGTATAAACTGGTGAAATGTGCGTCAAGTGGTAGCAAACCACCCTGGGGTCTCTTCACTGCTACGAGCGTATAAATGGTGACCCCCAAGAGACTCTAGGGTTGCTCTGTATGTCTAGAAACAGTTAGTTTGATCTGATTAAAAAGTTTTTATTTGTATAATTTATATTTTAATCTTTGATCAATTTTACGTTAAAAATTACAAACGCGAGTACTTGGGCTGGCGTCAACAAACTAGTAGTCGTATATCAATATTAACGTAAAAAAGTATAATTTGTGAAATAATTAAATGGTACTAAAAAATTTAGCACAAAAAAGACGTATTCAATTTTTCCACCCTTTTCGATAAGTTCACCCACTAATTTAATGAAATTACATATTTTTCATTAGGGTATATTATTGATTTTGGCTTTGGGTTTAAAAATTAATTCTAAACAAAAGTGTATGCAAGTTTCTTTAATTGTCTAATCAAGAGTCATGACTGACTGTCACACCATGTTTTATATTCAAGAAAAAAGCCGAACTTTCTTTTGATTTTGAGATTACGTGTTACAAGTTCCGCCTCCAGTAATACCAAGATGAAGATAAATACTGTGCGGTTTAAATTCAGTTGTATTGCAATAGAGCAAGGCTCAGCGATGACATCACGTGTAACAAGTTCCGGCTCCAGTGAGACTAAGGTGTAGATCAGAAATGTTCGGTTCACATTCAGTTGTATTGGAATATAGCAAGGGTCAGCGATGATTTCATGTGTAACAAGTTCCGGCTCCAGTGAGACTAAGGTGAAGATCAATACTGTGTGGTTCACATTCAGTTGTATTTGAATAGAGCAAGGCTCAGCGATGATTTCATGTGTAACAAGTCCCGGCTCCAGTGAGACTAATGTGATGAAGATCAATACTGTGTGGTTCACATTCAGTTGTATTGGAATAGGGCAAGGCTCAGCGGTGATTTCATGTGTAACAAGTTCCGGCTTCAGTGAGGCTAAGGTGAAGATCAATACTGTGTGGTTCACATTCAGTTGTATTTGAATAGAGCAAGGCTCAGCGGTGATTTCATGTGTAACAAGTTCCGGCTTCAGTGAGGCTAAGGTGAAGATCAATACTGTGTGGTTCACATTCAGTTGTATTTGAATAGAGCAAGGCTCAGCGATGATTTCATGTGTAACAAGTCCCGGCTCCAGTGAGACTAATGTGATGAAGATCAATACTGTGCGGTTCACATTCAGTTGTATTGGAATAGGGCAAGGCTCAGCGGTGATTTCATGTGTAACAAGTTCCGGCTTCAGTGAGGCTAAGGTGAAGATCAATACTGTGTGGTTCACATTCAGTTGTATTTGAATAGAGCAAGGCTCAGCGATGATTTCATGTGTAACAAGTCCCGGCTCCAGTGAGACTAATGTGATGAAGATCAATACTGTGCGGTTCACATTCAGTTGTATTGGAATAGGGCAAGGCTCAGCGGTGATTTCATGTGTAACAAGTTCCGGCTTCAGTGAGGCTAAGGTGAAGATCAATACTGTGTGGTTCACATTCAGTTGTATTGGAATAGGGCAAGGCTCAGCGGTGATTTCATGTGTAACAAGTTCCGGCTTCAGTGAGGCTAAGGTGATGAAGATCAATACTGTGCGGTTCACATTCAGTTGTATTGGAATAGGGCAAGGCTCAGCGGTGATTTCATGTGTAACAAGTTCCGGCTTCAGTGAGGCTAAGGTGATGAAGATCAATACTGTGCGGTTCACATTCAGTTGTATTGGAATAGGGCAAGGCTCAGCGGTGATTTCATGTGTAACAAGTTCCGGCTTCAGTGAGGCTAATGTGATGAAGATCAATACTGTGCGGTTCACATTCAGTTGTATTGGAATAGGGCAAGGCTCAGCGGTGATTTCATGTGTAACAAGTTCCGGCTTCAGTGAGGCTAAGGTGAAGATCAATACTGTGCTGTTCACATTTAATTCTCATAACTTTTTATTAGGTCTAAAATTTTAATGAATATATTGAGTCCTGATAAAATATTTTGCTTCAAAATATTAGGCTATCTGCACCAAATGGTCAGCATCCATTTAAAGTCACAGTAAAAGACCATTGTAAAAAATAGTTATTAATGGTTCAAATTTTCATTAGTCTGATAAAAATAAAAAATTATTTTCTTAATTCTTTAACATAACATTTTAGTTTTTATATTCTACGTTAAAATTTACATTATTAAATTCCCTAAAAACTGTAGCCATGATTGGCAATACTGCATGTATCGCTGACTTCGTCTCCAATGTTTACCTCTATATTGGCAACACTGCCCGGAGTGTATTATAGTATAGAACGTGAGCGAAACCGCACAACTGCCTTCTGTATTGATCTGGAGTCGGAGTCATACTTTGTCACCGCCGACGCGGTCACCGATACTTGAAGAGGATGTTAAACCCTCTCAAAAGAACCTTTAAATTCCTCTACGAATTCCAATGTTTTTGTACCTCTTCCCCAACAAGATGCTGTTGTGTTCTTTTTGTAACAAGTCTTCCCCCTGCTTTCGTTAATACATCTCTAATTTTATCAGTCTTAATTATTTGTCTTCACACTGTGTTTCATCATGAGGGCAAATATCTTCGGAACAAAAACCAATAGTTGATGATGTCGCCACTTCCACCGTTTTTATTGATATGAAGCTTATTATTATTTACGAAAATATTCCGATGAGAGTTAATGCATTGTTGCCAAATATACCTAAAACACAATTTTATTCTACCGGGTGTCCCAGACCACCCGTACATCATTTTAAAAATTAACAGAATTAATTTCAAAACAAAAACCAATTTTTTGTCTATCATCATCAGTGGCATTTTTAACGTTTTGACGGGGAACAGTCAACAGTCTTGTTACTAGCTAACATCGACCAGTTGTTAGAAAGCACCCTTAATTAATAGCCAATGACAAATGATGAAGTGTGTCGTTATAAGTAAAACGTTGACGCTCAATCGATTGACACCAATTTCAATGTACAGGCTGTACAAGAAATAAACTTCAGACCGCAAGTTGCTAATTTTGAATACTTTAATTTAATTTTAAATATTCCACCATAAAATATCGATTATTAAGTAATAAGTCAAAGACATTATTGTACTTGTACATGTTTGTTTGACAAAAAATGTTCAGGGATAATGGATTTGAAAATTTGATCCATCCTATCCTTATGGGAAAAATTACATTTTTAACAACCATTGCCTCCTAAACTATTACGATAATGAGTACGAATTAAATTGTAAAGTTGTCGTATAATTACGTGTACAGTTTAAAAAACTTCATAAAAAGTGAGGGTTTGTATATAACATTAGTGACTTCCGGTAACAAAGTTGACTTGTAGTACAACCTGTACATTGAAATTATTGTCAATCAATAGAGCGTTACCGTTTTACCTATATAATGGCACAATTAGTTTTTGTTGAAAATGAATTCTGTTAATTTAAAAAGGGTGTACGGGTAGTCTGGGACACCTGGTATATTGCTCATGGTAAACATAACAACAAATCGCAACACTGCTTAATGAGAAGGGGTGATGTTTAAAATAGGACACTGACACTACAGCAGGTGGATAAGTCCCTGAAGATTTATTAAGACTATAGACCTCAATTTTATAGGTTGAGTTATTAATTTTTCTCATTTATAACGTTTGAAATGATATTTTATGGAAATTATATTTTACGCGTGAAAAGACTTCTTATTATGTTGAGCAATTGTATTTAGATTAATTCCTAAAAGAAAATTAATCTTTCATGGTTGGACTCAACAAAGTAAGGATACTTCAAAATATCATTTCATTGTTTTATCGTTTCGAATTTAAAGTTTTCTTCTAGAGAATGTAAAATACAGAATCTTGTCCTCTAAATGATTAAAAAATTTGTGCAATACCCAACAATAACCATGTTTCATCCTAGCCGGTCCTCACATGGCACCACGCGGGTTCTCCTGGCGCTGGCGTTGGGAACAAAGAGATAAAGGTCGACATATTATTTATACACCCTCCCCTGAGTGAGGTAAAACTCTCCCTCCCTCATTCCTCTCACTCCTAAATATTAGAGGGGAGGGCTTTGATTTTCGAAGGTTTACTTATAGCTTAATATTTAACATGTACTGCGATGGATGACTTCTTTATTATCTTAGTACTTCAAGCATCAATGCATTTTTAAACACACTGTTCCTGAGTATAGCGTTTTTTGTTACACACCAGTAGTATACATGCTCCTATCATTAAACTAGTGTTAAAAATAAAAAATAAAGTTGAAAGGAAAAAGATGTGAAGAACAGTCTTGGTATTTTGGTAATATGCATGTATAATGAGTGATTTCATTTTATATACGGTTTATCTTATTAAGGGCGCGCTCTACGTGTCTGCCGCGCTCGGATGCAAGGTTTAGAAATATCTGCGTTCGTCATCCCAGTCATAAACCGGTATAAAATATCTTGATGTAATTCTTTTCGTAAAATAATATTTTGCTGAATTTAAAATTTCTAGAATAATTAACATTATTGGGCACGGTGATTGCTAATAATGTTGAAAGAAGCGTCTTTTTAATAACTTTTAACGCATTACAAATTTAGAGAAAACATAAATAAGGGTGTTCGTACAATAACATATTAACAACAAGAATCTGCACTTAGATCAATAGAAAGTTTAAAGATAACGATGAAAGAGAGGTGATACAAAAGGTCTGCAACTTAAAAAACATCGTTATTAGACCACCGATCTATTAAGTACAAAAAAATCATGAGGGTAACAATATTTAAAATCACCCTTAATATATTTTCCAATATGTGACATTCCTCGCCTAGCGGCAGTTTACAAACTTGCTGGACGATTTTGACCCTGAGGTAGAGATCACCCTTAAGATTAAACAGAGGAATCGCCTTTTCCAAAATTCTAAAAGTTGATCATAGTGCAAAGATATTATATAAAAGTTAAAAAAAATGGTCTTATTAAAACCATTTTTTTAGTTAATTTATTTTTCAAAGAGATACAGAGCCACCAGAACAGCAAGAAAACTTATAATTGTTTTATGTTTGGATATATTCTCCTAAGTTCGCTCCGTACCGAACTAGTAACAAATTACATCTTTTTTTGACATATCTTTTTTCAGCTTTGATTAAATTAATGTAACCTATAACTAAGAGAAAAGTACTTATTTACCCTCAAAACGCTGTTATTATATTGTCCTTCATATACCATACTTAATGTTTTCGTCACGAAATAATCGTCCAACATTTGTGGAAATTGTATTTCTTTATCACCTTCATCAACACAAGCCATAATAAAACTACAAGGCACACCTTAAATGAACGATTTCCACACGCAACTTTCTGATTGACCTACTTTAGTCGGCCACTCCGGAAAAAATGATATATACAAGTTTGACCTAGTAAAACTAAATAACTGATGACGAGGGTCATCATACAGTAGGAAAACTTAAAGTTTTCACCTTAACTTTTAGATGACTTGAAAATCGAGTTTGGTTTATGAATTACCCAATTTAAAACAAGAAAAGAGTCGATTACATTTTTTTTTTTAGTATTCTATAGGTTTATTATTAACATTGTTATTATTTTTTTAACTTATAGGTTCATTATTATAAGTTTATAGAATTAATTTTGTAGGTTTTAAAAAATATAAATATCTTACTCAAGCAGCAATGAAAACTTCTTATTTAAAACCGTACAACAAAATTATTTTTTTGACATCTAAATAAAAATATTAAATTCATATTATAATGGCTTACAAATTATTTGACAATAGAAAATCCGCTTTCTGTAATGTAATAAAAGTAGTCGATTATGGCGTGTAAGATGGACTTCGCTATATGTTTTGGAATTTACATGAATATTCCTTTTAATCATTAATATCCATCGCAAGTTAAATTTATAAAATGTCTGAACAAGTAAGAAATGACAACAGACAAACATTT
Organism: Neoaliturus tenellus; assembly: GCA_030545055.2. NCBI lineage: Eukaryota > Metazoa > Arthropoda > Insecta > Hemiptera > Cicadellidae > Neoaliturus > Neoaliturus tenellus. Next base: position 34,403,388 of record CM061532.1, read on the forward strand.
AGATATTACTTAATTAAAATAGCTATATTTTTTGTTTGGAGTGTATACATAAACATATTCAAAAATACAGTAAATTCAGTCACTTTGTAAGTAAAACTCTTTTACAAAAAATTCTATTAATGATAAATTAATCGGAAATATTACTGGTATGTTGTAGTTGATAATATTACTTTACACTCATATAAAGTGTAAAGTAACCTTTGCTCATAAAAATACATTAGTATACAGTCAGAAAATAAAGTATAATCCAATTAAATCATCGAGTAGCAAGTGAAAAGCAAAATTTAATCTGCATGTTTCAATAATTTCTGTAAAATTAATCCCTACGCTACGTGTAGAGTGGAAGGCATCAGGCTGTATTCCCTGGCCTACGCGTGCTTTTGCGTTATTAATTCACACATCGGAAATTGATTGATCCGTCATATCTGATGAAGTTTTTAATCAAGTAATAATGACGAGATGGTCGGTCTCCTGACATTCGGTCCGATACATCATAAATTTAATTTTTCTAGCTATTAAAATAAAAAAGTAATATACAAAACAATTTGTTCGTCATATGAAATTCTTTTAATGAATGTTTTTATGTTTTTTTTCAATTTTTGATCTAGTGAATGTATTTTTACAGATTTAATAAATAGTACACAGGATGGAAAAAAGTCTGGAAACGATTTAATATTTTTGAAGTATTTAAGTATCATAACTAAAACTTTGTAAATTGGTTTTGAGTGACAAAGTCGACTTCCTAAACTACTTATTGTACTTGGACCTCCAAGGGGGGATGGTCCATAAGAAGCTAGAGGAAAATCTTAAACGTAAGCATAGGTACATAAAATTAAAGATGTCTAAGAATAAAAAAAAAATCCACAAATCCGGCCTCACAAGAATGACAACGTAAAAAATGGGAGGCGATCATACTGCTGAAAAAAAAATGCAGTAACTCCCGATCCATTTGACCTTTTGAGGTCGATTTTATGACAAATTGTTCAAAATGCAACAAACCTTTAAAATGTCGTATGTCGTAGGCCAATCAATTTTTCCCCAATACTTCCTATAGGGACGTCCCTAGTGGAGGTCGTCATTGGGAAACTGCATTGGGCTACATCATATGATTTATCATTATATAGGACTTTGCATTCTGAACGATTTGCCCCAAGCCCGACCTCAAAAGGTCGAGTGGATCGGGAGTTACTGCATTTATTGTTTTCAGCAATATGATTTAATGCAAAGTTTGATCGCCTGCCATTTGTGACTCGATCATCCTTTTTGAGGCCGGGTTTGCCGCATTGTTATTTATTCTTAGAGACCTGTAATTTGATTTACATATTGACCTTTGCTTACATTTAAGATTTTCTTCTCACTACTCGTGGAGGTCCAAGGACATAAGTAGATTATGATGTAGATTTGTTTACTCAAAAGTATACAGAGTTGCCAATTTGAAAAGTTATAGTTTTATGATTTACATACTTTTAAAGATATTATATCGTTTCCAGACTTTTTTCCACCCTGTTTATTGATTAATCGAATGCGTATAAGATGAAAAATGAAAAAATGATTTTATTATTTGATTTTTGATTCTTGATTCTTGATATAATACTAAAATCTCTTAAGCCCATCCATGCCTAAAGTTAGATATGACAGTATAAAATTAGGTATGGCAAAATATAGAAGCTGAGAAGCAAAATATAGGCTAACACTATTTTTGCATTCATGAGCCATTCTTTTGAACATCAAAATAAAAAAGCAAATTTAAGCTCTATAAACGGTTTAAATCTATCATATCATTGTGTAAAACAGTTATAATCTTTCATTTAATGCTTAAATGACAATTATAACGTCTTTGCTTAGTTCGAAGAATCGCGTTCCCTCAATTTAACTAAGTATAATGAGATAGGAAAATCAATTCGTTGCAATTAATGATGCATGGAATTTTACTCCGATACTTCTAGCAGATTTTTGAATGGTAGTCACAATTTAAGATTTGTACGGATGTGAATATTTATAAAACCTAGAAATAATGTTAAGTATACTTATTGTTGGTATGAAAAGTATGAAAGCTCAATCACATCCACCTTTAACAACATTTTCATTTAATTTGTTTAAATTAAATTACATTTTAATTTATTTATGAAGAACAACTTTTTTTAATCAAACATTTCATTGTAATAAAAGTTTGTATAATCTACCATTGAAAACGCTTAACGTTTTAACACCTTATTCTAACAATGCCAAAACTCATATCGTATTAATATTGTTGGTTTGATTAGAGCTAGTTAAATACTGATGTTAATCAATGTAATAGAATATTAAATTAAAGGAGTAGTTCAGATTATATTAAACTCTAAAACCAGGATCTTGTAATTTGTGCCTATATGTTTACACGTTTACAAACGGGTTTGTCTGAATCAACTTTTATTGAGTTGATATAATCCATTGGTTTAAATAACTTATTAGCCAAGGGTCGTCTCTGATGTATGGTGTAAATACTTGTTTTTTAGGGTACATTTTACCACATAACTAAATAAAGTTGCCGTCGCGAGGATTTATTCTCTGTCTTGTGAATGGCATCACACTGTGAGCAAACAGGGATGAATTAGTTCTGTTAAGTTGGCAGCTGTTGTCGACAAGCACGCTCTTAGATTTATGCATAACTTACGGCTAACTTCCCAGAATACTGCTGTCATGATACCAACACTGCAAACACAAATCTACCACAAGAGTTGGGAGTAGTCATTTGGTATCTGCCTAAAGGGCACATAAATGCACATGTATATCATGTAAGGTGACACAAATTACTTAGGTGGAATTACATCGCAACGAATTTTCTATCCGTGCACTGTGTGTTTTTTTGTTCCTATTTGGAAAATCCAGGTAACCAAAGTTTATTCAGTACTCATAATATTTTGTTTGTAGATATGGTTGGTGTAAAAAGAGGTGATGTAAAATCATAGCAAACCACAATACCTATATTTAATTGGATTTTAAATAATACATAGTAATGAATTGTTTCAGTATGAGGAGTTAGGCCTAATAAAATATATAATGAGCATTGTTATCCAGGTAAGTAGTGTCTTAAAATTCACATGGAAAATGTTTTATAATTCATGTGTATTTGAAGTAATAGTATTTTACTTTTGTTTCAGACCCATCCAAGTTGATATTCGTCTGATCTGGTAAGAGCAGAATGAAATAAATTATTCTGGGCTCATTCTTGAAAACTCGAGTATAAAACCTAAATTATCTGATGAAAAACAACATATTTTATGTTTTATAACATTAATTTTTACTTTTGTATCAACTTACAAAATTGAAAATCAGCAAAAATAAACTATAATACTAAGAGATAAATAAAATATATCGTTTAGTTAACATATTACAAAAGTTTTATGCTCATCGCGAAAGATATGTAAATAAAAATATATTGTTTGAAACTAAATATATTACACTTTTAATTCAATGGAAAGCGAATTATATCTGATCGTGTTAAAATTAGGAACTAATAAGCTAAATTTGATGAATCACCCTTCGATAATCGATCAAAAAATAAGATGGCCAAACGAACCTACCCAATTGCACTGAGCGCTGTGTAGCATGGGTAAAACTCATACTCTATTGTAAATTAGGAAGATTAGGTGAGTTAGGTTAGTTTGGGAACTAAGTGTTGGTGATGAAATATTTTATGGCGTGCTGTTAATTTAACAAGCTAATAGCACTTGAAGTGAATAACAATTCAACTTTAAAGTGGGTATTTGAAACGGACATGTTGAGGTTTTTTTTTAAATATATGTAAGTTAATTAAGCTGTAAATTTAGTCAAAATATTAACATGAATGAAAATGTGTACATCGTACCGTATGGACAGAATAGATGGAAGCAAATGAACAGTGTATGGTGTTTCACAGTTCCTTATATTCAAAAAGAATTTTTATGTTACCGATAGTACGGTATATGTTTGTTACTATTTCGGTTGTTCCAGTGAGGTTATGTCAGATCACTAAACGACGAATTTCAAGTAATTAAAGGAAATACAAGGATAAAACATATGTCGCATGTAGGTCATTTCAAAATTAAGAAAAGTAAAGGTGTTTCAGAAGTGTTTGCTTGTTAGAAAGTTACAATAGTTCGTGAAATCTGTTGCGAGAATTTTAGTTGAAACCAACATAAGTCTCGTCTACAAGTTGACTTCTTTGAAAAGGAAAAACCGGTTCATGATTTTCAATCAATTGTTTGAATTGTAGAATGTTTGATTTTCAATCAGTCTTTGTGTATCAATAAATTAATAGATTTTATAAATTTTGATTTCAAGATGAAAAAGGTTTTTTTACATTAAGGTTATGAAAGACTAATTGTAAATAGATATCTGAGAATTTTGACTACATTAAGCCTTTTTGTAGTAACAGTTTTAACCACACAATTTATCCTCAGTATGGGAAACGTAAAAAGGAAACCTTTCAAGAACTCTGGAGCTTCTTCACCCTTTCTTTTTACAGTCTCGAACATTCCATCAGGAAAGTAACCTTTTACAATAAGTGGTGTTACTCTACTTACATGCAGGGCTTTTATAGTGGCTAGTTTTCCTTGGGTTGGGTATAGTTCTCAGTTACCTTCATTGGCCTAAGTGTTTTACTTAAGTTTGTAACCGTAAATCTATTTTTTATTTGTTTAAATTTGCACCAATTATACGCTATTGTAATAAAACACCTGACAAAGAAAGAAACGATTTTGTCGTTGTTTTTAAATACTTTGGGGGCTATTAAAAACATTATTATATGAATATTTTAAAGAATATAAAAAATATATTTTAATTTGAAGTAAAAACAGTATTTGTAGAATAGTTTTACGTACTTTAAAACTGAAGTATCAACATTAAAAGTATAGTTAGTTATCTGACATAACCTTATTGGGATAACTGAAATTGTAAAACAATATTAACATGTTAGTTAAATGTTAATAACGTCAATATTAACATTTGATGTTAAATGTTAGTAACATCAAATGTTACTTAAATATAAGAACGACGTAAATATGAATTATATTACATTATCATAAGGTATTTCAAATTCAAAGGAGTTTTATAGCTATTAGGCCTAAACACCCAATGTTTAACTATTCTTAACGTGTACATACCATTTGTTTGTGTCTTTAATTGGTTACTTTGTAATAATACTTTGTAAATTAATAATAATGTTTTTTAATAAATATTTTTTTATTAGATTAAATTTGATATAGTATATTTAGAACTCAGCCTTTCAAAACCAGGCATTAATCTCTTACAACGAGGACAAAGTAGTTCTGTTTGGTTGGCAGCAGTTGGTTGAACGCACATAGTGGTTGATAAACTTTGAGAAATTACTGTGGTTATGGTACCAACATTGAAGATACTAACTTCCCCCAGGACACCGATGTTTCAGAGGAAACATTTATGAGCATGATGTTATCTCTCTCATAGTCAATTTAAAGTCGTCTTTAAATTTACTTGCTTCTATATAGAAGGTTTTTATTTAATTTTATACCACACTATTTATTTGACTTTTATCACTCCCACTCCACGTGAAATAGTTCCATTATTACTTTGCCATTTTAGAACTCCAACCGGTAATTTATTTTTTTTAATGAAAAGTATATAAAGTGTAGAAATAGAATTCTCTTATTTTGAAATTTTATCAGTACTGTACACTTTATGGTAAAATGTTCAATAATTATTTTCAAGTAAAAATTAAATGAATCAAACTGAAATAATTTTTGATGTACCTTTTTCTGTAAATGATTTCGACATAACTTCACAAATGCACGCATACACTGTAAGAACCTCGTGTAAGATACTGGGAAACAAATAGTATATCCTTTGAAGAAAAATGTAATCTGTCATAATTTTATACAATAAGTAATGTTTGTTACAATATTATTGTTATTATTTATATTAAATTGAACAATGTTGTTATTGTTGTGTCTTTATTTATTTACAGATTTTATTTAAAATATCGAATTTCTTTATTTACTAATTTCTAGCTTGCTTCTTTGGCCCTCACACAGTTTTCTGTTCACATCCGAGGAGAGAGAGTCTTTGTAGTTTAGTTATTAATAGAGATCGCTCACAGGTCAAAAATTCGACGATAATCTTGTTGTTCCATAAGAATAACATTGTGACTTTGAAAGTCTGTTGTAGGGCATTACCCTTGGGGAAGACGAGAACTATAATGGTATTCTGCTCATCTACAATACATTTCTAACGGAATTCTTCTACGATGCACAAAAGCAGAGAAAAAGGTGGATATAAAATCATGCTTGCCTATTAATAAAATATAAATTGTTTTCTATATTTAGCTCTAGTGACCTCACCGATAGCTACTTTCTACTTAGTAAGGCCAACGTTTGTAATTCGGTTTGCTATGAAAAAAAAAATTGATAAGTGTTGAGGTGGTGTGTTCTATGTGTACAAACCATCAGGTTCCTGATTATAAAGATATTTTTTATGTGAAGATTAACTATTTAGTTTTGATTTTGTCGAACGAAATAACACAAACCACATGTCTGAAAACAATCACGTTAAATTTTTCACGAGTTCCCACATTCACTAAGACTTTTTAGTTTTTCTTATAAATCCAAAATAATGAAACTTGAGTTTAGATAAACAAAAAAAATACTAGTGAATTTATAATGTGGAAGAAAGTATTCGCCAGTTTCTTATAGCCACATTTAAAATATCAGTTAAAGTATCAGTAAAATATCATTTTAATTTTGAATATCATCATTATCAATTTTATTTATAAGGATTGAACCATATTATTTAAGAAAAATATAGATATTTTACAAACAGTCTATAAAAATTAATTTACTGATAAATTAGACATATATAAACATTGAATCAAAAAGCTTACCTATAGTATACAAAAACAAAGATGTACCACACTAAACACTAATCTACTATTTGTTGATGTTTAAATTAAAATATAACAAACAATAAATTAAAATAGTCATCAAAAGAGTACAGGGACCTTCCCATCAAGTATTTATTAAATATTCCCTAAACAAACTGTTCACTGGTAATATTTTTTATGTATTCAGTAAATTTCTATTAAAAAATGCAATGCATGAAACCATAGGATCTTACATTTTAAACAGAAATTTTGATTTGGAAATTTCCAAATTGATTTCTGTATCTATTTTAATAATTGTGAGATTTTACCAGTATAGTAATCTGCCCCCCTAACTGCTAAAACCGATTCCAAAATAGATAACCATACAGTGTTAAAATACATAAGTTATAAAAATTTTATCTACAGACTTGGTTTTTGACCACATAAAGTAACGCCGTGAAAGAAGATTTTATTGATTGATCAATGCTGAAAATGAAAGTGACGATAATCGGTCGGCAAGAGTGGAGAGAGGCGAGCATTGATTTGACCCGCTAGACCGATGTTCTACTGCTATTCCACGTTTCAATGGCTCTGAGATCAGAATCTCTTGGCGGTGAATCAGCATTTCCAGAATACATTTTCCAATGTCATGTTTTATTTTAAACGATTTACTCGTTACCAAGTTTGTTGCAGGAGAGTTAACCAAGAGAAGCGAATAACTGTCATAAAAAATGTTGTTTGAGTAGTGGTTTTTGGCCACTTTTAAAACCGACCACGTGCCCACCGAGCCACGTGCCGCGGCAGCTGGCGCCAGCTGCCATGTCACATAGCTTCCGGTGGGGGATGGAGGGTATATATGAGATGCTGTAGTTATATTTTATGCCATATAGGTTGGGGTGGAGATGGCGATAGTGTTGGCGTTAGGGTGAAGTGAATTTGCGCATAAAGTGGGGTTGAACTAAAAGTACGCATAAATTAAAAGTTAGTTCAAAATTGAAATTCGTCGGTGTTAACAAAACTACAACAGTTGAAGAAAAATTAAGAGTTAGTTCAAAATTGAAATTCAAACTTATAACTGAGATGTGGAAAATATGTCAAGGTCATCCAGAGTAAGTTTTTAAAAATCCTATCCAACTATCACCAGAAATAGTTTTAAGTTGAAGTAGTTGGTGATAGCGGGATAATTCATCCGTGCCATGGGAGAGGTGTTTATCGTTTGAAAGTTGGCGATAGAATGAGAAGCGCCGTCTAGGGAGAGGGCTTATAAAATGGCAACCTTCCCCCCACCACCCTTTCCCCCACTCCTTTAGACCAATAACCGGTCGCCGACTCTATGTGGTGAAACTGAACTAGACATGGCGGCCGCCATGGATAATTCTAACCTCAAACCTTAGTTTTGCATTGGTGAGCATGCGCCACCCCCACTCCTTTACCCCACCTGCCGTTCGGGCAGGTGTTGGGGGCAGAAATGTTAAAATATTGGGGTGGAGATGGCAATAGCGTTGGTGGTCGGTTGAACTGAATTTGCGAATAAAGTAACTAGGGTTGAACTAAAAGTGTACATAAATTAAAAGTTAGTTGAAAACTGAAATTTGACGGTGTTAACAAAACTCTTAATAGTTGAACAAAACTAAAAGTTAGTTTTAAACTGAAATTCAAATTTATAAATAGGATCTGGAAAGTATGTCAAGGTCATCCAGAGTAAGTTTTAAAAAAGCCTACCCAACTACCACCAGAAATAGTTCTAAGTTGAACTAGTTGGTGATAGTAGGATAGGTTGAAGTAACTTTTGAATTTTATTAGTGAAAATACAATTAATGTGCAACAGCAGAGTTTAAACAAGTTGAACTTTTGTGATGAATTACAGAGTTGTAAATGCAAACACCGACGACGATGAGAAGGTAAATGCAGAGTCCCCAGATGATGTATTTGAAAAGCTTGAACAAATGTAACATTTCAAGTTGGTTTTCCCGTTCCATTTCCAATCGTTTAATTTCCAATTTCAATTTATCCTCTTCCATTCTAGTTACGAAGGGAACTTCATCCATCATATCCATTATGATTGTGTTAGTGTTTGAAATTTTAGTGATGTTGATAGTTCAGAAGTCGAAGACGGAATGAAAAGTGAAAGGGAGAAATGTTAGTTAAATAAAGAAGTGGTGGGGGGAAGGATGAATTACAAAGAAGTGGTGGGGGAAAGACGTTGCTCTTCATTATTACCATCAGTAGTGTCAGATGGTGCAGGAGTTAGATTTAGTAAACTGTCTTCATCTAAACTTTCAACCTTATCACAAATAGGACAATCGTATGTTATTTCCAAATTCATTTTGATGGTTGTAAAATTATCTACAAGTTCTTGTAAAATATTAAAAATGTCTTGTAACTCTTCTTTAGAGTTTATTTCAAAACTAGAATTCATTCGGGCCAATGGAGAGTTGTTCATTATTGGAGAGTCGGTGATGGAATGAGGATCGGCGCATAGGGAGGGGGCTTATATAATGGTGACCTTGAGCAGGTGTCTAGGGAGGGGGGCTGTCTAGGGAGGGGGCTTTTATATAGGGAACCTTGAGCTTATGATTGAATAAAACGTTTAGTTCTTCTTCTCCATCTTTTAATTCAATTATTTGAACCGAAGTAGTTGTTTCATCCTCTTCACTCGATGAAGAAAACAATTCACCAGGATTTAAATATTGAACTACAATTCTAAACCATCTTATAGGATATTCGTCAATGATGGAAAGTAAGTTTTGAAACAATTCTTCCATCTCTTCCCTGTCAGTTATTATATGTTCAAACTTGATAAATTTGTTTTCCATGTTGTTAGTTAGAGTGTTGGAAGTGGAATGATTTAATATTATATAAAAATTAGAACTAGTGGTGGGGGAAATTTCAAGGTCATCCAAATGAAATTTTAAAAAAGAGTGTAAAACTGAAATTACACATTTGATGGTTCTACAGGATCGGAATACCAATCTGATCTGTATTTACATCTTTTTATCATATGTGTACAAAAATCATCTTGATGAGAATTGGTGCGTTGACAATGAGCAAGATCTAGAGGGTGAAATTTGAAACATCTTTGAGGACAACATGTATGAAAATATCTTGATTTGTAAAATTTGAAAGTTCGCAATTCCGGTGGTGGTAGTTGTTTTGTTTTGCATTTGCAATAACAAGATCCGAAGAATTCACATTTAGTACAAGCTAACCCATCCACCATCATTGGTCCTAAATCTGTACACTGTTGTTCACAACAGTAACGAGGTTTGTACTTGTATTTTTGCTCTTCCATGTTGACGCTGCGGAGTCCAGTGAAAGAATAAGAGTGTATAGTGTTGAATAGTGAGTTTTATGTACTGTGAAAAGTGGTGGGGGTAATTTCAAGGTCATCCAAATGGAGTTTTAAAAAATTATACCTTACAAGTGTAAGGATTATTAAAATTTAGGAAGTTTGTTTCTCTTTGTTTTCTTCAGACTTTTTCTCTCTCTCAGCCTTAGCCATAGCAACAAGTTCTTCTGTTGATAATGGATATACTTCAGGAAATTTTAAAATTAATTTAGCTTGATATCCTTCTTTAGTTAATACATCTAAATCTTGGGTCATTTGTTCAATGGTGTTGTAGTCTTTTCCATAGATTTTTCCATCAAGTTGAATCATCATTCTGTACAACATTTTCTTAAATAGGTCTTGTCGTGGTGAGAGCTGAGAAGCAAATGATTATTTATACAAGTATCACATCCTTTTTATTAACTCATATTGATCATGTGATTCTTTAGTTGTAGTTTTGTCTGTCAAAAGTTATTCAACATTGGTAATACTTCTGGAACTTGACGTTATGTTGACCAGCTGGCGATGAAGAAGTTGTAGGTTGTGTAGAAAAAAATATTTCATCATCGCAATATTTTGTTTTAGTGAACATCCTTGTATTAGTAGCACTAACATCAACAGTTAAGTGATAACCACCGGTAAGTAAAACTCGCATTTCGTTAGTTAAATCTTCAAGTTGTTCAAAAGTAGTTATGGTGTTGGTATCATAAGATGCACACTTAACCTTTAGGGACATGTTGCAGTTTTATATTCAGGGATTAAGAGCGAGATGTGTACGGTATGAAAGGTAGCAGTAGACTGATGAATTTTGCAAGTACATTTCCCCTTTTATAATTATACAAAATTGGGTCAAGGTCATCCTGTGGAATTTTTAAAAAAAGCAACATATTGTAATGTACAAAGACATTACAATATGTTGCTTTTTTATTTTTATTTTTTGTTTTGTTTTATATCATATTTATTGAAAAAACAAATACAAAGAAATATTTACAATGTTATGTACAAATTAATCAGTAGTAGGTGTTACATGAATTGTAAGTTCAGTAGAGTTGTTTCCACTGGGTCCATGTGATACCAAATAGAGTGCGCCGGGTTGAATTATACGAAGATCTTCATTTTGAAGTAGTTGTACGAAGCGCTTTGGTAAGAAGATCTGAAATTTTGCTTCATCACCAATTGTATAAGGTGCCTCGCTCAAAGTGCAATTTATAGCATCACCTACTGAAGTTTCCATTTTCTTAATAGTATGAATGATGTAGTGTTTTTCTTCTTTTAGTTCAGAACATTTCTTTGTAGGTAGAATTGATGATTTAGAATGAGCGTTGAACTGATCAACTAAACTTTGAAGTAAGTTTTGTGATGCCATATTGATGTTGTTGTTAATCTTCTTGTTAATAAGAATGTCCGTCGGAGATGTTGTCTCTTCGGAGGTTTGAGTAATACTCATGCTGTGTCATGGTAGCGCTCTCACTTTTATAATCGACACTACCCCCACCACTGACACTACCCCCACCAGTTTGTTGAAGGAAATTATTCAAGCGGTAGGCATTCTTTAAAGCGCACTGCGACCTTCGATGTTTAAAACTTTTTGATGAAATACAAAGTTCGTTGAAGTAGCATTGGAAATCTTTATCAATTATTGCATTAATCACTTCGTTGCTTGTAAATGATTGTATCCAATTTGCTTTTTCCAATCCCCTTGTGTAGATAATTTTAAACTCTTTGCAATAATGATTCATAATGTGCGGCATCATGTTATAATTAATGAAACCTTCATCCCATCTTAAGTTGTGAAAATGTTTGTTCAACCATTTGTTTGTAACTTTCGCTTTAGTTGTTAGTCTATTAAATGGTACTGGAGGTTTGAACAAATAATGATAAACTACTGATGTGTTCATGTCCAAGATTACTAATTCTTTAATAATAAAATTACCATCATTTCCTCGGAAAGCTTGAAATTCAATTATACCTCTTTTAACTTCCATTATATGTGGCGCATTAGAAAACGAAACCCGTTTATTCATGATGAAGTCTTACTAACAACTGACTTAAAAATTGAATGAGCCGATGTTTATAACAGACAGGATTGTTCTTCTTCTTTCACTTCTTGTGCCACTTCATCAATATTAAAATTGGTGTGATAGTTGTTTAATTGTCTCCACATTTCAACTTCTTGAGGTATTCTATTAAAGATTGAAGTATCCACGGGACCGTATAAAATTGGAACAAAAGGTTTTTTGTCCAATGTATCAATTAGATAGTCTTTAATTATTGCACTTAAAAATATTAGTTGTTTCAAATATCTGGTGACGGGACCGGTAGTACAACTTAAAGTGTAAAATTCTTCTTTAGTGAAATATAATTTAACATTATGTGTAGTTAAATCTCTGAAGCGAACAATTTGTCCTCCACGATGTTTTACTATATCAACTTCAATATTTGATTCCAATAAACTTAATCTTGTTCTTCTTCCAAATGTGTTGTTACTTAAATAGCACTCCAAAAGATGTAAATGTTTCATGAGAGATTCCCAAGTAGTTTCACTGAAAGTAACCATTTTGTTTCCATGATTTAAAATAACAATTGGTGAATAATCCATTGATTTTAAAATTCCAACTGATATACTTTTTGTCATGCATGAAGAAATTGGGTAGATAATCCGAAGAAATACTTCTGTTAAAATATTGGTTGTAATGTTAACTTCAACCTTCTTCCTTTTTACTTCTTTTTCAGCTTTTTCTTCTTCTCTCTTCTTATGTTTGTTGAATTTTAGGAACTCGTCCATTTCTCGTTCAACTTGTTTTTCTATATCTGAACTATTATCATCCATTGGAGGTGTATTTTCTTCTCCGTTAGTAGAATTCATCTTGCGAATGATGTTTCCCATACGACGGTTGAAGATAGAATGAAGTTTCTACTAATTATTTTCTTGCTTTTATATTTTTCGTAAATCCTTGAAATTTATACAATTACATAATTGTTTGTTTTCAACTTGTCTTTCACAAATGAAATTCTAACCTCAAAAATTAAAGCAGATAATTCTAACCTCAAAAATTTGCAGTTGTTGTACAATTCTTCTTAAAGTACATTCTTCACAATTCCGGTCAGCGGTGTGTAAGTAACTATTTTATCATGTAGAATTAGACAGTATGCCGAAGTTCCATCCGCTACTGGTTCTTCAAATTCCATTTCAATTTTTATATCCACACTTGATGATTTTACCGATTCATTTTGTTTTGAACAATCGATTACAATTATTGGAGCCTTGGAATAATACTGGTCAGGTGATAATAGTGGTGTATTAGTCTTTCCATAATATGATGATTGAAATCTTGCATACATATCGTATAAAATGGAAAAACGTTTATTGCTGAACATGACATTCAAATTGTCATAGGGAAAGAATTGAGAGTTTAGGAAAACTTTACAATTCTTTATTTTACAGTGATCAAATTGACCAGCATTTGCAGTGATAACATCTTTTCGCTTAGTTTGAAAACCGAGTATTATGTACCTTGCTCGTTCCAAGTAAGTTGATGTCTTGACGGTCCATGTTTGTCGTTCTGTCTGAGGTAGTGTAGGGTATTCATGAAATTCCCAACTTCGGAATGGCATCACAATATCACGGTCAGATTTCAACTTTCTCAATAATAGGATTCTATGTTCATCAGCCAATCTTACATGAGGTACTCTCCAAACAACTTTATCCAACTGTAGTTGCCATTCCAGTTTATCTTCCGTAGTTGCAGGGTCTGCAAGTATCAAGTCCTTATTAGTTGAAGATCTGAGTAATACTAATTCTTGTTTGACATTTATTATTACCCGTTTGTAATCTTCAGCGAATCCCAAAAGCAATCGTAAAGGTACATGAAAATCAAAGTGACCGTTGGAAGCTGGTGTTATAGTGTCTTTATCGGGGGCAACCCATCCGGCAGTGACTATTGAATTCTTCTCATGCGGTGTTAATGATGTTAATCCTTTCAATGTTGTTGTTAAACCAACCTTTTTTGTTGAATCAACCGTCACCCCTGATATTTCATATCTTATTTCATCAAAAAGATATGCCATCGGGTTATTTATAAAAGGAACTGTTGAAGCAGTTTTTCCATCCAATTTTAATACCCGTCCTTCGATGTACAAGTAACTTTCACACGGTAAAGTGTAAATATCTTGTTGTTGAATGGGGATCCTTATTTCATCGTTATTGTTTAATTTTGATGAAGTGTAAGGGTTGTGCGTGTGATATTCCTTCTCCCATAGTGTTTCGTCGAACGTTGGTCCTTGAGATATATCCAGGATATCCATCGCTGTTAAGTTTCAATCCAATCTTCTGTAGAAAACGAATGTTTTCCGATGTTAACTCTTCCAATGTCGAGGAGCTACTGAGCTCCCGACTCTTCCGTTGCGGTTTAAATGATAATCCCATGTTGACTTTTATGTTGCTGCTCTGATGTGTATCCGTATAGTAATTGTTTCTCCTCTAAAGTCAACACTATGACCGTCTTGATCCAATATGTTCAGTACGATGTCTGAAATGAAACTGGTGTTTAACGGTAGGTATATCAAGTTTTGTGGCTTCTCAACAATTTTAAAACCGGGAGCCACTGTTGGATAAAATGTATGTAAAATATGTTGATTAACTCCATCTCTATACGATCCGTGTATAATGTTGCACGTGACATCAATACTATTTACTTTCAATATTGTTACAGTTGAATCACCTGAATGAGTAGTTCCAGGAGTTAAGATTTTCTTTTTTGTATCTGTAAATCCAAGTAAACTGCCAATCGACTGTTCCAAGCTGACATCAATATAATATTTTGAAGTTATTTCTGCTTTTAAAGTATTATTGTTTCCTTTAACGGTGATATTGTCTTCTCCGAGTTGTTTCTGTAATAATTGGTTTATATCATCAATTTCATAAGCTCCAGTAGGAAATGTAATTATTTTCAATTCTGAGTATTTTCCTGCAGCATCCTTAGTTTCATAATAATGTAGTAAATTGTTCTTCCCTTCCGTAACATTAGGAATTGAGTTGTAGGTAGTCAAATCAAGTAATGCCGCTTCCCATAATCGTTCCTTGGATAGACGCAATGCTGGGAACAGCGTACTTTTTAATGTGGATGAATTTCCACTCAATGACACTGTATACGATGACATCTTAAAGCTGACTGACACTTTTCGCTAGAAACTCCAAACATAAATGCCCACATATTTCAGTATTGTTAGGTTGTTCTCTTTTGTAATTGTAAAAAATGTTTTTTGAGTTTCGAAAATAATGTTGAAGTTCTTTTGGCGGTGGTAGATTGCCAAAACTGTCAAAGTAGTAAATGGTTTGTCCGAGCTTTTTATAGCATACCCAATGAGTACCTGGACCATAGGTGGAATCCAAATTTACTATTCCAGTTTCATTTTTCCATATTTTAGTTGGTAATGCATCTTTCATAAAAACTCCTCGAAAGAATGGTATTTTCAAACATTTTACATAATCATTTAACTGATGATTTGTTAGGGCTTTATTTGGAATTATTAATTGATTCTTCTTATTTAGTACACACGGTATGGTCTTAGGTATAAACCTGCTCCGTTTTTTACCATTTGCCAAACAGAAGTCTTCTTTATACTTGCTTTATGAGTTCTACGACGTCCTTTTTTAATGTTTCCACCTCTTTTGGGTGTGCCTCTCTTTGCAGGTCTTCCTCTGCGACGTTTTCCACCACCTAACTTTGCTTTCGTCTTCATGGCTGTAGTTACTGCCCAAGCCGCTGCTTTTTCTGCAATACTTGCGTCACTTGATTTTACTCTTTGCCAAGCTTTTTCTGCTAGAATTTTATCTGCTATTGATCTATTTGTTGAATCTTTATACTTTGAATATGCTATATCGTGTTCTTTGCAAGCTTGATCTAATTTATTAATTCCAGGATCTCCTCTTGCTAAACGTTTTGCCAACTTAGTTCCAGGTCCACAATATTGATAACCTCCGGGCAGATGTAATTCGTATGGTAAAGCGTCTATCGCTCGATTCACAACAGCACCAATTGGAATCCGTCTGAGCAGGGATAATGCAGCTGATGTTAAACCACGTCCTCTCTTGCCGCTGTCTTGACGACGACTGAGCGATACGGTCTTCATTATGCTGTTTTATGTAACCAACGTCTTCACTCTATGAAATACTTTATGCTAATGAATCCTTTTTTGTATATTCCATACTTAAATATTCATAAGTTTTACTAGTATCTATCAATGATTTCATCTTTAATCCATTGGTTTCTCTGAGAATCTTCGATTTTATTGTGTTTCATCGATGCATTAATCAAATGATTATGCATATCAATAACTACATTACCTACAAGATTCATTACATACTCTACATTAGTAGCATCTTTGTTACGTGTAGGATTATCAAGATATGTGATACGTTTACCATTACATGTATACGCAGATGGATCGTTATTAGAGGTTGCTATAACTTGATTAATAGTAGCAACATCATTCGGAGCTATTCCTGCTGATATGTTAGATATTCTTTTATTTTTTCCATTATATACGTTATTTATTTTATCTAAAACTATAGTTTGTTTTACAACAACACAATCCTGATCATCTTTACCAGATTTAACTTGGGTTAATCGTCTACCTTTACATATAAAATTAACACCAGTAGCTGATAGTTGTGGTACTTGTGTTAAAATAACAGCATCATGTTCTTCCGTGCCTAAACTTATATTTGACAATCTTTTATTTTTTCCATCCCACTTGTCATTTTTTAGTTGTAGTAAGGTAAACTTTTCACTGCCTTGCATAAACTCATCACCTTTCTTTGACACCACCTGATTCTGTTTAACAAAAGCGGATGTTCCTTTTTTCAAGCTTTCATTCATTTGTCTCACGGTAGCAGCATCAGATGGAGTTGAACCATCTTCCAGATTGGACAACACTTTTCCATGACAATCAATAACAGCACTATTATATAAAATACAATTATCTTTAATGTATTTTATATTAACACCATCACTTTCTTCTTTAGGATATCCAATATCGTTTATAGTATATTTATAGAAGGAAAATCCATCTTTTTTCTTTTCTGGTATTACAGAGTGCAAATAACGCTTATTAATTGTATCTGTATCCTCGGTTGGATCTGCCACATTAGTTATTTTATAATTTAAAGCATTGTACTTTTTTCCACTTTTAGTCTTTTCCAACAGTAAAGCATATTCCATCGCAGATAGAAAATAGCCTTTATTAACAACATCTCCATTGTTGACTGGTTTTGCAACGTTAATAACCCTGTGAGATTTTGCATCATACAGTTGGTTGTTGTCGAGTTTTAAACTTGTAGATGTTTCCTCCTTTACTGTCTTTAAATTTGTTGCATCTCCATCTTCTTCTGGATCTTTAACAAACTTTAAACGTTTATTATTTATGTTATAGTCACCTTCGGGTGTTTGCGGTAATCCACTTCTTTTTCTGTTTTCTCCAACTTGCACTCCTAACGCGGAGTAGCGTCCGAACTTGTCGACGCTCATGTTAGAACTGACACATTATACACCTGCAACTCTTATATATCCGCGGACAATTATACAATTATGTCGCGATTCCTGAGTTCATCAATCAGAGCTACCCATTCATTATTTAAACCTGTATGACCAGCTTCCATGGCTTCATGCAATAGTCTCATTCTATCAACCAATTTATTGATGTCATTGTAGTAAATCACATTTGTATTGTATAGATTTTTCATCAATCCTTTACCAGATGTTGAAGTATCTCCTTTACTCTTTTTACCATGTTGTTCAAGAAGTGATAAATCCATAAGTGATAAAGATTTTCTTTTCAGTGGTTGTCTTACCGCTGGTGCAGTACGTAATGTTGGCAATTTTCGTGGAGGAAACAACTTTTTTATAACGATGTTATATTTTGTTGCACGTGAACGATTAATCATTCCATCCTTTAAGTAGTTTCTTTTATGAGCGCTAGTATTTTGTAGAATCTCCTTAAAAACACTTAAATCTTTGGATGAATATCTTAGTGGTATGTTTTTAAAAATTAATTCATATAATCCTTTTGTTCCTTTATATCTATGCTCACCAATAATGATGTAATCGTCTTGTGTTATTTCAAGCTTTGAATCGCCAATCTTCAATTCATTCCCATCAATTCTTGCTCCGTATACGTGTGATCTACTCAAATTCGGGTTTGATTTCATGTCATGTAGCATTTTCATTATATATTTTCTTCCAAGAGGTCCATGTTGTAATATATCGCTACTCAATTGAGTTAAATTTGGAATAGATTGTTCAGCTTCAGGTATTGGCTGTTCTTCTTCCTTTTCAACAATTGGTTCTTCTTCTTTTGTTTCTTCTTGCTCACTAGCACTTGTATATGAATCATCATCTTCTTCTTTTTTTAATGCTTGTACTTCTTGTTTAGAAACTGGTAGTAAAACATCTCCTTCATAACGAGGTTTACCAATAGTTTCCGATATCTGTTTTAAAGGTTCCGTAATAGGTTTAAAGGTAGTCTCTAGAAATTCTTCTCTTTCACTTAAACCCATCCTCAATGCACGATTCTTCATCCTAATAGAATCACTGAGTGATTTTATTTCTTTCAATAGTTTTTCTTGATTCACCATGTTTACACTGTGAAGTTCAACGTGTAACTAGATGTAGCATCGGTAGTTCAACGCATAAATACAAATTTATCCAACCCTATACGATATCTACCATTTTTAATATCTTCTTCCTTCATAATAACGAGAAAGCTATATTTCTCATTCCATGCTTTGCCACACATCTCTTTAAATTTTTCAAATGGCATATCCGCATTTACATGATCATTATATATATGCTTTAAATTTGTTTCATCTTGCTTGAAGATGATCAACATATTTGCATTGTCTCTTATAAGTTGTTTTGGAATTTTACTGTATGTTTGACCAATATAAATGCTATCAATATTATGATGTCTTCCCATAGCAAAATAATTCCTTATTGTGTCATGATTTTCACAAGAAACATCGTCAAATATAAAAATAGAAAATGGTTTTGCTTCATTTGGTTGCATAATTGTTTCACTGGCATTAAACTTGTAAAAATTCACTTCAGGTACACTTGCAAGTACTTTATCCAATAATTGATATTTTGGTTGTTGCAATGATTTTGAAAAAATGTATATATTATTAAAACGCAATCCTTTAGGATTAGTTATAAGGTTAAAAACAACATTAGTTTTTCCACAATTTGAAGGACCAGTTATTAGACATCTTATCGTATTTGGTAGTAATTCACCATGTTTTCCATGATTTAACTTATCATTGTCAACTGTCAATTCATCAATGTTATTGATATTAAATCGGTCTTTTTGTTGTACAATCTCCATCTTGTATAAAGGTTAAACACACAATGAGCTATTAAACAACTATACTAAGTCTTTTGAAGGAATCCAAGAGTCTTCACTTTTATCAAACCCTAACCACCGGACTTTAACCATATCCTTTTTCCTTTGTAAAATCTTCTCGACAAGATATACATCACCGACTGTTGATTTCAACAATTCGTGTCCGTAAAATCCACCTTGAAGTAATTCACCCTTGTTATCCTTTAATAAATAGGTTTCAGGTATAGTTGGTTGCACTTTATAAATTGTAAATACTTCATTAGTCCAATTTGGTAGATATCTTTTACTAAATACACCTTTGTATTTGCTTATACGAACTTTATCGTTGACCTTGAACTTCTTTGGTTGCAATTTTTCCAATTTCGGTGTTGTATTATTTTTAATGCGTTGTAATACAATTTTGGCATTAGCACTATTTACCTGGATAGGTTTCATTCCAATGGTACGATGATATTTGTTGTTATACTCTTTTATAAGTTGTGGTAATATGTCATACCACACGTATGATCCTCTTTTTGAAAATTGTTTATACATCGCACCTTTTAATGTTCTATTGAATCTTTCAATTATTGAAGCTTTAACTTCAGAATTTGTAGAATAATGATTTATTTGATATTTCTTCATCAAAGCTCCAAAGTCTTTATTAAAATATTCTTTTCCATCATCGGTTTGTAGATGTTTAATTTTAAATTTATTTCTTTGTATTGTGGTTTCCATAGCTTTTGTAACACTTTTACCAGTCTTATCCTTCATTGGTAAAGCGTCAGCTATTTTAGTAAAACAGTCTATAATTGTTAAAATATATTTAAATCCTTTATTTAATTTACTGTGCGGTATCATTTCAATGAGATCAGCTTGATAAAGATCATTCATTCCTTTAATGATTGTACTTCTTCTTGGAAATCTTCTTCTTGCTGGTTTATGTAGTTCATTTACAATCTTGTCCTTCACACTTTCCATCTTCAGATGTTGCTTGTACACCGCATGTAAAAATACTGATCCATAGAATAGTTTATTCTCATTTATATAGTTTGAATATAGGTCAAGGCCATTTCATATTAGTGTAAAAAAGAGGGAACATGGCATTGGGCTTGCCATGTCCCCTCTTCTTTACGGAAAGGAAAAAGGAAGAAGGTAGAGGACGAAGAATAGGTTTACTGGTCGATAGGGTTTAAAGAGTAGTGGCCGAATGGTAAAGTATTAATTTTATCTTCTAAAATATGACGCTTGTCATCTTTGTAGCTTAATGCCCACTTTGTTTGTTTGACACTAAAAAGTTGATGATTATAACTTCTAATAGTGTTGAACGTTGCAGTTGTTTCAACATTTTCAAACAAACATCTTTTATAATGTTCAAACTGTACGTTCTTCTTCAGGAAAGAAGTTTTTATTCCTTTGGCCTTTTTCGTGACTTGATGTTCGTTCCTTTCGTTTATGTACAGTTGAAATGAATACAGTTTGGACATTAATGCTACAATTTCCATCATCGGCACACCATTTGTTTCATCTTTAAATTTTCCCAATACTTTCTTATTTCTGTCATAGTCGTAATTTGGATGATCCTTAGGATAATCGGAAAAGTCGAAATCATCTTTATATATAAAGGTGCGTAGATCTTCATACATATCATTTGTTTTAATCCAGTAAATTAGTGCATCCGTGTCCATATATGCAATACCAATGTTCTCTCTTCCATAATAGTTAACCATTTTCTTATAATGAAACTCGTACATATGTGTTTTTGAAATATCCAAGATTGACATTCCAAGATACAAAGGACGATCCATTGTAACTGACTTCTTGTTCATGGAAATAACAACTAGATTTTCATTAATAATTATAGATGAACCAAAGTTTGGTTGTTGCACCAATTTCTGTAATTTTACTGGATCAGTTACCAATTTGATATCCTTATGTTTCCTTTTGTTTTCCAAAGTCTTGCCAAATATTGCGTTATTCATTAATTTGAAAAAATCTTTTTGAAAACTTGATGTAGCGGTGGCTCTTCTTCTTGTGTTGTTGTCGATGTAAGATTTTAACCAACAAGATTGAGAAAATTGTAGTACTCGATTAATTTTTGTAATTCTCAATCCTAAGTCTAAAGCTTGTTGTATCATCCAGTAGTGTCCAACATATCGAGACTTGTCGGTTAAAGTCATCATTAATTTTGGCCATCTTCCAGTAGGGGAAATTTCAGTCTTTGGAAGAAGTGGTAAATCGTAATGATGATCGTGAAGATGTTCAGGATATTCAAAATCAACATCAAAAATGTAACCAGTTTCACCATGCTTTGGTAAATCCATAATGTTTCCAATCGATTCTGGATCTATCCATTTAAAATTATCATATGGAAGGGGATTTGACATTGCCCATCCGTATAAGTTATTTGCATCAAAATAACCTAGGAATGTTGTTGGTTTTGATGCATCATAATCTGGCAGATACTTGTTATTCGCCTTAACATGTCTGGTTACACTTTGTGTCAATCCCCCTCGAACTCCTGATTCTAACATCAAAACCATATCTATATCAGTAAGAAGTTGTAATTTACAATTTGTTTCTTTCAACATGGCTTGCCATGCTAGTCCAGGTGAAGTGTATGAATGAAGAGGGTCCAATCCATATGCTGCAAAACATGTATTTCTAAATTCTTCCATTATATCACATAATAAAGTTACATCTAATTTAACATAAAAATCTGAATATTCTCCCAATGTTGTAAATCCTAATTCATTCCATACTTTACATGCATGATCATAATCCTCTTGAGATATGTCCATGTCGTATAGTTTACTTTTGAATTCTTCTTTTGGCGGAAGTGATGTTTCATTAAATCTTTCTAAACTGTCTATATAATCATATGGGAAAACACCTTTTCGAAGTACGAGATCCAGTTTGTCGTTACTTACAATCTTCTTTGTTTCAATAAAATCTTGTTTCCTTAAATTTTCAGAAAGTTTAGACAAACTTGACGGCATAAATCGGTAGGAGTCTAAGAATCTTAATTTTACATTTCCAACTGTTTTAGAGAAACTTATAAATTTTTCTGAAGTTTCAGCCAACACATCTATTGAACCATTGTCTCTTCCTAATTCAGGTATTATAAAATGAGCATCGTACCCACTGAGGTTATGCAGAACCACAGGAATAAATAGTGGTAAACGATAGCTCAAATTGCATTTATTACAAGCAGCACCCCTGTAATAACCTGTAAGGTGGTCATGATCTTTAACTTTATAATTGTCAATGGTAAATTCATTTTTACATAAGAAACAATGAGTTGCATTTTCATGTTGAATTTCCTCTTCTTCCTCCATCGGTTTCATTGGTACGATATTCGTATATAATCTTTGTACATTTTCAGCTATTAAATATAAATGGTCAAGAAATATTGTTTCCACATTTTCACCACGATATACTAAAGGTTCTGAAGTTAATCCATATTGGTTTAAATGTTCTTCTGATAATGTTGATTTAACCATTAAACAAAAACTATTTGGTTTGTGCATTTGATATTTGACACTTTTTCTAGCTTCACAATTTTCATCTTCTATAGGAATTAGTGTTGATTCAAAGTCCGCATATACAACTATAGGGATACGGTATTGATGATGAACCTTTTCAAATGTAACAAATGCTCTGTTTTCCGAAGGTAAATTAATCTTTGCTTCATAATTATTGTTACATAGTCTTTTGTGCTCTTGTAACCATTCTCTTCCTTGTCTTCCTTCTCGTTTAAAATTAAAACATCTCTTGCAAATTATCTTTCTGTGTCGATCTTTAGAAAGCTGCTTGTTAACAAGAGAGTCAAATTTTTTTATGTACACATAATGAGACACATCTCCTCGCGTTAGTAGTAGTAAATCCGTATGATCTGGTAGCTCTTCTTTTACGACACGTAAAGGAAATACTTTGTTTGAACTATCTAATGCAAAAACATTGATAGATGTACCAGGATTTTTCTTCTCAAATTTTGATATATCTTTCAGTGATACAGGGTAAGTAATTCCTTGAAAATTGTACCTATGTCTTTGATTTTCATAGTGTTGGTTAGGTTTATCAAAATGATTTGGTACAAACTTAGATGTCATCGCATATCTAAAACATTCATTATCTTGATTTTTCACATTAATACATGATCTTGTATCCTTAATTCTTTTGGGCAAAGGAATGTAACTAGATCCCATTAGTCCATATCCATGTTTGTGAACTCTTATATCTAATACTTCAATACTTGTAAGACTCCATCCGGATCCTCTTCCTTCGTGTTCCTGAATTTTGGTTAATATTTCTTCTATACAGTTTTCAACTATTGAATCAATGTCTGAACTTTCCATGATAGTTCGGTTTTTTGTTATGAATCCTCTTGGTGATAATTCTTCTTGTACATTTATAAACATAGCTTCTAATAGTAAACCAAATTTAAGAAAGTTTAATCTTTTTAATTCTTCTTTTAAAGTTTTACTTATGATTGGTTTTGCTTCTCTAATAAATTCTTCTAGCTTCAAGTTTTCATTTTGAATCTTATGATGCATTACTACTTTACCGGGTAATGCAAATACTTGTAGATTCGGTAAAGTAGTTGAAGATGTTGCAGTTATTTCATCTTGTTCTTCTTGTTCTTCTTGTTCTTCTTGTTCTTCTTGTTGTTCTTGTTGTTCTTGTTTTTCTTCTGGGTTGTTGTGAATTAGTTCTTTATGACAGTCTAATAGAATTTCATCGTGAAACGATTCCGAACATTTATCGCAACGATACATGTTGAGATGTTTACTCTTCGAAATTTCACCAAGAAATGAAGTGGGCTCTCACGTTCGTCCTATTATAATGGTTCCCCCACCACTATTTCATCCTCTTCACTATCCTAGAAAATCAAACATTTTCAACAAAATATTAACCTTCTACAAACTAATTGTTCATTCGTGTTCTTTATTCCCATTGGAGTTTTAGTATATACTTCTTTATATTCAAACTTTAACGAACTTTCCCCCACCCAACTAATTGTAGTTACTTTTAGGTGAAAATGGCTACAGCACAGACACTTGGTTAAACTAAATTTATGCATAAATTAACTAAAGTTAAACTAAAAATTCGCATAAATTAAAAGTTAGTTCAAAACTAAAATTCGACAGTATTAAAAAAAAACTCTTACAGTTGAACAAAAATAAACGTTAGTTCAAAACTGAAATTCAACAGTGTTAACCAAATTCTAACAGTCGAACAAATAGGTCAAGGTAATCCAATTTAACGCGAGAACGAGGAATAGAGCACTAAGTGGCATGTTAGTCCATTACCACAAAGTGATCTATTCCTCGCTCTCTATTCTACATCTACTTTTTTGGGTTTACTTATTGATATTAAAATTTTCAAATTTTACTATGTAGAATGTCCATTCTTGCTCTTCAACTCTTCAATTGTTTTTAGCAATTGTAACAAATATTCGTTAGTTTTCACCAATTTTGCTACATCCAATTTCAATGGAAGGAATTATAAGTTGTAATTTTATAAGTTCAATCTTTTCTTTCTTGCGAATTTCTCTCTTTATTATGTTGTTCCTTATTTTTGCTGAAGATTTAAACTCCATGTTGTTTCTGCTAAAGCCACAATAATAAAAGTCTCTTCAAACAACCTGCATTTATACACATTCCCCCACCATTTTATAATCCCCACTCCTTTCCCCCTTCTTTATAGGATTTGAAAGGGATAGGGTGTAGGGTGGGGGAAGGGTAATTTTGTTATTACACTAGTTGTGCAAGAAAATAGCCGCCAGTGTCCACACCTTGTTCATAGCACTCCATCATAGATTGTGCCCACTGCAACATGCGGTCTCTATCATTTGGTGTGACAAGGAAAGAATGACTATCACCATACAATATAAAAGAGTCAATTCGTACATAACATCCTGAGTCCAACCATTTATTAGCTTCAGCCATAAACTTTTCTATTGTATCAAATGGAAATTGTGGATCAATTGCTATAACTTTACGTTCTTCACTAAGTTCAACAGTATAATCATCATCGTCCTCATCATCTTCACTTTCACTGCTGTTACTTAAAGTGTCTTCAGATTGTTCAAAAACATCAGAAATTTCAGAAGAATTAAAATTTTCATTCAGATGAGGAGGCATTTTGAAGCAAGAAATATTGTAAACAGCAGAGACGAAACGACAAGAGCAACATGTAGAAGCAAAATGAAAGAGTGACCAACGCTCGCTCCGCTTTTATAATAGTATGCAAATGAAGGGTAAGAGCTGACCGTGACCAGACATCCACCCAAAGGAGTGGGGGGAAGTACTTTTCTTACTACTCGGATGGAAGTAGGTTAGTAGGTCACAAGACTTAGAGTATTAAAAAATAATGGGGGAGAAACACAACGCTATAACGCATTGTGTTTCTCCCCCATTATTTTTTAAACAACAATTTGGAAAAAAACTATGTGAATTTACTTTCTACGCCCCCACCTTGTAATACCATCCACTTTGTGTCTGAGGAGATAGTCTTTAGAGTCTAACTCATAAACAGATTTCTCTTTGCGCAAGGATTCAATTACTTTAATATTATATTTTTCGCCATTACAACTTGCCAAAATGTGTTCGTTGTCAATAACACTTTTAAAAAAATAAACACAACCTCTCTTAAGCCTATTTCCTTTCACACCAATAATTTTGGATTGGTATTCAATAGTGGGGGTTTCTGTCAGTTGTGGTTCAGAAAGGTGTTTTACGACATGTACATGGCAAAAACTTTCGTTTTTAACACATTTCCTACCACAAGCTGATCCTTTCTTAATTCCCCTAGTGAGCACTTCAGGGCAAGTAGTGGGACGGCTAAATGCCCTACGACGCTCTTCTTGTAATAATTGAAATTGCTCTGAAGGAGCAGGCTTCGGAGCAGGTTTGGGAGTAGGCTTAGTGGATTTAGTTTTATGATATGTGTGGTCTTCAGGCATAGTAAGTGGTGGGGTAGGAGGCAATGGTGATAGTGGGATGATGGGTGTACTAAGGCGATGAACAATAGTTTCAATTGAAGGGGTATTAAGACGGGGAACTGGCTTCTGCGGTGGCGGCATCATAGTTGATGGTGGTGCGGAGTCGTTTGAAGGCGAAGGTGAAGGTGGTGAAAAAATACTGCGAAGTCTAGAAGTGTTAGTTGGCGGAAGAATAGCTCCAGAAGTTGAAGGTTGGGATCCAAGTTGCTTCTTGTACCAGTCAGGAGGATTTTTCAGACGAAGAGTTTTCTTAGGTGCAGTAACAGCCGTAGTAGAAGTTGAAGTAGAAGTAGAAGTTAAAGTAGAAGTTGTAGTTGGCAGAGATGACATGGTTGTGGCTCCAAGTTCGCAGCGTAACGTCTGGAATCAGAATGAAATGTTAGCCGCAGTCGGCGCGTCTTTTATAACAATATGCAAATGAGAGGGGTAGCAGCTGGCCGAGACTGATTATTGACCTGGGAGGTGGGGGAAAAGGGGAAAGAGAAGGTATTTATTTAAAATAATTCGCATAACTTTTGACTAAAATAAAATAACCAAATTCTTCTTTTACCAAAATGTTTGTCTTACATAGACTTTTTCAATGATGTATCGCTTGTCCAAATCCGTCAATCCGTTATCAAGTTATAGCCATTTTAATTTTTCAGGTCATGATCGGTCATTCACCCGGAGAAGTGGGGGAAGGAGTGGGGGTAGGAGTGGGGGGGGGGCTCCATTTTTTCGGGGGGGGGGAGGGGGGGGGGGGCTCCATTTTTTCGGGGGGGGGGAGGGGGGGGGGAGGGGGGGGGAGGGGGGGGGGTCATTGACCCTTCCGAAAGTGGGTCAAGGTCATTCAAGATTTATAATGATCCAAGGTGATGGGAACAGTAATACTGTTCCCACCACCCTGTTTGCCTAACGGTTCCCACTCCCAACCCACTAGTTACGTTCTGCAAGGGAGGTCCCTGGGCCGTCCGCATCAAAGCGTAACTTCCCGTCCGCATCAAAGCGTAACCATTAATTTCAGGGAAACTGGAACAGTTAATGCAGAAACGCAACTCTAACCCCACCCAAACTAATCCCACCCATCATATTCCTAAACAAAATGCAAAAAAAGTCCGGCTTGCGGATGTCCCACCCATTTTAAATGAAGTTCAACTAAACTTCTGAATTTACAGTTAATCTACCCCCTAACATCTAGCTGTAAGGCAAAACAAACATAAATTATTAGTACCAACACATCATTATTAAAAACCAAATAATTCAACACAACCAAATACCATCATTATTCTTAAAATTAATACACCTTAATGCTAAACACCTCTTAAAATTAATACACCTTAATGCTAAACCCAACATATAACTAACATCGCAATGCGCAAATTATTTCTTAAATTAAATACAACTTAAAACTAAACACACACACACACATACCACATTGCATTAAAAAACGCAACGTAGTAGAAGAAGTTCAAATATATATAGGCCTACTATATATTTGAAACCTCTTGCTGAGTCGCCAACAACCTTTCGCTATGAAAGTTTGTTGACGACTGACGCTAAGATCAGGCTCGTATTGCTCCTCGGATTCTCGAGTAGTGGGGGAAGTTGTTTCACTCCAGTACAGTGTTCAATCCAGTACAGTTCGCAGCAGTGTAAAAGGAAGGCAAAGGAGTGGGGAGCGACGCATGCGCAACAACACAAAACCAAGGTTTGAGGTTAGAATTATCCATGTGCAGTAGCGCTAAAGTAAGTAATACAGGACTAGGCGCATGCGCATAGCATGGACTGATTCCGGTCCGGAGAACTCGTTGTATGCGCAGCAGGTTTGAGGTTAGAATTATCCATGGCAGCTGCCATGTTTGGTCTGGTTTCACCACATAGAGTCAGCAACCGGTGGTGACCGGTCATTAGCCTAGAAGGAGTAGGGAAAGGTGGTGACCGGCCATTGACCCAGAGGAGTAGGGGAAGGAGTGGGGGAAGGGGGGGGGGGGCTCCATTTTTTCGGGGGGGGGGAGGGGGGGGGCTCCATTTTTTCGGGGGGGGGGGAGGGGGGGGGAGGGGGGGGGGGTCATTGACCTTTCCGGTCGGTCATTGACCCCAAGGAGTAGGGATAGACACAGAACCCTACTTCTCTTACTACTCAGGTGAAAGTCGGTCAACCAGTCATTTGCTTGCCATCTGCCGCCATCTGGCTGGAGTTATTGCCTCTATAAAGGTGGGTAGTTTATCGCGCTACAAACATTCATTGCCTCGCATCCGCTCGGTCATCATCTCTCGTTAGTTTTATGTTATGACTACTTTACTTACTAGGTTTGAGGTTAGAATTATCCATGGAATAGCCTTTGTAAATTCTAACCTATAAAATTACTACTCTGGCTTTCTGTTTCAATTTCTTTTACACTTCATTTTATATCTCAGTCTTCTTTTAACCTCTGAACTTAACACATCGGTTATGATGACTGCACAATGTTTAAAATTAAAGCTTTTGCGAACACAACACATATTACAAAGTACTTCTAAACCTTCAATTTCAAAGTGTAGAACTAATTTAAATAGAGTTAGGAAGAAGTACAGTTTTAACCCATTATACTCTTCAAAGACTTCGCAGGTTAATGTTGATGATAGTGTTATTTACAACATTTTGCATTCTATGTTACAATTCAACAACTTTGAACTTGTTACACCTATCGACTATGTTCAACAAGTTTTTTTATTTTACCCCTACTATTCCTCATATAAGCGCTGTCACCACAATTCCTACTTCATGCTCCTCTATTCTCTTCAGCTGAGCTAAGATTTGAGGTTAGAATTATCCATTGCGGCCGCCATGTCTAGTTCAGTTTCACCACATAGAGTCGGCGACCGGTTATTGGTCTAAAGGAGTGGGGGAAGGGGTGGTGGGGGAAGGTTGCCGTTTTATAAGCCCTCTCCCTAGGCGGCGCTTCTCATTCGATCGCCAACTTTCAAACGAGAAACACCTCTCCCATGGCACGAATCAATTATCCCGCTATCACCAACTACTTCAACTTAAAACTATTTCTGGTGATAGTTGGATAGAATTTTTAAAACTTACTCTGGATGACCTTGACATATTTTCCACATCTCAGTTATAAGTTTGAATTTCAATTTTCAACTAACTCTTAATTTTTCTTCAACTGTTAGAGTTTCGTTAACACCGACGAATTTCAATTTTGAACTAACTTTTAATTTTAATTTTATGCGCAAATTCACTTCACCCTAACGCCAACACTATCGCCATCTCCACCCCAACCTATATGGCATAAAATATAACTACAGCATCTCATATATACCCTCCATCCCCCACCGGAAGCTATGTGACATGGCAGCTGGCGCCAGCTGCCGCGGCACGTGGCTCGGTGGGCACGTGGTCGGTTTTAAAAGTGGCCAAAAACCACTACTTGTTTGAATACCTCTTTCATTGTGATGTTTCAAGTTTATCAATCCTTTGGTATTCTGATTATTGTGGTTCTGATCTTAGACCCTATTGTAATGAAAAGGTTTAAAATTTGATTATGGATGCAGTTTGCATTTGTCATTGGCCTAATAATTAATCAACGATCATATATAAGCATTTTTTGATGTTAGAAACAAGCCAACCGAAGCTTAAAAAGAATAAAAATACCAATATCCTTTAGGTATAAATAAAGAGAGAAAATTTTTAATGTACTTATTCTATGAGGTAGCCTGAAAATATATATCTTTCAATTCATGCTGAAAAGGTATCAAGGCTGCAAAAATTAACGATTGAAAGAAAAAATATGTTTTCCAAAATGAATTAAAGATTAACTGGAAATATAACCAAATAAACTAGTTTAATAGCCTACTAGTAAAACTGGGTGTTGAATTTAGTATTCATTTTAAGTTGGCATTGTGTTTGTTAATGCAAACCACTTATTTTCTTTTTGTTTGACTTAATACTGAATACTGTACGATTTTTTATTTGATTTTAATTTAAATAATAGACCTGTTGTTCTTTGCATTGTTGTAAAATTGTCCTAGGTATATAATTACTTTCATTTCACATTCATTAAAAGAAAGAAACTAAAAGCTTATTTATGTTTATCTTGAAAAGTTAAAAACATTTTGTCGAGAAAACTTTAAAGAAAAAATCTAATATAATACAGTCATGTAGTCATCAATAAAGAATATAAAAAAAAACTTAAGTTAACAGTTAAATATATTCTTTAGTTGTATAATTGACTATGTACACTAACGTGAGTAGACCTCTCATCCAATGCATTTAGTTTGAGGCAAAAATTTGGAAGTTTCGTGTACGCGGCGCCAGAGTCGCTGCCATCGATGTGTTATTATTCAGCTGAATTTACAGTGCTGCAAAAACACTTTACCAAAACATAAAGATAACTCTCAGTTATAAAATGTTTCATCCTTGGTTGAAAAGAGTGGTAATACTGATTTATCTATCATACGTCACTTGTACTTTGTTTACGCTGCAGAAGATCGCACCTTCGTCAATAGTTTTCAAACACGCCTATGCTATGAGAAGTCTTTTCACGTTAGTGTATATAGTCAATGGTTGGGGGATAAGCGTAAAATGTAAAATTTTTTTGTAAAGTATAATCATCAATTTAACTTTTTAATAACTTAAATTCCCCTCGGGATCAAAATTTGCTCTTTTGGGATACTGGGAATGAACTAGTTACCGCTTGTACCAGGAACCTATTTCACCAGGATACCCAGTAAGTAGGTATTTTACAAACGACCTATTTATCTTAATAATTATAAAAACAAAGATGTCTTTTACATTATAGATATTAAAAAAGTTGAAAAAAATGTTTCTTTCGGAGTAGTTCCGAGAAACTTTTTATTCCCATCTGCTTTGAATATATATAACAGTTATCCAAGTAACTGCATCAAGTGTGTCATTGCACAACTTTCTAGCGTGCCAAACTGGTTGGCATATACATCGTGTCATCGTGATGAAGTTTAGGATGGGAATTAAACTAGTGTTGCCTGCATGCACGTAGTGCTGTTTTATTTATGAAAACTACTTTGAGAAACTACAACAAGGACAGAATTATGTTACTTAAGGAGTCCTGCCTCTAAAGTTGGTTTGAAATTGCCTCAGTTATAAACCTATTATTTTTAAGTTCAAAGGTGGTATGATGTTTGAGAAACCAAGATGGTTAAATTCTAAAGAGTGCATAATTATTAGTCGGATGAAGTCATGGGAAGAGAGAAGATCAATTAAGCATTTTAGTAAGATTTTAATAATAACAATTGTTATCAAATAAAAATAATGCTATAAATTTATGCCCATTCACATAAAAAAATTTAGACTTGAGTATAACTTTTAGAAAGTCACTGTAACTTTCATCTAGTCGATATTATTGGAATTAATTTAGAAAACTTGTGCCTTAAAAAGACTTTTTAAAGAATGTAGATTTAAGTTATGAACTAATAACAAATAGACCTAAGAAAAATAACCATAATTCCGTTATATTTTGCTATTTTACTTGTATCTGACTGGGTTTAACAAATTATAATTGCTAGCATAAAATATGAACACACTTTAAGACACTTAAGTAACTTTATAATGTCTGTCTGAAAGACACATCTAAGACATAAAGTATAACAGTTTAAATTTTGAAATAATTATTTTGTTGGTTTCGTAAAACTATAGTACAGTTTTATTGTCTTCATGTGTACGGGTGAGTAATATTTATTCAAACAAAGCCATTTCGAAAATTATCTGCAAAACAACAGGAGCTACACGCAACACGGTAACTTTTTCCTCCACAAGTGAAATAAAGCAATTTTCACATATTCATGCATAATGTATTTTGCCACACATATAGTTAGATAGCAAAATAATTTTCCAAACATATCTCTTGGGAGTCGATTGTTTCATACAAGTTTCATACAAAATGGGTTAAGGGATAAAAAATGAATACTGTTAAATTTATAAATATACAAATTAGAATATTTATAGTTTATTAATAACCTGCACTATAAGCTTCCTAAGAATATATCTACACACCTATTTAAAATAGCTTTATTGTACGCTAAATAAATTAAATGGATAGATAATCATAACTATTCGACATTGTGACTAGTTTGGGGAACCATCCGACAAAGCTTAAAAAATAATAATATTTACATAAAATATTACTTTAATCAGCTTTTTAATTTGAACACAATATTATATACTCCTATTACGTAGAAAAATTAATAAGTATTTTGTATGCAATAATATGTAAATTTATTTTTCGATTACCTGACCAGTTAACGATATGAGGTTAAATTGAAGGAGCTCTGGACATCCGGCACGAAGAGCTTCCGGTCGCCATATTGGATCACGTGACTCAAGACTCAACACCGTCCTGAGTGAGAGTAAATCGACCATAGCTAAAATTGTTGAAACTATCAGATGATTTATTAAATACTTTTAAGTTATTATTATTATACGTAAAAAATGATATAATGGCTGGAAAATAGTTTGATAAATTTAACCCACGGCGGTTTTAATATTAGTACTTAAATTAAATCAAGCATATAGTGTCCGAAAAATTCCCTAGACGAGTGAATTTATATTTAAAACATTAAATCCTATACTTAAATCCTGGGTACCAAGCATGGTGATTAAAATTCGTTTTATTCCATTGGCTTCTTATTTGTTTATACTTTGTGTGTTTTAAATTCATTGAAATTTAAATTCATATTTTAATGTAGAATAAAAACACAACATGATATTCCGCATGATTTTTTTCATTTTTTATACATTTTGATTTCTTTATCGAGCTCGATATTATGTGTAGAAACCAAATTGTTATTAAAACAATATGTATAGATTTTGGAAATTCTTGTATATTCATGTCTCTAGTGAAAATACATGTTTCTTTTAATTGCTTTAATATTGTTTTTAGTTAAAGTTAGTTATTTTGTGTTGAAAAACAA
The DNA here is from genome assembly GCA_030545055.2 of Neoaliturus tenellus. Taxonomy (NCBI): domain Eukaryota; kingdom Metazoa; phylum Arthropoda; class Insecta; order Hemiptera; family Cicadellidae; genus Neoaliturus; species Neoaliturus tenellus. The sequence continues at coordinate 34,436,868 of CM061532.1, forward strand.
TTTTTTCTTTATTACGAAATACTGTTTTTTAGCATTATTTTGCTTGCATTGCAAGTGGAAACTTATTTATAAATTAAATCAACGATGTAATTGTACTGGTTAGTAGGTATCATCTAACAGTACTGTCATAATACTTTGACTATTCAATTTTTCATAGAGTTGTAGTAATACATTACTACAACTTGTTTCTCGGACAAGGATTTTAATTTGGCCAAAGCAAGTAAACAAGGCCAACCTCCTGAAGAGCACGGGCTTCCCTAGTTTATCTTTTAGCAGTCCATTACTTGAATGCAACCTCCCATCAGGAAAGCAACCTTTTACAATGAGTGGTTTTTACCCTACCCATCTCCAAGGCTTCTACAGTGTCTTGCTTTTTCTGTAGCGCACATCCACCGTGTTCCCTCTTATTTGAATTAGCTCTAGTGTTTCAAATAACCGTTTAAGTAGCTGTGTGTTGTATGAAACAAAACAACCTTTTGTTTCCCAATAAACCTAATAAACCGCATTTTGTTGCTCTATGGATACGGGCATTAAAAAAAGATAAAATGATAAATAAAAGGTTTGGGATTTGTTACAAATAACAATAAAAAATAAATAGGGATTAAGTATTCAAAGTAAGATACGTGAATTTTGAATTGGTTGATATACAGGGTGGAAAAAAGTCTGGAAACCGTTTAATATTTTAAAAAGTATTTAAGTAACAAAACTAAAACTTTACAAATTGATTTTGAGTGACTAAGACTACTTCCTAAAGTACTTAATGTCCATGGATCTCCAAAGGGGGAAGGGCCACAATGAGTCAGAAGAAAATCTTAAATGTAAGCATAGGTCAATATGTACATCAAATTAAAGGTCTCCAAGAATAGAGAACAATGCCGCAAACCCCAACTCAAAAAGATGATCGAGTCACAAATGGCAGGTGACCAAACTTTGTATTAAAATCATATTGCTGAAAACAAAAACAAAAAATGTAATAACTCCCGACCCACTCGACCTTTTGAGCTCTGGTTTGTGGCAAATCGCTCAGAATGCCAATAAAATGCCTTTTAAAATGATGTATGATATGACTTAGAAAAATTACGTTTTTCCCATGACTGCCTTTAGGGAAACCCGACCTCAAAAGGTCGAGTGGATCGGGAGTTATTACATTTTTTGTTTTCTGCAATATGATTTTAATACAACGTTTAATCGCTTGGCATTTTTGACTTGATCATCTTTTTGAGGCCGGGTTTGTGGCATTGTTCTCTCTTTTTGGAGACCTATAATTTGACTTACATATTGACGTATGTTTACATTTAAGATTTTCTTCTGAATCCTTGTGGACCGCCCCCCCTTGGAGGTCCAAGGACATTAAGTACTTTAGAAAGTAGTCTTAGTCACTCAAAATCAATTTGAAAAGTTTTGGTTTTGTTACTTAAATACTTTTAAAAATATTAAACCGTTTCCACACTTTTTTTCCATCCTGTATTTTTCTCTATACTTAAAGTACAACAAATACGTTTTTATAGTAATAATCCAGTAAATTTGTATTCAAAAGTTCCCCTCGCTAGAAAAAATTGGGGTAGTTTTGATTTTTTTTGTTTCTTATGTTTTTTGGGGTGCTGAATCCGAATCTGAGGTTTGCTAACAAAATTTCTTGACGGAACATTGTCAAAAATGGAAAAAATGTGAAAATTTTTTATTTTTTTGTAATTTTTTGCTTATAACTCAAGAACTATTAACTTTTCGTAAATAATGTATATTATAAAAATTAAAGTACACAAAATTTGCTACAAAATGCACCTCCTATTCGTTATTCTCCGATGAACCGTTTGGGCTCCAGGGCTGTTTGAATATTGGAGTTTTAGCGAATTTACCTATAGGGATACGCTCTTACGGTAGTAGTCACGGTAATACCTAAGACCGGGACCATGTTACTTTTTTGTGTTAAGGTCCCCCAAAGCAAAAAACGCCGTTCATTCAAACTGATATATATGTATATATATATTATACATGTATATATGTATATGTCAGTTAACACGATAACTTTTGAACCAAAACTCCGATTTTGATAAAATTTGGTACAGGGGTGTAAGGCAGCATTTACTTGATCGAGTTCGCAAACCAGAATGATCGGACAACATTAACGGGGTTTTATGGGGTTTTAAATGGGTTACCTTTTGGTTTTTGGCTTTTTTTAACCTTAGTTTATAAAATTCAACAAATTTAACCTAAACTATTTAAAAGAGCTCAAAAAAACAAACAATTTGGTATTTTGAATTTTTTAATTAGCTTATATGGTTATGGAGAAAATCCAAATATAAGTTTTCCATGGTTTTCTTATGGGAAATCAACAAAACCTTCTATCTTGCTTATTTATTGACATAGATTTATAAATTTGTTTATGTACATTCATTAGAAAAGGTATATACTTTATTTACTTGCAAAATCCATATGGCGACAGACTTATATACTTTCCCCCATATGGATTTTACAAGTAAATAAAGTATATACCTTTTCTAATGAATGTACATAAACAAATTTATAAATCTATGTCAATAAATAAGCAAGATAGAGGGTTTTGTTGATTTCCCACAAGAAAACCATGGAAAACTTATATTTGGATTTTCTCCATAACCATATAAGCTAATTAAAAAATTCAAAATACCAAATTGTTTGTTTTTTTGAGCTCTTTTAAATAGTTTAGGTTAAATTTGTTGAATTTTATAAACTAAGGTTAAAAAAAGCCAAAAACCAAAAGGTAACCCATTTAAAACCCCATAAAACCCCGTTAATGTTGTCCGATCATTCTGGTTTACGAACTCGATCAAGTAAATGCTGCCTTACACCCCTGTACCAAATTTTATCAAAATCGGAGTTTTGGTTCAAAAGTTATCGTGTTAACTGACATATACATATATACATGTATAATATATATATACATATATATCAGTTTGAATGAACGGCGTTTTTGGCTTTGGGGGACCTTAACACGAAAAAGTAACATGGTCCCGGTCTTAGGTCTTACCGTGACTACTACCGTAAGAGCGTATTCCCTATAGGTAAATTCGCTAAAACTCCAATATTCAAACAGCCCTGGAGCCCAAACGGTTCATAGGAGAATAACAAATAGGGGGTGCATTTTGTAGCAAATTTTGTGTACTTTAATTTTTATAATATACATTATTTACGAAAAGTTAATAGTTCTTGAGTTATAAGCAAAAAATTACAAAAAAATAAAAATTTTTCACATTTTTTCCATTTTTGACAATGTTCCGTCAAGAAATTTTGTTAGCAAACCTCAGATTCGGATTCAGCACCCCAAAAAACATAAGAAACAAAAGAAATCAAAACTACCCCAATTTTTTCCTATGGTAAACACTAATTGACTGCATTATAATATGAAATGATATCATCGATCATAGATCTTTAATCATTGATTTTATCTATTGTTTTTTACTTGGTTTTATTAGTCAAATAGAAAAACAGCAATTTTTATGATCAGGTTACAGTATTTTAAATCAGGTAAGAGTATTAGAAATCATTTCTAAACAGAAATACTACAAAATAATAACCAACAAAATAACAAATAACGCCTTTACGAAATAATCGTTTCAAATCCAACCCTAAAATCTGATATGTGCTGTTTAATCATCTTACATTCTCCACCCCAATCACCAATGATCCGATTTAGGCCGATCCGTCCACTTCCTTTCACCCTGTTGAACTAACGAGCATCAATGAACCCTATGCTGATGCTAGCTCATTTGTACTATGTAAACACAAAAGATTGATTTTTTAGATTGATCAAACACATAGATTTGATGTGTAAACACATAAACACTTTTTAATTTTAATTTTTCTGTTTGTACTATGTGTTATATAGCTGATAAATGACTTGCCCTGTAAAGAAAGGGAAGATAGGGATGCCTTTCTTACTTTTCACCAATCAATCCTCTTTGTTTACTTTAATCTTAATGCTGTAAAAACAGATTATGTTTAAGTCGGCGTCTTCCTTCATTGGCAATTAGTTCTAATGGAGTGATTATAATATAATTAAGGAACACCTACGACGATTTAGCTATTCAATTTATTAGTACTGCTTAAAATATATCATAAATATATAATGACAGTAGCATTTTTTAAGAGTATAACAATGCTATATTAATTTTAACGAGTACCGACAGTTACTCTCATATTTCGAAATTTACTTTTTTTTAATGTAAGTTATTTATATGAGGGTGAACCCTTTTACAATAGTGTATACACGGGTTGAAAGGAATAATAATAATAACTAGAGATCTCCTACTGATAGAAATTCGACCAAAATTTGAGTTAATATGGTCCCAAGACGATTAAAACATTTTATAACTGAAACATATGGTCTTCCTGTTTTTCTAGAAGTTGTGTTTACAACAGATGTACAATTATTCAGTAAATTCTCCTTCCTCCATAAGATTGACTTTGGATCTTTGAAAGCCTGTGGGGCGTAGCCCTGCAGTCCGATGGGATTAGAAAGGATTCTGCTCATCTTCAGGACTAGCCTATACGTTTCTAATGGTATGCGCAGATTTCTCCTATGATGCACTCAAGCTGAGAAAAAAAGGAGGAAACGAAACATGCTTTTATTTTTAAAACCATTACAAAGTGGGACCAAAGTTTTTTAATGCGACGGTCCCGAATGCTAAAGTTTAAATTTCTTCTTCGAATAGTCGCTTACGGGAGGTACGAGCGCACTCCTAGTATATAGATAATAATTCTTTATTCATTAAATTACATGATATACATTAATTTTTGATTGTTATTAATTTATATTAATAACAAAATTAATATAAATTAATTTTTATGAATATAGAACAAAATTGTAACACCAGTTCTTGTTATTTCACCAGTTTAGCTTTCACCAGCTAATAGAATGATGAAATTACATGTTATATTTGACCGTTGAAAGTTGAGCAGAATGTAACTCTAATGTTGTCATTCACATAAACATTGGCTGTTCATCTGCAGGTATTACCATTGTTACCCTTCAGCATCAAGGGTAAATTAGTTCTGTTGAGTTGGCCACAGTGTTGATACGTGAGTGTACGTGACTGATACAATTCTCGGAATTACAGAGGTCATGATACTAACATTGCAAACACAAACTTCCCTCGAAATACAGCTTCTGGGACAAAACAGTTTCACAATGTTATTGCTATTAGTCCTTTGTAGACGGCTCTTCAACTTTTAACTACTTATATTGATAAAATATTAAGTTAGAACTGATAATTTCAATTTCATACTCTTCCTTTTGGAGAAAAATTAAAATATTTTTTCAACAACTGTCAAAACTTTCTCAAATCCTAAACAATGCATATTGATGAAGGTATTATATGGATATTTTATAATCTCATGGAAACACTTTCAAATACAAATTAAAATACACACGAAAGTATTTTTTTTAGTAACGGTTATGAAGAAAAAATAAATGTAAAGTTTCCTCTCCAAGCTGAATTGATCATTATCAATTATAATAATCAGAAAAAGGTACAGAGAAAGCATAACAAAGCTACTCCTAATCTGGCACATAAGGTCTTATGTAAGAGATAAAAAAATAGATTCAAATTGTGAAAGCAATTAAGTGATTTGTAAGTGGTTTGGTTTAATAGTGTATGAAGTGCCAATATATATCAAAAGAAATAACACGATACATAATTTTATAACCCCTATAAATAAAATTCCTCGGGCAATCCAATGAAACATAATATTGTAAAGACTCTTATAATGCAGCATGTAACAAACAAGGCAGTCTGGTGTTCTTGTAGAGCTAGTGCCTTGCATACATCAAGTAGAAAACTGTACCGGGAATTGATTAGTGCGAAGGTTTCAGTGGAGTGGAATGCGTTTCTGTTAAATTAACTTGTATAACTTTAATAGAATAAATAGAATTATTTTTCTTAGAAACAATGATACAAAAGAAAATACTCGTACATACACAAATAATAAAATTAAAATTGTATCTGTCGTCTGTATTTTAAGGATGTTCTTGTTCACTCTTCACTGTAACCATAAATAACGTAAAAAAAACTAATAATTTACATATATGCGGAGCAATAATAAACATTAATCATACCGTAACTTTTAACAAAAATAATATTTTCTTTTGAGAATAACTTTTCATTGATTAGTGATTACCTTATTTAGCCACATGAAAAAAGTTTAAATTCAGTTAATAACATAGCAATTAGAACATTTAGTTCAGTTATAAAGGAATTAAGGGGTCTAACAATGACTAGGCCTAGTTACGTGGTAAATGTCTTTATTAGTCGGTGTTTACAATTACAGTTTTCATTAATTGTCTAGTGTATTCACCATAAAAATACTTCAATTTATTTTCTCTTAGATTTTCTCCCAGACAGTTTTACAGTAAATTTAATTGTATATAGAGGTACAATTCATACTTATCTGTACATAATTTATTTGTAGTAGGTATACAAATGTGTAGAAACCATATTAACTACGGGAATGTATGTCAGGTGGGCCTAATGATTTTAATGAAAACAATGCCCTTATGATTTCGAACGATAGATTTTATGACAAGATTTTGCATAAGTTTCAAGGTATAAGTGAGAAACTGTATTTTATAGCATTCTTTATGAGAGAAAAACTCATTTTAAATAGATTTTGTTAAAGTAGTAATGTTAATTGGAATAATAATAACTTTATTAAATCGAGGTTTATTTTAAATATAAAATATAACTATCGCAATCTCAAACTTCTTAGTCTTTGAAAAAATACACACAGTTTACTTTGATACAGATATAGTAATTATTCCTGTCAAATAACATATTTAATATTTAAAATAACTAGATATAGAATGTTAGCTTATCACAAAAACACTGCAAAGCTAATGTAACAATTGTATTCAAACATACTTAAAATTGAGTGAATATGTGATAGTTGTTGTATTCCATCTTAAGATAAAAAATAATAATACTGATGTAATAATATGTAGGTCCCACTTTAAGACAAACCACTACTAAATTTAAAATAATACATCATAAGTATTGTTTGCATTTAACAAGCAAATATAACTTTGGATGGACACTTTTACACATGCCATACATCCGTTTTACTATCCGAGTATTCAGGAAATGCAACAGTAACGAATTTCTGATCGAAGTGGCAGATTCAAATTCAACCCCAACATCGTACGGTTCTTTAATCATCTTAGTTCTCTCCAATCACCACCAATCCTATTCTGGTCAATCCGTTCATTTCCCTTTACTCGGTTGAACTAACGCGATTTTTGAAAGTCACTAATGAAGTACAATGTCTTTTTATTATTGAGTTTCCTGACGTTGTTTTTAATATAATTAAAGGAAACATAGCGAGTTTACAGGAGGAAAGATTTGTAGACTTCTTACTTACATCAAATAACACTTTCATCACAGAACTAAAAAGAAGAAAGGCAGGAGAAAAATTCCTGATTAAAAGATCTTTAGTCATAGCAATTGAAAAATAAACTTTAAATTCCATAAACGTTTTTGTACCATTACGAACTTAGTATTTTCAAATTGTATTACATAAACTTAACTTTTAAGTAACTTGTCAACAACACAAAGTTAGGCATTCGTTTTGGCTGCTTAATGAAATTCTTCCATTGACATTATTGTATAATTTCAAGTGGCAAAAGTTACTTATTTTTCGTCTTAATGAAATAAAAATCAGCCATTAAACTACAGAAAAGAGAGTATAACAGTTCTGTTGAGTCGGTTGCAGATTTTGGAACATAAAAACTAAGTGTCTAACACACTTCTAGAAACTACTGCGGTCGTAATATCAACATTGCAAATACAAACTTCACTTTAAAGCACTGGTGTAGGGATAAGCCACCATGAAGGGTGCAGGGCCCAAGAACCTTAATCAATGTAGTGCTTTAAACTACACCAAACAAGCATAGTCTCCATCTGGTAGATTAAAAAGAGCAACAAAAAATATTAACAAATAAATGTCCTATATCGATAAAAATAAATCATTAATGAGAACTATTAAAGGCATGATGTTCTCTAAATTCCTCGTTCAATACCAAGATTATTTGAAACAATCTTGGTATTGAACGAGAAATAGAGTTTATTGAAAATAAATTAAAAGAAAATAAACTTATTAACACACATTTTTAGTGAATGAGATGTAAGATGATCAAATTTATAAAGAATTTACATTTTTACAGTAAATTAAACTAAAATGATTATATAAAAATATAGACTAATATAGATATATTATTATTAACTTTCTAATCAGTCGCTTTCATCTCATAATTTTCAAAAGGACCGAGATTCAGCTTTAAAAAAATCATATATTTAGCTGTTACTTAAAGCTGTTATACCCAGTTATAACTGCTTTTCAACGTTTTCACTAGTTACCCGGTTTTGTTTACAGTTATCTTATAAAGGAAGATTCAACTCTTTCCCCCTTACGTGTATTTTTCCGAGCAGGACAATAAAAATAGAAGGAGGTATAAAAAACTTCGTATAACGTAAAGTTGAACTAAATCATAAATATTTAACTTTCTATTAACTGAATGAGCTGCGAGCTTTGAAAGTTACCGTAACATTAGTCCTATGGGAGAAGAAGATAGAAACTAGAAATTAACTTGTTACTTGTATTAGAAACCACGCATAGTCCCGTGTGCCCCAGAGAATGGAAGGGTTAAATTAACCTATTTCCCATTAGATTGAAAGTTCTCTAACAAGTTTAAATTAAATTAAATACTTGCGCATAAAAACGAAAAAATAATTTTACGAAGTTCTTTCCTAGAAGAATGCTGAAAAAATCCATTTAACTAAGTGATTTTTTATAACGTAAACAAAAGTTTATAGTCTATAAGCAGATAACAGAAGTTTTTGCAGGTCGTTACTCTAAGTACAAATTATCGAAAAAGTAGGAAAGATAAGACAGGAAGATTGGTAAAAATCAGGGTGTAATTAACTGATCTTCATTTTTCTTATTTTTTATTTAATCTTCGTTTTTGTTATTATAAAATTAAACTAGAGGTAAAAAGTGAAAACTGCGAAGGGGAGAAAAATTCTCAATGAAATCTTAAATACAAACAACCGTTTAACAATTACGGTTAAAACAATCAACAATAAAACGTTTATACCCGCTTTCAAAATCAACGTGCTGTTGAAAGGCTTAATTATTATTCTCACAATAGGAGAAATTTCCTCTATGCCGTTTAAATTTTAATTTCGCCCTTAAAGTTCCGAGTAAATAAATAATAGCTCTGGTTAAGATCGATCGTGTTTCTTTTTCTAATTGCCGCTGAAAGCGCTTCCTTTTACATCTCAAACGTCAAAATAAGAATTTTTGTTTACTAAAAGGCAAAACACTGCTAAAAGTAATCAGAGAAAGCAAACAACTGTAATAATGTTCCGTGATTCTGATTGGTAAGAATCTTGGCAGCGGAAATGTAAAACTGGAAATGTAAGACTGGAGGAATTGAAATCCGTAATTCGAACGCACATTAATTTCGAACGGGCTTTAATGTTAGGTAATTATTTGTCTCGAGTCTCGTAAGTAAGAATTTAAATTATGTTTTTTTCAATCGTGTAAAACATAAATTGCATATTGAAATGTGTTACGGTAAAGGCTTGACCTTAACTAGTGTAGTAAAAATTATAAATTCTTCCGTTTGTTCTGGTTTGTTATAAGTTGGTCGATCACAATGTAAATATTTAAGGTACCCCGTAACTATTTGGACGGCGGTATGTATTTTGAGATATTGCTTGGGTCAAGACATATTGTTTAGGTCAAGACGAACACATTTCACCGGTGCCTAGTTTCTTTCTATCCGTCTGTATGTATTTTATTACAAACAAATCGATAACTCTTAAACTATTTGAGATACAGCGTTAAAATTTTAACAAATTATTGTCTTATTAAGATTTGGCTTTGTATCTTATGTTATGCAAACCGTGTGAAAACGGCAATGCTATCTTGCAAGATCCTTTTACCTTATTTCATTGAAAAAAAGCAATTCGTTACGAAAATAATTAATTTTTATGTTGTTCTTTATTCAATTTTCACAAATAAGGTATCACTGAAATTGACATAAAATTGGCAAATTTTACGAGTATGTTCCAAGCAATCTTTTTGCAAAGTTAACGGTTTTCATGGAATTTGACATAAAATATTTAATGACTGACATTTCGAAATAGGTTTTTTATACTTAAAAAAACTTTGCATATAGACAAATCTTAATAAGATAATTTGTGTAAAGTTTCTACCCTTTACCCCAAACAGTTTAGGATTTATGGATATTTGGTAAAATAACCACACACACAAAGACAAGTGGACATAGGAAACTAATCACCGTAGATCCATATTCCTTTAGTGAAATGCGTATTTTTAGATCAAATAAAAAAGAGTCATATACCGTTGTCCACAGAGTAAAGGTACCGTTAATCTTCTTTACTTTAATTTATGTTACAAGATACCGGATTTTATCTGCCGTTTCTTGCTCGATATCTTACTCAACAGACACAAGGTAACGCATAGGACTATCAAGCAATAGGACTAGCAAGCTTCTTCACTCCACTCATTCACTTCCAAAACTAATTAGCTTGTCCGCTCTCTCATTCTTAATCGTTTATACAAATAGTAAAATACAAGTAAAAAAAATGTTTAAGTAGTTTAAGTAATCGCCTATTCTGTGTATCATCATGTATCCTTCAGAATAACATAGCATTTTGCAACGACAGAGTAATGGAGTACATAAAAAAGAGCGTTTAGCAATATCTGATTTTTTTATTTGTAAGAAAATTGAACTTAATATTCCATGTGGATTCGGCATGACGGCGCAATAACAAACAAAACGGCTTCCTTTTCTCGCATCTAAGATACAATTATAAGCGAACTTTACTATCAAATATGTAAAATAATTTTCCTCCTGCATATTCATTGACAGCCACTTGATACAACATGCATGTATGTATTTATGTATATCAGGCAGCCGAGAAACTAACACTGCCGTAGCCTAACTCGATCTCGTCCTTCAGGTGTTTCATCGTGCATTCTGTGAAACCTCCGTGACGTCTGAAATGTTAATCCGCTTTACTCCACCAACCTGTGACGGTTTACAGTCTTTTTAGATCCTTTTAAAGTTTTACGGACGTCTCAGGGACTTAAAAGAAAACGGACGTCTCAGTAAAATTCATTTTATGAAGATGGAGGGACGCTTTTAAGACGTCCTTGAGAAAAGTATGAACAGTATTGAAGTATAATTAAACAATTTAAACTGTTATTTATGAAGAATATAAACTGAGCAGGAGTAGACTAACTTTGATCAGTTTTAAATCAAAGTATAAATTAGTTTTGTTGGATAATATTCAATTGGTTTGTTTGGTAGAAAAATCTTTTCAAAATAAGGTTTTGTGAAAGTATTAAAAAAAGCTTCAAATATATCTACAATCATCTGTATCAATGTTTTTATCTTATCCGATACTATAATACGAGCAATGTATGAAGAGATGTGTGTTCCACGATCTCAAAATCTAGCGGCTAGATGTTGCTTAAACTTTACATATAAGAGTGTTTTGGCCCAAAATTAAGTTTAGGATTGACCTCAATCCCAGGAAAATCGAATTTTGTCTAAATTTAAATTTAAAAATTGTAATTTTTAACATTGGTTAAGGTTGATATATTGGTGCTTATGTGCTTATGGTGAATGTAATGTGCTTATATTGGTTATGGGTTGCTATTTTGGTAACGAAATAACAACGAAAGGTATAAAAAAATAAAGGAACATTAATGTTAACTTTTTGAAACATCTGTTTGAAACAACTATGAAGAGGTATAGTTGGTTGTTGGTGTAAATTTAATACATATAGCTTTATTATAATTACATTATAACAAAAATAAATTAAAACCAACGAGCAGGGCTCGGTAACCTGGTACTGGTACTATATCATTACTAAAGATAACCAACAATAAAAAATACAAAAACGCATGAATGGATAACAATACTTATTTAGGCCTATGTTTGATTCTAATAGAAGATAAACCCCGGAAGAATATTAGAAATGTGCCTATTTAAAATGAAATTTTTTTGTATAAAACATACACTAAAACCATATTGAATTCAATAAAGTTTTAAGCTAAAACTCATTCAAGTTTAAAAAAAATTAAATTGACTTGTTGAGCAAACATTTTAGCTCAATTTCAAGTAAATGTAACTAGTAATAAACTGTGAGGCAAGTCAGTGACAATACAGGAGGACGGTGGCGGTGTCGGACCTGTTGGGTCGAGACGTGAGCTCCTTACCTGCGGATTAGGTTAGGGACCAGGGCCAAGTAAATATTTGGACATGTACTAGACATACAGTTTGAAATATTGTCCTGCCAGTGTATTCCTCCCAGGGTTTGGTACGATGGATTAAAGGCGATATCCAAATTTGTAAATGTTTAAGTTTTAAGTATTGGCGATTTTACTAAAAAAGATTTTTGTTAATTTTTTTTTTTAAATAGTATTATTTTGCAGAGATTTTTATTGTTAATCTTGAACTGCAATACACAGTACTGTGATAAAATTCCATTATTTTATGCGTAATAGAAGATATATTTGTTCGAAGAGTGTAATTTTTTATTTGAAATGTATAAGAAGTAGTGCATAGAAAAACTAATAGTTTGAGTTTACTATTTGATCTTTTGGTTTAATTCATGTAACTGTTTCTAAAGGTACGGACAATTAGATTCGTGTTAATATAACATATGGTTTTATATTTTAAAGTTAATTTTGTCTAGTATCAGAAAAACAGTATTATGGAAACTGAGGTTGTATTACCTGTTTCCGTTACAACATAGTCTATAGTTTTTACTTTAGAGCCGTTGACGGAAACACGTAATATGCCCACAACCTATTTTTCTTTTATTTTTTCGATACAAAATCTACAATGTTTGTGAACAAAACCAGAGAAAGTGCTCTCTAAAATCAATTTATAAAACTTTTATTAATTAAAAGTTCTTAAATGAAATTGTCTTGTATTCAAGGAACAAAAGACAATTGTATACTTTCAGGCAATATATAAATAAGCAAGTCTTTTTTCAATTAGTTTATGTATTGAATTGATTTAAATATAAATTAAACCCACGGAATGAGTCTAAATATTATCTAACATAACCAATAATAGATAATTACTGTTCTTAAAAACGTTGTAGGAATATTCAAACACAGTAAAATGACAAAACATGTTTTGGTTTAAGTTATTTATTTATTTATTTATTTTTTTTAACCATAGACAAACTCAATGATTACAGTAACAATATGTGTTCATAATAAAATCAATCCAATGTATAAGTGCATTTAATCCATAAAAACAATATATTCTTTTATACATTTTTCCTTTTAATGTTTTTTATTTTATAGCAGATAATCAAAACTATTACAACAATTAAAAATCTTTAGAAGGCCCTAAGTTAATTTAAACGTTATTTTAGAAGTTAAAAACCGTTGCCTAAGAAGATAAATATTCTATTTTATGTGCAATTGAAGTAATTAGACTTCTGACTGTTGAATGTAAGATGTAATCCAACTATTCTTAATGGTAGGGGTGAAAATTTATAAGTTAGTAATCTCTAATCTGATACACAATGTATATTATACTTTTAAAAGTAATACAACTCCTATTTTAATTAAAGTAATAGAAAAGATGCAAAAGGTAACGTGTTCCAGAGGAGGTAACGGCATCCCTTAGCAACAGGTGGGTGTCCTCGTAAACGTAAACCCTCCTGTTACTGAGGAGTTCTTACAACATGTGTACAGCTCAACTGAATGCACCTCAGAACTCTATTCAAAGATTAATTTTGATTCAGATTGTAAAAATACAACTGAAAAATCTTTTTTAAAGCTGAATATTTATCGATATGATTTATTTTAGTGGAGTTCTACCCATGTAACAATTCCAGTCTCAAATGATCACATCACTTACGCAAAGAAATGTGAAGACCTCTGATATTAAAAATAGAAATAAAATACGAGTTTTAAACTTAATATAGAGACTTTTCCCAACAAATTAAAGATTTAAAATGATTTTTCTGTTTTATTTGGATTTGCTCTATGGTTTATTTGATTTACACTTTTTGCAAACAATCTGTGTCCATGAAATAAAACGCAGCATACTTGCTTTAGGGTAGTGCTATGCATACAATGTTGTTTTTTTCCTTCGTAAAAAACTGTGAAATAAAAACATAAAACATAAAAACCTGAAAGTTATTCCAAACCGTATGTTAGATGTGTGAACATCCAAATTACTGTGCTCCAGATTTAACACATCACGTTCAAACAAAGCAGAAACACCAGGGATGCTACTTTAAACAAAGGTGGTAAACTGGTTACTGCGCCCGCCGCCGTGCTGTGTCCTGCATTCATCAACTAGATCAGATTCGAAACAAACGAACGGAAGGTCTAAATGTAGATTATAATTTATAAACTCGTTAAAAATTAAGTCACATGAACTTTTTAGGGTTCATTACTGAGGTTCAAATAAAGAATGTATTTATAATTACACTACCTCGTAAAAGAATTAGAACTATCATGGTTAAAAATATATTTACAGCATAAGTTAGCATTTTTCTGAAACGTTGAACGCATATTGTAAAATAAGTAAGAAAATTGAGTGAAAAATGTAACTTATGTTTATGATTGTCGAGTATTTTATTCAATAGAGGAATCACAACACCTTTGTCCACGTATACAGAATATTTATTCATAAGCAATTTATTTCTTGTATCGACTCACGGAACAGTATAATTTGACACGACATACTTTTTCTGTGCTAGCACGAAATTGAGTAATTTCATATCTAGAGTGTGTTCAGGAACGATTCGCATTATAGATGTGGTGCTCTTTTTATTTTCTAGAAAACAATCGATGCTAAGGAGTAGTGGCAAAACACCGGTTCTGCCTCAGTTCAAGGTCACTCATTTTTTTTGGGTTGGGAGTGGCAGGTGTGGGGTTGGAAGTGTGGGGTGGGGGTGACAGTGATGGATTGGTTTGGGAAGTGGGTCAAGGTCATTTGGAGGGAGTTTTAAAAAAGTGGGAGCCTCAGGGGCTCGGTGGGAATGGGGTGGGGCGGCGCCGGGCCGCGGGAGGTTTTCGTTTATTTTAAAAATTAAATCAAAGTTGTGTTCTTGTGCAGAGAGGTGTTGAAATATCGTCCAACGGTGAGGGAGTGGTAGACGCCGAAGGCGGTGGCGAAGAGAAGGTAGATGCACAACATGCACAGTACGCATTTGAACAGTTGCAGCAGGCGAACCATCCCTTGTTGATTTTCCGTTTGCAATTGCAGCCTGTTGATCTCTAGTTTGAGTCTGTCCTCTTCCAATTGTGTTTTAAGTGAAAAATCATCCATCATGTTTGTGTGCTCGTTTTAATTTCTATTTGTGAAACGGGAGCGGTGTTGACGGTCGGAAAGTTGGCGATGAAATGAGAAACGAAGATGAGGACAGGGCATATTTACTGGAAAGTGGTGGGGGGTTAAGAAAAACAGTTGTGGGTCCGATCAAACGTCATCGTCAGCTGTTGGTGTAGGTTTGGAGGATGCAGGAGTGAGTTCTAGCAAAGCATCTTCATCTTCACTCTTAACTCTATCGCATGTTGGACAACCGTAAACAAGTTCCAAATTCATAGTGATGCAGTGGAATTTGTCTATAATATCTTCTAAAGTTTCCATTAAATCTTTTAAATCATGTCTTGTTCTAATTATAAAAGTAGATTTCATATGTGGTAGCGGATCGTTGTTCATCGTACGGGAGTCGGGAAACAAATGACGAGCGTCAGTCAGCGGCTCGCTTATATGCGGGCAAGGGCGGTGGAGGGGGAAGTGGAGGGGTGGTGGCGTGGTGGGGGAAGTGGAGGGGTAGTGGCGTGGTGGGGGGAAGGCGTTATACCCCCATGCGAACCGTTGGCCAGCGCATTTCGCTGCGAAACGCCATTCGGGTAGGTTGTAGGAGGTGTACTAAGATAAGCATTAGTTGTATTTTTAAGTTAGGAATACTAATAATGTTTGTAAATTAAATATTAAATTTATATTTAACCAGAGCTTGCATTTCTTGTTCCTCGTTGTTTAATTCAATAATTTTAACACCATTAGTTGTCTGTTCCTCTTCCTCTGCACTTTGCGACGATGAAGACGTGGAGGTGCCAGAAGAAGATGATGATGAAAATATTTTGGTAGGATTGACATATTGCACTGTGATGTTGATCCATCTTAAAGGATAGTTATCAATAAGTGTGAGTAAGTTTTGGAATAGGGTTTCCATCTCTTCTCTGTCGGTAATTAAATGTTGAAAGGAAATGAATTTATCATCCATGTTGTTGTTGTTGTTGTTGTCAGTGCGAGTAATGAAATAAAAATGAGAAACGTATCGAATGATCCGTAGAATATATGTTGTAAAAAATAAGTGGTGGGGGTAATCTCAAGGTCAATCAAATGGAGTTTTAAAAAAGGGCTGCAGTCAGTGACTACAGCTATACATTTGAAGCTTCAACGGGTTCAGAAGACCAATCTGATCTGTACTTGCACGCACTTATGATGCATGTACAAAAGTCGTCTTTATAATATGCATTGCACTCTCGACAATTGACAAGTTTTTCCGGATGAAATTTGATACACCTCTGGGGACAGCAAGTGTGGAAGTATCGTGATTTATAAATCTTGATGGTTCGCAATTCCGGTGGTGGTAGTTGCTTTGTCTTGCATTTGCAGTAACAGGATCCGAAGAATTCACACTTTGTACAAGCTAATCCGTCTACCATCCATCTTCCTAAATCGGTGCATTTTTGTTCACAACAGTAGCGCGGTGCGTCCTCGTTTTTCTTCTCTTCCATGTTGGCGCTTCTAAGTGTTGGCAAGAAATGAAGTTGTATAGTGTAGGATAGCGTGTTTTATAGACTAGGAAAAGTGGTGGGGGTAATCTCAAGGTCATCCAAATGGAGTTTTAAAAAAGATCATCTTACAAGTGTAAGATGTATTTATTTAAGATACTGAGTTTTCATTTTTCTTTTTCTTTCTTTACATCTTGTTTGTATTTTTCTTTTTCTTCTTTAGCCATGGCGATGAGATCTTCAGTGGAGAGTGGATGTACTTCAGGAAATTTTAGAATTAATTTTGGTTGGAATCCCTCTTTAGTCAATACTTGAAGATCGGACGTCATTTGTTCTACACTTTGATAGTCTTTTCCGTAGATTTTTCCATTGAATTCAATCATCATTCTGTACAACATGGTATTAGTAGTTGTTTTCGCTGCGTCAGTTGGAGAGCAAATGATGATTCTGTTAGGTTACACGGTCCTTTTATAGATGCTACAGCGACCACTTGATATTATTTAACATTAGTAATATTTCTGGAACTTAACATTACTTTGAGTAGATGGTGTTGTAGTTGAAGGTTGTGTGGAAACGAATACTTCTTCGTTGCAGAACTTCTGTTTAGGAAACATCCTCATGTTGTTAGCGTAAACATCAATATTTAAACGATAACCACCGGCAAGTAACACTCGCAGTTCATTAATAAAATCGTCGAGTTCTTCAAAAGTTGTAATGGTGGTGGTATCATATGATGCACACTTAACCTTAAGAGACATGTTGTTATTCGTAATAACTGGAGAGCCAACAGAGATGTGTACAGCACGAAAGGTAGTCGTGGACTGATGAGATCCTCAAGAAAATTACGGCCTTTATATACCCTCGAAACTAGGTTAAGGTCATCCAAACGTGTTTTTAAAAAAAGCAACATATCGATAGTGCAGAAACACTATCGATATGTTGCCTTTTCTTATTATTTTTTTTTCATTTTTATTTTTTATTTATTTAAAATCAGTTACACACATGTACAACAGTATATATAAACTACAGACTAGTTGCTAGTAGGCATAACATGAAGTGTAAGTTCAGTAGAGTTGGTTCCACTAGGACCGTGGGATGCCAAATAGAGTGCGCCGGGGTGAATCAGTCGTAAATCTTCATTCTGCAGCAGTTGAACGAAGCGTTTGGGAAGAAATACTTGAAATTTCGGTTCATCACCAGGTGTGTAGGGTGCTTCACTCAATGTGCAATTGATGGCGTCTCCAACTGATGTTTCCATCTTCTTAATAGTGTGAATAATGTAATGTTTTTCTTCTTTCAATTCTGAACATTTCTTAGTCGGTAGTATTGTAGATTTAGAATGTTTGTTGAATTGATCAACAAGCGACTGTAGAAAAGTTTGCGATGCCATTATTTTTTCTTACTATTGTTCGTCTTCTTCTTCTTGTGCTTGCGCGTCAGAGGTGTTGACTCCTCGGAGGTTAGAGTAATACTCATGCATTGTCATAGTGCCGCTCTCGCTTTTATACCCATCGCTTCCCCCACCACTTTGCTGGAGATAGACATTCAAACGATATGCGTTCTTTAAAGCACATTGAGACTGCCGATGTTTAAAGTTTTTAGATGCAATACAGATGTTAGCAAAGTAGCAATAAAAATCTTTCTCCATTTGCACATTTATCACTTCATGGTTTGTATATGCTTGTATCCAATTTGCTTTTTCCAATCCTCTTGTAAAAATAGTTTTGAACTCTTTGCAGAAATGATTCATAATGTGTGGCATCATATTGTAGGTTATAAAACCTTCATCCCATGTTAGATTATGAAAATGTTTCATCAACCATTTGTTTGTTACTTTAGCTTTGGTTGTTAATCTGTTGAACGGCAAAGGAGGCATGAATAAAAAATGATAAACAACAGATGTTATCATATCTAGTACCACTAACTCTTTAATTATAAAATTTCCATCATTACCACGGAATGCCTGAAACTCTATGATACCTCGCTTTACTTCCATTATTTCCGTCTTCTTAGAGAATGAAACTCGTTTATCCATGATGACGTTCAGTAGACAACTGGTATGTCAATGCGGATTGACAGCCTTTTATACTCCAACATTCTTCTTCTTCTTACTTAAAATATTCTTTGTCTGTTTAATTTGTTGTTGATTGTTGATTGTTGAAACGTGATTCGTTTTCCTTGTTTTCTTGCTTTTTTTCTTCATCTAAATTAAAGTTGGTTTGATTGTGGTGTAACTGTCTCCACATCTCTACTTCATGCGGGATCCTATTGAAGATTGAAGTATCTACTGGACCGTATAGGATTGGAACATATGGTTGTCTATCCAATGCATCAGTTAAATAATCTTTGATAATTGTACTTGAGAATATTAGCTGTTTTAAATATCTTGTTATAGGACCAGTAGCACAAGTTAAAGCGTAAAACTCTTCTTTTGTCAAATGTATTTTTATATTATATTTAGTTAAATCTCTAAATCGAACTAGTTGTTGACCACGTTGTTTAACAATATCGATTTCAATATTTGATTCGAACAAACCTAGTTTTGTTTTTCTTCCAAACGTATTGTTACTCAAATAGCATTCCAAAAGATGTATATGTTTCATAAAAGATTCCCAAGAAGATTCAGTGAAGGTTACCATTTTAGATCCGTGATTCAAAATAACAGTTGGAGAGTAATCCAATGATTTCATTACTCCAGCAGACACAGTCTTTGTCATACAAGAAGAAATAGGATAAAATATTCTAAGAAATACCTCCATTAAGATGTTGGTAGAAATGTTATCTTCAATTTTCCTTTTCTTCGTTTCTTTTTCAACTTCCTCTTCATCTGTCTTCTTATGTTTAAACTTGAGGAACTCTTCCATTTCCTGTTCAACTTGTCTTTCTATATCCAAACTATTGTCAGCCATAAGAGGTGTAGTTTCTTCATTAGCACTTGATGTAGCAGAACTCATCTTGCGGACGATGTTACCCATACGACAATCAAAGATGAAATGAATTTCCAGCTCTTCTTTCTCGCTTTTATACTCGCAGATGACCTAGATATTGTTGATCTTTTGTAAAAACCTTACAAATCGTGCAGATGTTGTATTAATCTTTTTTAAAGTACATTCTTCACAATTCCTGTCAGCGGTGTGTAAGTAACTATTTTGTCATGTAGAATTAAACAGTATGCTGAAGTTCCATCTGGTATTTTATCTTCAAATTCCATTTCAATTTTTATATCTACACTTGAAGATTTCACAGATTCATTTTGTTTTGAACAATCGATTACAACAATTGGAGCTTTTGAATAAAATTGTTCTGGTGATAGTAGTGGTGTATTTGTCTTACCATAATATGACGATTGAAATCTTGCATACATGTCATATAGAATGGAATAACGTTTCTTGTCAAATGAAACATTTAAACTGTCATATGGAAAGAACTGAGAGTTTAGAAAAACTTTGCAATTCTTTATCTTGCAATGGTCAAATTGACCAGCGTGCGCAGTTATAACATCTTTTCGTTTAGTCTGAAAACCTACTATTATGTACCTTGCTCGTTCTAAATAAGTAGAGGTTTTAACAGTCCATGTTTGTCTTTCTGTTTGAGGCAATATGGGGTATTCATGAAATTCCCAACTTCTAAATGGTATTACAATATCACGGTCAGATTTTAATTTTTTCAATAATAATACTCGATGTTCATCCGCCAATCTGACATGTGGTACTCTCCATACAACTTTATCCAATTGAAGTTGCCATTCCAAATCGGCATCTTTTGTTCCACTTGGCGCTTGTATTACATCCTTATTCGTTGAAGATCTGAGCAGTACCAGTTCTTGCTTTACATTTATTATTATTCTCTTGTAATCTTCTGCGAATCCCAAAAGCAATCGTAAAGGCACATTAAAATCAAAGTAACCTTTTGAATTAGGAGTAATAGTGTCTTTATCAGGAGTCACCCATCCAGCCGAGATTAAAGAATTCTTTTCATGGGGTGTTATTGAAGTCAATCCTTTCAAAGTTGTTGATATACCAACTTTTTTTGTTGAATCAACTGTTACTCCAGATATCTCATATCTAATTTCATCAAACAGATATGCCATAGGGTTATTTATAAAAGGAACAGTTGAACCAGATTTTCCATCCAATGTTGTTACTCTTCCTTCGATATATAAATAACTTTCACATGGTAATGTGTAGATATCTTGTTGTTGAATGGGAATCCTTATTTCATCATTATTATTTAATTTTGATGAAGTGTAAGGGTTGTGAGTGTGATATTCCTTCTCCCATAGGGTTTCGTCGAATGTCGGTCCTTGCGCTATATCCAGTATATCCATGGTTGGCAAGTTTTAGTCCGATCTTTTGTAGGAAGCGTATGTTGTCCGGTGTTAACTCGTCGAATGTTGAGGAGCTACTGAGCTCCCGACTCTTCCGTTGTGGTTTAAATGATAATCCCATGTTGACTTTATGTTGCTGCTCTGATATGTAACCGTATAGTTATTGTTTCTCCTCTAAAGTCAACACTAATGCCGTCTTGATCCAATATGTTCAGTACGATGTCTGAAATGAAACTGGTGTTTAACGGTAGGTATATCAGGTTTTGTGGCTTCTCAACTATTTTAAAACCAGGAGCTACTGTGGGGTAAAATGTATGTAATATGTGCTGATTTACTCCATCTCTATATGATCCGTGTATAATGTTACACGTTACATCAATACTGTTCACCTTTAATATTGTTACTGTTGTATCGCCAGTATAATCATTTCCAGGAGCTAAAATTCCTTTCTTCTTTGAAAATCCGAGCAAATTGCCGATTGAGTGGTCTAAGCTAAAATCTATATAATACTTTGAAGTTATTTCTGCTTTTAATGTATTATTATTACCTTTTATAGAAATATTTTCTTCTCCAAACTTTTTTTGTAATACTTGGTTTATATCGTCTATTTCATATGCTCCTGTAGATAATGGAATTATTTTCAATTGTGAATAGTTTCCTTTTTCATCTTTACTCTCATAATAATGTAGTAAATTATTTTTTCCTTCTGTAACATTGGGAATTGAATTGTATGTAGTCAAATCCAATAATGCTGCTTCCCATAGTTTGTCCGTAGATAAACGTAACGCTGGGAAAAGTGTACTTTTCAATGTTGACGAATTTCCGCTCAGCGACACTGTATACGATGACATCTTAAAGCTGACTGACGCTCTTCGCTAGGAACTCTAAACATAAATGTCCGCATATTTCTGTATTGCTAGGTTGCTCTCTTTTGTAGTTGTAGAATATATTCTTGGAGTCCCGAAAATAATGTTGAAGTTCTTTTGGTGGCGGTAAATTTCCAAAACTATCAAAGTAGTAAACATTTTCTCCAAGTTTTTTATAACATACCCAATGAGTACCTGGTCCATAATTAGAGTCTAAGTTTACTATTCCAGTTTCATTTTTCCACACTCTATTTGGTAATGTATCTTTCATAAAAACTCCTCTGAAGAATGGTATTCTTAAACATTTCACATATTTTGACAGTTGATAGTTTGTTAATGCTTCATTTGGAATTATCAATTTATTCTTCTCATTTAATACACACGGTACGGTCTTAAGTAAAGACCCGATCCGTTTTTTACCATTGACCATATGGATGTTTTCTTGACTTTCCTTTTAGGGTTAGTGCGACGTCTTCTTTTGATGTTCCCGCCTCTTTTTGCAGCTTCTTTTTTACTAGGTTTTCTCCCGCGTCGTCTTCCACCACCAAACTTAGCTTTCGTCTTCATGACTGTTGTCACTGCCCAAGCTGCTGCTTTTTCCGCAATACTGGCGTCACTTGATTTAACCCTTTGCCAAGCTTTTTCCGCTAGCGCTCTATCCGCTATTGATCTATTTGTTGAATCTGCAAACTTGGAATACGCTATATCATGTTCTTCGCAAGCTTGATCTAATTTATTAATTCCAGGATCTCCTCTTGCTAAACGTTTTGCCAACTTAGTTCCGGGTCCACAATATTGATAGCCTTCGGGCAGATGAAATTCGTATGGTAAAGCGTCTATTGCTCGATTTAGAACAGCACCAACAGGAATCCGTCTTAGCAGGGATAACGCAGCTGATGTTATACCACGTCCTTTCTTGCCGCTGTCTTGACGACGACTGAGCGTTGCGGTCTTCATTATGTCGTCTTATATAACCAGCGTGTTTACTCCACGAGCTGCTTTACATAAATGAATAGCACATGCACAATTTTTATATTTAAATACTTAACTATTCAAATTAATTATATACTGATTTATAATTCTATTTTTAATCCAAGCTTCTCGTTCATCGGGTTGAATCATCACATGACTCGTTGTACTAGCTATATGATTGTGGGTATCGATAAGTAAATTGCCCACTATTCTTATTAAACAGTCTAAAGTTACAGCATCTTTTGGATGTTGGGGATCGTGTAACTGCATAATACGTTTATCATTACACGTGTAAGCAGTCGAATCACTTTTCGACGTTGTTATGACTTGTCCAATAGTAGCAGCATCATTTAAATCTTCTCCTGGTAAAATATTAATTATTTTCTTCATCTTTGCATCATATTTGGTCCCAAAGTGTTTATCCCAAGTTATTGTTTGTCTCAATGTAACACAATCATCATCTTCATAACCAGGATAAATATCTTTTATTCTTCTATTACGACCATTGTATGTACCTAATGTACCACCACTCGCAATTAATGTTTGCACCATTAGAGGTACATCTGTATCTTTTATACCAAATCTTCCATTTGTTATTGTTTTATGTCCTGCATCCCATTCATCATTATTTCCTTGCATTAAATCAAACTTTTTATTTCCATGTATAAATGTATCTCCTCGCTTTAGCACGGCATCTTCATGTTTTACAAAATTCGATGTTCCCCTTTTTAATTCTTTAGATAATTGTTCCATAGTAACAGCGTCTTTTGGTTGAGAAACGAACTTTACATTTGACAACACTTTCCCATGACAATCGATTTCATCACCATCTTGTAAAATACAGTTGTCCTTGATGTATTTCAGGTTTACAGCATCCCCATCTTCCTTTGGGTATCCAATGTCATTTATTATAAATTTATAAAAAGAAAATCCGCGTTGAGTCTTTTCCGGTATTATAGAATGTAAATATTCTTTATTAACTGAATCTTTATCATTTTTTGGATTTGCCACGTTGGTTATTCTATGATTTCCAGCATCATATGTCTGTCCATCTTTTAAATTATTACCCCATTGTAATTTTAAAGTATTTGAAAGTTCAGATGATAAATACTCTTTAGTAATTGCATCAGAACTGTCAGTTGGTTTACCAACATTAATTATTCTATGTGATTTAACATCGTAAGTATTCTTGTCTAATTTCAATGATGTTGAAGTAGCCTCTTTTACTGTCTTTAAATTCGCTCCATCAGTATCTTCTTCTGGGTCTTTAACAAATTTTAAACGTTTGTTACTCATATCATAGTCACCTTCAGGTGTTTGCGGCAATCCACTTCTTTTTCTGTTTTCTCCTCCTTGTACTCCTAGCCCGGAGTACCGTCCGAACTTGTCGACGCTCATGATTGAACTGATCCACTGTATGCTCACAGCTCTCTTATATATCCGTGATGATTTATACAACTATTCCACGATTTCGAAGTTCGTCAACTAAAGCCACCCATTCATTATTTAAACCTGTATGACCAGCTTCCATGGCTTCATGTAATAGTCTCATTCTATCAACCAATTTGTTTATATCATTATAGTAAATTACATTTGTATTATATAGGTTTTTCATTAAACCTTTACCAGATATCGAAGTTTCTCCTTTTTTCTTTTTACCATATTCATCAATAAGTGATAAGTCCATAAGTGATAATGACTTCCTCTTAAGCGGTTTCTTCACAGCTGGTGCAGTTCGTAATGTTGGTAGTTTTTTCAGGGGAAACAATCTTTTTATTACAACCGTATATTTAGTTGCACGTGTTCTATTTATCATTGAATCTTTGGAGTAATTCTTCTTATGAGCATTAGTATTTTGCAAAATTTCTTTAAAAGTATTTAAATCTTGAAGCGTATATCTTATAGGTATATTTTTGAAAATCAGTTCAAATAATCCTTTTGTTCCTTTATATTTATGCTCACCAATAACAATATCATCATCTTCAGTCAAATATACTTTTGAATCTCCTATTTTTAATTCATTTCCATCAATTCTCGCACCATATACATGTGACTTGTGTAATTTTGGGTTATCTTTTATTTCATGTAACATCTTCATGATATACTTTCTTCCAAGAGGTCCTTGTTGCAATATATCACTACTTAATTTTGTTAGATTTGGAATTGATTGTTCTGCTTCAGGTATATGTTGTTCTTGTTCTTCTTCTTTTTCAATATTTATTTCTGGTTCTTCTTGTCTTGTTTCTTCTTCTTTTTGAGAAACTTCACTATCACTTGTGTAAGAATCATCATCTTCTTCCTTTTTTAAACTTTTTACTTCAAATTTAGAAACAGGTAGCAAAACATCTCCTTCATAATGAGGTTTACCAATAGTTTCTGTTATCTGTTTTAAAGGTTCTGTAATAGGCTTAAATGTAGTCTCCAGAAATTCTTCTCTTTCATTCAAACCCATTCTTAATGCTCGATTTTTAAGTCTAATCGAGTCACTCAGTGATTTTATTTCTTTTAATAGTTTTTCTTGGTTCACCATGTTTACGCTGCGAAGACCAATCTATTACTAAACGTATCATCAATCGTTCAATGGATTAATACAAATTTATCCAACCCTATACGATATCTTCCATTTTTTATAGCTTCTTCTTTCATAATAACTAGAAATCCATATTTTTCAGCCCATGCTTTGCCACACATTTCTTTAAATTTATCAAATGACATGTCTGCATTTACATGATCATTATATATGTGCTTTAAATTTGTTTCATCCTGCTTGAAGATAATAAGTAGATTTGCATTATCTCTTATTAGTTGTTTTGGAATTTTACTGTAAGTTTGACCAATATAAATGCTATCAATATTGTAATGTCTCCCCATGGCAAAATAACTTCTAATAGTGTCATGATTTTCACAAGATACATCATCGAATATAAATATAGAAAATGGTTTAGCCTCGTTTGGCTCCATTATAGTTTCACTAGCATTAAACTTGTAGAAATTAACTTCAGGCACACTTGCGAGTACCTTATCCAATAATTGGTATTTGGGTTCTTGCAAAGATTTGGAAAAGATGTAAATGTTGTTGAAACGTAATCCTTTAGGATTTGTTATTAAGTTAAAAACCACATTCGTCTTTCCACAATTTGACGGTCCAGTTATTAAACATCTTATTGTGTTTGGCAGTAGTTCACCATGTTTTCCATGATTTAACTTGTCGTTGTCAACTGTTAATTCATCAATATTATTAATAAAAAATCGATCCTTTTGTTGCACAATCTCCATCTTGTGTAAAGGTTAAACACGCAATGACTTCACAAATTGCTACACCAAGTCTTTTGTAGGGATCCAAGAGTCTTCACTTTTATCAAATCCCAACCAACGTACTTTAACCTTATCCTTTTTTCTTTGTAAAATCTTTTCAACAAGGTATACATCGCCAACTGATGATTTTAACAACTCATGTCCGTAGAATCCACCTTCGAGTAATTCACCCTTGTTGTCCTTTAAGATGTAAGTTTCAGGTATTGTTGGTTGCACTTTATAGATTGTAAATACTTCATTAGTCCAGTTTGGCAGATATCTTTTACTAAATACTCCTTTGTATTTACTTATACGAACTTTATCATCAACTTTAAATGTTTTAGGCTGCATTTTTTCATGTTTAGGAGTTGTATTATTCCTAATACGTTTTAATACCATCTTAGCATTACCGCTATTTACTTGGTTAGGCTTCATACCAATGGTTCGATGATACTTGTTGTTATATTCTTTTATAAGTTGCGGTAAGATATCATACCAAACATATGATCCTCGTTTGGAAAATGTTTTATACATTGCTCCTTTTAATGTTCTATTGAATCTTTCTATTATTGAAGCTTTAACTTCAGAATTTGTTGAATAATGATTTATTTTATACTTCTTCATTAAAGCTGCAAAGTCTTTGTTAAAATACTCTTTCCCATCATCAGTTTGTAGATGTTTGATGTTGAATTTATTTCTTTGTATAGCCGTTTCCATAGCTTTTGTAACACTTTTACCAGTCTTGTCCTTTAGCGGTAAGGCATCAGCCACTTTAGTAAAACAGTCTATAATCGCTAAAATGTATTTGAATCCTTTATTCAACTTACCATGTGGTATCATTTCAATGAGATCGGCTTGGAAAAGATCATTCATTCCTTTTATAACTGTACTTCTTCTAGGAAATTTTCTTCTTGCTGGCTTATGAAGTTCATTTACAATTTTATTTTTTAAGTCTTCCATCTTCAGTTGTGTCTTCCACACCGCTTGTAAAGGTACTGATCTCTAGAATGGTTTATCCTCTTTTATATACGGTTAGAATATAGGTCAAGGCCATTTTACGTTGGTGTAAAAAAGAGGGAACATGACATTGGGCTTGTCATGTCCCCTCTTCTTTACGAAAGGAAAAAGGAAGAAGGTAAAGGACGAAGAAAAGGTTTACTGATCAATAGGGATTAGGGAATAGTGGCCGAATGGTAATGTGTTGATGTTATTTTCAAGAATGTGGCGTTTATCATCCTTATAACTTAATGCCCACTTTGTTTGCTTTACACTATACAGTATATGGTTGTAGCTTCTGATGGTGTTGAATGTTGCGGTTGTTTCCACATTTTCAAACAAACATCTTTTATAATGTTCAAACTGTACTTTCTTCTTTAGATATGAAGTCTTGATGCCTTTGGCTTTCTTCACCACTTGATGTTCATCCTTTTCACTGATGTATAGTTGGAATGAGTACAGTTTGGACATTAAAGCGACGATTTCTTCCATTGGTACACCATTTGTTTCGTCTTTAAACTTGCCCAACACCTTTTTATTTCTATCGTAGTCATAGTTGGGATGATCTCTAGGATAATCTGAAAAGTCAAAGTCAGTAGTATATACAAAAGTACGTAGATCTTCATACATGTCTTCTGTTCTTATCCAATAAATGAAAGCATCTGTATCCATATATGCTATCCCGATGTTTTCTCTTCCATAAAACTTCACCATCTTGTTGTAGTGAAAGTCATACATGTGGGTTTTAGAAATATCCAAAATAGACATTCCCACATATAGAGGACGATCCATTGTTATTGAGATTTTGTTCATGGTAACAGCTACAAGATTCTCGTTAATAATTCGTTCCAAAGTTTGGTTTTTGTACTAATTTTTGCAATTTTGCCGGATCGCTAACTAATTTTACATCTTTATGTTTTCTTTTGTTTTCCAACGTTTTGCCAAATATTGAATTATTCATTAATTTGAAAAAGTCCTTTTGAAAAGCGGATGTTGCTGCAGTCCTTCTTCTTGTGTTGTTGTCGATGTATGGTTTTAACCAACAAGATTGATTAAATTGTATTGCTCTATTGATTCTTGTTATTTTCAATCCCAATTCTATTGCTTGCTGTATTGTCCAATAATGAGCTACATATCTTGACTTGTTGGTTAACGTCATCATTAATTTGGGCCATCTACCAGTCGGAGATATTTCCGTCTTTGGCAATAGTGGTAAATCGTAGTGGTGATCATGCAGTTGTTCAGGATATTCAAAGTCCACGTCCAAAATGTAACCAATGTCTCCGTGTTTGGGTATGTCCATTATATTGCCTATCGAATCTGGGTTTGCCCACTTAAAATTGCCATATGGAAGAGGATTTGACATAGCCCATCCATATAGGTTATTTGCGTCAAAATAACCTAAGAATGTTGTTGGTTGTGATGTATCAAAGTTTGGGAGATATTTGTTGTTAGCTTTTACATGTCTAGTTACACTTTGCGTCAATCCTCCACGAACACCTGACTCTATCATCAAAACCATATCGATATCTGTAATAAGTTCAAGTCTACACTTTGTTTCTTTCAGCATAGCTTGCCATGCTAGTCCAGGCGATGTATAAGAATGAAGTGGGTCCAATCCATATGCTTCAAAACAGGTATCTCTAAATTCTTCCATTATATCACAAAGTAAAGTCACATCTAATTTAACATAAAAGTCGGAATATTCTCCCAATGTTGTCATTCCTAGTTCATTCCATACTTTACAAGCGTGTTGATAGTCCTCTTCACTAATGTCTTCTTCATACAACTTACTCTTGAAGGCTTCTCTTGGCGGAAGTGATGTTTCTTCAAATTTTTCCAAACAATCGATATAATCATAGGGAAAAACACCTTTGCGGAGAACCAAATCCAATTTATCTTTACTTACAATCTTCGTTGTTTCTATTAAATTTTCTTTCTTTAAGTTTTCAGTAAGTTTACTTAAGCTAGATGGCATAAAACGGTAAGAGTCTAGAAAACGTAACTTCATATTTCCAACCGTTTTACTAAAACTAATAAACTTTTCAGTGGTTTCTGCTATCACATCAATTCTTCCATCATCTCGTCCCAATTCCGGTATAATAAAATGTGAATCATAACCACTAAGGTTATGCAAAATTACAGGTATGAAGTTGCGAATTTGATAGTTAATATTACATCTGTTACATGCAGCACCTCTATAATATCCTGTTAAATGGTCGTGATCACGTACTTTGTGATTTTCCATAGTATATTCATTTTTACATAAATAACAATGGGTTGAATTTTCATATTGAATCTCTTCTTCTTCATCCATCGGTATCATTGGTACAATATCACTGTACAATCTTTGTACATTTTCTGCTATTGCATATAAGTGGTCAAGGAAAATTTTAGAAACATTTTCACCACGATATATGACAGGTTTTGATGTTAGATCATATTTATTTAAATGCTCTTCTGACAGTGTAGATTTAATCAGTAAACAAAAACTGTTTGGATCATGTATCTGATACTTAACACTTTTCTTGGCTCCATCATCATCATTTTCAATAGGAACAAGTGTAGATTCAAAGTCTGCATATACAACAATAGGGATACGATACTGATGAGATATCTTTTCAAATTTTAGCTCGGCTCTATCTGGTGTTGGTAATATTATTTTGGCTTCATAGTTGTTGTTACATAGCTCCTGATGTTCTCGTATCCATCCTCTGTTTGATATTCTTTCTTCTTTAAAACTAAAACATCTTTTGCATATTATTTTCTTGTGTTCAATTTTCGATAATTGTTTACTAACAAGCCTTTCAAAACTCCTTATATATACATAGTGAGAAACATCTCCTTGCGTTATTAGCAATAAATCCGTGTGGTCTGCAAGCTCATTCTTTACAACCTTCAAAGGGTATACTTTATTTGAACTGTCCAAACCAAACACATTAACAGATGTTCCACGGTTTTGTTTTTCAAATTTTGTAATATCCTTCAATGCTACTGGGTACGA
The DNA here is from genome assembly GCA_030545055.2 of Neoaliturus tenellus. NCBI lineage: Eukaryota > Metazoa > Arthropoda > Insecta > Hemiptera > Cicadellidae > Neoaliturus > Neoaliturus tenellus. The sequence continues at coordinate 34,467,172 of CM061532.1, forward strand.
CAACCCTTGAAAATTGTACCTATATCTTTGGTTTTCATATTCTTGGCTAGGTCTTATTGCATTTTTAGGTGTTACAAATTTTGATGTCATCGCATAACGAAAACATTCTGTATCTTCATTTTTTACATTTATACATGACTTTGTATCCTGTATTTTCTTTGGCAGTGGAATGTAACTGCTTCCCATAAGCCCGTATCCATGTTTGTGAATTCTTAAATCCATTCCCTCAATACTAAGCAAACTCCAACCTGATCCTCTTCCTTCATGTTCTTGAATTTTAGTTAAAATTTCATCAAAACACTCTTCAACTATTGAATCAATATTTGAAGTAGCCATAATTGTTTGGTTTCTTGTTATAAATCCTCTAGGAGACATTTCTTCATCTGCATTAATAAACATAGCATTTAATAATATGCCAAATTTAATAAAGTTTAATCTTTGTAGTTCTTCTTTTATAGTGTTACTGACAATTATTCTTGCTTCTTTAAGAAACTGCTCTAATTCCAATTTTTCATTTTGAATTTTGTGATGCATTACTACTCTACCTGCTAAAGCAAATACTTTTACACTCGGTATAGCATTAGATGGTCCTGCTAATGGTTCTTCTTCTTGTTCTTCTTCTTGTTCTTGTTCTTCTTGTTGTTGTTCTTCTTGTTGTTCTTCTCCATATAGTTTTAAATCTTCATATTCGGTTTCTGTTACATCTTCATTATTATGGAATAACTCTTTGTGTATTTCTAGTAGAATATTATCATGAAAAGTTTCTAAGCAAATTTCACATTGATGCATCCTGTTGATGTTTACTCTTTGAAATTTAGCAGCGAAATGAAATGCTTCTCTACTGCTCCCTTTTTATAACCTCCCAGTTGTAGTGGGGGGGGGGGGGTAATATATTTAGTAAGATGTTAAAAATAGTAGGTTAAGACTAAAGCTGAAAAGTAATGATTAAACCCTATATTTTCTTCCAATTGCAAATACTCCACATATGCCTCCGCCCATAGCCATAACAGATCACTGTTACGCCAATATACACCAAAGGTGGGTCTATCATCAACTAAAATTGGAGATGCTATGTTTACTAATCTTTCATTTTCTATCCATGTCATAACTTCAATTACAAACCTTCCTATAATATCCATTGGAGAATTTGGATCCACAAATATTCTTGTTACAACATTTTCACTTAACAAAGACTCTTCAATTTCTTCATTAATTTCTTCATCCACCTCCAATACTTCTTCAACTTTTGTGCATTTGTTATAAAATATTGGAGCATCTCGGGGAGACATGTTCACTCTAGCTATTATTGGCAAAGAATGTCCCAATGCAAACCACTACACTCTTATATAGGCAAGTCAATGAGTAGGGGGTTTCTTTTAATAATAAAGTTTTATTAAAAGAAAATAATTTAATTCCGTCTTTACTACAATATTACTCCTAATTAGAGCTTTCCAATGATGTATCGCTTGCCCTATTCTGGCAAACCGTTCTCAAGTTATAAGTAAATTTGTTAGCACTTGGCTGGCGGGGGGGGGGGGGGGGGGGGGGGCTCGCCGGGTTCAAGGTCAAGGTCAAGGTCAAGACGATACACTTAAGACATTTTACTTAAGACATTATACTTAAGACGGTACACCTAAGACGTTGTGACGTCGGGGGGGGGGGGGGGGGGCTCGCCGGGTTTAAGGTCAAGGTCAAGGTCAAGACGATACACTTAAGACATTTTACTTAAGACAATATACTTAAGACGGTACACCTAAGACGTTGTAACGTCGGGGGGGGGGGGGGGGGGTTATGCATGAGTGGATTTAGGTCAAGGTCACCAAAAAATAATAATGATCCAAGATGATGGAGGCGGCTGTAACCGTCTCCACCACCCTGTGTTCCTCAAACACTCCTAATCCCAACCCACAAAGTTACGTCTTGCAAGGGATCCCGATTTTTTTTGCCCGCACGCACTTTGGCGATCCAGTTTGGTGAGCTGTGATACGGGCGGCCAGTCTCGGGCCATTTGGCACTGGGCTTGACCATGTGGTAGTTAGGGACACTGGAACAGCTAGTGCAAGACGCAACTCTAACCTCCCACCCTTAATCTAAACCCACCCAAACATATTTTTGCCTGACCAAAATTAAAAAACATAAATCAAAAACAATAAAAATATGCGCTACCTACGGCACAACGCGCATGTCCCACCCATATTTAATGAAGTTCAATGGAACTTCTCCAATTTACATTTACATTTTAATTTAATCTACCCATCCTAACAGCTAGCTGTGGAAATTATTAGTACACATATAAACACAGACATAGACAGACACACACATAGACACACACACACACACACACCATAAACCAATACTTAAAATTAAAAACACATTTCTTAAACATAAATAATACCATAACACACCTTAATGCTAACATCGCAATGCGCAAGTTAAACCTTAAAACTAACACATCTTAAGACTAAAACCAAATAACACTTTGCATAAACACACACACATACACACACACACACACACACACACACACACACACACACACACACACACACACACACACACACACACACACACACACACACACAAAATATTAAATAGTAATAGCCTAACAACAAGAGTAACTCAAATATATATCGGCCGCTTATACATTTGAGTTGCCCTCTGAGTTGGGTCGGACTGCCGCGTCCGGAGTTCCGAGCCCAACTGCGGCGGCAATAGTCGTCGGGGTGGTTCTCGGTTCCCAGAGTGGTGGGGGCAGTGGTAGGGGTTTAAGGGGGTATGGAACCTTCCAGCAACGTCAATGGAAAATTCCAAACGGATGTGCTTTGTTACATGTGGGTCGGCCAAAACGCAGGTGGAGCCTTGTATCTCTCAATTTGCATTAGATAACATCAAATTACATCCGCTGACAAGTAGGAGCCTTGTACCTCTCGATTTGCATTTGATAGCATCAAATTACATCCGCAGCTTTCCCCATCGCGTGACAGCATAATTATCGTCGATTGTTATCCACCCTCTTCCGACGCTTAATTATAGTTGCAACGGAAGTAAACCTCCGGTACACGCAACTTGTTTTTAACATACAATAGACTATTGTTTGCAAATGCATAACTTATGCACACATAATCCTTGGCCTGGTCGCTACTTCTTACACGCTACACCTAAGACGTTGTGACGTCGGGGGGGGGGGGGGGGGTTCCGCTTCCGGTCTGGAAGGGGGGGGGGGTTCCGGTTCCGGTCTGGAAGGGGGGGGGGGGTCATGCATGAGTAACCATCCGCGTGCATATAAACGAAGGAAAGCTCGCGCGCCGCCCATATAGAGGGGTGGCACCCCAGCGGTAAACAACACATCCGTGAGTTTATACCACATAGTACTATAACATATGATTTATTTTTAACACTTAACATTTTAATTTTTTTTACACTATTTCTTAACACTACAACAATCATTTTATAAATCACACTTTTATTTTCGCGTCTATTTTCCATTTTTGTTTAAACTAAATATGCTAATTAACATCGCGTGCAGGCAACTCACACTGATTACTTGCAGGTTCCATTCTTACACACCTGTTTCCTCCTTACTATGCAAATTACTCTCTTACTTTAACAACACTTAAACTCTAACCGCTACTTCTCGGTCATATTAATATAGTTAGTGCTGCACTACAGGATTTATCTGTGCAATGGTGCACGCGATATTTCCTGCACATCTGCAGGTAATACACCTTACACCCGTCTACTATTATACTTATTGCTACATTACACGAGACATTTCTTGCACGCCTGCAGATAATACACTTGCTAACCGTCTACTATTATGATTATTGCTACAGTACAAGAGACATTTCTTGCTCACCTGCAGGTTATACGCTTTACAACCGGCTACTATTATAGTTATCACTACACCATAAGATTAAGCCGTACACATGGCTATTGTAATCCTACTTCATCGTGCACGGAGCATTTCTTGCACACCTGCACCTTATACACTTTACTACCGTCTAATATTACAATTATTGCTATAATACGGTAGTTACCTGTTCAATCACAGTTGCGGCCCCACTTGCTTATCCACAGCCCAATACTCGCAATCCTACAACTGAATAATTAATTAATTAACTTCCGCTATTACCGATACTTTTCTTAAACTATCCGTCTCTTCCTCCGACTCTTGTGACCGTAGCCGCAGCCGACTGACAAATAACCGAGCTCCCGCAAACCTCGCTCTTTTATGCGGTTTTCTTGGGGAGGGGGTTGGAGGGGCGTCGCACGTGACTCATCGATCGCATAAAAAGGAGGGGTTGCCGCCGCGCGCGTGCCATTTCGGTGGCGGAATCGGTCGGGTGAGGTACTATCCATTAGTCTCTTGCGCTTTTATAACTAACGCTTGTTACTCTAAAATGTGTTTGCACTTAATATGCTAATTAGTCTTTATATTTGTGCACGGGGCATTTCCTGCACACCTGCAGGTGATACACCTTACAACGGTCTACTATTATACTTGTTGCTACAATACAAGATTTACCTGTCCAATTGGCAATTGTAATCCCACTTAGTCGTGCACGGGATATTTCTTGCACACCAGCAGGTCATACACTTTACAACCGTCTAATATTATAGTTATTGCTAAAGTACAAGATTTACCTGTACAATTGACAATTGTATTCCTACTTATTCGTGCACGGAACATTACTTGCAATCCTACACCTGAATAATTAATTAACTTCTGCCGCTACCGATACTTTTCTTCGCCTATATGTTTCCCCCTGCTACAACCTTTCGCGACGCCGCCCGACAAATAACTGAGCTCTCCGAAGTTCTGTTCTTTTATGTCATCCTCTGAGGGGGAGGGGTTGGGGGGGGGGGGCACACAACCCCTATAAAACGGGCATCGGTACCGCGCGCGCGTCATTATAGTGGTGATAGGGCAACAGTGAACAACTATCCGCAAGTCTCTAACACCTAGTCTAACACTTTTTTTTACTCTAACATATGTTTGCACTTATTATGCTAATTAGTCTCTATATATTCAGACACACTCGCGGGCGCCGGTCATATACTCGCTGATTGTCGGAGAGTACACATCTCCCTTTCGTGTATTATCATGGCTTCGCACTCTTTACAACTAAAACTTTTACGCACAAAACATATTTTACAGAAACAATCTAACTCCACAATTTCTAAACCGCGTACTACACTGGCTAAGCTTAAGAAATACTACAGTTTTCACCCGTTGTACTTTGCAAAACCTAGCCTGTGCAACACTGCATACTGTACTGATACTGTTTTGCACGCTGTCTTAACTGACATGCTGCAGTATCAACATTTCAATCTTGTTACACCTATTGACGACGCTATCCAATTATTCTTATTCACTATATTACCGGGTTTATATGATCGTTCTTCCTTGGACACATGTCTCATTCTACTGTATCGACTCACACTGTAAACACCTAGGAGCTCTCCTTTCATGCAACTATTATTTTGATTTAATTTTAAAAATAAACTAAAACCTCCCGCGGCCCGGCGCCGCCCCACCCCATTCCCACCGAGCCCCTGAGGCTCCCACTTTTTTAAAACTCCCTCCAAATGACCTTGACCCACTTCCCAAACCAATCCATCACTGTCACCCCCACCCCACACTTCCAACCCCACACCTGCCACTCCCAACCCAAAAAAAATGAGTGGCCTTGAACTGAGGCAGAACCGGTGTTTTGCCACTACTCTAAGGATGTTTTTTTGTTTCTTACCCTTTAACAACATATAAGTATTAAAACATTACAAAAGGTAAAAAAAAAATTAATAGTTATTGAGTTTTTCTATAGGGTTAGTCCTAACTGATGGATTCATAACAAAATGAATTTGTGGTTGTAAGAGCTATAATTTAAATCAAGATGAATTATATTCATTTGTCAGTAGTATTATGATGTACTCAATACAATTAGCTTGTTTTAGAGGACAGGCATTTCCTGTAGTAGGTAATGTTACCTTTTACAAATACCTTAATCCGTTTTATTCAAATTCAAACTGACTGTTGCTGCCAACTCAAAATAAAGGATTATAGGAAAGAAATATGATAAAAAATTTAAAATATTTTTAAAAGCTTTTAAAATATGTCAATTTCTTCTAGGGCTTGAGGATAGTTACTATTTTCCTGTTTAATAATATATATATACACACTAACGTATATATTACTGAAGTGGTATCATGATAAAGTGTACTTAAACAGTGAATTCCGGCAAATATCGCAACTCCGATAAAGTGAGAAAAGTTATTGGATTGTAATTAATTACATAAAAACAGCTTTCACTTAATGTTTAATGTTGAAATTAATGTAATAAATAAAAAAAATGTGTCTCGAATATTGTTGTGGTACATATAATTTCAGAGTTATTAAACATATATCCAAGAAACCTTCTACAACTTTTAAGCGATAATGATAAAGTCTTATCCATGGGCAAGACATATTTTTTTATAAATATACCCTACACATATATTATCACTTTTAACTTACAGTTTTATTTTATTGGCTGTAACTATTTTATTTTAATTTTAAATAAATGTATAAAGACGTAGTGATATGATTGTTTAATAATCCTAAAATACACTAAAAATTCTTATAGAGAATATGTTGAGTACAAGGACAACCCACTTTCACCCAACAACGTGATGGAGAATGATAAGGGTTCAAGGCACTCTGAATATCCGGTGCGAAGAGCTTCCGGTCGCCATTTTGAATCACGTGGCACACAACTAACACAGAGTGAAAGCAAAATGTTCAAACTTGTCTTGAAGTTATCTACACGTTCTAATTTATGCCTGTCAAAAACTTTGTCAAAGATGTCACTGATCTTTAGTAATATCAATAATATATTTACGATGGTTTTTAACAATCAGATTTAAATGTTATAAGTTCGTTTACCGAGATATCTAAAACAATTTGACAAATTTCAAATATAAAAAATGTCTATTTTAAACCCAGGCCTACTCAGAAAAACGCTAGCCAGTTTTTCCATTGCCAAAAATATTTATCTTTTATGTATTTTTCTATATAATAAATGATAGGGTAAAGTATAAAATTTATTTTGTTCTTCCAAATGTTCCAAATGGAAAATGTTTTGGAAGAATGCAAAAATAGAACTAAAAATGTGTTTTTTCTGTTTTTTTTATCCTCTTAACGGTGGTTAAATAAGGTTGAATTGAGAAACTTGATTTTTGTGTGCGAATCTTTATTGTCTTTCCTATAAATTTGGAGATAAATGTAGAAATATGTAATGAATATTAATGTGGTATACTGTATTTTATGGAAGAACATTTATTCAAATAACTATAACACCTAAAATATTCAGAATAAGTAATTTCAAAACCTTCTATCAAACTGATTGACGTCACAAGATTTCACAATTGTGAGAAATGCATGAAAATATTCATATCAGAATACATGAATACGATGTTGAGGGTGGAAGTGATAGATTTGAGTGGTTTTACCACTTATGGTTTACCACTATTGATAGAAATAGGTTTTTACTACTCGAAAACTGCATTAAGTTTTTACCGCTTTAAAAACTAAGATTGATAATTTGTTATACACCTAATGGTGCTAATAGCTTGCCTAATACCTAATAGCTTGCCTAATAAACTTAAAAAGTTTGTAGGTTCTAAACTGGACAACTCCTTTTGTTTATTGGGATCTCGCTTAAAAATCTATACAAATGAATCTTCTACTCTTTGTCAGTAGCTAAGCAATGCTAGGCACGATATATCCATTGTACATTAGTTCACTGCCCAAAAGCTCTCAAAGGCAGCGAATCGGTGTCTACACATTGATTTAGTGGCAAAGTGACAGTGATACACAAATTTTGTACTATTTGATAATTTGATACATTTTTTCTAGTAAAATAAAGAGTACACATACACACACCATAGAAAAGATACACAAATTTTACTACGGTAAATTATTTGTTATTTTAGTGTTATATTTTTAAAAGATATTATTCGCTTTTTATGGCAGTGTTGTTTTTTTTATATGAAAAACTTTTAAACCGTATATAAAATTACCCAATGAGTTTCTCCTATGTTTTCACACACAGTCTGTGTTAGTTGTAGTTCGTTGGTTTGCCGCATCCATATTTTAGCGCCACCTGGGGCTGTGACGTCACTAATCTAGGCTGAGTTGGTTAGTTAGCAGTTCCCCTCGAGGCTTCTTTGTTGCTACGATATCCCTGCATTATAAAACAAACGAGAATACATAGCAATGTTTTAGAAAATATGTTATACCTGGAATAATTTAAGATTTAGATAATTTTGCAAAAATAGTATTTAGAGAAGGAAAAATTCTCATGAAACCTTAAAGGTTAACACAACAGATTGTAAAATAAAAACTATAGGCGTACAAAATCAGCTGACAGTGCAATACAGTGAGAGTATTTTACCTAGTAGGCGCCACATTCTGAGGGGTAAGAGGATTTGGACTCAGGTAGTTTCGACCTTTTGATGCGCACCTGTAAGTTCCAGCAGAGGACTGTATTCCCCTTTGTAATAAATTGTTTAACTTAACAGTATTATATTTAAAAAAGTTTTCTATAAATTTCTAGCTACTGGGTGAACTCTTTATAACAACTATTTAAAGTGAGAGTGGTAATTTAAGTTGTTTTTATAAATAATTAGTTCATTTTTTTAGTAGTCTGTATTTATGTGGAGCAAGAAGTGTTAATTATCCAAATTCAAAAAGTATAGTTGAAATTATATAATCATTCGAAGGTGATACGAGTACACAACCTTAAGAAAGTCTTGCACTGGGTAGTATTAATAGGTAAATACGGAAGATAAATAAAATTAAATAAAAATTCTGAAAATGATACATTTTCATCAACTTCAATTGAGTTTAGCACCTTTTACACCAATGAAAATCGCTGGCAATATTTAAACAACAGATTGATTTTTTTACTTGTTCTCGTACATGTCTAAAGAATAGTCATTATTTTTATGAATTATCACAAAAATCGTGAGGTACTTTTAGCGAATTTCCCTATAGGGAATACGCTATTACGGTAGTAGCCATGGTAAGACCTAAGCCCGGGACCACTTTACTTTTTCATTTTGAGGTCCCCAGAAGCCAAAAACACCATTCGTTCATTTTCATATATATGTATATATATATATATATATATATATATATATATATATATATATATATATATATATATATATCTATATATCTATATATCTATATATCTATCTATATATGTGTCCGTGGTACCGATAACTTTTGAAGGGAACCTCCGATTTTGATGAAATTTTGTATGAAGGTGTAAGACCAGGTCTATTTTCATGAGTTCGCGAACCAGCATTGTCGGGTTATGGGAACGGGGTTTTATGGGGTTTCAAAGGGGTCAAAAATGGGTTTTTGGCATTTTTTGACCTCAATTTTCAAAATTCATCAATTTTAACTGAAACTATTTAAAAGAGCTTAAAAAAACAAACAATTTGGTATTTTGAATTTTTATCTTAGCAATAGCATAACTGGTTACGGGGAAAATCCAAAAATGTGTTTTCCATGTTATTCTTATGGGAAATTAAGAAAACCCTATATCTTGCTTATTTATTGACATAACTTAATCAAATTTGGTATGTACATTATCTAGATAGGGCTTGACTTATAATTGCTTACAAAACCCATATGGCGGCAAACCTACATACTCACCCCCATGGGGTTTATGGGGAAAATAAAAATTGCCAGAGCTTAATACAATTTTGTGTTTACATTCACCAATTATTGATTAACTTAGATTTTCTAACAATACCCCATGGCAGCAAACCTACATACTCGATCCTATGGTGTTTTTATGGGGAAAGTAAATAATCTGAAATTCCACTGGAAATTCGCTGAGTACGCAGGTCTGCTGCGACGGGAGTATTTTCTAATTTTGCTGCTTATTGAAAATAAATATTCAACGGTAGTCTTTACGAAAATTTAGGGCATTCTGCTATTACAAAAACTTAAATTAACCATTATGTTTAAGTTCATGTCACGTCACTAATCTACAATTTTGATGTACTTTATTTTTCACTATTGTAATGCAAAAAAGGAATATCTGAAACCTTTCAAACTCAGTTCATTTATCCATGTTGGATGGAACCTACACACTGATCAAACCTATCAGTTCCACCCTCAATATAAAATTCATTTATTCTGACAAGCCATGAATATTTTCATGCAATCCTCACATTTGTGAAAGCTTGAGATGTCCATCAATTTGATGGTTGGGTCTCAAACTGTTTCTGAATAGTTAGTTGAAACAGATATTATAATTTAAACATAAAACTTTACTTACAGTTATAGCCAAAGATGTTCAAATGGACATATTAATAGATTAAAATCTATTGACAAAATATTTACTATACATTTCTGCAACTCTTTAACCTTTACATGTTATACAAAATAATAACAACTTACAAACGACAAACAACGTTTTAGTGGCTAGACAAGTATTTTGTCATTGTTTTTCAGACATGTGACACATTTTGATGAATGATAACTCATTTTTGCCGTCTCACATTCTTCCCCTCAACACAATTGTAAACTTCAACAATGATTGATTAACTTGATCCTGGCGATGGAAGGGCGATGATATGTTGGTAATATTTATCTCTGTAAATTATATGGATATTATTCAAAACGATATCAATGAGATAAATCAGTATAAATATTTTTTTCAAGCTGCACAGGATAATAAATTCATTTGTTTGTATTATAACTTTAACTTTTTTTATGTCCGTTGTATCAATATAATGATTTTCACATTTCTATTCAACGCAGATAAATAGTTACGTCATTTGGGATAAATTAAAAGGAATATAACTAACTACAATTTGTGAGGATAACAAAAATAAGTTATTTCTTAATAGTATTAATTATTACGGTCTTGTTCAAAAATATTTTTATTAATTTGCTTCAACAAAAAGATTTAAATGTTTAAAAAGAAAGAATAATAAATATTTTGAAAATATATGAACGTGACATAGTAATTTCGATTTATTTGAACATATTAGAATAATAAGTAAGTGTAATTTGTAACAATTATTATTTATAAATATATCTATGCTAAATATTAAAACTTGTACTTCCAAAAGTCAATTTAGCGTGTCCAAAGACCCTTCATACCCTTATATATGGGAGTTTCATTCACGAGGACAATAGAATGGCTGTATTACACAATATAATTGGTTATAAAAAAGGATACAATGATGCAGTTACTTGCTAGAGGAGATCTCATAGGTTATTTTAAAAACGTGATTTAGACTGTGTAAATTATTAGGTTAAAGTGGCATAATTAAAATTATTGGACAGACAGAATAGTTATTGTTAAGTTTTAGAAAAATTACATTCAACATTAAATTGCAGAACCTGTCATTGTCGTTGATGAACTAGTCTTAGTTGCCTAAGGTTAAATGGTGAGTGACTGGTATGCAAACCAGGAAGACTTTCAGAGAAAAAGATCTATGTAAGATTTTAGGCTATTCACCTAAAAATAAAGAACTGGTCCACTTACAAAAAATAACAAAGTCGAGTGAATCCGTTGGTAATTTAAAACTGAATGGTCTATTTTAAAAATACTAAAATAATTTGTAAATGTTACTAAAAGATAAAATAAATTGCTTTGTGATGTAATGTATGACGTGGGGAATCAAAATATAAATATTTATGAATTGAACATGCAATCTACCTGGTGATTATTTGTCATTAGAGAAATGCAGTAGTGGGGAATGGCTACAGTTGGCTCAGGTCAAGGTCAGGCGGTTGTAAGTGTTGTAGGGGTAGTAGCGGCTGGGGTTTTTTTGACAGTGATGGGTGGGTTTGGGAAGTGGGTCAAGGTCACTCAGAGGGGGTTTTTAAAAATATATTTATTTAATAAAAACTCATTAATGATTGGAGAATTGCTTTCTCATTATTTGTAGCAGTAATAGTTATTTTATCACTCTGTATGGGATAGGAGTCAGTGCTTGTTGTAAGTATGGGTGAATCCAGCTGTGTGTTCATAATTGCAAAAAAGGAGAGGTCCTAGTTGGTTACAGTGTGAGTTGATAGAGCAGAACAAGACATGTGTCTGAGGAAGAATGATCATATAAACCTGGTAATATAGTGAATAAGAATAATTGGATAGGATCGTCAATAGGTGTAACAAGATTGAAATTTTGATATTTCAGCATTTCAGTTAAGACAGAGTGTAAAATAGGATCAGTAGAACAAGTATTACAAAGGTTAGATTTTACAAAGTACAACGGGTGAAAACTGAAGTATTTTTTAAGCTTACTCAATGTAGTACGCGGTTTTGAAATTGTAGAGTTAGATTGTTTCTGTAAAATGTGTTTAGTACGCAAAAGTTTTAAATGTAAAGTGTGCGAATCCATAATAATATTGAAAGGGGAGATGTGTACTCTCCAAAATTCAGCGAGTATATGATTGGTGCCCACGAGTGTGTCTGAATATATAGAGACCAATTAGCATAATAAGCGCAAACATATGTTAGAGTAACAAGAGTAAGTTAAAAAAATGTTTGATAGTCTTAGAGACTTATGGATAGATGTTTACTGTCGCCCTATCGCCATTAAAATGGCGCACGCGTGAGGTGCCGATGCCGCTTATATAGGGTTGTGTAAACCCCCCTAACCCCCTCCCCTAAGAGAATGAGATAAAAGGGAAGAACTTTGGAGATTTCAGTTCTTTGTCGGGGCGGCAGCGTAGCGAAAGGTTCTAGTAGGGGGAAAAAATAGTTAATAAATTTTTGTAAAATTTTTAAAAATTACCGCTAGTGGTAGAAGTTAGTTAATTATTTTATAAGGGTTTAAGAACTGTGTCGTAGACGATTAATCGCAATTACATCTAGCATTTGTACAGGTAAAAATCGCAGTATAATAATTATATATTAATATATGGGTGTTAACTGTTTATAGTCTAAGTAGTTTAGTCTAGCAGCAGAAGTTAGTTAATTATTCCGTAGGGGTTAGCTTGTATAATAAGTATAAACTAAAATAAAAATAGTAACACAAGATTATTTGATATATTATATATATAAAATAAAAGTGTATTTTTATATGTTAAGAAATAGTTGAAAAAATAAATTACATAAAAAAAAATAGCAAGCTTAACAGGTGTAAGTTAAAACAAAACATATGTAACATTACTAGGTGGTAGAGACTTACAGATTAGTTGTTTCAGCTGCGGTACCTGGGGAGTGAATGGCAGACGCGCGACCGCGTTGTGGCTTATATAAGCACAGATATTAATTATGTTGAACTTGACCCCCCCCCCCCCCCGAGGAAAAAAGTAATGACCCCCCCCCCCCCGTCACTTTCACTCATCAATATAAATTAGGTTGATAGTGGTTACATTTATGTAACACCAATTTAGCTTTGATGTTGCCAATAGTTTAATAACTATAGTTAAGCGGCAAAAAAGGACAGATAATTTTCTGCCATTACTCAGATGATAACAGGCAACAATTATGGTGTTACGCGATGGGGAAAGCCTCAGTTAAGTTTAACGGCGGATTAAACCAGGTGTTGCCTAACGTTAATTGCAAGGTACAACGCTCCACCTGCATTAGCGGCGACCTACATGTGACGAATAGATCATTGGAAATTTCCACTGACGTTGGACGTTAGACGTTGTACCCCCCTCAAACCCCTACTGTCCCCCTACCACTTTGTGAGCCGAGAACCTTTCTGGCGACTATCGCTGAGTTAGTTCGGAACAATTCGTCGGACGCGATGGTTGTTCCGAACTCAGAGGGTAACTCAAATGTATAAGCGGCCGATATATATTTGAGTTACTCTTGCTGTTAGGGTTTTAATATTAATACTTGTTGTGTGTGAGTGTGTGTGCAAAATGTTATTTTTAGTTTTAAGTTGTGCTAATTTTAAGCTTTAATTTGCGCATTGCGATGTTAGCATTAAGGTGTTATGGTATTGTTGATGTTTGGAAAATGTGTTTTTGATGTTGAGTTTTGGTATAATTATTGTATGTGTGTGTGTACTAATAACCTTTCACAGCTAGCTGTTAGGAGGGTAGATTAAATTTAAATTTAAATTATAGAAGTTCTGTTGAACTTCATTAAATATGGGTGGGACATGCGTGTTGTGCCATAGGCAGCGCATATTTTTATTTTTTTAAATTTTTAATTTTTTGTTAGGAAATAATTATATTTGGGTGGGTTTAGATTAAGGGTGGGAGGTTAGAGTTGCGTCTTGCATTAACTGTTCCAGACTCCCTATTGTAAAATTGGAATGGTCAGGTCCAGTGCCCAGGCCCGAGGCCGGCCGCCCGTATCACAGCCCACCAAACTGGATCGCCACGTGCGTGCGGGCCAAAAATTGGGATCCCTTGCAAGACGTAACTATAGCGGGTTGGGATTTGGGGAAGTGTTAGGCAAACAGAGTGGTGGGGATGGCTCCGGCCGTCCCCATCACTTTGGTAAATTATAATTTTTTGGTGACCTTGACCTCAATTAGGTTAACTAACCCCCCCCCCTCCCCCTCCCCCTCCCCCTCCCCCTCCCCCTCCCCCTCCCCCTCCCCCTCCCCCTCCCCCCTCCCCCTCCCCCTCCCCCTCCCCCTCCCCCCCCCCTCCCCAGCAATAATCTGGATTAGAAAATGACTAATAACTCAAGAATGGTTTGCCGGAATAGGGCAAGTCATACATCAATGAAAAGCTCTAATTAAGAGCAATATTGTGGTAAAGACAGAATTGTATTATTTTCTTTTACTAAAATTGTACCATAAAAAAAAAACACCCTCCACTCAATGACATGACGATATAAGAGTGGTGTGGTTTGTGTTGAGAACATTCTTCACCTATAATAGCTAGAGTGAACATATCTCCCCGAGATGCGTCAATATTTTACAACAAATGTACAAAAGTTGAAAAAGTATTGGAGCTGGACGAAGAAAACGATGAAGAAATTAAAATGCCTTTGTTAAGTGAAAATGTTGTAACAAGAATATTAGTGGATCCAAATTCTCCAATGGATGTTATAGGAAGGTTTTTAATTGAAGTTATGACATGGATAGAAAATGGAAGATTAGTAAACATAGGATCTCCAATTTTGGTTAATGGTAGACATACCTTTGGTGTATATTGGAGAAACAGCGATCTGTTATGGCTATGGGCGGAGGTGTATGCGAAGTATTTGCAATTGGAAGAAAATATGGGGTATTATCATTACTTTTCAGCTTTGGTCTTAAACTACTAATTCTAACATTTTATATAAAAAACCTTACAAATGTAGTGGGGGAAGCATTATATAAAGGGAGCAGGAGAGAGAAGCATTTTATTTCCCTGCTAAATTTGAAAGAGTAAACATCAACACGATGCATCAATGTGATATTTGCTCAGAAACTTTTCATGATAATATTCTACTAGAAATACATAAAGAATTATTCCATAATAATGAAAATGTAACAGAAACCGAATATGAAGATTTAAAACTATTTGAAGAAGAAGAACCACAAGAAGAACAGCAAGAAGAAAAAGAAGAAGAAGAACATAAAGAAGAACCATTAGCAAGACCATCTAATGAAATACCAAGTTTAAAAGTATTTGCTTTAGAAGGTAGAGTAGTAATGCACCACAAAATTCAAAATGAAAAATTGGAATTGGAGCAGTTTTTTAAAGAAGCAAGTACAATTGCAAGAAGAACACTCACAGAAGAATTAAGAAGACTAAACTTCATTAAATTTAGCATAATACTAAATGCTATGTTTACTAATGTAGAAGGCGAAATGTCACCAAGAGGATTCATAACAAAAAACCAGACCATCATGGCAAGTTCAGATATTAATTCAATAGTTGAAGATTGTTTGGAAGAAATATTAACAAAAATTCAAGATCATGAAGGAAGAGGATCTGGTTGGAGTTTGGTTAGTATTGAGGGTATGGATATTAGAGTTCATAAACATGGCTACGGATTAAGGGGTAGCAGTTATATTTCACTCCCAAAGAAAATTTCACACACCAAATCATGTATAAATGTTCAAAATGAAGATATGGAATGTTTTAGATATGCAATGACGGCAAAATTTGTACCACCTGACAATGCAGTAAGACCCAGTGAAGAATATGAATTACAAATATATAGATATAATTTCCAAGGGTTGACTTACCCAGTGGCTTTGAAGGACATCCCAAAGTTCGAAAAACAAAACCCTGGAACATCTGTTAATGTTTTTGGTTTGGACAGTTTGAATAAAGTGTACCCATTGCGTGTGGTGAAGAATGAACTCCCAGATCATACAGACTTATTACTACTTACAAAAGGTGATGTTTCCCACTATGTATGGATTAAAAAATTTGAAACTCTTGTTAGTAATCAATTATCTAAAAATAGAAATAAGAAGATAATTTGTAAAAGATGCTTTAATTTTTGTGAAGAAAGAAGAGAAGGAAACGAATGGTTACAAGAGCATAAAAAACTATGTAACAACAACTATGAAGCAAAAATTATCTTACCGTGTGCAAGTAAGGCAGAGTTAAAATTTGAAAAATCTCCCATCAATACCGGATTCCCATTGTTGTCTATGCTGATTTTGAATCTACACTAGTTCCTATTGAAGATAATGATGGCGATGTAGCAAAGAAAACTGTTAAATATCAGATACATGATCCAAATAGTTTTTGTTTAATGGTTAAATCTACTCTTTCTGAAGAACATCTAAATAGATTTAATTTAACTTCAAAACCTATTGTCTATCGTGGTGTTAATGCTTCTAAAATATTCCTTGATCAGTTGTATACAATAGCGGAAAGTGTTGAAAGATTGTATAGTGATATTATACCAATGATACCTTTGGATGAAGAAGAAGAGATTCAACATGAAAATGCAACTCATTGTTATTTATGTACAAATGAATTTACTGTGGAAAATCACAAGGTTCATGATCATGACCATCTGACAGGTTATTATAGAGGTGCTGCATGTAACAGCTGTAATATCAACTACAAGATCCCTACAAGTATACCTGTAATATTACATAACCTTAGTGGTTATGATGCGCATTTTATCATTCCGGAATTAGGAAGAGATAATGGAGAAATTGATGTCATAGCTGAAACCACGGAGAAGTTTATAAGTTTTACTAAAAAAGTTGGAAATATAAAGCTTCGGTTTTTAGACTCTTACCGTTTTATGCCATCTAGTTTAATGAAGCTTTCTGAAAACCTGAGAACAGAAGATTTAATAGAAACTAAGAAGATTGTAAGTAATGACAAGGTTAATTTAGTTCTTCGCAAAGGTGTTTTCCCGTATGATTATATAGATAGCTTAGAAAGATTTAATGAAACATCCCTTCCACCAAAAGAAGAATTTAAAAGTAAACTATATGACACAGATATATCCCATGAAGATTATGAACATGCGTGTAGAGTATGGAATGAATTAGGATTTAAAACACTTGGAGAATATTCGGACTTTTATGTAAAACTAGATGTAACTTTACTTTGTGATATAATGGAAGAGTTTAGAAATACATGTTTTAAGGCATATGGATTAGACCCTCTGCATTCTTGTACATCACCTGGACTAGCTTGGCAAGCAATGTTAAAGGAAACAAAATGTAAACTCCAACTTCTTACAGATATAGACATGGTGCTGATGTTGGAATCAGGTGTTCGAGGGGGACTAACTCAAAGCGTAACACGACATGTAAAAGCAAATAACAAATATTTGCCCAATTTTGATGCATCAAAACCAAGTACATATTTAGGTTATTTTGATGCAAATAACCTTTATGGATGGGCCATGTCGAATCCTCTCCCATATGGCAACTTCAAATGGGTAGACCCTGATTCTATTGGAAACATCATGAATATAGCGAAACATGGAGACACTGGTTATATTTTGGATGTAGACATTGAGTACCCTGAACATTTGCATGACCACCATTATGATTTACCTCTACTGGCTAAGACGGAAATATCACCAACCGGCAGATGGCCTAAATTAATGATGACTTTAACCAACAAATCAAGATATGTTGCTCATTATTGGGTAATACAACAAGCCCTAGAATTAGGATTGAAAATAACAAAAATTAATAGAGCTTTACAATTTTCTCAATCCTGTTGGTTAAAGTCATACATTGACAACAACACAAAAAGAAGAACTGCAGCTACATCTAATTTTCAAAAGGACTTTTTTAAATTGATGAATAATGCGATATTTGGCAAGACACTGGAAAACAAAAGAAAGCATAAGAATGTGAAACTAGTTAGTGATCCGGTGAAACTACAAAAGCTGGTACAAAAACCTAACTTCGGATCATCCATAATAATCAACGAAAATCTTGTAGCTGTTTCCATGAACAAAATTTCAATTACAATGGATCGTCCTTTATATGTGGGGATGTCTATTCTAGATATTTCAAAGACCCACATGTATGACTTCCATTACAACAAGATGGTTAAATTTTATGGAAGAGAAAACATCGGCATTGTATACATGGATACGGACGCTTTTATTTATTGGATAAGAACTGAAGATATGTATGAAGACCTACGCTGTTTTATCTACAATAACGACTTTGACTTTTCTGATTATCCACAAGACCATCCCAACTACGACAATGGTAAAAATAAAAAGGTATTGGGAAAGTTCAAAGACGAAACAAATAGCGTGCCAATGGAAGAGGTTGTTGCTTTAATGTCTAAATTGTATTCATTTAAATTGTACAAAAATGAAAAAAGAGAACATGAAATCGTGAAGAAGGCCAAAGGTATAAAAACCTCATACCTGAAGAAGAATGTACAGTTTGAAGAATACAAGAGATGCTTATTTGAAAATGTTGAGACAACAGCAACATTTAACACCATAAGAAGCTTCAACCATCGTCTCTTCAGTGTAAAGCAAACCAAATGGGCTTTGAGTTGTAAGGATGATAAGAGGTACATCCTGGAAGATAATATAAAAACTTTACCATTTGGACATTACTCCTTATACCCTATCGACCAATAAACCTATTCTTCGTCCTTTACCTTCTTCCTTTCCGTAAAGAAGAGGGGACATGACAAGCTCAATGTCATGTTCCCTCTTTTTTACACCAATGTAATATGGCCTTGACCTATAATCTAACCATATAAAAGAGGATAAACCATTTTAGAGATCAGTATTTTTACAAGCGGTGTGGAAGACACAACTGAAGATGGAAGATTTAAGGAACAAGATTGTAAATGAACTTCATAAGCCGGCAAGAAGAAAATTTCCTAGAAGAAATACAATTATAAAAGGAATGAATGATCTTTTCCAAGCCGATCTTATTGAAATGATACCACATAGTAAATTAAATAAAGGATTCAAATACATTTTAGCGATTATAGACTGTTTTACTAAAGTGGCTGATGCTTTACCGCTAAAGGACAAGACTGGTAAAAGTGTTACAAAAGCTATGGAAATGGCTATACTAAGAAATAATTTCAAAATCAAACATCTACAAACTGATGATGGAAAAGAATATTTTAACAAAGACTTTGCAGCTTTAATGAAGAAGTATAAAATAAATCATTATTCTACAAATTCTGAAGTTAAAGCTTCAATAATAGAAAGATTTAACAGAACGTTAAAAGGAGCAATGTATAAAACATTTTCCAAACGAGGATCATATATTTGGTATGATATATTACCACAACTTATAAAAGAATATAACAATAAGTATCATCGAACCATTGGTATGAAGCCTAATGAAGTAAATAGTGCCAATGCTAAAATGGTATTAAAACGTATTAAAAATAATACTACTCCTAAACGTGAAAAAATGCAGCCCAAAACATTTAAAGTTGATGATAAAGTTCGTATAAGTAAGTACAAAGGAGTATTTAGCAAAAGGTATCTGCCAAACTGGACTAATGAAGTATTTACAATCTATAAAGTGCAACCAACAATACCTGAAACCTACATTTTAAAGGACAACAAGGGTGAATTGCTTGAAGGTGGATTCTACGGACATGAATTGCTAAAATCATCAGTTGGCGATGTATATCTTGTTGAAAAAATTTTACAAAGAAAAAAAAATAAGGTGAAAGTACGTTGGTTGGGATTTGATAAAAGTGAAGACTCTTGGATCCCTACAAAAGACTTAGTGTAGCAATTTATGAAGTCATTACATGTTTAACCTTTACACAAGATGGAGATTGTGCAGCAAAAGGATCGATTTTTTATAGATAATATTGATGAGTTAACAGTTGACAACGACAAGTTAAATCATGGAAAACATGGTGAATTACTGCCAAACACAATAAGATGTTTAATAACTGGACCATCAAATTGTGGAAAGACAAATGTGGTTTTTAATTTAATAACAAATCCTAAGGGATTACGTTTCAACAACATTTATATCTTTTCCAAATCTTTGCAACAACCCAAATACCAATTATTGGATAAGGTACTCGCAAGTGTGCCTGAAGTTAATTTTTACAAGTTTAATGCTAGTGAAACTATAATGGAGCCAAACGAGGCTAAACCATTTTCTATATTTATATTTGATGATGTATCTTGTGAAAATCACGACACTATTAGAAGTTATTTTGCCATGGGAAGACATTACAATATTGATAGCATTTATATTGGTCAAACTTACAGTAAAATTCCAAAACAACTAATAAGAGATAATGCAAATCTACTAATTATCTTTAAGCAAGATGAAACAAATTTAAAGCACATATATTATGATCATGTGAATGCAGACATGTCATTTGATAAATTTAAAGAAATGTGTGGCAAAGCATGGGCTGAAAAATATGGATTTCTTGTTATTATGAAAGAAGAAGCTATAAAAAATGGAAGATATCGTATAGGATTGGATAAATTTGTATTAATTCATTGAACGATTGATGATACGTTTAGTAATAGATTGGACCTCGCTGCGTAAACATGGTGAACCAAGAAAAACTATTAAAAGAAATAAAATCACTGAGTGACTCGATTAGACTTAAAAATCGAGCATTAAGAATGGGTTTGAATGAAAGAGAAGAACTTCTGGAGACTACATTTAAGCCTATTACAGAACCTTTAAAACAGATAACAGAAACAATTGGTAAACCTCATTTTGAAGGAGATGTTTTACTACCTGTTTCTAAATTTGAAGTAAAGACTTTAAAAAAGGAAGAAGATGATGATTCTTACACAAGTGATAGTGAAGTTTCTCAAAAAGGAGAAGAAACAAGACAAGAAGAACCAGAAATAAATGTTCAAAAAGAAGAAGAAGAAGAACAACATATACCTGAAGCAGAACAATCAATTCCAAATCTAACAAAATTAAGTAGTGATATATTGCAACAAGGACCTCTTGGAAGAAAGTATATCATGAAGATGTTACATGAAATAAAAGCTAACCCAAAACTACACAAGTCACATGTATATGGAGCAAGAATTGATGGAAATGAATTAAAAATAGGAGATTCAAAAGTATATTTGACTGAAGATGATGACATTGTTATTGGTGAGCATAAATATAAAGGAACAAAAGGATTATTTGAACTGATTTTTAAAAATATACCTATAAAATATACACTACAAGATTTAAATACTTTTAAAGAAATTCTGCAAAATACTAATGCTCATAAGAAGAATTACTCCAAAGATTCAATGATAAATAGAACACGCGCAACTAAATATTCAGTTGTAATAAAAAGATTGTTTCCCCTGAGAAAACTATCAACATTACGAACTGCGCCTGCTTTGAAGAAACCGCTAAAGAGGAAATCTTTATCACTTATGGACTTATCACTTATGGATGAATATGGTAAAAAGAAAAAAGGAGAATCTTCAACGTCTGGTAAAGGTTTAATGAAAAACCTATATAATACAAATGTGATTTACTATAATGATATAAACAAATTGGTCGATAGAATGAGACTATTACATGAAGCCATGGAAGCTGGTCATACAGGTTTAAATAATGAATGGGTGGCTTTAGTTGACGAACTTCGAAATCGTGGAATAGTTGTATAAATCATTATGGATATATAAGAGAGCTGTGAGTATACAGTGGATCAGTTCAATCATGAGTGTCGACAAGTTCGGACGGTACTCCGGGCTAGGAGTACAAGGAGGAGAAAACAGAAAAAGAAGTGGATTGCCACAAACACCTGAAGGTGACTATGATATGAGTAACAAACGTCTAAAATTTGTTAAAGACCCAGAAGAAGATACTGATGGAGCAAATTTAAAAACAGTAAAAGAAGCAACTTCAACATCATTAAAATTAAACAAGAATACTTACGATGTTAAATCACATAGAATAATTAATGTTGGTAAACCAACTGACAGTTCTGATGCAATTACTAAAGAGTATTTATCATCTGAACTTTCCAACACTTTAAAATTGCAGTGGGGTAACAATTTAAAAGATGGACAAACATATGATGCTGGAAATCATAGGATAACCAATGTGGCAAATCCAAAAAATGATAAAGATTCAGTTAATAAAGAATATTTACATTCTATAATACCGGAAAAGACTCAACGAGGATTTTCTTTTTATAAGTTTATTATAAATGACATTGGATACCCAAAGGAAGACGGTGATGCTGTAAACCTGAAATACATCAAGGACAACTGTATTTTACAAGATGCTGATGAAATAGATTGTCATGGAAAAGCATTGTCAAATGTAAAATTCGGTTCTCAACCAAAAGACGCTGTTACTATGGAACAATTATCTAAAGAATTAAAAAGGGGAACATCGAATTTTGTAAAACATGAAGATGCCGTGCTAAAGCGAGGAGATACATTTATACATGGAAATAAAAAGTTTGATTTAATGCAAGGAAATAATGATGAATGGGATGCAGGACATAAAACAATAACAAATGGAAGATTTGGTATAAAAGATACAGATGTACCTCTAATGGTACAAACATTAATTGCGAGTGGTGGTACATTAGGTACATACAATGGTCGTAATAGAAGAATAAAAGATATTTATCCTGGTTATGAAGATGATGATTGTGTTACATTGAGACAAACAATAACTTGGGATAAACACTTTGGGACCAAATATGATGCAAAGATGAAAAAATAATTAATATTTTACCAGGAGAAGATTTAAATGATGCTGCTACTATTGGACAAGTCATAACAACATCGAAAAGTGATTCGACTGCTTACACGTGTAATGATAAACGTATTATGCAGTTACACGATCCCCAACATCCAAAAGATGCTGTAACTTTAGACTGTTTAATAAGAATAGTGGGCAATTTACTTATCGATACCCACAATCATATAGCTAGTACAACGAGTCATGTGATGATTCAACCCGATGAACGAGAAGCTTGGATTAAAAATAGAATTATAAATCAGTATATAATTAATTTGAATAATTAAGTATTTAAATATAAAAATTGTGCATGTGTTATTCATTTATGTAAAGCAGCTCGTGGAGTAAACACGCTGGTTATATAAGACGACATAATGAAGACCGCAACGCTCAGTCGTCGTCAAGACAGCGGCAAGAAAGGACGTGGTATAACATCAGCTGCGTTATCCCTGCTAAGACGGATTCCTGTTGGTGCTGTTCTAAATCGAGCAATAGACGCTTTACCATACGAATTTCATCTGCCCGGAGGCTATCAATATTGTGGACCCGGAACTAAGTTGGCAAAACGTTTAGCAAGAGGAGATCCTGGAATTAATAAATTAGATCAAGCTTGCAAAGAACACGATATAGCGTATTCCAAGTTTGCAGATTCAACAAATAGATCAATAGCGGATAGAGCGCTAGCGGAAAAAGCTTGGCAAAGGGTTAAATCAAGTGACGCCAGTATTGCGGAAAAAGCAGCAGCTTGGGCAGTGACAACAGCCATGAAGACGAAAGCTAAGTTTGGTGGTGGAAGACAACGCGGGAGAAAACCTAGTAAAAAAGAAGCTGCAAAAAGAGGTGGGAACATCAAAAGAAGACGTCGCACTAACCCTAAAAGGAAAGTCAAGAAAACATCCATATGGTCAATGGTAAAAAACGGATCGGGTCTTTACTTAAGACCGTACCGTGTGTATTAAATGAGAAGAATAAATTGATAATTCCAAATAAAGCATTAACAAACTATCAATTGTCAAAATATGTGAAATGTTTAAGAATACCATTCTTCAGAGGAGTTTTTATGAAAGATACATTACCAAATAGAGTGTGGAAAAATGAAACTGGAATAGTAAACTTAGACTCTAATTATGGACCAGGTACTCATTGGGTATGTTATAAAAAACTTGGAGAAAATGTTTACTATTTTGATAGTTTTGGAAATTTACCGCCACCAAAAGAACTTCAACATTATTTTCGGAACTGCAATAATATATTCTACAACTATAAAAGAGAGCAACCTAGCAATACGGAAATATGCGGACATTTATGTTTGGAGTTCTTAGCGAAGAGCGTCAGTCAGCTTTAAGATGTCATCGTATACAGTGTCGTTGAGTGGAAATTCATCAACATTGAAAAGTACACTTTTCCCAGCGTTACGTTTATCTACGGGAAAACTATGGGAAGCAGCATTATTGGATTTGACTACATACAATTCAATTCCCAATGTTACAGAAGGAAAAAATAATTTACTACATTATTATGAAAGTAAAGATGAAAAAGGAAATTATTCTTAATTAAAAATAATTCCATTATCTACAGGAGCATATGAAATAGACGATATAAACCAAGTATTACAAAAGAAACTTGGAGAAGAAAATATTTCTATAAAAGGTAATAATAATACATTAAAAGCAGAAATAACTTCAAAGTATTATATAGATTTTAGCTTAGACCACTCAATCGGCAATTTGCTCGGATTTTCAAAGAAGAAAGGAATTTTAGCTCCTGGAAATGATTATACTGGCGATACAACAGTAACAATATTAAAGGTGAACAGTATTGATGTAACGTGTAATATTATACACGGATCATATAGAGATGGAGTAAATCAACATATATTACACACATTTTACCCGACAGTAGCTCCTGGTTTTAAAATAGTTGAGAAGCCACAAAACCTGATATACCTACCATTAAACACCAGTTTCATTTCAGACATCGTACTGAACATATTGGATCAAGACGGCATTAGTGTTGACTTTAGAGGAGAAACCATAACTATACGATTACATATCAGAGCGGCAACATAAAGTCAACATGGGATTATCATTTAAACCACAACGGAAGAGCCGGGAGCTCAGTAGCTCCTCAACATTCGACGAGTTAACACCGGACAACATACGCTTCCTACAGAAGATCGGACTAAAACTTGCCAACCATGGATATACTGGATATAGCACAAGGACCGACATTCGACGAAACCCTATGGGAGAAGGAATATCACACTCACAACCCTTACACTTCATCAAAATTAAATAATAATGATGAAATAAGGATTCCTATTCAACAACAAGATATTTATACTTTACCATGTGAAAGTTATTTATATATCGAAGGAAGAGTAACAAAATTGGATGGAAAAACTGGTTCAACTGTTCCTTTTATAAATAACCCTATGGCATATCTGTTTGATGAAATTAGATATGAAATATCTGGAGTAACAGTTGATTCAACCAAAAAAGTTGGTATATCAACAACTTTAAAAGGATTAACTTCAATAACACCACATGAAAAAAATTCTTTAATTTCGGCTGGATGGGTAACTCCTGATAAAGACACTATTACTCCTAATTCAAATGGTTACTTTGATTTTAATGTACCTTTACGATTACTTTTGGGATTCGCAGAAGATTACAAGAGAATAATAATAAATGTAAAGCAAGAACTGGTACTGCTCAGATCTTCAACGAATAAGGATGTAATACAAGCGCCAAGTGGAACAAAAGATGCCGATTTGGAATGGCAACTTCAATTGGATAAAGTTGTATGGAGAGTACCACATGTCAGATTGGCGGATGAACATCGAGTATTATTATTGAAAAAATTAAAATCTGACCGTGATATTGTAATACCATTTAGAAGTTGGGAATTTCATGAATACCCCATATTGCCTCAAACAGAAAGACAAACATGGACTGTTAAAACCTCTACTTATTTAGAACGAGCAAGGTACATAATAGTCGGTTTTCAGACTAAACGAAAAGATGTTATAACTGCGCACGCTGGTCAATTTGACCATTGCAAGATAAAGAATTGCAAAGTTTTTCTAAACTCTCAGTTCTTTCCATATGACAGTTTAAATGTTTCATTTGACAAGAAACGTTATTCCATTCTATATGACATGTATGCAAGATTTCAATCGTCATATTATGGTAAGACAAATACACCACTACTATCACCAGAACAATTTTATTCAAAAGCTCCAATTGTTGTAATCGATTGTTCAAAACAAAATGAATCTGTGAAATCTTCAAGTGTAGATATAAAAGTTGAAATGGAATTTGAAGATAAAATACCAGATGGAACTTCAGCATACTGTTTAATTCTACATGATAAAATAGTTACTTACACACCGCTGACAGGAATTGTAAAGAATGTACTTTAAGAAGGATTAATACAACATTTGCATGACTTGTAAGGTTTTTACAAAAAATCAACAATATCTAGGTCATCTGCGAGTATAAAAGCAAGAAAGAAGAGCTAACAATTCATTTCATCTTTGATTGTCGTATGGGTAACATCGTCCGCAAGATGAGTTCTACTACATCAAGTGCTAATGAAGAAACTACACCTCTTATGGCTGACAATAGTTTGGATATAGAAAGACAAGTTGAACAGGAAATGGATGAGTTCCTCAAGTTTAAACATAAGAAGACAGAAGAAGAGGAAGTTGAAAAAGAAACAAAGAAAAGAAAAATTGAAGATAACATTTCCACCAACATCTTAACGGAAGTATTTCTTCGAATATTTTATCCTATTTCTTCTTGTATGACAAAGACTGTATCTGCTGGAGTGATGAAATCATTGGATTACTCTCCTACTGTTATTTTAAATCATGGATCTAAAATGGTAACCTTCACTGAAACTTCTTGGGAATCTTTTATGAAACATATACATCTTTTGGAATGTTATCTGAGTAACAATACATTTGGAAGAAAAACAAAACTAGGTTTGTTAGAATCAAATATTGAAATCGATATTGTTAAACAACGTGGTCAACAACTAGTTCGATTTAGAGATTTAACTAAATATAATATAAAAATACATTTGACTAAAGAAGAGTTTTACACTTTAACTTGTGCTACTGGTCCTATAACAAGATATTTAAAACAGCTAATATTCTCGAGTGCAATTATCAAAGACTATTTAATTGATGCATTGGATAAACAACCATATGTTCCAATCCTATATGGTCCAGTAGATACTTCAATCTTCAATAGGATACCACATGAAGTAGATATGTGGAGACAGTTACACCACTATCAAACCAACTTTAATTTAGATGAAGAAAATCAAGAAACCAAGGAAAACGAATCAAGTTTCAACAATCAACAATCGGCAACAAATTGAACAAATAAAGAATATTGTAAGTAAAAAGAAGAATATTGGGGGTATAAAAGGTTGTCAATCTGGATTAACATACCAGTTGCCTACTGAACGTCATCATGGATAAACAAGTTTCATTCTCTAAGAAGATAGAATTAATGGAAGTAAAGCAAGGTATCATAGAGTTTCAAGCATTCCGTGGTAATGATGGAAATTTTATAATTAAAGAGTTAGTGGTACTAGATATGATAACATCTGTTGTTTATCACTTTTTATTTATGCCTCCTTTACCATTCAACAGATTAACAACCAAAGCTAAAGTAACAAACAAATGGTTGATGAAACATTTTCATAATCTAAGATGGGATGAAGGTTTTATAACCTACAATATGATGCCACACATTATGAATCATTTCTGCAAAAAGTTCAAAACTATTTTTACAAGAGGATTGGAAAAAGCAAATTGGATACAAACATATACAAACCATGAAGTAATAAATGTGCAAATGGAGAAAGATTTTTATTGCTACTTTGATAACATCTGTATTTCATCTAAAAACTTTAAACATCAACAGTCTCAATGTGCTTTAAAAAACGCATATCGTTTGAATGTCTATCTACAGCAAAGTGGTGGGGGAAACGAAGGGTATAAAAGCGAGAGCGGCACTATGACAATGCATCAGTATTACTCGAATCTCCGGGGAGTCAACACCTCTAACACGCAAACACAAGAAGAAGAAGACGAACAATAGCAAGAAGAAGATAATGGCGTCACAAAATTTTCTACAATCGCTTGTTGATCAATTCAACAAACATTCTAAATCTACTATACTACCGACAAAAAAATGTTCAGAATTGAAGGAAGAGAAACATTATATTATTCACACTATTAAGAAAATGGAAACATCAATTGGAGACGCTATCAATTGTACATTAAGTGAAGCACCCTACACACCTGGTGATGAACCAAAATTTCAAGTATTTCTTCCCAAACGCTTCGTTCAACTGCTGCAGAATGAAGATTTACGACTGATTCACCCCGGCGCACTCTACTTAGCAGCTCACGGTCCTAGCGGAAGCAACTCTACTGAACTTACACTTCATGTTATGCCTACTAGCAACTAATCTGTAGTTTATATATACTGTTGTACATGTATGTAACTGATTATAAATAAATAAAAAATAAAAATGAAAAAAAAAAAATAAAAAAGGCAACATATCGATAGTGTTTCTGCACTATCGATATGTTGCTTTTTTAAAAACACGTTTGGGTGACCTTGACCTAGTTTTGAGGGTATATAAAGGCCATAATTTTCTTGAGGATCTCATCAGTCTACGACTACCTTTCGTGCCGTACACATCTCTGTTGGCTCTCCAGTTATTACAAATAACAACATGTCTCTTAAGGTTAAGTGTGCATCATATGATACTACCACCATCACAACTTTTGAAGAACTCGACGATTTTACTAATGAATTGCGAGTGTTACTTGCCGGTGGTTATCGTTTAAATATTGATGTTTACGCTAACAACATGAGGATGTTTCCTAAACAAAAATTCTGCAATGAAGAAGTATTTGTTTCCACACAACCTTCAACTACAACACCATCTACTCAAAGTAATGTTAAGTTCCAGAAATATTACTGATGTTGAATAATATTGAGTGGTCGCTGTGGCATCTATAAAAGGAACGCGTAACCTAAACAGAATCATCATTTGCTTCCCAACTGACGCAGCGAAAACAACTACCACTACCATGTTGTACAGAATGATGATTGAATTCAATGGAAAAATCTACGGAAAAGACTATCAAAGTGTAGAACAAATGACGTCCGATCTTCAAGTATTGACTAAAGAAGGATTCCAACCAAAATTAATTCTAAAATTTCCTGAAGTACATCCACTATCCACTGAAGATCTCATTGCTATGGCTAAAGAAGAAAAAGAAAAATACAAACAAGATATAAAGAAAGAAAAAGAGAATGAAAACTCACTATCTTAAATAAATACATCTTACACTTGTAAGATGTTCTTTTTTAAAACTCCATTTGGATGACCTTGAGATTACCCCCACCACTTTTTCTAGTCTATAAAACACACTATCCTACACTATACACCTTCATTTCTTGGCTAAACTTAGAAGCGTCAACATGGAAAACAAGAAAGACAAATACAAACCACGCTATTGTTGTGATCAAAAATGTACCGATATAGGAAGATGGATGGTAGACGGATTAGCTTGTAGAAAATGTGAATTCTTCGGATCTTGTTACTGCAAATGCAAGACAAAACAACTACCACCACCAGAATTGCGAACCTTCAAGATTTATAAATCAAGATACTTCCACACTTGCTGTCCCCAGAGATGTATCAAATTTCATCCAGAAAAAATTGTTAATTGCCGAGAGTGTAATGCATGTTATAAAGACGACTTTTGTACATGCATCATAAATGCGTGCAAGTACAGATCTGATTGGTCTACTGATCCTGTTGAAGCTTCAGATGTATAGCTGTAGTCACTGACTGCAGCCCTTTTTTAAAATTCCATTTGATTGACCTTGAGATTACCCCCACCACTTATTTTTTACAACATATATTCTACGGATCATTCGATACGCTTCTCATTCTTATTTCATTACTCGCACTGACAACAACATGGATGATAAATTCATTTCCTTTCAACATTTAGTTACCGACAGAGAAGAGATGGAAGCCCTATTCCAAAACTTACTCACACTCATTGATAACTATCCTTTAAGATGGATCAACATCACAGTGCAATACATCAATCCTACCAAAATATTTTCATCCTCATCATCTTCTTCTGCCACCTCCATGTCTTCATCGTCGCAAAGTGCAGAGGAAGAGGAACAGACAACTAATAGTGTTAAAATTGTTGAATTAAACGACGAGGAACAAGAAATGCAAGCTCTGGTTAAATATAAATTTAATATTTAATTTATAAAAATTATTAGTGTTTCTAATTTATATTACAGCTAATACTTATTTCTACACACCACCCATAACCTACCCAAATGGGATTTTGCGGCAAAATGCTCTGGCCGCCGGTTCGCATATGATTATATCATCCTTCCCCCACCACTCTACCACCCCCACCCCTCTACTTCCCCCTCCACCACCTTTGCCCACATATAAGCGACCCTCTGACCATCGCTCACCATTTGTTTGCCAACTTCCGAACAATGAGCTCCTCTCCTTTAACAACAAGTAAATGTACTTTTCTTATTCAATCACAGGAAGACTTACAAAATATTTTTCAAATTTTAAGTGATCTAATAAACACTCCAAATAACACCATTACTATCACTGTGGAAGTTTCCTACAATTCTTCTGATTACGAAAACATGGAAAGCGAAGACGTCGAAGTTTTACAGCTGCCAGATAATAGTCTTCCATCTTCCAAAGCTGCAACACCCGACACAGCTAATAATGATGTTTAGTCGACTACAATTATTTTCTTTACCCCCCACTATTTTTACAGTAATATATAACCTGTCCCTATCTCTGTTTCTCATTTCATCGCCAACTTTCTCACCATCAACACCGCTCCAATTTTTACCTGCATACATTTAATACACGAAGATGATGGATGATTTTTCATTTACGTCACAATTGGAAGAGGATAAACTCAAACTCGAAATCAACAGACTACAATTAGAAACAAAGAATCAACAAGAAATGATTCAGCTTTTACGACTATTCAAATGCGTACTGTGGATAGTATGTTTTTATCTTCTCATCGCTATCACCTTTGGCATCTACCACTCCATCGCCAGTAAACAACACTCCAACGCTTCCTCAAATAAAACCACTACTTTTCTTTGATTAAATAAATTTTTACCCACCTTCAATCTAACCCCTCGGGGCTCACCTTTTTTAAAAACCCCTCCGGATGACCTTGACCCACTTCCAAAACCCACCCATCACTGTCAAAAAAACCCCAGCCGCTACTACCCCTACAACACTTACAACCGCCTGACCTTGACCTGAGCCAACTGTAGCCATTCCCCACTACTAAATGCAACGTTGAAATTAATTTGAATAAATTACATGAAAATGTAATGTGCTACTTCAAGAATAAATGCGATAAAATTACCCCCAATTAAAGAGTAGGCTAATTACATTTTCTGCATCGTTCGTAAGCGGAAAGTAATTGAATTACTCACAAGAAACTTAAATTAGGAGGTAAATGGGTCGTTATACTAACAGTCATAGTTGCAGTAATTAATAAAAGGATGATAATTAATTTTATAATAATTTGTTGTACTATTATAAAAGAGATTTCTATTTTATGCTATGCAAATCAATTATTTAAAATCTTTAGTAAAATATCACACTGGTAACATCCAGTTTCATTATATCAAAATATGTTACCATCAAATTATTATACAGAATGTAACAATTAAAATATTACTCATGTTTTTGTAATCTTTATAAAAAAATAAATAAAAGGCTCTACTTGATGGGCATACAGTGTAACAGAGTCTGATAATATTTGCTTGAATTTAACTGTTAAGGGCTACCTGTCATCTCCAGATAAAATTATTTACAAATTTTGAAACGCGTTGAAATTTGTGTTGAGATGATGCGAGTATTTTGTTTCAAAACATTAACAGACGGATTACACATTCACATAAATAGTGGGGTTCTATACCAGTTAAGGGAAATCATAATAAAAATAAAACTATTGCACAAAATATTTTTAGATTTCAACACCCCACTCCCTAAAAAAACTTTTATTTGATGCTAAACAGTTTGACCTTGATTTAAGAGTCTGACGTAGTTTGATTTTTTGGAAACGTGTTAGTTTTCAGTACAAAAATTATGAAAGATCTAAGATTGATTCAACTTAGTGACAATGACACATGCGAAACAGTTTGCTGTTAGGTATATAGGTTTATTGTACAAAAATATAAAATTTTAAATGTTATATTTTAATTGGATTTCACTAATACTAATATTACAAGTCAATATATTTAAATTCATAATGATATACTATACTTAAAATAAACCACTTGATTTAAAAATCCATCAACATAATAATACACTATATATCAACCAATAACATAATACAACATCAACTATACACTATTTTGGAGAACATCTAATTTGATTGGTTTTATTGTTACACTGTACTATTTTAAATTATGATTATTGATATTGCTATATTTATACAGATTTCTTGCACCTTCTATAAGTTGCAAGTTTTTACCTCATAATAAAAGCCGTCATCTAGTTGAATTGTTTTCCTGATGTCCATCCTCCTTGATGTAATTCATGATAAATTTAGTCCTGGGAGCATTTCCATGGTCGGAATAACTTTTTGATAGCTAACTCGACCATAGCGGTAGGTGGTATGAAACTTTCTCGGAAGCAGTAGACTATACTCAACCGTTTCCGCACTGGAGTGATAAGATGTAATTATTGGAGGTACAAATGGTGAATGACACTAGACCAGTCATGCAGAGCGGAGTATCATCAAACTATGAAGTACATAGTCGCAGACTGCCCACTGAGTGCTTTCCCCGAAGGATTGATCGGTCTGCGTAGCTCAAGTGAATCTATGGTGCAATGGCTTAGCGCCGTGGATTTAGCTCTATAGAGATCAATTTTTTTACTTTAGGGCTAAGTTTTTTTACATACTGACTCACGTGCTCTGCACAGCAGAATTTATTTTCTTATTCATAAAACTTGGTGGTTGGCTAAATGAGCCGATATATATAATACATGTAGTGATATTACAAAACCTGATACAAGAAGGTTTCACTGGTATATTAAATTTTTACTGTTATTACTCTGGTTCTACAATTTCTGAAATTTTGCTAACATCATTCAAGGACATTCACAATATTAATTAAAATAATAATACTATTGGACACGTTTACGTTTGTTTTTTATTACAAAAGTAGACAAACAAAATTTATACTACACATATTTCAAGTACTAATTAAGTCAAACTAGAACTGTTTGTAAATTGACCAAACCTTAATAAGCAAGTAAACAAGAAAAGTGTTGGTATAATATTGTCGTTGAAAGGACTCAAAATACATCTAATTTGACAGGATCGGGAAGCCTATGAAAGCTACGTAGTCTAAAAGAGCTCTACATATTTGATTTGTTATTATTTATTACAACGTTAATCATACAAAAGATAAAAAACAATAACTAATAAAATGAAAATTTATGTTACTTTAAAATTACTACCAATCAAGTTTAGTGCAAATTTTAGAGTTATAGGCCTACTGGTTATGATCTAGTTCAGCCACAAGAATCATCAGTAAGTGCAATGATATTTGTTAAATATAACAATAAAAGGATAGATTTTACAAAAGGGCTGAACGCCGACCTGAGTTGAGCTTCAGAGTTAGTTCATAAAATAAACACGGCGGCGCTACTGAAGCCTCTAGCGCTTTCATTGTTGACTTATTCCTCGAGATATAAAAATGTAACTGACTATTTAGAGAGCCTCTATGGCAGTGAAGATTGTTTTGAATTTAAGGCTGTAAATAATGAGCTTAAAGTTGTCTCTTTATTCGATATCACTTAATTGTATGTAAGGATAACGGAGTAAAAAATGGCAGGTGATACAACTTTTATTAAAAAATTTGGCCGAAAACTAAAATTTCAATAACTCTCTTTAAAACACCCGTATGAGACAAGGTTTGTAGCAAATTGCTGGAATGAAAAGCCCTTTCACATTTTGTAAGATATGACATAGGCCAAAGTTTTTCTTAAGACTTCTTTTAGGGGACGTCGTAATAGATTTCGTAGGGAAAACTGCATTGGCATGTTTATTAGCATAGTTATAGGTCTTTGCTATAAGAAAACAACGCTTGGAAAATGAAATTCTTTTTAATGGCTTTGTAATTCGTAAAGTAATCGTAATATACGATTACTTTACGAATCTCATTTTTATTCTTCGGTCTATAAGCCGGATAAAAGCTGGTTATTAATAAAAGTAGTAAAATGCTAATCAGTGCATTTCTGTTGCAGGTTAAAATCCAGAATTCGAATAGAAAATATGTAAGTACGCACCATACTTGAATATAATCTAATAGGACTAACCTTAATTTCCGTGGTGTAGCTTTATAAAGCTTTACCGGTAAGGTAAATGCGCCAATAGTGGGCAATATAAGAAGCTAAGTGTGTTTGACATGGAGTTGCTGTTAAATTAAAATATCACAATGGTTTAAATAAATCGAGGTAAATTTTTGCGAAGGTAATAAAAGCAAGGTACATTTTTTTGTAAATTACTACATACATAAAATAATACTGTATGAACCGATCAAATCAAATCTTGAACTCGTTGCAGTAGTAAAAGCAATTACCAGTAGCCAGTTATTTCACTGTGGACACCTCATTGCGATCCATTCAGTGTGTGGTGTGATTTGGAGCTTAAAATAGATTTATAACCCCACCTAAATCAAGAAATTAATTTTTGCAAAACATTAACAACTACAATAATTAATTAGTATTTACACCTTTTTACATAATTAGAAACTCAATAGCTTATGAACAATTAACAGGCCTACTCGTCTTAAAATGCTGTTTGTAGACAAATTAATGTTAGGGTACCAACACTTTAACTATAAAATTAGTTATTTACTATTAAATAAATTATACTACCAAATTGTTAGAGTAAGTTTGTAATCACTTGTTTTCGTTTATTTGTTAATAACAACCTATTATATATTTTTTGATTAAAGATGTGGAGATATAGACAAGGAATTTATAAAGCAAGAGTATAAAACTAGTTAATATTTAATACTAGAAATATTAGAAATTATTTTATATAGTGCAAGTTATATTAATATTGGCTTCTTTCCACCCTGTATATTAACAGGAAAGCACAAAACTTGTCCTTTTTCCTCAGATTGAGTGTATTATGCAATGTAGGAGAAAACTACCATTTGATGAGCAAACCAGATGAGCAAATTACCATTTTAATTTACATCGGACCCCAGGGCTTGCATACTTTTAAATTTTCAATGTTAATATTTGTGGAAAGATAATAGATTAAATTATTATATTCTGAAAGTTGTTGTAATAACAAATGGTAACAACAGAGAAAGGCCATATTGCTATAAAACAGATTGGGTCTAAATTAACTGAATGTCATGTCGAATTTCGATCAATAGGCAATATCTAGTTAAAATATAACATATAAAATGTCACTCGAGCACCCTGGCCGTGCGTCATTGCAGCAGTTTATTCCGTGTATATCAAGACTGACGGTAAGCCGACAAGGGAACGGCAACGGTCCGCAAACGGAGTCAGCGTTTATACACAGGTTGATAGGCTTCCCGTGTCCAACTGTCAATCATTATAACTTATCCGTAGATAATGCTTTTGATGAGTATAGTAATAGAAAAAGTATACAAAAATCAGGTCTATGAAACTAATTTTTAATAATGAGTAAAGTGGAAAAAAATGATATGCCCAATGTCGACCTTTAGTTAGTCTAAATCATATGTTTAGATTATAATTTTTCAGCCATTAGTTTTTAAAGTGGAGTTATTGCAAGTAAAATTAAAAATTTTCATTAGAAAACAATGTATAAACAAAATTTAAAAAAATAATCATTTAATTGGTAAACCTAATTATTTTTATCAAACCTTTCGCCATATATTAAAATAACATTAATTTGATTGAATCATGTAAAAAGGTTATTATAAATAAACTAGTTGTTTCCCGTCACGGCTTCACCCGAGATTGAATTTATTTTATAGGTAATTAAGGTCGTTCGCTACGCTCACTTGCCGTCAGGTTTAGCTCGTTCGCTACGCCCAATCGCTGTCACGCTCACCTTATATAAGAAATCGCTGGAATGCCTAAAATTAGAATTTTTTATTAAATTTGTTTCTTAGCAACCAATAAAAATAGAAAAATAGAGATTTTTAGAATGGTTTTCCAACTATTGTAAGCCCTCTGGGTCTGAGTCCTTTGAACAAATTTGCACCAAACTTCACACAAACCATCCTTGAATAATGCTTAGTGTCTGAATGGTTCATTACAATTGGTCGAGCGGTTTCGGAGTTAATAGGCAACGTACATATACATACTTCCTCTTTTATAGATATAGATTAGAAAATGTTTTATTACAACATAAATGATGGAGGCAAACGATTTAATAAGGAAAGTTAGATTTATTTCGTTAATTCAATCATCCATAGAAACGTTATGATCCAAGATTTTGATTATAAATGGGATATAAATAATCTTTTGTAACATTTCAAACAACCTGAGAATTAATAATGAACTTTTTTTGATAAATTTTCAGACCCCTGCCAGATTTTTATAAACTATAACACAACTTTTCTCTTTTTACATCCTCTATTTTATAGCATTTCCTGGTGTTTATACAAGTTTTTAAAACTTGTTCAACTTTTATATTTTTATACTTTTCACAAAGTTTGATTTTGAATATTGAACTAAAGCACAGGATTAACAGACAATTATATATTTAGATATTATATATTATGTGAATGTATATCTATAATTTATAAACTTTATATTAAAAACATCATAATTAACAATAAAGTTCGTCAACTACATTCTCTATCAATATCTGCTTCTTCTTAGAGCTATAGTTGCCAAGAAACTTAGCAGATAATACTGTAGTTAAACCATTAAAATACAACTGAAACTGGTAATATTACTTTACAAAGTTTGAACGATAAACTTCGTAAAGGTAAGTAAACAAATATTGTAGGTCCCCGGTTCTATGAACTGGGTCAACCTAGATAGTGAGGACTGTTTATTGTTATCTTACTCGTATATAATACTTCTATGAACTGGGTCAACCTAGATAGTGAGGACTGTTTATTGTTATCTTACTCGTATATAATACTTCTATGAACTGGGTCAACCTAGATAGTGAGGACTGTTTATTGTTATCTTACTCGTATATAATACTTCTATGAACTGGGTCAACCTAGATAGTGAGGACTGTTTATTGTTATCTTAGTCGTATATAATACTTCTATGAACTGGGTCAACCTAGATAGTGAGGACTGTTTATTGTTATCTTACTCGTATATAATACTTCTATGAACTGGGTCAACCTAGATAGTGAGGACTGTTTATTGTTATCTTACTCGTATATAATACTTCTATGAACTGGGTCAACCTAGATAGTGAGGACTGTTTATTGTTATCTTACTCGTATATAATACTTCTATGAACTGGGTCAACCTAGATAGTGAGGACTGTTTATTGTTATCTTACTCGTATATAATACTTCTATGAACTGGGTCAACCTAGATAGTGAGGACTGTTTATTGTTATCTTACTCGTATATAATACTTCTATGAACTGGGTCAACCTAGATAGTGAGGACTGTTTATTGTTATCTTACTCGTATATAATACTTCTATGAACTGGGTCAACCTAGATAGTGAGGACTGTTTATTGTTATCTTACTCGTATATAATACTTCTATGAACTGGGTCAACCTAGATAGTGAGGACTGTTTATTGTTATCTTACTCGTATATAATACTTCTATGAACTGGGTCAACCTAGATAGTGAGGACTGTTTATTGTCATCTTACTCGTATATAATGACTTTTATTTCAACTTCACTTTGAATTATGAATTTTCTTATGAAGTTTTTATTTAGGTACTTTCCATATTAATATAATAATACAGCAATTAAAGATTTTGTGTATATAAAACCACACATTCAGATTTAAACAATATTGCTTTTACGAATAATGCCTATTTTGTAACTTTATTTTTGACATGGTAAATTTGTTTTCATTATCTATAACATAAATCTATAGTTTATAAACTACTCGGGCTGTCAACAAGACAGTTATTTATCGAATTTCAAATAATTTTCTGAAAGATTAATTCATCACAATTCTAATACGCCATTATTTGTAATCGTTTGTTCAGGTTTATTATCAATTCTTAAAAATTTTTTTTTAACATTACCTTTTAATTCTTTAGAAATATACTGTACTAGTGTACTGTTTTAACAGCTGAAAATGTTGGGATTCATTATTGTATTATTTATTGAAATTAATGTACAGTGGCATTTCGAACTAGTATGTTAAAAAAGTTGAGGAAATTTTCATTTATATTCAAGCTTTCCCAAAATTACTTTCTAGTGTTTTACTTTATTTGGTTCATGATTATTCATTATTTTTGTTGTTGTCATCTGTAAAGCATATAGTTAGATTGTATATTTGTATATTTTTCGTTCTCTTTTTTGCTATCATTAATCATCAAGGTTGTAATGGCTAGTTGCACTGTCAACTAGCCATTACAACCTAGGTTGGGATTCATTATTGTATTATTTATTGAAATTAATGTACAGTGGCATTTCGAACTAGTATGTTAAAAAAGTTGAGGAAATTTTCATTTATATTCAAGCTTTCCCAAAATTACTTTCTAGTGTTTTACTTTATTTGGTTCATGATTATTCATTATTTTTGTTGTTGTCATCTGTAAAGCATATAGTTAGATTGTATATTTGTATATTTTTCGTTCTCTTTTTTGCTATCATTAATCATCAAGGTTGTAATGGCTAGTTGCACTGTCATGTTTTTGTATATTCCTAGGCAGATTTCACTGTCATAATTGCAATTTTGTTTTTAATCAACCACTGATTGATTTCGCATATTTTGTCTTAGTAGAGGTTGTTCCTAAATAAATAAATAAATAAGTAAATAACTATATGAAATCAATGTGTTTCACAGGAACAAATTTCTATAAAGTTTTTTTATTACTAAACAAAATTATTGTTTACAAAACATCATTTTTCAAAAGCGATCTGTGAACGCATTAATGTCAACACGACGACGGTGGATGCCTCACATTCATGTCACCGACCGACGTGAAAGGGCCACAGCAATATCCTCCCGTCATAATGGCGAAGCTAATTGTTTCAGTGGCGTCAAAGTCAAATATCCAGCCACCGTCCCTTTTGTCTAGAATTTAATGTCTCCCTCCAGGTAACTACATTCAGAGGTTCAGAGCCAGTATACTCGTATTAACACGTTACACTGGTAGTATGATGTTAATTTGCCTAATTTTACTCTACTGTAAATGCAGAATATGGCGATCAGTATTTATTCATTTCTAGTTGTTATTCCTAAAAATATTATTTTGGTGAATATTAATAACCACTATATTTCATTGCATTGTTAAAAAATCTAAGCCTTATAGTTAATGTACAACAGTATACATTTGGATACGTAAATTAAGAACTTAAACCCGTAATCCCTAATTGTATATTCAATCGTGTCTTATTGCTTAAAAACAGGAAGAAAATCGTTAGTACTTTACTATATAAGTATTTTTGAACTTGTTACAAGAAACATTACTTTTGAGAAGTTAATATGAACAATTTACTTTACCAGTGTTTATAGAGTTTTGTTAAAGTGAATAATTTAACATTGTTAAGTTTCCAATTTTACGCACCAGCTAAGCTCATTTCCTTAGGGAAATAAGTAATCCGTGTTTCACCTCCAAAGTAGTGGATAAACTTTGATTACTTATCTTACACGTCTCATTTTTCATAATTATATGTCAGTATTAACCAGCATTAACTTCTATATTGCTGTATAAATAAAGTGAATGCAAAGAGGGGTCAAATAGAATACATTCACGCATAATATTTACTTTTAACATAGAATTTTACTGTTTTACTGCTTCGGACGCCGTTTTTCAAACGACTCTCAGTAACGTCGCAAAGTAACTTAATTAAACTTACTTTTAAGATTTTTTCTACTAATACTATTTGTTTTTACTTATGTATAAGGTATAAGGGACCTAAATCAAATTTTGATTTACAAGAAAACCTACATTTCAGTAATAAATATATAAAAAAAAAAAAAAAAAAAAAAAAACACCGTCCGAAACGGGGGAATGCTAATGTATGTTTTCAATGTTTTTACAAAGGTGAAGATCGCTCTTGATCTAATATATCTTTAGGTCCTTGATGTATTGTGATGGATGGATGCCTAATCCACTTTCTCTGACCTGTTTTTCAACATCGTTTCTACTTGTACATGTATCCAAACTATACCAATTTTAGCAATCAAATTCAATTTACCTTCCTGAAAATTCGAAGCTATCAGTAAAGTTTTGGAAAACCGCTAGCTATATGAGAAATACTCTCATTGATTTATTTCTTTTTATTTTGAGAGAATTTTAATAATTTAGTTTTTGTCATGTTTGTTATCAAATTATTTTCTTTAAAGCATTGTATTAATTTTATTAATTAATTAATTATATTATATTAATATTATATTAATATTATATTATAATATATTATATTATATTAATTAATTTTGATTTAATGTAACTATTAATTTCATGATCTCTTAGCGACTTATTTGATGTAAACAATGTGGTATTATCGGCATAAAAGTAAATGTCATAATTTTGAACTGATGTCGTAACTTCATTTATAAATGTCAGAAATAACATTGGACTAAGGATAGATCCTTGTGGTACTCCTGATTTTTTTACCTTTTCTGTTGATTGTTTGAATGATATTACATTTTTGTCGTCTATAAAAGAAATATCAACAATTTTAGTTCGATTCACTAAATAGCTCTCAAACCAGTTTAGTGCAGTTCATCGCATTCTCAATCGTTGCAGTTTCAGTAATAAAGTTTTATGTTCCCCCATGTCAAATGCTTTTTTTTAAGTACAACAATTTTGCAAGGCCATGTTATTTATTGCCTATTGAACTCACAGCTTTGATGTTAATTGAAATATTGCATCAATAGTAGTTTTATTTTTTCTATATCCATGTTTTTTTATATGATGTTATATTTTTCAAAAAATTATGTTATTCGAACTAGCACAACTTTTTCAAATATTTTACTAACACCTCAGAGAATAGAAATGGGCCGACAATTGTTACAATCCAAAGTTGGAGAATTTTTATGAATTACTATAATCTTAGATTTTTTTAAATTTAGTTTTGAATTTGCCTCATTATATCGTTTCATTTATCAGACACATTATTGGATGCGTTAATTCATAATGACATTCTTTGAAATGTTTGTTGGATATTCCATAAAATCCAAAAGTTGTGGATGTTTTGACTGATTGGATTATTTTATCTACAGTACCTCATAGTGGTCTGTTGGAAATATATTGTATGAGGGTTAATTTCAAAATACTTAATTGATTTTTATTTCTCATCATTGGCATCAGTTTGTAGGTTATTAGTAATATTATTTGATATTTGTTGTGGATATTTTACTATATTACCTTTTGACGTTTCAATTTCATATTCGGTCAATCTTTGTTTTTTTTTTAATATTTTGTTCTCTTTTATAATTCAAAAATAGTGTCAATACGTTAGTGTCAGAAACGTTAGTTGCTCTTGATATTTTATTTTTGATCATAATTGATTTTTCTCTTCTTAATGCCTTTCTAAATAATAATTTGGTTTCCTTGTATTTTATTCTCATAGTTTCAAATGATTGTAGATCTTTTGTTTTGTGATTTAGGTTCTTCATGTCTCCCCTTGAATTTTATACGCTTCTTTAAAATTAAAGACTTTTAAATCGAAATAATCTCCTTTTAAAAATAAGACTTTTAAATATAAATAAAATAGTAAATTAATCTACTATACCTGATTCTTGCCAAGCAGATTTACCCGTTTTTTCTTTATATTTTAAAAATACATAAACCTCTAGAATATATATTTTACTTTACATACGCGTCATTTGAAAGTATTGTTGATTATTGTAGTTCGCAAACCATAAGAAAAAGTTTAACAAATAGTATTAAATTTAATAAAAATCTAAATTCTGTTTACGAACCACCCCCCCCCCCATGGAGATGATTGTATGCATGCATGCATATACACATCCATATATGATGCATAAATAAGACAGTAGTTTCTGTGGTTTCTAAGAACTCTGAAATAAAAGGTTAATAGTCCTTAATAGCCTTACCATTAAAACTTCCGTAGTCGCTTTCTCTCATCAGAGGATATTTGCTAACAGGCAAGCCTAATTAAATTTGTAATTTTAAAATATAATTTTGAGTAGAAGAAAAAGTAACACATCAATAAAATGGGCCTATATGGTAAACCTTTACGATGAACTTTAAATATTTTTATTTTTATTTTTACGACTAATAAAACTTAAAATCGTAAAAGAAATTATACAATGAATCCCACAATCTGAACTAAGGACTATAATTCTGAACACATTTATGAATAAAAAGAATCGATAAATCGCTTATTAGAGAGCGGTTAACCTAGATTTCTTCACTCTTTCATTCCGTTGACCCATATTTTATACCCTTCCTTAACTCAGCTCACTTCATCTGATTGAAAATTATTTTGCTGTAAAATTTATATGTATCAAATGTATTTTCATTTGGGGTTTCATTTCTAATGAAATATAAGTTTATTTATGCCACTATTATTTATATTATCCATAATTCGTAATGTCTCGTGTACTGTATTTCGTTTCCATGCAGTCTGTAATTTTCACCTTTTTTAAAACCTTAATATTAAATTCAGTGATAATTTTGAAACCAATTTCGTTATTTGAGAAGTGGCGTTTATTTAATAAATTGTGATGTTTCTTCAAATTGTAAGTTAAACAATTACTAATTCACTTTAAATTTTATATCTAAAATCCAATACAATCGTTTTATTTAGTGGCTAGGCTTTTCGTCTTAAGTTTAAAACAATGTTATTGTTGATAAAAACCTTGACCACAAATAAAACACTTTTATTGTCTTTTGGAGTTTT
Organism: Neoaliturus tenellus; assembly: GCA_030545055.2. Lineage (NCBI taxonomy): Eukaryota > Metazoa > Arthropoda > Insecta > Hemiptera > Cicadellidae > Neoaliturus > Neoaliturus tenellus. The sequence goes on from CM061532.1 coordinate 34,510,381, forward strand.
AAATTTGAAAATAATTATTAATTATTGTTAACTGCCAAACAAATACAAAAAAACATAATTAGTTTTGTGAATGTCACTTGTCAAATACTAAAATTATATAAACAGTAGGAGCACAACCAAACCTAAAGAAGCCCTTATTACTGAGTTTAAATGCATCACTACACAAAAGAATATAACTAGTAACCTTCTTCAATTTTTTTTAACCATCAATTCATTATAAATATGAAAAAAGTTGCAATGTAGTGTGTTAAAATAACTTTTGTTGTTGATAAAGATGGATAAATAAAGCTAATTACAGTCTTGAATAATAGAAGAATAATGAATGTAAGACAATGTGGCTAGCTCTGTTTTCATCATAACAATAGGGATCACCTTGGATACATGAATGGGTGACGTAAGTGTATGACGTAGGACTTTCTTTATGGGAATCTTGACCTGACGGTATTGTTTGGTTGTATTATTTTTGTATTTTGCTACTCTTAGAACTAGTTTGATTAAAATATTTTTTCATCGGAAAATAAATATTTATGTTCTTTCCAATTTAATATTTTGCTTAACATGCAAATCTTAGCTTGACATTTGTTTAAGTTCAAATTAAATCAACGCCCATGAAATTGGATTTATAAACTAAGATATAACAGTTTAAGTAGAGAAGTTATTATAATAATACAAAAATAACAAACCAAATTTTGGCTATTTAGTAAAAAAAAAAATAATAATAAAAAATACAGTAAAACCGATTGTACAATGTAATATTAAAAAAATTCTAAAGTATTATAGATCATTAAATACAAAAAATTATTTTTATAAATATATTTTATTATCATGGGGTATTATCATGGGGGTGACTTTATTGCTTTAAATATTAATCTAACTGTTATAACTACTCGTTGATGTTATAAGTAAATGTTTGAATTTAAAACACAAATTTGTACGTCCTGCCTAGAACCGTAATTGTCTGGAAAGTTTGTTCAATTACAAAGTCTAAAGCAATATGTATAGCACTTGCCATGTGGCTTTGAGCCTTAATTAGAAAAGTGACGAGCGCGCCTTCAATCGTTGAGATGATAACGACCGGAAGGGACTTGCAGAAGCTAAAAGCTTTAAACGTTTAAATGAAACCGAGAAAAGCTATAATATTACTGTTATGTGAAATAAAAAGTTTCAATTGTTTAACGACATCAAGCGAGATCATTATTTTTGTTTGTATTTATATGTGGATAGGTAACCAAATATTTGGATTATTTGACTGGAAAAAGTTGACGTACATTTGAATAATGAAAACTATCAACTAAAATTGATTAATTGAATTTTAATAATAGTCCCCATTTGAATTTTTGTGAGTAGTGTGTTTTGGTCACTTTTAAAACCGACCACGTGCCCACCGAGCCACGTGACGCGGCAGCTGGCGCCAGCTGCCATGTCACATAGCTTCCGGTGGGGGTTAGAGGGTATATATGAGATGCTGTAGTTATATTTTATGCCATATAGGTTGGGGTGGAGATGGCGATAGTGTTGGCGTTAGGGTGAAGTAAATTTGCGCATAAATTAAAAGTTAGTTCAAAATTGAAATTCGTCGGTGTTAAAGAAACTCTAATAGTTGAACAAAAATTAAGAGTTAGTTCAAAATTGAAATTCAAACTTATAACTGGGATCTGGAAAATATGCCAAGGTCATCCAGAGTAAGTTTTAAAAAAGCTTACCCAACTACCACCAGAAATAGTTGAACTAGTTGGTGATAGTGGGATAATTCATTTGTGCCATGGGAGAGGTGTTTATCGTTTGAAAGTTAGCGATCGAATGAGAAGAGCCGCCTAGGGAGAGGGGTTATAAAATGGCAACCTTCCCCCACCACTCCTTCCCCCACTCCTTTAGATCAATAACTGGTCGCCGACTCTATGTGGTAAAACTGAACTAGACATGGCGGCCGCCATGGATAATTCTAACCTCAAACCTTAGTTTTGCATTGGTGAGCATGCGCCACCCCCACTCCTTTACCTTTCTTTTATATTTTTAAAACCAAACAGATGTCCGGGCAGCTGCCCCTATGGGCAGATGTTCGGGCAGGTGTTGGGGGCAGAAATGTTAAAATATTGGGGTGGAGATGGCAATAGCGTTGGCGGTCGGTTGAACTGAATTTGCGAATAAAGTAACTAGGGTTGAACTAAAAGTGTACATAAATTAAAAGTTAGTTGAAAACTGAAATTTGACGGTGTTAACAAAACTCTTAATAGTTGAACAAAACTAAAAGTTAGTTTAAAACTGAAATTCAAATTTATAAATAGGATCTGGAAAGTATGTCAAGGTCATCCAGAGTAAGTTTTAAAAAAGCCTACCCAACTACCACCAGAAATAGTTCTAAGTTGAACTAGTTGGTGATAGTAGGATAGGTTGAAGTAACTTTTGAATTTTATTAGTGAATATACAATTAATGTGCAACAGCAGAGTTTAAACAAGTTGAACTTTTGTGATGAATTACAGAGTTGTAAATGCAAACACCAACGACGATGAGAAGGTAAACGCAGAGTCCCCAGATGATGTATTTGAAAAGCTTGAACAAACGTAACATTTCGAGTTGGTTTTCCCGTTCCATTTCCAATCGTTTAATTTCCAATTTCAATTTATCCTCTTCCATTCTAGTTATGAAGGGAACTTCATCCATTATATCCATCATGATTGTGTTAGTGTTTGAAATTTTAAAACAAGTGATGTTGATAGTTCAAAAGTCGAAGACGGAATGAGAAGTGAAAGCGAGAAATGTTAGTTAAATAAAGAAGTGGTGGGGAGAGCGAAGAATTATAAAGAAGTAGTGGGGGAAATATTTTGCTCTTCGTTATTACCATCAGTAGTGTCAGATGGTGCAGGAGTTAGATTTAGTAAACTGTCTTCGTCCGAACTTTCAACTTTATCACAAATAGGACAATCGTATGTTATTTCCAAATTCATTTTGATGGTTGTAAAATTATCTACAAGTTCTTGTAAAATATTAAAAATGTCTTGTAACTCTTCTTTAGAGTTTATTTCAAAACTAGAATTCATTCGGGCCAAAGGAGAGTTGTTCATCGTTGAAGAGTCGGGGATGGAATGAGGATCGGCACATAGGGAGGGGGCTTATATAATGGCGACCTTGAGCAGGCGTCTAGGGAGGGGGGCTGTCTAGGGAGGGGGCTTTTATATGGGGAACCTTGAGCTTATGATTGAATAAAATGTTTAGTTCTTCTTCTTCGTCTTTTAATTCAATTATTTGAACCGAAGTAGTTGTTTCATCCTCTTCACTCGATGAAGAAAACAATTCACCAGGATTTAAATATTGAACTACAATTCTGAACCATCTTATAGGATATTCGTCAATGATAGAAAGTAAGTTTTGAAACAATTCTTCCATCTCCTCCCTGTCAGTTATTATATGTTCAAACTTGATAAATTTGTTTTCCATGTTGTTAGTTAGAGTGTTGGAAGTGGAATGATTTAATATTATATAAAAATTAGAACTAGTGGTGGGGGAAATCTCAAGGTCATCCAAATGAAGTTTTAAAAAAGAGTGTAAAACTGAAATTACACATTTGATGGTACTACAGGATCGGAATACCAATCTGATCTGTATTTACATATTTTTATCATATGTGTACAAAAATCATCTTGATGAGAATTGGTGCGTTGACAATGAGCAAGATCTAGAGGGTGAAATTTGAAACATCTTTGAGGACAACATGTATGAAAATATCTTGATTTGTAAAATTTTAAAGTTCGCAATTCCGGTGGTGGTAGTTGTTTTGTTTTGCATTTGCAATAACAAGATCCGAAGAATTCACATTTAGTACAAGCTAACCCATCCACCATCATTGGTCCTAAATCTGTACACTGTTGTTCACAACAGTAACGAGGTTTGTACTTGTATTTTTGCTCTTCCATGTTGACGCTGCGGAGTCCAGTGAAAGAATAAGAGTGTATAGTGTTGAATAGTGAGTTTTATGTACTGTGAAAAGTGGTGGGGGTAATTTCAAGGTCATCCAAATGGAGTTTTAAAAAATTATACCTTACAAGTGTAAGGATTATTAAAATTTAGGAAGTTTGTTTCTCTTTGTTTTCTTCAGACTTTTTCTCTCTCTCCGCCTTAGCCATAGCAACAAGTTCTTCTGTTGATAATGGATGTACTTCAGGAAATTTTAAAATTAATTTAGCTTGATATCCTTCTTTAGTTAATACATCTAAATCTTGGGTCATTTGTTCAACGGTGTTGTAGTCTTTTCCATAGATTTTTCCATCAAGTTGAATCATCATTCTGTACAACATTTTCTTAAATAGGTCTTGTCGTGGTGAGAGCTGAGAAGCAAATGATTATTTATACAAGTATCACATCCTTTTTATTAACTCACATTGATCATGTGATTCTTTAGTTGTAGTTTTGTCTGTCAAAAGTTATTCAACATTGGTAATACTTTTGGAACTTGATGTTATGTTGACCAGTTGGCGATGAAGAAGTTGTAGGTTGTGTAGAAATAAATATTTCATCATCGCAATATTTTGTTTTAGTGAACATCCTTGTATTAGTAGCACTAACATCAACAGTTAAGTGATAACCACCGGTAAGTAAAACTCGCATTTCGTTGGTTAAATCTTCGAGTTGTTCAAAAGTTGTAATGGTGTTGGTATCATAAGATGCACACTTGACTTTGAGAGACATCTTTTAGTTTTTATATTAAGCGATAGAGTGAGCGAGATGTGTACGGTACGAAAGGTAGTCGTAGACTGATGAATTTTACAAGTAGATTTTCGCTTTTATAATCACACAAAAGTGGGTCAAGGTCATCCCGTGGAATTTTTAAAAAAAGCAACATATTGTAATGTACAAAGACATCACAATATGTTGCTTCTTTTAATTTTTTTTGTTTTTTCTTTATATCATATTTATTGAAAAACAATTACAAACAAATAGTTACAATGTTATGTACAAACTAATCAGTAGTAGGTGTTACATGAATAGTTAGTTCAGTTGAGTTGTTTCCACTTGGTCCGTGCGAAACCAAATAGAGTGCGCCGGGTTGAACTACACGAAGATCTTCATTTTGAAGAAGTTGTACAAAGCGTCTTGGTAGGAAGATCTGAAATTTTGGTTCATCGCCAACTGTATATGGAGCCTCGCTCAATGTGCAATTAATAGCATCACCTACTGAAGTTTCCATTTTCTTAATCGTATGAATGATGTAGTGTTTTTCTTCTTTTAGTTCAGAACATTTCTTTGTAGGTAGAATTGATGATTTAGAATGAGCGTTGAACTGATCAACTAAACTTTGAAGTAAGTTCTGTGATGCCATCTTGATGTTGTTGTTAATCTTCTTGTTAATAAGAATGTCCGTCGGAGATGTTGTCTCTTCGGAGGTTAGAGTAATACTCATGCTGCGTCATGGTAGCGCTCTCGCTTTTATAATCGACACTACCCCCACTACTGACACTACACCCACCACTTTGTTGAAGGAAATTGTTCAAGCGGTAGGCATTCTTTAAAGCGCACTGCGACCTTCGATGTTTAAAACTTTTTGATGAAATACAAAGTTCGTTGAAGTAGCATTGGAAATCTTTATCAATTATTGCATTAATCACTTCGTTGCTTGTAAATGATTGTATCCAATTTGCTTTTTCCAATCCCCTTGTGTAGATAATTTTAAACTCTTTGCAATAATGATTCATAATGTGCGGCATCATGTTATAATTAATGAAACCTTCATCCCATCTTAAGTTGTGAAAATGTTTGTTCAACCATTTGTTTGTAACTTTCGCTTTAGTTGTTAGTCTATTAAATGGTACTGGAGGTTTGAACAAATAATGATAAACTACTGATGTGTTCATGTCCAAGATTACTAATTCTTTAATAATAAAATTACCATCATTTCCTCGGAAAGCTTGAAATTCAATTATACCTCTTTTAACTTCCATTATATGTGGCGCATTAGAAAACGAAACCCGTTTATTCATGATGAAGTCTTACTAACAACTGACTTAAAAATTGAATGAGCCGATGTTTATAACAGACAGGATTGTTCTTCTTCTTTCACTTCTTGTGCCACTTCATCAATATTAAAATTGGTGTGATAGTTGTTTAATTGTCTCCACATTTCAACTTCTTGAGGTATTCTATTAAAGATTGAAGTATCCACGGGACCGTATAAAATTGGAACAAAAGGTTTTTTGTCCAATGTATCAATTAGATAGTCTTTAATTATTGCACTTGATAATATTAGTTGTTTCAAATATCTGGTGACGGGACCGGTAGTACAACTTAAAGTGTAAAATTCTTCTTTAGTGAAATATAATTTAACATTATGTGTAGTTAAATCTCTGAAGCGAACAATTTGTCCTCCACGATGTTTTACTATATCAACTTCAATATTTGATTCCAATAAACTTAATCTTGTTCTTCTTCCAAATGTGTTGTTACTTAAATAGCACTCTAAAAGATGTAAATGTTTCATGAGAGATTCCCAAGTAGTTTCACTGAAAGTAACCATTTTGTTTCCATAACAAAACAAATAACAATTCCATAAAATAAAAATTGGTGAATAATCCATTGATTTTAAAATTCCAACTGATATACTTTTTGTCATGCATGAAGAAATTGGGTAGATAATCCGAAGAAATACTTCTGTTAAAATATTGGTTGTAATGTTAACTTCAACCTTCTTCCTTTTTACTTCTTTTTCATTTTTTTCTTCTTCTCTCTTCTTATGTTTGTTGAATTTTAGGAACTCGTCCATTTCTCGTTCAACTTGTTTTTCTATATCTGAACTATTATCATCCATTAGAGGTGTATTTTCTTCTCCGTTAGTAGAATTCATCTTGCGAATGATGTTTCCCATACGACGGTTGAAGATAGAATGAAGTTTCTACTAATTATTTTCTCGCTTTTATATTTTTCGTAAAATCCTTGAAATTTATACAATTACATAATTGTTTGTTTTCAACTTGTCTTTCACAAATGAAATTCTAACCTCAAAAATTAAAGCAGATAATTCTAACCTCAAAAATTTGCAGTTGTTGTACAATTCTTCTTAAAGTACATTCTTCACAATTCCGGTCAGCGGTGTGTAAGTAACTATTTTATCATGTAGAATTAGACAGTATGCCGAAGTTCCATCCGCTACTGGTTCTTCAAATTCCATTTCAATTTTTATATCCACACTTGATGATTTTACCGATTCATTTTGTTTTGAACAATCGATTACAATTATTGGAGCCTTGGAATAATACTGGTCAGGTGATAATAGTGGTGTATTAGTCTTTCCATAATATGACGATTGAAATCTTGCATACATATCGTATAAAATGGAAAAACGTTTTTTGCTGAACATGACATTCAAATTGTCATAGGGAAAGAATTGAGAGTTTAGGAAAACTTTACAATTCTTTATTTTACAGTGATCAAATTGACCAGCATTTGCAGTGATAACATCTTTTCGCTTAGTTTGAAAACCGAGTATTATGTACCTTGCTCGTTCCAAGTAAGTTGATGTCTTGACGGTCCATGTTTGTCGTTCTGTCTGAGGTAGTGTAGGGTATTCATGAAATTCCCAACTTCGGAATGGCATCACAATATCACGGTCAGATTTTAACTTTCTCAATAATAGGATTCTATGTTCATCGGCCAATCTTACATGGGGTACTCTCCAAACAACTTTATCCAATTGTAGTTGCCATTCCAGTTTATCTTCCGTAGTTGCAGGGTCTGCAAGTATTAAGTCCTTATTAGTTGAAGATCTGAGTAATACTAATTCTTGTTTGACATTTATTATTACCCGTTTGTAATCTTCAGCGAATCCCAAAAGCAATCGTAAAGGTACATGAAAATCAAAGTGACCGTTGGAAGCTGGTGTTATAGTGTCTTTATCGGGGGCAACCCATCCGGCGGTGACTATTGAATTCTTCTCATGCGGTGTTAATGATGTTAATCCTTTCAATGTCGTTGTTAAACCAACCTTTTTTGTTGAATCAACCGTCACCCCTGATATTTCATATCTTATTTCATCAAAAAGATATGCCATCGGGTTATTTATAAAAGGAACTGTTGAAGCAGTTTTTCCATCCAATTTTAATACCCGTCCTTCGATGTACAAGTAACTTTCACACGGTAAAGTGTAAATATCTTGTTGTTGAATGGGGATCCTTATTTCATCGTTATTGTTTAATTTTGATGAAGTGTAAGGGTTGTGCGTGTGATATTCCTTTTCCCATAGTGTTTCGTCGAACGTTGGTCCTTGAGATATATCCAGGATATCCATCGCTGTTAAGTTTCAATCCAATCTTCTGTAGAAAACGAATGTTGTCCGATGTTAACTCTTCCAATGTCGAGGAGCTACTGAGCTCCCGACTCTTCCGTTGCGGTTTAAATGATAATCCCATGTTGACTTTTATGTCGCTGCTCTAATGTGTATCCGTATAGTAATTGTTTCTCCTCTAAAGTCAACACTATGACCGTCTTGATCCAATATGTTCAGTACGATGTCTGAAATGAAACTGGTGTTTAACGGTAGGTATATCAAGTTTTGTGGCTTCTCAACAATTTTAAAACCGGGAGCCACTGTTGGATAAAATGTATGTAAAATATGTTGATTAACTCCATCTCTATACGATCCGTGTATAATGTTGCACGTGACATCGATACTATTTACTTTCAATATTGTTACAGTTGAATCACCTGAATGAGTAGTTCCAGGAGTTAAGATTTTCTTTTTTGTATCTGTAAATCCAAGTAAACTACCAATCGACTGTTCCAAGCTGACATCAATATAATATTTTGAAGTTATTTCTGCTTTTAAAGTATTATTGTTTCCTTTAACGGTGATATTGTCTTCTCCGAGTTGTTTCTGTAATAATTGGTTTATATCATCAATTTCATAAGCTCCAGTAGGAAATGTAATTATTTTCAATTCTGAGTATTTTCCTGCAGCATCCTTAGTTTCATAATAATGTAGTAAATTGTTCTTCCCTTCCGTAACATTGGGAATTGAGTTGTAGGTAGTCAAATCAAGTAATGCCGCTTCCCATAATCGTTCCTTGGATAGACGCAATGCTGGGAACAGCGTACTTTTCAATGTGGATGAATTTCCACTCAATGACACTGTATACGATGACATCTTAAAGCTGACTGACACTTTTCGCTAGAAACTCCAAACATAAATGCCCACATATTTCAGTATTGTTAGGTTGTTCTCTTTTGTAATTGTAAAAAATGTTTTTGGAGTTTCGAAAATAATGTTGAAGTTCTTTTGGCGGTGGTAGATTGCCAAAACTGTCAAAGTAGTAAACGGTTTGTCCGAGCTTTTTATAGCATACCCAATGAGTGCCTGGACCATAGATGGAATCCAAATTTACTATTCCAGTTTCATTTTTCCATATTTTAGTTGGTAATGCATCTTTCATAAAAACTCCTCGAAAGAATGGTATTTTCAAACATTTTACATAATCATTTAACTGATGATTTGTTAAGGCTTTATTTGGAATTATCAATTGATTCTTCTTATTTAGTACACACGGTATGGTCTTAGGTATAAACCTGCTCCGTTTTTTACCATTTGCCAAACAGAAGTCTTCTTTACACTTGCTTTATGAGTTCTACGACGTCCTTTTTTAATGTTTCCACCTCTTTTGGGAGTGCCTCTCTTTGCAGGTCTTCCTCTGCGACGTTTTCCACCACCTAACTTTGCTTTCGTCTTCATGGCTGTAGTTACTGCCCAAGCCGATGCTTTTTCTGCAATACTTGCGTCACTTGATTTTACTCTTTGCCAAGCTTTTTCCGCTAGAATTTTATCTGCTATTGATCTATTTGTTGAATCTTTATACTTTGAATATGCTATATCGTGTTCTTTGCAAGCTTGATCTAATTTATTAATTCCAGGATCTCCTCTTGCTAAACGTTTTGCCAACTTAGTTCCAGGTCCACAATATTGATAACCTCCGGGCAGATGTAATTCGTATGGTAAAGCGTCTATCGCTCGATTCACAACAGCACCAATTGGAATCCGTCTGAGCAGGGATAATGCAGCTGATGTTAAACCACGTCCTCTCTTGCCGCTGTCTTGACGACGACTGAGCGATACGGTCTTCATTATGCTGTTTTATGTAACCAACGTCTTTACTCTATGAAATACTTTATGATAATGAATCCTTTTTTGTATATTCCATACTTAAATATTCATAAGTTTTACTAGTATCTATCAATGATTTCATCTTTAATCCATTGGTTTCTTTGAGAATCTTCGATTTTATTGTGTTTCATCGATGTTTTAATTAAATGATTATGCATATCAATAACTACATTACCTACAAGATTCATTACATACTCTATATTAGTAGCATCTTTGTCATGTGTAGGATTATCAAGATTTGTGATACGTTTACCATTACATGTATACACAGATGGATCGTTTTTAGAGGTTGCTATAACTTGATTAATAGTAGCAACATCATTCGGAGCTATTCCTGCTGATATGTTAGATATTCTTTTATTTTTTCCATCATATACGTTATTTATTTTATCTAAAACTATAGTTTGTTTTACAACAACACAATCCTGATCATCTTTACCAGATTTAACTTGGGTTAATCGTTTACCTTTACATATAAAATTAATACCAGTAGCTGATAGTTGTGGTACTTGTGTTAAAATAACAGCATCATGTTCTTCCGTGCCTAAACTTATATTTGACAATCTTTTATTTTTTCCATCCCACTTGTCATTTTGTAGTTGTAGTAAGGTAAACTTTTCACTTCCTTGCATAAACTCATCACCTTTCTTTGACACCACCTGATTTTGTTTAACAAAAGCAGATGTTCCTTTTTTCAAGCTTTCATTTATTTGTCTCACGGTAGCAGCATCCGATGGAGTTGAACCATCTTTCAGATTGGACAACACTTTTCCATGACAATCAATAACAGCACCATTATATAAAATACAATTATCTTTAATATATTTTATATTAACACCATCACTTTCTTCTTTAGGATATCCAATATCGTTTATAGTATATTTATAAAAGGAAAATCCATCTTTTTTCTTTTCCGGTATTACAGAGTGCAAATAACGCTTATTGATTGTATCTGTATCATCGGTTGGATCTGCCACATTAGTTATTTTATAATTTAAAGCATTGTACATTTTTCCACTTTTAGTCTTTTGCAACAGTAAAGCGTAATCCATCGCAGATAGCAAATAGCCTTTATTAACAACATCTCCATTGTTGACTGGTTTTGCAACATTAATAACCCTGTGAGATTTTGCATCATACAGTTGGTTGTTGTCGAGTTTTAAACTTGTAGATGTTTCCTCCTTTACTGTCTTTAAATTTGTTGCATCTCCATCTTCTTCTGGATCTTTAACAAACTTTAAACGTTTATTATTTATGTTATAGTCACCTTCGGGTGTTTGCGGTAATCCACTTCTTTTTCTGTTTTCTCCAACTTGCACTCCTAACGCGGAGTAGCGTCCGAACTTGTCGACGCTCATGTTAGAACTGACACATTATACACCTGCAACTCTTATATATCCGCGGACAATTATACAATTATGCCGCGATTCCTAAGTTCATCAATCAGAGCTACCCATTCATTATTTAAACCTGTATGACCAGCTTCCATGGCTTCATGCAATAGTCTCATTCTATCAACCAATTTATTGATGTCATTGTAGTAAATCACATTTGTATTGTATAGATTTTTCATCAATCCTTTACCAGATGTTGAAGTATCTCCTTTACTCTTTTTACCATGTTGTTCAAGAAGTGATAAATCTATAAGTGATAAAGATTTTCTTTTCAGTGGTTGTCTTACCGCTGGTGCAGTACGTAATGTTGGCAATTTTCGTGGAGGAAACAACTTTTTTATAACGATGTTATATTTTGTTGCACGTGAACGATTAATCATTCCATCCTTTAAGTAGTTTCTTTTATGAGCGTTAGTATTTTGTAGAATCTCCTTAAAAACACTTAAATCTTTGGATGAATATCTTAGTGGTATGTTTTTAAAAATTAATTCATATAATCCTTTTGTTCCTTTATATCTGTGCTCACCAATAATGATGTAATCATCTTGTGTTATTTCAAGCTTTGAATCGCCGATCTTTAATTCATTCCCATCAATTCTTGCTCCGTATATGTGTGATCTACTCAAATTTGGGTTTGATTTCATGTCATGTAGCATTTTCATTATATATTTTCTTCCAAGAGGTCCATGTTGTAATATATCGCTACTCAATTGAGTTAAATTTGGAATAGATTGTTCTGCTTCTGGTATTAGCTGTTCTTCTTCCTTTTCAACAATTGGTTCTTCTTCTTCTTTTGTTTCTTCTTGCTCACTAGCACTTGTATATGAATCATCATCTTCTTCTTTTTTTAATGCTTGTACTTCTTGTTTAGAAACTGGTAGTAAAACATCTCCTTCATAACGAGGTTTACCAATAGTTTCTGATATCTGTTTTAAAGGTTCCGTAATAGGTTTAAATGTAGTCTCTAGAAATTCTTCTCTTTCACTTAAACCCATCCTCAATGCACGATTCTTCATCCTAATAGAATCACTGAGTGATTTTATTTCTTTCAATAGTTTTTCTTGATTCACCATGTTTACACTGTGAAGTTCAACGTGTAACTAGATGTAGCATCGGTAGTTCAACGCATAAATACAAATTTATCCAACCCTATACGATATCTACCATTTTTAATATCTTCTTCCTTCATAATAACGAGAAAGCTATATTTCTCATTCCATGCTTTGCCACACATCTCTTTAAATTTTTCAAATGGCATATCCGCATTTACATGATCATTATATATATGCTTTAAATTTGTTTCATCTTGCTTGAAGATGATCAACATATTTGCATTGTCTCTTATAAGTTGTTTTGGAATTTTTACTGTATGTTTGACCAATGTAAATGCTATCAATATTATGATGTCTTCCCATAGCAAAATAATTCCTTATTGTGTCATGATTTCACAAGAAACATCGTCAAATATAAAAATAGAAAATGGTTTTGCTTCATTTGGTTGCATAATTGTTTCACTGGCATTAAACTTGTAAAAATTTACTTCAGGTACACTTGCAAGTACTTTATCCAATAATTGATATTTTGGTTGTTGCAATGATTTTGAAAAAATGTATATATTGTTAAAACGCAATCCTTTAGGATTAGTTATAAGGTTAAAAACAACATTAGTTTTTCCACAATTTGAAGGACCAGTTATTAGACATCTTATCGTATTTGGTAGTAATTCACCATGTTTTCCATGATTTAACTTATCATTGTCAACTGTCAATTCATCAATGTTATTGATATTAAATCGATCTTTTTGTTGTACAATCTCCATCTTGTATAAAGGTTAAACACACAATGAGCTATTAAACAACTATACTAAGTCTTTTGAAGGAATCCAAGAGTCTTCACTTTTATCAAACCCTAACCACCGGACTTTAACCATATCCTTTTTCCTTTGTAAAATCTTCTCGACAAGATATACATCACCGACTGTTGATTTCAACAATTCGTGTCCGTAAAATCCACCTTGAAGTAATTCACCCTTGTTATCCTTTAATAAATAGGTTTCAGGTATAGTTGGTTGCAATTTATAAATTGTAAATACTTCATTAGTCCAATTTGGTAGATATCTTTTACTAAATACACCTTTGTATTTGCTTATACGAACTTTATCGTTGACCTTGAACTTCTTTGGTTGCAATTTTTCCAATTTCGGTGTTGTATTATTTTTAATGCGTTGTAATACAATTTTGGCATTAGCACTATTTACCTGGATAGGTTTCATTCCGATGGTACGATGATATTTGTTGTTATACTCTTTTATAAGTTGTGGTAATATGTCATACCACACGTATGATCCTCTTTTTGAAAATTGTTTATACATCGCACCTTTTAATGTTCTATTGAATCTTTCAATTATTGAAGCTTTAACTTCAGAATTTGTAGAATAATGATTTATTTGATATTTCTTCATCAAAGCTCCAAAGTCTTTATTAAAATATTCTTTTCCATCATCGGTCTGTAGATGTTTAATTTTAAATTTATTTCTTTGTATTGTGGTTTCCATAGCTTTTGTAACACTTTTACCAGTCTTATCCTTCAATGGTAAAGCGTCAGCTATTTTAGTAAAACAGTCTATAATTGTTAAAATATATTTAAATCCTTTATTTAATTTACTGTGCGGTATCATTTCAATGAGATCAGCTTGATAAAGATCATTCATTCCTTTAATGATTGTACTTCTTCTTGGAAATCTTCTTCTTGCTGGTTTATGTAGTTCATTTACAATCTTGTCCTTCACACTTTCCATCTTTAGATGTTGCTTGTACACCGCATGTAAAAATACTAATCCATAAAATAGTTTATTCTCATTTATATAGTTTGAATATAGGTCAAGGCCATTTCATATTAGTGTAAAAAAGAGGGAACATGGCATTGGGCTTGCTATGTCCCCTCTTCTTTACGGAAAGGAAAAAGGAAGAAGGTAGAGGACGAAGAATAGGTTTACTGGTCGATAGGGTTTAGAGAGTAGTGGCCGAATGGTAAAGTATTAATTTTATCTTCTAAAATATGACGCTTGTCATCTTTGTAGCTTAATGCCCACTTTGTTTGTTTGACACTAAAAAGTTGATGATTATAACTTCTAATAGTGTTGAACGTTGCAGTTGTTTCAACATTTTCAAACAAACATCTTTTATAATGTTCAAACTGTACGTTCTTCTTCAGGAAAGAAGTTTTTATTCCTTTGGCCTTCTTCGTGACTTGATGTTCGTTCCTCTCGTTTATGTATAGTTGAAATGAATACAGTTTGGACATTAATGCTACAATTTCCATCATCGGCACACCATTTGTTTCATCTTTAAATTTTCCCAATACTTTCTTATTTCTGTCATAGTCGTAATTTGGATGATCCTTAGGATAATCGGAAAAGTCGAAATCATCTTTATATATAAAGGTGCGTAGATCTTCATACATGTCATTTGTTTTAATCCAGTAAATTAGTGCATCCGTATCCATATATGCAATACCAATGTTCTCTCTTCCATAATAGTTAACCATCTTGTTATAATGAAACTCGTACATATGTGTTTTTGAAATATCCAAAATTGACATTCCAAGATACAAAGGACGATCCATTGTAACTGACTTCTTGTTCATGGAAATAACAACTAGATTTTCATTAATAATTATAGATGAACCAAAGTTTGGTTGTTGCACCAATTTCTGTAATTTTACTGGATCAGTTACCAATTTGATATCCTTATGTTTCCTTTTGTTTTCCAAAGTCTTGCCAAATATTGCGTTATTCATTAATTTGAAAAAATCTTTTTGAAAACTTGATGTAGCGGTGGCTCTTCTTCTTGTGTTGTTGTCGATGTAAGGTTTTAACCAACAAGATTGAGAAAATTGTAGTACTCGATTAATTTTTGTAATTCTCAATCCTAAGTCTAAAGCTTGTTGTATCATCCAGTAGTGTCCAACATATCGAGACTTGTCGGTTAAAGTCATCATTAATTTTGGCCATCTTCCAGTAGGGGAAATTTCAGTCTTCGGAAGAAGTGGTAAATCATAATGTTGATCATGAAGATGTTCAGGATATTCAAAATTAACATCAAAAATGTAACCAGTTTCACCATGCTTCGGTATATCCATTATGTTTCCAATCGATTCTGGATCTATCCATTTAAAATTATCATATGGAAGGGGATTCGACATTGCCCATCCGTATAAGTTATTTGCATCAAAATAACCCAGGAATGTTGTTGGTTTTGATGCATCATAATCGGGCAGATACTTGTTGTTCGCCTTGAAATGTCGTGTAACGCTTTGCGTCAATCCCCCTCGAACTCCTGACTCTAACATCATAACCATATCTATATCAGTAAGAAGTTGTATTTTACAATTTGTTTCTTTCAACATAGCTTGCCATGCTAATCCAGGTGAAGTGTACGAATGAAGAGGGTCCAATCCATATGCCGCAAAACATGTATTTCTAAATTCTTCCATTATATCACATAGTAAAGTTACATCCAATTTAACATAAAAATCTGAATATTCTCCCAATGTTCTAAATCCTAAATCGTTCCATACTTTACATGCATGATCATAGTCCTCTTGAGATATGTCCATGTCATAAAGTTTACTTTTGAATTCTTCTTTAGCCGGAAGTGATGTTTCATTAAATCTTTCTAAACTGTCTATGTAATCATATGGAAACACACCTTTCCGAAGTACCAAATCCAGTTTGTCGTTATTTACAATCTTCTTTGTTTCGATGAAATCTTGTTTCCTTAAATTTTCTGAAAGTTTGGACAAACTCGACGGCATAAATCTGTAGGAGTCCAAGAATCTTAGTTTCATGTTTCCAACTTCTTTGGAAAAACTTATGAATTTCTCTGAAGTTTCAGCTAACACATCGATTTTACCGTCGTCTCTTCCTAGTTCAGGTATTATAAAATGAGCATCGTACCCACTGAGGTTATGCAGAACCACAGGAATAAATAGTGGTAAACGATAGCTCAAGTTGCATTTATTACAAGCAGCACCCCTGTAATAACCTGTGAGGTGATCGTGATCTTTAACTTTATAATTCTCAATAGTAAAATCATTTTTGCATAAGAAACATCGAGTTGCATTTTCATGTTGAATTTCTTCTTCTTCCTCCATCGGTTTCATTGGTACAATATTTGTATATAATCTTTGTGCATTTCCAGCTATTGAATATAAGTGATCAAGAAATATTTTTTCTACATTTTCACCACGATATACTAGAGGTTCTGAAGTTAATCCATATCTGTTTAAATGTTCTTCTGATAATGTTGATTTAACCATTAAACAAAAACTATTTGGTTTGTGCATTTGATATTTGACACTTTTTCTAGCTTCACAATTTTCATCTTCTATAGGAATTAGTGTTGATTCAAAGTCCGCATATACAACTATAGGGATACGGTATTGATGATGAACCTTTTGAAATGTAACAAATGCTCTGTTTTCCGAAGGTAAATTAATCTTTGCTTCATAATTATTGTTACATAGCCTTTTGTGCTCTTGTAACCATTCTCTTCCTTGTCTTCCTTCTCGTTGAAAATTAAAACATCTCTTGCAAATTATCTTTCTGTGTCGAGCTTTAGAAAGCTGCTTGTTAACAAGAGAGTCGAATTTCTTTATGTACACATAGTGAGACACATCTCCTCGCGTTAGTAGTAGTAAATCCGTATGATCTGGTAGCTCTTCTTTTACAACACGTAAAGGATACACTTTGTTTGAACTATCTAATGCAAAAACATTGATAGATGTACCAGGATTTTTCTTCTCAAATTTTGATATATCTTTCAGTGATACAGGGTAAGTAATTCCTTGAAAATTGTACCTATGTCTTTGATTTTCATAGTGTTGGTTAGGTTTATCGAAATGATTTGGTACAAACTTAGATGTCATCGCATATCTAAAACATTCATTATCTTGATTTTTCACATTAATACATGATCTTGTATCCTTAATTCTTTTGGGCAAAGGAATGTAACTAGATCCCATTAGTCCATATCCATGTTTATGAACTCTTATATCTAATACTTCAATACTTGTAAGACTCCATCCGGATCCTCTTCCTTCGTGTTCCTGAATTTTTGTTAATATTTCTTCTATACAATTTTCTACTATTGAATCAATGTTTGAACTTTCCATAATGGTTCGGTTTTTTGTTATGAATCCTCTTGGTGATAATTCTTCTTGTACATTTATAAACATAGCTTCTAGTAGTAAACCAAATTTAAGAAAGTTCAATCTTTTCAATTCTTCTTTTAAAGTTTTACTTACGATTGGTTTTGCTTCTCTAATAAATTCTTCTAGCTTCAAGTCTTCATTTTGAATCTTATGATGCATTACTACTTTACCGGGTAATGCAAATACTTGTAGATTCGGTAAAGTAGTTGAAGATGTTGCAGTTATTTCATCTTGTTCTTCTTGTTGTTCTTGTTGTTCTTGTTGTTCTTGTTGTTCTTGTTGTTCTTGTTCTTGTTCTTGTTCTTGTTCTTGTTCTTGTTTTTCTTCTGGGTTGTTGTGAATTAGTTCTTTATGACAGTCTAATAGAATTTCATCGTGAAACGATTCCGAACATTTATCGCAACAATACATGTTGAGATGTTTACTCTTCGAAATTTCACCAAGAAATGAAATGGGCTCTCATGTTCCTCCTTTTATAAAGGTTCCCCCACCACTATTTCATCTTCTTCACTATCCAAGGAAATCAAACATTTTGAACAAAAATATTAACCTTCTACAAACTAATTGTTCATTCGTGTTCTTTATTCCCATTGGAGTTTTAGTATATACTCTTTATATTCAAGCTTTAACGAACTTTCCCCCACCCAACTAATTGTAGTTACTTTTAGGTGGAAATGGCTACAGCACAGACACTTGGTTAAACTAAATTTGTGCATAAATTAACTAAAGTTGAACTAAAAATTCGCATAAATTAAAAGTTAGTTCAAAACTAAAATTCGACAGTATTAAAAAAAAACTCTAACAGTTGAACAAAAATAAACGTTAGTTCAAAACTGAAATTCAACAGTGTTAACCAAATTCTAACAGTCGAACAAATAGGTCAAGGTAATCCAATTTAACGCGAGAACGAGGAATAGAGCACTAAGTGGCATGTTAGTCCATTACCACAAAGTGATCTATTCCTCGCTCTCTATTCTACATCTACTTTTTTGGGTTTACTTATTTATATTAAAATGTTCAAATTTTACTATGTAGAATGTCCATTCTTGCTCTTCAACTCTTCGATTGTTTTTAGCAATTGTAACAAATATTCGTTAGTTTTCACCAAAGTCTTCATTTTGCTACATCCAATTTCAATGGAAGGAATTATAAGTTGTAATTTTATAAGTTCAATCTTTTCTTTCTTGCGAATTTCTCTCTTTATTATGTTGTTCCTTATTTTTGCTGAAGATTTAAACTCCATGTTGTTTCTGCTAAAGCCACAATAATAAAAGTCTCTTCAAACAACCTGCATTTATACACATTCCCCCACCATTTTATAATCCCCACTCCTTTCCCCCTTCTTTATAGGATTTGAAAGGGATAGGGTGTAGGGTGGGGGAAGGGTAATTTTGTTATTACACTAGTTGTGCAAGAAAATAGCCGCCAGTGTCCACACCTTGTTCATAGCACTCCATCATAGATTGTGCCCACTGCAACATGCGGTCTCTGTCATTTGGTGTGACAAGGAAAGAATGACTATCACCATACAATATAAAAGAGTCAATTCGTACATAACATCCTGAGTCCACCCATTTATTAGCTTCAGCCATAAACTTTTCTATTGTATCAAATGGAAATTGTGGATCAATTGCTATGACTTTACGTTCTTCACTAAGTTCAACAGTATAATCATCATCGTCCTCATCATCTTCACTTTCACTGTCATTACTTAAAGTGTCTTCAGATTCTTCAAAAACATCAGAAATTTCGGAAAAATTGAAATTTTCATTCAGATGAGGAGGCATTTTGAAGCAAGAAATATTGTAAACAGCAGAGACGAAACGACAAGAGCGGCGTGTAGAAGAAAAATGAAGGGGTGACCAACGCTCGCTCCGCTTTTATAATAGTATGCAAATGAGGGGTAGGAGCTGACCGTGACCAGTCATCGACCCAAAGGAGTGGGGGGAAGTACTTTTCTTACTACTTGGATGGAAGTAGGTTAGTAGGTCACGAGACTTAGAGTGTTAAAAAATAATGGGGGAGAAACACAACGCTATAACGCATTGTGTTTCTCCCCCATTATTTTTTTAAGCAACAATTTGGAAAAAACTAAGTGAATTTACTGTTTACGCCCCCACCTTGTAATACGATCCTTTTTATCCCTGAGGAGAAAGTCTTGAGAATCTAAATTGTTAAATCTCTTCTCTTTACACAAATTCTCACAAACTCTAATTTTATATTTTAAGCCGTTACATTTTGCCAAAATGTGTTGGTGGTCAACAACACTTAGAAAAAAATATTTCAAACCTTTCTTAAGCCTCTCTCCTCTGACGGATATTATTTCAGGATCGTCTTCAACGGTGGGGGTTTCTGTCAGTTGTGGTCCAGAAAGATGTTTCACGACATGTACACGGCAAAAACTTTCGTTTTTAACACATTTCCTCCCACAAGCTGATCCTTTCTTAATTCCCCTGGTGAGCACTTCAGGGCAAGTAGTGGGACGGCTAAATGCCCTACGACGCTCTTCTTGTAATAATTGAAATTGCTCTGAAGGAGCAGGCTTAGGAGCAGGTTTGGGAGTAGGCTTAGTGGATTTAGTTTTATGATAGGTGTGGTCTTCAGGCATAGTAAGTGGTGGGGTAGGAGGCAATGGTGACAGTGGAATGACAGATGTACTAAGACGATGAAGTAAATTTCAAATGAAGGGGTATTAGGACGGGGAGCTGGCTTCTGTGGAGGCGGCATGATGGTTGATGGCGGTGTAGAGTCGTTTGAAAGCGAAGTAGAAGGCGAAGGCGGTGAAAAAATGCTTCGAAGTTTAGAAGTCTTGGTAGGCGGAAGAATAGTGCCAGAAGTTGAAGGTTGGGATCCAAGTTGCTTCTTGTACCAGTCAGGAGGATTTTTCAGACGAAGAGTTTTCTTAGGTGCAGTAACAGCCGTAGTAGAAGTTGAAGTAGAAGTAGAAGTTGAAGTAGAAGTTGTAGTTGGCAGAGATGACATGGTTGTGGCTCCAAGTTCGCAGCGTAACGTCTGGAATCAGAATGAAATGTTAGCCGCAGTCGGTGCGTCTTTTATAACAATATGCAAATGAGAGGGGTAGCAGCTGGCCGAGACTGATTATTGACCTAGGAGGTGGGAGAAAAGGGGAAAGAGAAGGTATTTATTTTAAATAATTCGCATAACTTTTGACTAAAATAAGATAACCACATTCTTCTTTTACCAAAATGTTTGTCTTACATAGACCTTTTCAATGATGTATCGCTTGTCCAAATCCGTCAATCCGTTATCAAGTTATAGCCATTTTAATTTTTCAGGTCATGACCGGTCATTCACCCGGAGTAGTGGGGGAAGGAGTGGGGGTAGGAGTGGGGGAAAGGAGGGGGGGGGCTCCATTTTTTCGGGGGGGGGCTCCATTTTTTCGGGGGGGGGTCCATTTTTTCGGGGGGGGGTCATTGACCCTTCCAAAAGTGGGTCAAGGTCATTCAAGATTTATAATGATCCAAGGTGATGGGAACAGTAATACTGTTCCCACCACCCTGTTTGCCTAGCGGTTCCCACTCCCAACCCACTAGTTACGTTCTGCAAGGGAGGTCCCTGGACCGTCCGGGTCTACCGTAACGGTCCTGTCCGGGTCTACCGTAACCATTAATTTCAGGGAAACTGGAACAGTTAATGCAGAAACGCAACTCTAACCCCACCCAAACTAATCCCACCCATCATATTCCTAAACAAAATGCAAAAAAAGTCCGGCTTGCGGATGTCCCACCCATTTTAAATGAAGTTCAACTGAACTTCTGAATTTACAGTTAATCTACCCCCTAACATCTAGCTGTAAGGCAAAACAAATGCACAAAACAAACATAAATTATTAGTACCAACACATCATTATTAAAAACCAAATAATTCAACACAACCAAATACCATCATTATTCTTAAAATTAATACACCTTAATGCTAAACACCTCTTAAAATTAATACACCTTAATGCTAAACCCAACTTATAACTAACATCGCAATGCGCAAATTATTTCTTAAATTAAATACAACTTAAAACTAAACACACACACACACACATACCACATTGCATTAAAAAACGCAACGTAGTAGAAGAAGTTCAAATATATATAGGCCTACTATATATTTGAAACCTCTTGCTGAGTCGCCAACAACCTTTCGCTATGAAAGTTTGTTGACGACTGACGCTAAGATCAGGCTCGTATTGCTCCTCGGATTCTCGAGTAGTGGGGGAAGTTGTTTCACTCCAGTACAGTGTTCAATCCAGTCCAGTTCGCAGCAGTATAAAAGGAAGGCGAAGGAGTGGGGAGCGGCGCATGGGCAGCGACGCAAAACCAAGGTTTGAGGTTAGAATTATCCATGCGAAGTAGCGCTAAAGTGAGTAATACAGGACTAGGCGCATGCGCAATAGCATAGTCACTCTTCCAATCCAAAGTACTTGTTGCATGCGCATAGGTTTGAGGTTAGAATTATCGTCGGCAACCAACGATGACCAGGTGACCGGTCATTGGCCTGAAGGAGTGGGGGAAGGAGTGGGGGAAGGGGTGGTAGGGGAAGGGGGGGGTGCTCCATTTTTTCGGGGGGGGGGAGGGGGAGGGGGGGGTTCATTGACCTTTCCGGTCATTGCCCCAAAGCCCCCTACTTCTCTTGCCATCTGTCCGCCAGCTGCCCGGAGTAATTGGCGCTATAAAACCAGGTAGTTGGTCGGCATCTGCCGGCATTTGGCTAGGGTTATTACTGCCTCTTTAAAAGCGGATAGTTTATCGCGTCACAAACATTCATTACCTTGCATCCTCGCAGTGATCACCTCTCATTAGTTTTTATTTTATGACTACTTCATTACTTCTAACATGCAATTTAGCATTCATCAGCATGTGGCTTCCTAGCCACTTCATTAAATGAGTCTAGTTAATTCTAACCTCAAATATTACTACTATAGTGTTCTGGTTCAATATCCTTTACACTTCATTTTATACCTCAGTCTTCTTTTAACTTCTGAATGTAACACATTAGCTATAATGGTTGCACAATGTTTAAGGTTAAAACTTTTGCGAACACAACATATATTACGAAGTACTTCTAAATCTTCAATTTCAAAGTGTAGAACTAATTTAAATAGAGTTAGGAAGAAATATAGTTTTAACCCATTATATTCCTCTACAACTTCGCAGGTTAACGTTGATGATAGTGTTATTCACGACATTTTACGTTCTATGTTATGCTTCCACAACTTTGAACTTATTACTCCTATCGACTGTGTTCAACAGGTTTTCCTATTTTACTCCCACCATTCCTTATATAAATGCGCTCACCGCAATTCCTACTTCATCCTTCTCTATTCTGTTCAGCTGAGCTAAGGTTTGAGGTTAGAATTATCCATGGCGGCCGCCATGTCTAGTTCAGTTTTACCACATAGAGTCGGCGACCAGTTATTGATCTAAAGGAGTGGGGGAAGGAGTGGTGGGGGAAGGTTGCCATTTTATAACCCCTCTCCCTAGGCGGCTCTTCTCATTCGATCGCTAACTTTCAAACGATAAACACCTCTCCCATGGCACAAATGAATTATCCCACTATCACCAACTAGTTCAACTATTTCTGGTAGTAGTTGGGTAAGCTTTTTTAAAACTTACTCTGGATGACCTTGGCATATTTTCCAGATCCCAGTTATAAGTTTGAATTTCAATTTTGAACTAACTCTTAATTTTTGTTCAACTATTAGAGTTTCTTTAACACCGACGAATTTCAATTTTGAACTAACTTTTAATTTATGCGCAAATTTACTTCACCCTAACGCCAACACTATCGCCATCTCCACCCCAACCTATATGGCATAAAATATAACTACAGCATCTCATATATACCCTCTAACCCCCACCGGAAGCTATGTGACATGGCAGCTGGCGCCAGCTGCCGCGTCACGTGGCTCGGTGGGCACGTGGTCGGTTTTAAAAGTGACCAAAACACACTACTTTTGTGGAAAGTTTTTTCACAGGTATTTTACGTTTAATTTAATATATGAATCTGGATATCTTTCCTATATATTGAATGTTTGGCTTTATCATTTAATTATTTATCAACGGCCGAAGCAAAGACATAGATTTGACATACACTGCATTTTCTACACGTTCGTTCGGTTTTATTATTAAATAGTTCTTAGGATTCTTTATTATTAATTGTTCTTAGGCTTCAGTTGGTTTTCGTATAGGCACAGACAACTTATATTTTAATTTGTTGTACTATGACAATAACACAATAATATTCTGTTAAAAAGTGATCTTAGTTTTAACTTAATCCATCTAAGATATACAGAAAATAATAAATAAGCTGTCTATAAAGCTATTTTATAAATATATTCCACCTTAAACCATAGTTGGATGTTTAGTCATCCATTGGCCTTGTGAACTCTAACCTTTCACATGTTGCTGTTAACTTGACTGCGTCAGTCGTAATATTATTCAACTCTATTTGCTATCAATTTGTTTAAAATAATGAAAATTATTGTTTGTATATACCAGTTACTAATGTACATACTAGTCACTGTTTCAATGTTTTGCTGTTTTGTTCTAGTACCGAAAAGAAGTGCCAGTAAAGATTCATTTTCCTGCCTAAAGTTTTTCTTTTCCGTTTACAAAAATTACTTTTATAGTCCCATGATGAATGCTTACTTTTTATGAAATTGGAATTGGCACTTTTATAACGGAGTGAAAATAACAACTGCCTTTAACACAAATATTAACTTAAAAAAAAAATTAATTCCAATTAAATAAAAAACAAAATTTCTTGCATTTTGGATAACTTTATTCTAATGTTGAGTGTGCTTCACCGCATTGCGATGAAAGTTTTTTTTTGCTTCTAATGAATTATACTATTGGATTATATATTTTTCAAAGAATTAGTACACTTTAAAACAACACTAAAATCTTCTCTTTTATCTCTTATATTTCGTTTGCCATCCTTCTTTTTTTAATTTACTAATAATATTCTAAAATTACATTTTATTTTGGATGTCAGATATATCTAAATTAAGGTGTCACGCTGATTTTGCTTTTGTGATTTAAGCTCAACTATTCCAAAACCAACATGTACAGTATTCATCCAATAAATACTATGTTAAACAGTACACAAAGGGAGAATACACGTTAACTGAAAACAAGCAATTAAGCAAGTGTTAAGCGGCGACAAAGGTAAACTGGAAGTTTTCTCATTATGTAACGGACCCACATTACACCGGAACGAACGTTAAAGTCATTAAGGGACTTGGTACAAAGTTGCATGTGAGCTGCATTGTTAAATTTACAGCATTTCCAAGAAGTTGTACTAGACATGAAATTATGGACTGTCACTCTTAAGAAGAAAGATATAGCTTCCTCCTCTATCATTTCCGTTATACATTCATTATTATTTTTATATATTACCACAAATTCAATACAGATATGGTATGATTTATAGAGTTTTTTTTTAGTCAATAAGATGAGTATAAATGTCGGGAAATGAATCCAGGCCAACCTGGATCTAATGATCAGATGGTTCAGTGATTTATTTTATGGTCGTACGTGCTGCTGATTTCTAAACCAGAGCAACCTCTTTGCAGTAATAGAGATTTTATAGGTAGTATTTTTGGATACAATTACGAACCCCTCAAAAGCTTCACTCTATAGTTTAGAAATAATATCACTATTTAAACAAAACTGTGGTAATAGATTTTAGTAGGATTTTAATAATAAACCTGTTTCTAATTTCTTAAGAGTAGAGAGATAGTCGTGCTAGAAGAGTTATAAATAATATTTTAGCTATGAAATGAAAAATTTTAGGGTGGAATATCTGAATTAAGGAGTATGAATGGTAAAATGTTTATGAATGGTAGTTTCAATTCTTTTTATTTTATTGCTTATATATTGCTTACCATTAAAAAATCCAAAGCTATTTGAAATTTCTCACTATTTTTGAATCATTCATTAATCATTAATCATTCCATCAATTATTAGTCATTTCATTAATCAATCATCAATCAGAAAAGATTTAGATTGTGGTTTTAAGGACAGGATGACTTATGCTTGTTTGTTATAATCAATCTCGGCCTGTTTCACTGGACTGAGGAAATCTTTTAAGTTTCTGTTTGTAATTTAGCTGATAGAACCCTTTATGAATAAATATCTCCCGATGAAGTCAACTGTTATGTTTGCTTTTTCATGTAAGGAGTTATTAAATCATATTTTATGATCTACTAAATAAACGGAATTAGTTAGCTACAATGTTTTAGAATCAATGTAAGAAGTTATTAAATCATATTTTATGATCTACTAAATAAACGGGATTAGTTAGCTACAATGTTTTAGAATCAATGTTCATGTGTGTAAGTATAGTTAATATGTTATTGATTTAAATAAACAAACACTGCTCTCTCGTGATAAATTATATGATTGAAAACAATTAATTTTTAAAATAAAATGACCTAAAATAAGTTTATATGAATGTATAAAAATTTGCAAAGAATGTAAGCTACAATCCTTAGTGTTGACTAAGTTTGAATGCTTGGTTAAAGTTTAAAGTGATTTGAAATGAATGTACCGTAGGCTAATAAATAAGTTATAACGAAAATAAGTTCAATTGTTTTATATAATTAATGAATCTTAGTATATTTAAGATATTAATCTTAGTATTTTAAGAGAGTATTTTAAAGATGAATAAACCAATTAAAACTGAATTCACTGTATTATAATCTGTAAGAGTATTTGGGTCTCATTCCCAAGATCTAATATCTTAGTAGGCAGTGAGTATCATGAATTATCGTGGGCTACGGTTTCCTTCTGTGATGGATGAAGCACAAAAAACTTTCGAAATGAATCTTTTTATGTGATAATGAGCAACTGAATGATTTATTGAGTTTTCTATTGCTTTCGGAGGCAATAGATTTGTTATTGACACATAAAGGTTCCAAGTTTTTTCTTTCTTTTGAAAGATCTCAGGTTATCTAGTTTCTTTCATACACAGTTACTTAAACTTAAATATCTAACTTTTGCACAAAGTATCACTTTTTTATTTCCTCGAGCACAGCAAATATGCATTCAGCACTAATTACACGTTACACTTTTTCTTACAGTTATTATAATTTTTTTAAATAAAATAATAACCATGTATATAATTTATATTTTAGGCCTACAACAACAACAGTCATCATGATAAAATGTCGTCGTTGTATTCCATATGTCTCAACAGTGGACCATATAACTATGAAGCCTTCATATCTTTACTAGTTCACGATCTTTTCGGTCCGTTATTTGCGTACTTTTGTGTCTTTACGTTAGAAGTTTCCAGAAAAGTATAATATAATGCGAAAATTATACAAGAGTGCGCAATCAATAATATATATCACGGAAGCTGCTGTTTGCGTACTGTAAACACTGTGCTAAAGCCACTTTGTCGGGGAACTGTAACAAAAAGTATTGTAGTCTATACAAAAAAGTATGTAGACTAATAACTTGCATGTATCTATGTATATTAAACTATAATTTATTTGTATGACATTTTTTGTGTGTTATATTGTATTTTTTTGTAAATTGGCTGCTTGCCAAATAAAAAATTAAATTACCTAAACAATGTTCTTGTTAATTGTTTCTTACTTACTACGTCTTATTTTTACAATTTAGAGTACTGTAAGCATTCCATTCTTATTTTTAAACTTAAATAGTTAATTTTTTTAAAATTTTACTACAAATGTAGACCTATTGTATCCAGAATTTTTACTTGGCGTATAGTTAGCAAACATGTTATTTTATTTTTTTATTTTGTGTGTCTATCTACGCCAGTGGCATTTTTAAGTTTTGACGGGGAACGGTCCAAACCCCAGTCTTGTTACTATCTAACATCGACCAGTTGTTAGAAAGCATCATTAATTAATAGCCCAATGACAAATGGCAACTGGGTCCGGAATCGAACCTTTAAAAAGCTACTAACTTTTCTCAGTATCGAACCGGCAACCTTTGGATTCAAAGGCAGACACTATAACCACTCAGATACCCAGCCAGTTATTTTAATGTACTTTTCCACCTACAGTCAGGTTCAAAATCATCATGAACTTCATTATCCTTGTTTCGACGTAAAATGTGATCAATTAGTTTTTCTTTTATTTTTATTTGCACTATTAATGTCGTCACAACCTAAAACATTGTTTTTAAACTTGATTCGAGCCTATTCATGAATCTTCATTGGACACATCATAATCTTTTGGAAAACTACAGACTGGATAGTTTAAGTTATAAGGGACAACACGGGGTTAAAACATTAAAATTAGGATGAACATTTAGAAAACAACCACATATTAAAGAAAATTTTAGGAAAATCACAAGGGTAATAAAAATAGAAAACTAAAAAAATGAGGAAAAAATTTTACCTCGATTGATAAACATGCTTGTTGTGAATTCAGTGACATGAAATCAACATCAGGAGTGATGTTTTGGGACAGTGATTTGTCAAAACCGGCCCCGCCTGTACGTCGGCGTTGTGTCACACGTTGGTGTATCGTCAGCGGATTTTGATGTTTAAACTGTCCTACCAGCAGCCAGAAAATTTTGAGTTTGTATTACAAATATGATTGAACTATTCATAATTATTTTACACTAATCTATTTTATGGTTATAAATCAGTGCTTTTAGAGCAATAAACGCGTAGACAGTTATACCTATCAATTAAAACTAATTTGGAAGTGTAGAACAATCAAGGAGCAAAAATACCATCCTGAAATTTGATTATCCTTGACTTTGTTCTTTCGCCAAGTTAAAGAACATCAGAAATTGTGATGTTACTTACAATGTCTTATGCCATTGGGGCAAACAAAATACACTTAAAATATAATTGTGTTTCTTACACTAACAATTTTTTTTATAATTTTAACAATTTTATGTTTCAGATTCCTATCTTCTGATATACTTAGGTAAGTTTACAAAGTTACCAAATTCAAGGTTATTCGTTGCTAAGCTCTGTTCGTCGAGTTGACAAGTGACATGGTCGATTCTAGGAAGACACTCTAACAATGGGTTGTCATAAGATAGTACAACAAAGGTTAGGGGTGCTTTATATAAAAACGAAACCAATTCCAAAGGCGTAAGTAACATAACACGAAAAACTTTATTATTTACCACCTAGATTATAGTTGCTATATCCTTATTAATTTGATGTGGCCATGAGGTAATGAAAATGAAGATAAGTTTTAATTGCATTACATAGCTGGCCAGTTCATGAAACTATATAACTTGCAAACTGAAAGTACATTAGTCTACGTTGAAACTTCAATATCTGAGTAAATAGTTGGTGACGCCATAGTTTGGAGAAGATGATCACTGAAGCACAGTGCTGAACGCCCACCCACACCCACACTAGTCATTATCAACTAGTTACACTTTCCTAACTTGGTTACTACTTGGTATAAACTTAAGTTACTCACTTACGCCAAATTATTCCACTGCTATAAATACCTATTGCTACTATATACTTACACTGATGTTATTTGTGTTGAATGTAGCAATTAAACTGGCTGGGTAGCTGAGTGTTTAAAGAGCTCGCCTTTGAATCTGAAGGTTGCCGGTTAGATCCTGAGAAAAGTTAGTGCTTTTGATGGTTCGATACTGGACCCAGCTGCCTTTGGTCATTGGGCTATTAATTAATGATCCTGACAAATGAAACAGCTGATATTTGTCAGTAACAAAGCTACACCTCATCTGATCCATCACAATCATCACACTCACCCCTTCAGTCATACTCACCTTAAAATACGCACCACAGAGTGCGTCGGTGTTTCAAATAAAATATCTAAATATCTAAAATATCTAAAAATTGATTGAGCTAACCAATCTTAACTGAATCTCTTGTTATATCTTGTTGTTGTGCTGTTATTTTTTTATAAAAAGAAATTTTAAAGAATTTTTTAAGGTAAATTAAATGATATACAATGTTAAACGAATTGCAACATGGTGTAGCTTGGTTACTTCCAAAGTTTTATCAGTAACATAAACTCTCACTACTATTTTGTTTTCACTTTGCCACCAAATTCAAAGATCTGCTTATAGCCCAGTAGCTTTAGATTAATAAAATGGTCTAAAATCTAACAAATTAGTAACAAGCTGATTTTTAGTGTGGTGATAGTATATGCTAAAATAACTTCTTTCTGGAAGTTCCCCTCATTTCCCTCACTTCCTTTACTCAGTACAACGTTACAAACTTATTAACTTATTAAAATACTAAATTATTAATTGTGCACCACCTATCACACCGATTTGAGTGCTTACAGCCTTAACTTATTCAGAAATAAAGTGTGCTGTGCTAAGTAATAATAACAGCAATAATCATGGCATTTTAAGGCCTTTTCTGGCTGTTTTATCATACTTATAAATTTTATTTAATATTAGCCAAAATATTTTCTGCATTTACAAACATGGGAATGAAAGTAAAACTTTCTGGGGCCTGGTGAATGCTGAAAGAAAAGCACATGAAGGAGAACATTAACACATTAACTTAAACATAAAAATTGAAGCAAAAGGAAAAAATAATTTCCTGCTCTGAAAAAAAAGGCCGGCTAAGTTTATTTTTAAACTACAATCGTCAAGTTTGTAACGTTGTACCGAGCGAAGCAAGCTAGGGAAATGAGGGAAACTTTCGAAAAAATAGTTATCTTAGCATATACTATCACCACACGAAAAATCAGCTTTGTACTAATTTATTAGATTTTTTAACCTAAAGTTACCGGGCTAGTGATCACTAGCTTATAACTCACAGCATAATGTAAAAAAGCTCACTCAAGGATGAAGGATACAATTTGAAGTGTGCTAATTTTATAGTTAATTCAAGTTTAGTAAGTCATTTAGTAAAAAATAAAAAAAAAAAACATCCCGAATAATAAACACATGTTTTAAATATTTTATGAGGGAAACAACAGGAACAAAATATTTGTAACAAAGAAAATAGAAGAAGGGATATAACACGTATTTTGTCAGCGATCGTCGGAGCTTGGATAGGCTTTGATAAATGAGTAGATCATATTTCATTCTTCTTTTAGACTCGAGTTTATTGCTTTTAATACCATCAATTTTATTCTGAGGACGTTATATAAGTCTTATAACCAATATTTTTTACATCAAAATACAAGATTACTGATTTGATTAGTGATTATAGTTTTATTTATTATGAACTCAATCTTATATACAAAATAATGAAATGCAATAAAAATCTATTTGAATTTATTCCTTGAGAAATGTACATAGATTCGCGAGTGTTTAACCTTCAAAAACTGGTTGTCTTACTTCAATACTAGTCGATATTTGTGCTAATTGGGTAAAATGATATTAAACTTTATTGATAAAGTTGGATGGATAATTGTACCTTTGACCTTAATCTCGAGTGAGCTATTACGGTACTATACAATCATTTTGAAGTAAATTTAGGTCATTTTATGCTTGAAGTGTAGACATTGTTATTTTCCGTTTAACCACATGTAATGTTATACTTATTTGTATTATCTGCAGTTTAACGAATGTTTAAAATAAATATATAAAGCGTCGTAAACCATCTCTTCATATATAGTCATTAAAAAATTCATGAAAAAGCTATGCAATTACGGCTTTGAAGTTTAGGTAAATAAAGCTTAGGTGGTTTTGTTAAGTTTACTTGATCAACAAATTTGATCATCAGACTACAGTATTTAACAATACATCAGAATCAGTATTTTAACAATACATGAATTTAACAATATAATTAAAATGTCAACTTAAGTTTACTTTCTTTCACTAATATATTTTTATGATAAAAAAATAATAACGAAACAAATTATTTTCCATAGTCTGTCTGATTACTATCACACATTTTAAGTAAATATGACAAGCAAATGACAAACCATAGTCACGGGAGTAGCAATATAGCTACTAACTGACTTATCTCTGACAGAATGACAAAGCCCTAGTGTGTTAACCTGTCGTCAGTAAATTTCAGTGAAAAATACTGCAGGAAATACCCATGTGGTCAAACAGCCGTCCTTATATTTTTCCTTCGATATATCTATTTGTAGAGTACTAAACTACATTTAAAACATTTTCTCGTAACCGAATAAAATAAAATTATCTTAGAACTCATTGTACATTAAAATAATGTTATTTTCAAAATTTAAAGTTTGTATATTAATATACAAGTTACAGTGAATAGATTTCACTGTAATTTGGCTTTGTCACCTATGAAACAATTAGATTATCTTCGCATTTTTGACGACATGACATTGTTGAAGCCGTCCAAGACGGTAACATAAATGTGGATTAATATAGATATCGTAGCAGTCATGAAGTAAATTTTCTGATTTAAGAAGTATAATATAACATTACTGTCAAAACTATAAATTCCAAAAAAAATCTGTCCCATTTAGTATTTCAATAGAAATGCAATATCTAATTCAGTTTTAAACGCTAGTATCATACTAGAGCAAATTTGGAAACTAAACAAATACATAGTAGATGAGACATTTTGTCAAAGATATCAATATAAATTCATCATTTAAAGTTTTAATTTTATTTAGGCATAACACGTTTATCCTTTTACACATAATCTACTTACATATCTTTATTATCAAATGAACATAGGGCCACCATTCTTGTCACTATGTTTGGGATCTTGATGTATTGTGATAGATGTTCCTCCTTTTTGTGTGGCCTTTCAACTTGGTCCTTACCCCTAAAATATTTCCTCAACACTAAATAAATATTCTGCAAAAAGTTAAGACTTTAAAACTATTTGTAATGTATCTCACATCTTTATGTTACTTGGTTTAAATGAAATTTTAATATTATGAAAGATGTTATGTTTTAAAATAACATAGCTTTTGATGCGCCATAGTTTGAAATTTATCGTCCTTGCCCCTCAAATATTTCATCAACACTAAATAAATATTCTGCAAAAAGTTAAGACTTTAAAACTATTTGTAATGTATCACACATTTTTATGTTACTTGGTTTAAATGAAATTTTAATATTATGAAAGATGTTATGTTTTAAAATAATATAGCTTTTGATGTGCCATAGTTTGAAAATTACCGTTCTGAACTTTTAGTGAAATTTCAACTTTGAATCTTCGCAGAAAATTAACAAACAATTTAGTTCCAACTATTTTTGAAATTTTTTTCCATAATGTTTTGATATTTAAGAAGAAACAAGAACAATACCAAAAATAAATAAATAAGTGTTGGTACAATTTAGAATTATAATTCATTTAAGTGCACATACAATTCTTCAAGTAAGTTCCAACTCAAAATAAAATGATAGGTCATATACAACTATTAATATGTTACTATTAAACTATTGCTATGCTTTTTTAAGCATTTCTTTTTAGAAATAAGAATTAAATACGTTTAAATCTATAATTTAGTTACAAAGCAACATAGGTAAGAGTAGTGACAACAGTACGTGAGGTGTAATGGCAGAGTGGGAGACGTGCGTGTGAGACGTGCGTGTGAGACGTGCTAATGATAATTTTTATCATTAATAAAATAGGCACTATGGCTCAGCATCTTTAGCTTAAGATCAAAATTAGATTACTTCAAGATGAGTTAAAGAGTAATGACTTTATAGAAAGTGAGTATTCCTTACATAAACTAAATAGCCAGGATTCAATTTAACATATTTATTTAAAATATTTGAATACCTTAGATTTTGTTGTTAAAGAGTAGATAAACTTAATTTTTTCTATAAAACTGGTTGAACTTTGTTTTGTTTTAAATCATTCCGCAGTTCTAGAGGGTTTTATGGGGTATCACACAAAATCGTTATGGGATACTGGAAAAATCCACATATATAAAACACGTTTTCCATCCCAAGAATCACAAAAACCTATTTATATTGTAATGTTTGACTGTGAAGTTCACGCAATTGCCAAGTCTTAAGCTCTAAAGTTCTAACACTTAACAAGTGTCTTTAGAGCTCTAATTAGAAAAGTCTCAACGTCCATCTTCCACAATGGCGTTGTTAATGTCGCACAGGTACTTAGAACACCGAGTATAGCCTCAAACTTTGAGATTAAACCCGGGAAGTTTGGGAGACACGGATGAATTAAATTGAAACCTTTTGAGATACAGTATTGCTTCCAATTATTCCTTTATTTCTATTGTTTTATACGAAAGATTTTTCTATAAAAGAAGGAATGGACGAATCCTATCATACAATCTAAAGCTGACAGGTTGATCATTAATTAGATAGATGTCGATTTGCTAGTCAATAAATTTAGATCATGAATAAAATGTTCATATTTTAGTAGATTGTGTATATGATTGTAAATTAAGAGGGGTAAGAGGGGTATTACAATTAAGGGTATTGTAATACCCTCGTGTGTATAATTACTTAAGGAATATTAAAGATAAAACATAGATCCAGCCAGTTGACAAACAGTAAAATAAATCCAAGGACAATACGCTTTATAAACACAATAAATATCCAACCTAAATATCATACCTAATTAATCAATAATTTAGATACTTCGTAAATAATAAATTAATTTAGTGGTTGGTGGATAAACAATTGATTTACCTCGGTCACTTAAAAGATTGGTAAAATAATCTCTCACCAATTGTTATATTTTACAATATGAAAATTGCTCGTTCAATCCATAAATAAATCAATAATGCATTCCTCTTGGAAATTTTGTAATTATTCATTACACTTTAATTATTATTCTTATTTACTATTTTGTTATGATCACGTTAATAATTGGTATTTAAAATAAATAACTATACTTAACATTTAAAACATTCTGGTTTTTAGTTTGTTTACAAATCAACAAAAAGAAACCAAGTAAACCTAGAATGGGTGAAAAAAATTACAGTACAGATATAGTATCTATAATTCAATATTGAAATGCTGACAAGAAAAAAGAGAAATGAAGAAGGAGAAACGAAGAAAAGTTGAAGAAGGAGAGTATTACATTACTTCACAGACTTCCTTCGGTTAAATTTGAATCAATTAAATGATAGACGTTACAAATATGTTGAATAAGAGAATAGTTTTATTGCCTAGTTAAGTTTATATTGATAATTTATTTATCTGATAAAGAGTAATTACAAAAGTAATACTACAAAAAACAAAAAAAATTTACAAAAGATAAAATTATTAATTGAATAATTCAATTTATAATTCCCTATTTAGAACAAAGCAACTCCAGAAAACGCAAGCATAAAATCTTGTTATGTGGTAATGAGTAGCCTCTGAAAAGCAATAAATTTGTATTGACCCAAAAGTTCCAACTTTCTTTACTTCTAAGTTTCCTTAAGTTTTCAGATGACCTACTTTATTGATTGTGTGGTAAGAATGTGTATAAAAGTAATAAAGAACTAAACGACAGTTACATTGTATATTAATTATATTACATATTTAAAATCTATACAACTCATCTCATACTAAGGTTTTTAAAATTAACATGCCATATTGTTTATGCATAAATTAGTTAAAATAAAGAGACGTGAAACTCATTACACTATTTACACTATTGAAACGTCTTTAATGGCGCATAGTCCACAAAGACACCTACGATTTTCTAGAATTGGAATTCTCACAAAAGTGGACATGAGGGTATTTTTTTACATATCTGCATAGTATAGGTGCAGTGTTTCAGGTGTGTAGAGTGTACAACGAAATGGATAGATTAATAAAGAAATAGCAAGATAGATTTTTACTACCTACTCCAATATGTGGACAGTTACAATAAATTCACAAAATTTCTGCCAACCCTATTAAAATTCACATTATGAATAAACATTCTAAGATACAAAGAGATTGACGTATTTTTACCACCATTGATAAACATGCTTGTTGTGAATTCAGTGATGTGGGGGCAACGTCAGGAGTAATGTTTTGGGATAGTGATTTGTCAAAACCGGCCCCTGCCTGTATGTCGGCGTTGTGTCGCACGTTGGCGAAACGTTGGTGGTTGTTGATGTTTAACTGTCCTCACAATCTAGTTTCTTTAGTTGAATGTTAATACAGGGTGTCTTTAAAGTCGGTCACCAAACTTCATAATATGGTTATTTAAGTCAAAATCGGCAAAAAGGTTCATATGAAGGTATATCCCAAAATGCATATTTACTTAGATACCCGCCATTTTGTATTTTTCACAAAACATTTTTTATCTATTTTTTTTTTTTTTTTTTTTTTTTTTTTTTTTTTGACAATAACAGTGCAACCTAGTACTGATTAAATGAATGTATCCCCATTGTTTATTAACCAATTTTCATAATTTTTGTGTCATCGGATAGGGAATTAAATTTTCAAAATTTTTTATCAGTTCAAAAATTTTTTGTTCATGACAAGTTTTTTTTCGTAATTTAAGTTTAAAAAGTTCAAATGGCCGCCATTTTGAAATTTAAAATTGTAATAAAAGTTGATATTTTTTGTAAATTGAACCTTAACTGTCAAGTTACATGTTGAGTTTCAAAGCAATTGGTTGAAAAAAGCATGAGATAAAAATGTTTTGTGAAAAATACAAAATAGCGGATATCGAGGTAAATATGCATTTTAGGACATACCTTCATATGAAATTTTTTGTTTATTTTGACTCATCTAACCATATTATGAAGTTTGGTGACCGACTTTAAGGACACCCTGTACATCAATCAAAATGCCATTAAAAATAATTACCTTGAATTCAATGCTTAATTAATTATAATTATAATTTAAATTTAAAACTGAAATCGGTTTGTTAAATTAAGTAGGCTACTAATTTTTTTATTATTTCTGTCACCAATTAGTTGTAAAAAATAATTAATATTAGTAACATTGTCAAGTATCTGCAGCGCTAAACCGTTACAATTACAAGCTAAACAAGCCAATTAGGGAGTAGAAGCGCCATCTGGAAATTAGATCTGAAAGCTCTCGACCTCAGCAGTCTCGGGTAAATGGGATCAGGCATTGTGATATCGTCTTGAGAAGTGTTTCTCTACTTAAAAACATCTTCTTTACTTCTTCTGCGTATAAAACTGTAAAATGCATGAAATTAATTGCTAAGAATCGACGGCAAATTATAGTTTCTTTGTTGACA
Source organism: Neoaliturus tenellus (assembly GCA_030545055.2). Classification (NCBI taxonomy): domain Eukaryota; kingdom Metazoa; phylum Arthropoda; class Insecta; order Hemiptera; family Cicadellidae; genus Neoaliturus; species Neoaliturus tenellus. Next base: position 34,547,177 of record CM061532.1, read on the forward strand.
TATAAATGTAGCTTATCTTAAGATGAATACGTTCTTTAACAGTTGAAATAACTGGTTGATAAATGCGATTGTAATGAGAAAATGAAAATAATGAACATAAATGAGTTATTTAGGTTTAGAACTTACCTGTTATTAATAATTATTGTAATTGATTGTGAGATAAATCTTTTTCATCACACTGTACGGGAAACAGCTATATTCATCACCAGCTGAGAGTGTAGAAAAACCGTTTTCCCTCTCTAGAGAGGGAAAATCAGCTGTTGATTTTCCCACACTAGTAATTAGTTATGATTACTGACACAAGTAGCGCTAGCAGTGCTAAGAGTATATTATTCCCTAAATCAGCTGTTCTCAATAATGTAATCAGCTGTGTAAAACAGAATCACTGTTTTCATTGTACTGCGGAAATCAATTGAGCATCCATAGGTGGTTTCTTAAACTTGCATTATTTAATTAATTACTATTATTAATTATCTACAGTGTGATGAAAAATATCGTTCATAACTCGAGTAAAAAGTGTTATTCCGTGCCTTGATCGAAATTCCGCGCTCGGCTAAAGCCTCGCGCGTAAACTCGATCTCGGCCCGGAAAAGACACTTTCCACTCTTGTTATGAAATATACTATTTCGGGACTAGACCACGAAACAGTGGTTTTCGATACAGTGGTTTTAATAACAGCTGTAAATAGTTCAAATACAAGATAAACAAATAGCAACGTAAGAGGGGGTATATAGGTTAAAATTTATTAATTTTTAACCAAACTGTAAATTTATTAACGTGGTATGATGAAAAGTACTGCTCGTAACTCGTCCGAAAGTGGTATATCGGTGCTCAATTGAATTCAAGTACTCGGCTTCGCCTCGTTCTTGAAACTCGATCTTGCACCGATAACGACCACTTTCCGGACTAGTGACGAAATATACTATAACACACTGATACGAAAGGTGCTGTTTACATTGTATGCTGGTGCATGCAAAAGACATCAAAATGAGCCACTATTATAGTAACTATGTCAATATCACTTAATACACACAAACCGACGGATTTCATAAAAAATAGAATGTATCAGTAACCTCTTATATTGTTTCAATAAACAAATAAAATTAAATACTTAGGTAGAACACAACACTTTTACTATTAAGTTTACGGGTAAAGATTAAAAATTCAATGATAAGTATCTACTTTTTTACTATTTAAAATGTGTCACCTGGAAAATGACGTAGCTCTTTAACGTAAGGTTTTTACCTTTGACGCGTTTGAGGTACATATCGAGACATTTAAATGGCTAAGTTTGACACACTGAGAAGCTCCCAAGAGCCAAGTCACGTGGTGAGTGTGTCTGGTGACATGAACTAGGGACTTGACGATCCAAACTGTAAAACATTTACTGGGCCACCCAGGGTCGTCAAAGTAATCCACCCTTATTGTTGCCGCTGTCTTGTTTCGTACTAAATGGCTTAAATAAATACACATTCTGTTTCTTTAACTTTTAAAAAAGTAAAACAAATCCCAGACCGGATCGATTGGAGTAACCGATGAGTACTGATTTTTGTTTTGTGCCAAACTATTACTGGCCTACACAATATAAAATAAGAAGAAAATGACTCCAAATTAAAAATACCTCTAAACATTTTATTTTATTGAAACATTTTCTAAAATATTTACTGTGTCACATTTAGGTTACATACTTTTTCTCATCAGATTTTTATCTGTGCTAATGCCAACTTTCATTAGAATTAGTATATCATATTTGAACGAATGAAAACTAAATCATTATATTTTGTCAGTATAATCAACAGAGATATAATGATTTAACCTGCTGTAGTTTTCATCACTAGGAGCAAAATTGGGTCTTTTTGGTGAGCAATCGTATTTTAAAAACGAGGCTCAGACGAGTTTTTCAAAACGATTAAGCATCAAAAAGACACTTTTTCTCCGCGTGATGGACAAGGTTTTTTGATCATAATGCGGAATTAGACATTTAATCATTAAAATATGAGCAATAAAGTTGCATTTTTTAGGTTATATTGACAAAGTAATCAATATGCAGTGTTTACATTTTTGTTATTTACAAACAATGCTAATTAAAACGTTTGCATTTAAAAATACTTAAATTAAATTAATAATAATATACTTAGCAGTCAGCTGTCTTTTCAGTTCAAGGACCTAAAAATATGCCAGCTGATGTTTAAACCCCTAGGACAAAAAAAAAAAAAGAAAAAAAACGGTTTTAGCACTGTTGAGAGAACAAACAAAACTTGATTTCATGCAGAGTTATAAAAAAATAAATGTAATCTATTATTCCAACAGCCTTGATACCTTTTTATCAAATTAATTGAAGTTATTACTTACGTAATTGCCTTAAGGTATCAAAATAATCCTCAAATCAATGGATTGCCGGACATGTTTCGAGGCCATTACCCCTCATCCTCAGCGGCAAATCAATCATCAAATCAAATGTAATCTGCTTTACGACCAAACGTAAATAACCTGATTATTACTTTAAATTTATCAGACAGTAATATTTTTATTTAATGAACAATTCGTGAATCTCTAAAAAAGAAGAAACATACCACAGTAAAAACTTTATTTTTATACCACTTAACCTCACTTTTTAAATACTTTCAGGTTTATATTTTATTATCCTTTTGGAAGTTATTATTTTCTTTCAAAAAGTTACAATCAATTCAATGTACTCGTATTATTTTTATGATTTAACGCTTGATTAAGAATTAATTGTGCATTGACTAAAAGTAAAAGATTGTTAAATATCTTACATTAACTCTTAGACATACAATCACTTTCGAATGAGGTTTCTAAGCTTACGGTTACCTAACGGCTTGACTCTATTATTAATAATGAGTTTTACAGAATGCCCTTTAATTAGTAAGACGATTAAGTAAATTGTAATTTTTTACTAAGAGAAGAATGGGTGATGTACCATTAGAAGAAAAATTAGTCGATAGGAGGACTTTGTCAAAAGATAAAATTTATCCGATTTAATATAGTTAAACATTTATTAACAAGACCTCTGTAGCTCATGAAAGTATAGCAAGAGGCGTCTTCCTTCTAGAAATCTGAACGGTCATTGTCTCATCAAGTTAAATGACCCTGAAAATATATTTGTACAACAAAACATCTCCGGCTCGAATAAAAGTTTATGGCCAGAAATGTTGACGATACTCTAACCCATTGTTTGAATGACTATTTGGACATTTCAGACGATAAACCTACTTTTACCGAAAACTATATTGCTTCGTATGAATTACACACTATAAAAACAACAATAAATAACCACAAATATTTTTTTTTCATTCGAAGCTTCTTGAATTTCTTTTATTAAAAGATACTAGTAATGTTCATAAATAAAAATATTGTATAACAGTCTAATTTTGTTTACACAAAAATTTTGTATGTGGCCTGTTTTCCGCAGAGTACAATTATATTTTCCTAAAATCTTTACACTAGAACATTATTTTAAATACTATATTAACCTAAATAAAATTAAAAAATTACGTAAAATGTTTTTTTTTAAATTTAAACAAATAAATTGTACGATATGAAGCATTAAAGAATCATTATGTATTACGTGTGCTTGAACGTACCTCATATCTTTATCACAACATGTTATGTTTTTTTTATTTTGTACATACCTATATTAAGAATGTTTGTATATATATATATATATATATATATATATATATATATATATATATATATATATATATATATATATATATATATATATATAAAGCATTTACATTCCGATCTATTGTCATCAGCGTTAAACTATTTCTGGAAAGCAAATGCCTAATATTAGGCAAGCCTGGGTTAAAAACTCGGTCAAAGTAGTTAAGATAGAAATCAGTGTTCACAGTACTGAACTGCAAACATTCAATATTGTCACTTACTAACACATATTATCAAGTTACACCGTTCTAACCGTGATCGTCCCAGTTTCTCAACTTTGACCATAAATATAATTTGTTATTGAAGCTCTAATCCTCATGACAATTTGATTAAAACATCTAACGTACAGTTTGTTGCACGAGACGTGAGACAGCACGACAGGATTTGTGTTACACATGGGCAGTTTAGAAGCTTGAATTTTTTATGAATATCTTAGTAATGATTTTTCATCATACCATTGCGATAAACGTTGTTTTCGGAACGGTCAGCTGTGATCGAAACTAGTTGATTCCCGGTGGGTTGGATAAACGTGTTGGTAAACAAAGTTTTCGGGACTAGACCTCGAAACAGTGGTTTTCGGGACTAGGCTGGAAAAAAACTTCCAATGTTTGACACCACTAGCGCTGCTATTCTGCTTTCAGTAACTTAAACCTCGTTGCCTCCAATATATAAATGTCAAACAGCTGATTGTTTAGTTGTAAATAGCTCAAATACAAGATAAACAAATAACAACGTAAGAGGGGGTATATAGATTAAAATTTATTAATTTTTATCCGAACTGTAATATTTATTAAAGGTGGTATGATGAAAAGTACTGTTCGTAATTCGTCCAAAAGTGGTATATCGGTGCTCGATCGAATTCAAGTACTCGGCTTCGCCACGTACTTGAAACTCGATCTCGCACCGATAACGACCACTTTCCGGACTAGTGACGAAATATACTATTTCGTCATACCATTGCGATAAACGTTGTTTTCGGAACGGTCAGCTGTGATCGAAACTAGTTGATTCCTGGTGGGTTGGATAAACGTGTTGGTAAACAAAATTTTCGGGACTAGACCACGAAATAGTGGTTTTCGAGACAGTGATTTTAATAACAGCTGTAAATAGTTCAAATACAAGATAAACAAATAGCAACGTAAGAGGTGGTATTTAGGTTAAAATTTATTAATTTTTATCCAAACTGTAAATTTATTAAAGGTGGTATGATGAAAAGTACTTTTCGTAACTAGTCCGAAAGTGGTATATCGGTGCTCGATCGAATACCAGTACTCGGCTTCGCCTCGTACTACACCGATAACGATCACTTTCCGGACTAGTGACGAAATATACTATAACACACTGATACGAAAGGTGCTGTTTACATTGCATGCTGATCCATGCAAAAGACATCAAACTAAGGTATTACTAGGAATACGCTCCGATGTCCGTCCCGTACAAGAATTTTTTACTCACTTTTTGAGTTATTAGGTGACCCTTTTTATGTTATTTATTTATTTATTTATTTTTGAGGGAGAGGTAAGAAAAATGCATTACGCACACAGGTGGCAAGCCTGTAGTGTGGGACTCCCCTAAAAACGGGTTTACCCACTAAAAAACCTCACCTCTACTCTTTAGGATTCTAACCTGGAGTTGTTTATCACATTACGTAGGGCTAGGCCTAAATTTGGCTTATGCCCGTGGGGCTCACTCCTTATCCAGCGACTCGATCAAGGGATCTGGGCCACTACGTGGTCCAGATCATGTTTCTTTTTCAGGAGGATGCTCCGCACGAACTGTGATAAACAATCACAGTTGCCCTCATCCTCCAAGATCTTTTGGCAGACCGAGTCCACCGAAAATGCACCAAAAATTTGTGTGGCCTTCAGGCGGGACCCTTCCCAACGGGGGCAGCGGAAGAATGTGTGTTCCGCATCGTCGGGAACCCCCGAGCAATAAATAAAGAATTGGCCGCCGTTCCACCCATGGTTGGACGTGCTTGATAAGTCGCGCAGTCCATCGTCCTCGGGTGTCGTGCTCCCAGCTGTGTTGCCACTGCTGGAAGGTTCGGGAGCGCTCTGCTGTTCTTGCCGTGTCCTTGCCAATCTCGACTTGTCTCTGATAAATTGCCTTCCTCTCTCCTGCCAAGAGCTTGACAGGGATAACTCCGGCGACCACCAGGACGGCAGGCTCGGACACTGTCCGGTAGGCGGAACACACCCCGAGCGCCGCTCAACGTTGAACCCGGGCGAGTCGCAACCTGTACTATACTCTTCATCGAGAGCGTCTGCCCACACCTCTGCTCCATAAAGAAGCACGAACTGAACCGCGGACATCAACAGACGTCTTCTGCTGGATCGTGGAACCCCGACATTGGCCATCAGCCTACTAAGGTAAGTTACTACCTTAGTAGCGGCCTTGTCCGCCGTACGGAATATCTGATCCCTCCATCTTAACTTGGTGTCCACCATAATCCCGAAGTACTTAGCAGCACGAATTGATTGGACCACCTCCCTTCCCACTCGGAACAGAATGACGGTGTCTATCCTCTTCTTCGTAAGGATCACAATCTCCGTCTTACGGAGAGCAAGCGAGAGACCGTGATCGGACATCCATGTATTGACCACACGCATGACTCGGTTCAACTTTAGTTGGGCCAGCTCAACGTTGCGTGCGACAATGAGAGCTGCAAAATCATTGGCGTACCCAACCAAAGTGGTTTCCTCAGGCATCTCCAACCTCAGGAGGCTGTCATAGGCAACATTCCAGAGATCCTGGCCGAGCATTGAATCTTGCGCGGCACCAGAAGTGACTTCCATCGTCCACGTTCCGTCCCTTGTGTCGTAAATAAGGCATTGAGAGCGGAGATAATCCTCATTGAGTCGCAACAGATATGCAGGAACGCGAAAGGTGTTGCGAAGCGCATCCAACATATCGACCCATCTCGCCGAGTTAAAGGCATTCTTGACATAAGCGTAAAAAGAAGCACTACTCAGAGAGAGAAATGGTTGTGTCTCTCGACTCTCTTCACAGCTCTCCATGGACTTCGGTGATAGCGTCAATCGTTGACCGTCCCTTTCTGAAGCCATACTGACGGGGGCATGAGTCCCCGGCAGCTTCCACGGCAGAGGTCAGGCGGGAACGGATCAGCTTCTCGAACAGCTTCCCAGCCGTGTCCAACGTGTAGAAAGGCCTGTGGGACGACGACAGCTCGCGATCACTTTTGCCTTTGCTGATCAGTACAAGTCTTGCGGTTTTCCATAGGGAGCCGGAAACACCCCTTCTACCAAACAGGCGTTGTACATTCTCAACAACAAGTCAGCATTAATTGAAAATACTTTCTTTAAAGCCTCGCTGGGAATCCCGTCCGGGTCAGGAGCCTTGTTGCTCTTTAGGGAGAGAACGGAGGTTTCCATCTCCTCGAATGTGAAGAGTGGAACGTCATCTAACCTACCGAAGTCAACCTGCGTACATCCTAGGCCTAGCCTACAAATAAATACATACAAACAATGATTTTAGCTAAGACCTCAAAATAAGCAAGTAACTTAATAATAATTATGCTTACAATATTAAAGGTAAATAGATTGTAGAGCGAAAAAAAACAATACAATTTAAAATCCATGATTAATTAATCAAAATTAATAAAAATCAAGTAATGTAAGTATTGTAAAATTACGCTTACTTAAAACTTAATGCATATTTTGTTACCTAAAACATAGGCTACAATGTCACAACACATTCTAATTAGTTGTTTAATTTAAATCTTTCTCCCAAATAGATATTAGTTGTATCCCATAAATTAGTTAATCGCATAATTCCGTACGACAGCAATTCATTCCACATCAACATGCCTATCTTTTGGTAGACTATAATTTATAACTTCAACAAGTAAACATCAGTGTTGATCTATTTAATTTTACAAACAGGTCTGTCAAAATATCAATTAAATTTTATTTAAAAACGTAACATAACGGCGAGCAAATATAAACAAGAAAAGGTTATGTTATGTTGTTTTCAGCATACAGCAACAACTCAGCTGCGATGGGGGAAAATAAACTGGTCATAGCAACTACATTAGTCAAACCATGTAGCCTAAACAACTAAAGTTCTGTCAAAAATTCCGGAAAATAAGCTTTTTTAATACTTGAAAATAATTGCTCGATTATAGTTTATTTCCTAGTTTAAAATACTTAAAATCTAACCTGAGAATTTCATTTAAATCAAATTAGTAATAAAAAAAGCCTTTTGGGGGTCAAAAATTCGCCTAAGAGAAATTTTAAGTCGATCGTAAAGAATTTTATACTCTATGTTCTATATAGTAAAAAATTCAATTATAGTCACTATGTCAATTTCACTTAATACACACAAACCGATAGATTTCATGAAAAATAGAATGTATCAGTAACCTCTTACATTGTTTCAATAAAAAAATAAAATTACATACTTTGGTAGAACACAACACTTTCACTATTAAGTTTACGGGTAAAGATTAAAAGTTGAATGATTAGTCTCCAATTTTTTACTATTTTACATGTATCACCTGGAAAATAAAAATAGCTCTTTAAACGTAAGGTTTTACAATTGAGGCGTAATGCACAGACCGCGACATTTTTTATGGCTAAGTTTGACACAGTGAGAGTCTCCCAAGAGCCAAGTCACGTGGTGACTGAGTCTGGTGACGTGAACTAGGGACTTTACGATCCCACTGTAAAACATTTACTGGGCCACCCAGGGTCGTCAAAGTAATCCACCCTTATTGTTACAGCTGTCTTGCTTCGTACTAAATAGCTTAAATAAATATACGTTCCTTTTCTTTAATTTTTACAAAAGGAAAACAAATCCCATACAGTATACGATTGGAGTAAGCGATGTGTACTGATTTTTGTTTTGTGTCAAACTATTATAGGCCTACATAATATAAAATAAGAGGGGAAATGACTGCGATTAAAAAAAAACTTCTAAACATTTTATTATATTTAAACATTTTCTTAAAATATTTACTGTGTCACATTTGGGTTCCATCTTTTTTCTTATCAGATTTTTATTTGTGCTAATGCCAACTTTCACGATCCATTCAACATTCACTAGTACCTCATATTTGAACGGATGACCATAACGAAATTATTGTAATTACAACAATTGCAAGAGATTGAAGGATAATATTTTGCCAGTATAATCAACAGACATATGTAGGGGAGAAATAGACTTTGACCTCGGACAAATTGTACTCCCAAATTTTAATGCTTTATTGGTATAGTAGGTGTAAAATCAATAACATATCAAAAGTTTACCGAAATTCCTCCATGGGAAGTTCGCCATTTTATCGAATTTTCAAAATGGCGGACAATACCTATTTTTAACAACTTATTCCGAGTTTACTTCAATAAAACCCCACTGTAAATCAAGTTTCTTGATTCATTTGAGTCAATAAAGATAAGTAGTAACTGTATGATGTAAAAAATAACCCATGTAGCAGCAGACCTGCGTAATCAATAAAATGGAAAAACTATTTAAAAATAGTTTTTAATTTTCAAGAAACCATGCACAAGTGCAGGTGTGTGTAGGTTTGCTGAATTTGGAAAGTTTTATGCAATCACAATTAATTAAAATAATAACCAGTGAAAATACAACAAATTCGTTGTTAAAATATTATTCATTAGTAAGAGAAAAGTACCATTTTATTGTTTCTCATAGAAATAACACAGGGATCTTCATATTCCGTTTTTAATGTATTTCCTTATTTCTAAACGTAATAAAAAATGTAATATAACAAATTGTTCATTTTTTTAAGATTTCCGAGTATAATAAAAAATAATCATACATGTACTCATGTACTCCCGTCGCGTCAGACCTGCTTACTCAGCGAACTTTCGATAGAATTCGGTATTTTTTGTTTTCTCCAAAAACACCATGGGAACAAGTATGGAGGTTTACTACCATGGAGGTGTAGCCAAATATAAGTCAAATCCTTCTTAGTGAATATACATAGAAAATTATATTCAGTTATATTAATAAATAAACTACATACGATACAAGGTTGTGTTGATTTCCAATTAGAATAACATGGGAAACATATTATTGTACTTTCTCCGTAATCAGTTAAGCCGAGTTTCAAGTGAAAAATTACTAAATTCTTTGTTTTTCAATCCCTTTTAAATAGCTTCAGTTTGAATTTTTTTGTTTTTTTTTTATTGAGGTACCGTATAAGAATATGATGAAAATCCTTTTTTACCCTATTGAAAAATCATAAACCTGTTCGAAAAATACAATTATATTGGATGGCAAACTCACGAAAATAATTTAGAACTACATCTTCTTAGAGTATTTCATTAAAATCAGAAGTACCTTTCAAAAGTTATTAGTATCATCCGGACACATATATATGTTGCAATTAACTTGTTATTACATTGTAATATTTTTGTTAATCTTATGATTTAAATGAAAAATTTGATCGTCTGCCATTTTGAGCGCGGTTGTCCTTTTTAGGTCGGGTTTGCGGCACTGAATTCTACCAAACAATACCTTTAATTTGATGTACATATCAACCTGTGCTTATATTAAGGAATTTTTCTGACTCCTGGTGGGCCGTCCGCCAATAGGACTATAATGTTATGAAATGTCTCAAAATTTAGCATTGACGTCACAAATAAGATATTTAAAGTTGAATTTCTCTAACTAATTTCACACATAACCTAAAAAGTGTAAAGTGCTTCATAAGCCACCCAGCCCATTAACATGGTAGGTATATGAGATTTTTAAAATGGTGGCTTTTTACCAATTTCCCATGGTCCGATTTTGGTAAACTTTTTTTTCCACGTTTACTACTTGTCACTTGACCCATCAACGACAAAATATTTGGGAGTACAATTTGTCCGAGGTTCGGTCCTATTTTCTCGTAAATTTCCCTGACTATATAATAATTTAATTTGCTGTAGTTTTTATCACTAGGAGCAAAAGTGGGCCTTTTTGGTGCGCTATCATATTTTTAAAACTATGCGCAGCCGAGATTTATAAACCATTAAGCATAAAAAGACACTTTTGCTCCGACGTTTTTTTTATCATAATGCGGAACTCGACTTTTAATCGTTAAAAATATAAGAAAAAAAGTTTTATTTTTGAGGTTATATTCACAAAGTAATCAATGTGCAGTGTTTACATTTTTGTTATTTACAAACAATGCTCTTTAAAATGTTTAAATTTAAAAATATCTATCTCAGTTAAAAATAAAATACTTAGCAATCAGCTGACTTTTTAGTCCTAGGACCTAAAAATTCCATTTAATTTTTCAGTCCTAGGTCAAAAAAAAAAAAAAAAAAATCGGTTTCATTACTATTGGGAGAGCAAAAAATACCCTGATTTCGTGCACAAGAAAAAAAATTGTAATCTGCTGTACGGCCAAACGTAAATCATCTCATTAATTATTATTTTTAATTTATTAACTAGTAATATTTTATTATTTTTGAATGAACAATTCGTGAACCTCTTAGAAAAAAAAGGAAGTAGAAACATACCACAGTAAAAACTTTATTTTTATACCACTTAACCTCACTTTTTAAATACTTTTAGGTTTATATTTTATTATCATTTTGGAAGTTATTATTTTCTTTCAAAAAGTTACAATCAGTTCAATGTACTCGTATTATTTTTATGATTTAACGCTCGATTAAAAATTGTAGATTGACAAAAAGCAAAAGATTGTTAAATATCTTACATTAACTTTTAGACATCCAACCATTTTTTAATGAAGTTTCTAATCTTACGGTTACTTAACGGCTTGGCCATATAATTAATTAATAGGCCTAATGAGTTTTACAGAATGCCCAGCGATTAGTAAGACGAATAAGTAAATTGTTATTTTATAATAAGAGAATGGATGATGTACTATTAGCAGAAAAATAAGTTGTTAGAAGGACTTTGTCAAAAGATAAAATTTATCCAATTTAATATGGTAAAACATAGATTACAAATATCTCTGTAGTCCATGAAAGTATAGCAAGAGGCGTCTTCATTCTACAAATCTGAACGGTTATTGTCTCATCACGTTAAATGACCCTGAAAATATATTCGTACAACAAAACATCTCCGGCTCGAATAAAAGTTTATGGCCAGAAATGTTGACGATACTCTAACCCATTGTTTGAATGACTATTTGGACGTTTCAGACGATAAACCTACTTTTACCGAAAACTATGTTGCTTCGTATGAATTACACACCATAAGAACCACAATATATAACCACAAATCTTTTTTTTTTTCATTCGATAAACCCTCTTGAATTTCTTTTATCAAGAGATATTAGTAATATTCATAAATAAAAATATTGTATATTCGTCTATAATTTTTTACACACAAATTTTTTATGGGGCCTGTTTTGCGCAGACAACAGTATTTTTACAATACTGTACAGTTATATTTTTCTAAGATCTTTACACTAGAACATTATTTTAAAAACTATATTAACCTAAAATAATAAAAAAATACGTTACAAGTTTTTTTTATATTTAAACAAATAAATTGTACGATACAAAGCATTAAAGACTCATTATAGTACGTGTGCTCGAACGTAAGTCATATCCTTTTTACAACAAGTTATGGTTTTTTTTTTTATATTTGTTACAAACCGATATTAAGAATGTATGTATACAGGGTGGAAAAAAGTTTGGAAACGGTCTAATATCTTTAAAAGTATTTAAGTAATAAAACTAAAACTTTGCAAACTTATTTTGAGTGACAAAGTATACTACCTGAACTACTTTTTGTCCTTAGACCTCCAAGGGGGGACGGCCCATAAGGAGAAGAAAATCTTAAATGTAAACATATTTCAATATGTACATCAAATTAAAAATCTCTAAGAATAGAGAACAATGCCGCAAACCCGACCTCAAAAGGATGATCGAGTCGAAAATGGCAGGCAATCAAACTTTTCATTAAAATCATACTGCTGAAAACAAAAAATGCAATAACTCCCGATACATTCAACCTTTTGAGGTCGGGTTTGTGTCAAACTGCTTAAAATGCAAAGCGCTTTAAAATGATGACGTGATTACTTATGGCCAGAAATGTTGCCGATACTCTAAAAAAATAGGCCAAATGAGTTTCTTTGACGACTTCCACAAAGGTACGTCCCTAAAGGAAGTCTTGGGAAAAACTTCATTGGCCTAAGTCACATGAAGTATCATTTTAAAGGGCTTTGCAAAAGCCGACTCAAAAAAAGCCAAAGGCCTCAAAAGGTCGAGTATATCGCATCGATTTATACTACTGGATCGCGCGCTGCCCATAAGGCCCGTGTGGAGCGGGCCGGTCGTCGCACAGCGGAGTATTGCGGGTTGCATCCTGGGCGAATTAAAGGAGCTGGGTGGCAAGAGCGCCAGATCGTACTAAGCGTCATATGTGGTGCGTGGCCTTGAACTAAAGATGGCACTGGAGAACTTGCTGAAAACCAATGTATATCAGCTGATCAAAGCCTCCCATGACATTAACAGCTGATTTTAGGTGGTATCTCCCAAGAAAGCTGCATTTCGCGGTTATTTCTATGTTGGCTTCACAACGGACAGGTCAAGCTGAATTTATAGTCTTATTTTAGGTTTTTTCGTCTGGTTTTTGTCACATTTTCAATTGTACGCTATATGTTGCAAATAGATTTTAGTATCTCGTACCTAGTTGTTTCATGTGTTATGATGGGTAGTATTAGCATTGCAAAAACAGTTTAATGGTAAAAAGTTGTTCAGCGTTTAATTTCGTATCAAGATGAGAGAAAGGGAGCGACATTTCTTTTCATCGGTAAGTATATTTTATTGTGTTAGGCACTACTTGTTTATTATCTTCTCTTTTCAGTTTTGAATTTATGTTCTTATCTCCTAAGGTTACAAACAGATTTTTTTACATTTTAGATACGGTATATTTGCATTATGCTATAGGTTACAATCGTCAAAGGTTTTATGACATCATGTAGCCGCGATAAGTAGTGGGGAATGGGGGCTTCTGGGCCAGTTCAAGGTCACCCGAGCGATGACGTCATCGAGGTCAATGACCCCATCGATGACGTCATCGATTGCATCATTGATGACGTCATCACCAATGACGTCACATCCATGACGTCACACCCATGACGTCACAGAAATGACGTGCTGATGACGTCATCACCCCTTACGTCACCAAGATGACGTCATTGATGTCACAAAAGGTCAAGTTCACGCTGAAACCTAAAATTTTTCGGCACTTTTGCTGTTTCTCACACTACGCTCCGAGTTTCAGTCAGGTTCCCATGACCTTGACGACTTGGAGCGAAATTAGACAAGAAACAGCAAAAGTGCCGAGGAAACTTGAAGTTTGCAACGTGACTCTGCTTAAACCGTCATGTGACACCAATCGGGTGACCTTGAACTGTGGCCCAGAAGCCCCCATTCAACCATTACTGCAACCGCGATGCGCACCCTACGACAGACACCGAGCGACTGACTGTCCAGCCCCGCGCACTCTAGGTATATGGGAAGTGGTGGGGGAAATTGCGATGACCTTGGGAAACTTGAAAATGTCAAGCCGGGTAGCACCGTTTCGGTGCTACCTTAAAGGTACATGTTAAAGTGTGATGACCTTGAGTAAAAACATAGAAATACTACAAGTTGATACCGTCCCAGAGTTAAAGTGTGGTGACCTTGAGTCAAAACACTGAAATACTACAAGTCGATCCCGTCCCAGAGTAAAAGTGTGGTGACCTTGAGTCGAAACACAGAAATACTACAAGTCGATCCCGCCCCAGAGTTAAAGTGTGACGACCTTGAGTCAAAACACTGAAATACTATAAGTCAAAATCATCCCAGAGTTAAAGTGTGATGACCTTGAGTCAAAACACAGAAATAATACAAGTTGCTGCAGTCTCAGAGTTAAAGTTTGGTGACCTTGAGTTAAAATACTGAAGTACTACAAGTCGATATTGCCCCAGAGTTAAAGTGTGATGACCTTGAGTCAAAACATAGAAATACTACAAGTTGATACCACCCCAAAGTTTAAGTGAGATGACCTTGAGTCAAAACACAGAAATAATACAAGTTGATGCAGTCTCAGAGTTAAAGTGTGGTGACCTTGAGTTAAAATACTGAAGTACTACAAGTCAATATTGCCCCAGAGTTAGTGTGATGACCTTGAGTTAAAACATAGAAATACTACAAGTTGATACCACCCCAGAGTTTAAGTGTGGTAACCTTGAGTCAAAACACATAAATAATACAAGTTGATGCAGTCTCAGAGTTAAAGTGTGATGACCTTGAGTGAAAACACTGAAATACCACAAGTCGATATTGTCCCAGAGTTAAAAAGTGAAGTGACCTAGATTCAAAACTTGTAAAAATACTTACATATAGAGAGTTGGAGAACAGCAGAGTTAAAGTGTGGTGACCTTGAGTGAAAACACTGAAATACCACAAGTCGATATTGTCCCAGAGTTAAAGAGAAGTGACCTAGATTCAAAACTTGTAAAAATACTTACATATAGAGAGTTGGAGAACAGCGAGACGCACCGCATGGAAGCCGGAGACATACTGGCCGAGCGGTGTTGTGCAGCCTAGGGACTCAGTTGTGGTGGGGGTATAGCCAACACTTAGAGTAGAAGTGTTGTGGGTGACCTTGACCCACTTGAACCCCCCCCCGGCGAAAAGTTTGGCGAGCCCCCCCCCCCCCGAACTTTTTTTTCGAAAAAATTTTTGACCTTGACCAAAAAGTTTTTTGCTCCGGACGAGAAGTGACCCCCCCCCGAAATTTTTTTTCGAAAAAATTTTTGACCTTGACCAAAAAGGTTTTGTTCCGGACGAGAAGTGACCCCCCCCCGAACTTTTTTTTCGAAAAAATTTTTGACCTTGACCAAAAAGTTTTTTGCTCCGGATGAGAAGTGACCCCCCCCCGAACTTTTTTTTCGAAAAAATTTTTGACCTTGACCAAAAAGTTTTTTGCTCCCGACGAGAAGTGACCCCCCCACCCCCCCCACCCCCCCACCCCCACCCCCTCCCACACCCCTGATATCCTGGGCGTGACCACCCCGGTGGGGATATAAGGCGGCCCGGCCACAGCCGGCTCGCAGCCCGTCCCCGCGCGTTGAGCTACCTAAAGGTTTGAGCAAACACTTAGAAATATTTACTCTTCGTACGATCAGAGTTAAAGTTTTCATCTCAACAGAAGTAACGCCAGGTTTGAACCAACACTTAGAAAAATTTACTCATGGTACAACAGTTTTATGTTTTTGCCAAATAAGTGTAAGTGTGGTAAATTGAACTGGCTAAAATGTTATAATTTGCTAAGTTTTTATTGTTGTACATGATAAATCCTAAACTTTAACTTAAAACCGTAGAGCAGAGTGCCGACACCAGTGTGCACCCCACGACAGTCGCAGAGCGACTGATCGTACGGCTCCGGGTGCCCTAGGTATAAGGAAAGTGGGGGGGGGGGAGGGAATTGCGATGACCTTGGGGACTTTAACAATTGTGACTATATGTAAAATTTAGTTTTTCATTATTTCGATACGATTGCCCATACAAAACCAAACTTTTTTATTATTCAATATATCAGTCTGGGATTTCGGATTTATATGTTTCAGCGTATTTTAGAGTGTTTAAGCTTATCTTAAAAATTTGAAAAACTAACATTTTATACTAAAATTTGCGAGTTGACTGATAGAATATTTCTATGTCAGGAGTGAGTATAGGTAAAATTTAAGTTTTCGTTATTTCAACCTAAGGTCTTGGCTTTTCGCGTTTCAGAGTGTATCAAAGCGATCTAGCTATTAATTGTAAAATTGATTTCTTAAAAGATAGTCATTTTTACGCTGGGTGTTGGTAAATTTGTTAGAGTCCCGATTGCCCATACAAAACCAAACTTTTTTATTATTCAATATTTCAGTCTGGGATTTCGGATTTATATGTTTCAGCGTATTTTAGAGTGTTTAAGCTTATCTTAAAAATTTGAAAAACTTTAACATTTTATACTAAAATTTGCGAGTTGACTGATAGAATATTTCTATGTCAGGAGTGACTATATGTAAAAATTAAATTTTCGTTATTTCAACCTAAGGTCTTGGCTTTTCGCGTTTCAGAGTGTATTAAAGCGATCTAGCTATTAATTGTAAAATTGATTTCATAAAAGATAGTCATTTTTACGCTGGGTGTTGGTAAATTTGTTAGAGTCCCGATTGCCCATACAAAACCAAACTTTTTTATTATTCAATATTACAGTCTGGGATTTCGGATTTATATGTTTCAGCGTATTTTAGAGTGTTTAAGCTTATCTTAAAAATTTGAAAAACTTTAACATTTTTATACTAAAATTTGCGAGTTGACTGATAGAATATTTCTATGTCAGGAGTGACTATAGGTAAAATTTAGGTTTTCGTTATTTCAACCTAAGGTCTTGGCTTTTCGCGTTTCAGAGTGTATTAAAGCGATCTAGCTATTAATTGTAAAATTGATTTCTTAAAAGATAGTCATTTTTACGCTGGGTGTTGGTAAATTTGTTAGAGTCCCGATTGCCCATACAAAACCAAACTTTTTTATTATTCAATATTTCAGTCTGGGATTTCGGATTTTCATGTTTCAGCGTATTTTAGAGTGTTTAAGCTTATCTTAAAAATTTGAAAAATTTTAATATTTTATACTAAAATTTGCGAGTTGACTGATAGAATATTTCTATGTCAGGAGTGACTATATGTAAAATTTAAATTTTCGTTATTTCAACCTAAGGTCTTGGCTTTTCGCGTTTCAGTGTGTATTAAAGCGATCTAGCTATTAATTGTAAAATTGATTTCTTAAAAGATAGTCATTTTTACGCTGGGTGTTGGTAAATTTGTTAGAGTCCCGATTGCCCATACAAAACCAAACTTTTTTATTATTCAATATTTCAGTCTGGGATTTCGGATTTAAATGTTTCAACGTGTTTTAGGGTGTTTAAGCTTATCTTAAAAATTTGAAAAACTAACATTTTATACTAAAATTTGCGAGTTGACTGATAGAATATTTCTATGTCAGGAGTGACTATAGGTAAAATTTAAGTTTTCGTTATTTCAACCTAAGGTCTTGGCTTTTCGCGTTTCAGACACACACACACACACACACACACACACACACACACACACACACACACACACACACACACACACACACACACACACACACACACACACACACACACACACACACACACACACACACACACACACACACACACACACACACACACACACACACACACACACACACACACACACACACACACACAGACACACATGGTTTACGGGTCTTTTAGTCAACCGCGCCAGTGACCTTCACTCACCCCCAGACTTTTCAAAGGAGTAGCTAAAGTAATAGCTTTAACTTCTCAATCTAATAAGTTCCACATTCACACATACACTCATACAGTTTATTCATTAAGAACAATTTTTACAATATTTACAAAATTATGAGAGGTCAATATGTTATTTAATGAAGATTCATAATGCATACCATAACTATGCATAACCTCTTTAGCTTTATTTAAGATATTTATACTGTTTGGCACAGGATATCTTACAAAACCATCTTTCTTAGCTCTCTTTAGCGCTCTTTTATATCGTCTTCTTTCTGTACGAATGCATTTATACTCCATTACTCCATACTTTTCATAGTATGTGTCTTTTTCCAATACACAAAAGATATGTTTCAAATCCATATCATCAGGTATAACAGCAACTTTAGGTATTTGATTAATTAACCTTTCAATTAGTTTTTGATTATTTGCCAACACTTTATGTAAAGAGTAAGTCAACTCAAGGTTTTCTTTTTTAATTCTATACTCTCCATACTTGCGAATTGATGGCAGGATTTCTTCGAACACCCAATTTTGAAAGCGTTTAGCTAATCTCATCTTAGACGATAAAATTAAGGAATATAAACCTGGTTCATTGATGAATATGGTACTTTTTTGAAAGTTAGAGGGTAGCACTGAACTAGTTCCATTTATATCCTTAAATAACTTTTTATATTTTTCTTTAACTAGATAATTTATTGCTTTCCGTGGTCTTTTGTATTCTAGAATCTCTGATATATCATTAGCCTTAAACCATGGATTGTTTTCACGATCAAATAAGACAGCTACAGGTTTACTATCAAACATGTAACACTGCAGTGCAGACATGCTAAAGTAATTTGTTATCTATTTAATTTAAATATTAATTGAATATTAAAATTATCATACACCTTTTAAATATCCGAAAAAACCGGAGTTGTGAAAAAGATGTTCACTCGGCAAAAGTTCGCCAAATAATGAAAGACATGGTTAAACGAGCTGCTTTTATACCCAACGGAGAATGGAGAAAAACCTTCTGCGCATGCGCAGTAGAGGAATACTAAAGGAAATACACAATTGTACATTACATTTAAAACTTTCCTTGTAAAATAAAAACAAATATATATCAGAATTATATACCAACACAATATGCTTTATGTTTTACTATCATATTTTAAAAACATATTACATATTTAATTAAAACACTATTAAATAGGACCTTAAAGGTAGCATCAAAACGATGCTACCCTTTCTGCGAAAAGAGGGGTTACTTTTTCACTTTTAAGGTTAAAACTAATGTTTGGTTAAGAATTTACACACGCACACACGCATATATATATATATATATATATATATATATATATATATATATATGCTAGTTCTGACTAAAAAAAAAAAACGGTACATAAAATAGTTGCTTAAAAAACTTGTAGATATATTTTACAAGGTGGCACCTTCAGGTAGCAACATTTATATGGGTTAAGCCCAATTTTAACTTCCAAGTCACCTTTAAGGTGAAAACTAGTTTGTTAAGAATTTACATACATAATAATATATCTAGTAGTTTGACCTAAAATCTATTCTTTAAAGTGTTGTTTAAATTCCCGAAACAAAACTTTATGTATAAAAAATAGCACCTCAAGAGTAACACCAAAAAAGTGCTACCTTAAAATAGCAACATTAATGTGGGTATAAGGCGAAATGGAAGTTACAAAATAACCTTTAAGGTTTTTTAATTAAGGTTTTATTAGGAATTTACATATATAAACATATTGGGTTGTTTGACCTTAAAAATCATTTAAACGTGTTTAAAAACCTAAATCAAAATTTTATTTATAAAATTAGTACATCAAAGGTAGCACAAAAACGAGACTACCTTTAAGTAGCAACCATTTTATGGGTTAAGCCCAATTAGAACTTTTCAATTTAGTCTTAAAAGTGAAAACCACAATTGTGTTTAATATATATAAACATATTTGGTAGATTGATATAAACACAGTATAAACGCTTATAATGTTGTTTAAAACTTAAAGCAAGATTTTTTATGTATAAATATACTACTTCAAAGGTAGCACCAAAACGGTGCTACCTTTAGATGAAAACATTTAAGCCTAAATAGAAATTCAATAATCACCCAAAAACCGCTTTAATAAACTCTGAAACCCGAAAAGTCAAGACCTTAGGTTGAAATATAAAAACTTAAATTTTACCTATATCCACTCGGGATAGCCACTCCTGACTTAGAAATAATCTATCAGTCAACTCGCAAATTTTAGTATAAAATGTCAAGGTTTTTCAAATTTTTAAGATAAGCTTAAACACTCTAAAATACGCTGAAACATGTAAATCCGAAATCCCAGACTGAAATATTGAATAATAAAAAAGTTTGGTTTTGTATGGGCAATCGGGACTCTAACAAATTTACCAACACCCAGCGTAAAAATGACTATCTTTTAAGAAATCAATTTTACAATTAATAGCTAGATCGCTTTAATACACTCTGAAACGCGAAAAACCAAGACCTTAGGTTGAAATAACGAAAACTTAAATTTTACCTATAGTCACTCCTGACATAGAAATATTATATCAGTCAACTCGCAAATTTTAGTATAAAATGTTAGTTTTTCAAATTTTTAAGATAAGCTTAAACACTCTAAAATACGCTGAAACATGTAAATCCGAAATCCCAGACTGAAATATTGAATAATAAAAAAGTTTGGTTTTGTATGGGCAATCGGGACTCTAACAAATTTACCAACACCCAGCGTAAAAATGACTATCTTTTAAGAAATCAATTTTACAATTAATAGCTAGATCGCTTTAATACACTTTGAAACGCGAAAAGCCAAGACCTTAGGTTGAAATAACGAAAACCTAAATTTTACCTATAGTCACTCCTGACATAGAAATATTCTATCAGTCAACTCGCACAATTTTAGTATAAAAATGTTAAAAGTTTTTCAAATTTTTAAGATAAGCTTAAACACTCTAAAATACGCTGAAACATATAAATCCGAAATCCCAGACTGAAATATTGAATAATAAAAAAGTTTGGTTTTGTATGGGCAATCGGGACTCTAACAAATTTACCAACACCCAGCGTAAAAATGACTATCTTTCAAGAAATCAATTTTACAATTAATAGCTAAATCGCTTTGATACACTCTGAAACATGAAAAGCCAAGACCTTAGGTTGAAATAACGAAAACTTAAATTTTACCTATAGTCACTCCTGACAGAAATATTCTATCAGTCAACTCGCAAATTTTAGTATAAAAATGTTAAAGTTTTTCAAATTTTTAAGATAAGCTTAAACACTCTAAAATACGCTGAAACATATAAATCCGAAATCCCAGACTGATATATTGAATAATAAAAAAGTTTGGTTTTGTATGGGCAATCGGGACTCTAACAAATTTACCAACACCCAGCGTAAAAATGACTATCTTTTATGAAATCAATTTTACAATTAATAGCTAGATCGCTTTGATACACTCTGAAACGCGAAAAGCCAAGACCTTAGGTTGAAATAACGAAAATTTAAATTTTACCTATAGTCACTCCTGACATAGAAATATTCTATCAGTCAACTAGCAAATTTTAGTATAAAAATGTTAAAGTTTTTCAAATTTTTAAGATAAGCTTAAACACTCTAAAATACGCTGAAACATATAAATCCGAAATCCCAGACTGATATATTGAATAATAAAAAAGTTTGGTTTTGTATGGGCAATCGGGACTCTAACAAATTTACCAACACCCAGCGTAAAAATGACTATCTTTTAAGAAATCAATTTTACAATTAATAGCTAAATCGCTTTGATACACTCTGAAACCTTAGGTTGAAATAATGAAAAACTAAATTTTACATATAGTCACAATTGTTAAAGTCCCCAAGGTCATCGCAATTCCCTCCCCCCCCCCCCCCACTTTCCTTATACCTAGGGCACCCGGAGCCGTACGATCAGTCGCTCTGCGACTGTCGTGGGGTGCACACTGGTGTCGGCACTCTGCTCTACGGTTTTAAGTTAAAGTTTAGGATTTATCATGTACAACAATAAAAACTTAGCAAATTATAACATTTTAGCCAGTTCAATTTACCACACTTACACTTATTTGGCAAAAACATAAAACTGTTGTACCATGAGTAAATATTTCTAAGTGTTTGCTCAAACCTTTAGGTAGCTCAACGCGCGGGGACGGGCTGCGAGCCGGCTGTGGCCGGGCCGCCTTATATCCCCACCGGGGTGGTCACGCCCAGGATATCAGGGGTGTGGGAGGGGGTGGGGGTGGGGGGGTGGGGGGGGGGGTGGGGGGGGTCACTTCTCGTCGGGAGCAAAAAACTTTTTGGTCAAGGTCAAAAATTTTTTCGAAAAAAAAAGTTCGGGGGGGGGGTCACTTCTCGTCCGGAGCAAAAAACTTTTTGGTCAAGGTCAAAAATTTTTTCGAAAAAAAAAGTTCGGGGGGGGGGGTCACTTCTCGTCCGGAACAAAAAACTTTTTGGTCAAGGTCATAAATTTTTCGAAAAAAAATTTCGGGGGGGGGGTCACTTCTCGTCCGGAGCAAAAAACTTTTTGGTCAAGGTCAAAAATTTTTTCGAAAAAAAGTTCGGGGGGGGGGGGTTCGCCAAACTTTTCGCCGGGGGGGGGGGTTCAAGTGGGTCAAGGTCACCCACAACACTTCTACTCTAAGTGTTGGCTATACCCCCACCACAACTGAGTCCCTAGGCTGCACAACACCGCTCGGCCAGTATGTCTCCGGCTTCCATGCGGTGCGTCTCGCTGTTCTCCAACTCTCTATATGTAAGTATTTTTACAAGTTTTGAATCTAGGTCACTTCTCTTTAACTCTGGGACAATATCGACTTGTGGTATTTCAGTGTTTTCACTCAAGGTCACCACACTTTAACTCTGCTGTTCTCCAACTCTCTATATGTAAGTATTTTTACAAGTTTTGAATCTAGGTCACTTCACTTTTTAACTCTGGGACAATATCGACTTGTGGTATTTCAGTGTTTTCACTCAAGGTCATCACACTTTAACTCTGAGACTGCATCAACTTGTATTATTTATGTGTTTTGACTCAAGGTTACCACACTTAAACTCTGGGGTGGTATCAACTTGTAGTATTTCTATGTTTTAACTCAAGGTCATCACACTAACTCTGGGGCAATATTGACTTGTAGTACTTCAGTATTTTAACTCAAGGTCACCACACTTTAACTCTGAGACTGCATCAACTTGTATTATTTCTGTGTTTTGACTCAAGGTCATCTCACTTAAACTTTGGGGTGGTATCAACTTGTAGTATTTCTATGTTTTGACTCAAGGTCATCACACTTTAACTCTGGGGCAATATCGACTTGTAGTACTTCAGTATTTTAACTCAAGGTCACCAAACTTTAACTCTGAGACTGCAGCAACTTGTATTATTTCTGTGTTTTGACTCAAGGTCATCACACTTTAACTCTGGGATGATTTTGACTTATAGTATTTCAGTGTTTTGACTCAAGGTCGTCACACTTTAACTCTGGGGCGGGATCGACTTGTAGTATTTCTGTGTTTTGACTCAAGGTCACCACACTTTAACTCTGGGATGGGATCGACTTGTAGTATTTCAGTGTTTTGACTCAAGGTCACCACACTTTAACTCTGGGACGGTATCAACTTGTAGTATTTCTATGTTTTTACTCAAGGTCATCACACTTTAACATGTACCTTAAGGTAGCACTGAAACGGTGCTACCCGGCTTGACATTTTCAAGTTTCCCAAGGTCATCGCAATTTCCCCCACCACTTCCCATATACCTAGAGTGCGCGGGGCTGGACAGTCAGTCGCTCGGTGTCTGTCGTAGGGTGCGCATCGCGGTTGCAGTAATGGTTGAATGGGGGCTTCTGGGCCACAGTTCAAGGTCACCCGAGCGGTGTCACATGATGGTTTAAGCAGAGTCACGTTGCAAACTTCAAGTTTCCTCGGCACTTTTGCTGTTTCTTGTCTAATTTCGCTCCAAGTCGTCAAGGTCATGGGAACCTGACTGAAACTCGGAGCGTAGTGTGAGAAACAGCAAAAGTGCCGAAAAACTTTAGGTTTCAGCGTGACCTTGACCTTTTGTGACATCAATGACGTCATCTTGGTGACGTAAGGGGTGATGACGTCATCAGCACGTCATTTCTGTGACGTCATGGGTGTGACGTCATGGATGTGACGTCATTGGTGATGACGTCATCAATGATGCAATCGATGACGTCATCGATGGGGTCATTGACCTCGATGACGTCATCGATGACGTCATCGCTCGGGTGACCTTGAACTGGCCCAGAAGCCCCCATTCCCCACTACTGCGATAGTTCCCCCATAGTAGGCCTAATTTAACTTAGAGTTTTATAATTATATTTTTTGTCATCTATATAATTATTTTATTTTATTTATGCCTATTTCATTATTTTGCAAGCAAAACTGTTTTAAACTGCAACTGTAGTTCATACGATTTTATTAATGCTAATAGTTAGTAGCCTATTATCAATATTATGCTTTCGTTTTCGTTATTATATTATTTGGAATAACAAATAATATAATAACTGTATGTAAAGTAAGGTACTGTAATGTAAATGTACTGTATGTAAAGTTTATTATTTTATCAAACAGACAATTTTTTCAGTTTCGTAATAAAATTTAATTCAGTTTAGTGTAAAGAAAACAACTTCAAACTAACTGTAAGAGTTTGTAACTATTTTAAGGAAAGTGTTTTTCAATCACATTCAATTAATGATGAGTTTACAGGTTCTCATGTTATATCTGATTAAGTACATTTGTAAAGTATTTTTTAAGATTTTGTCCCATCACATAGCAAAAAGAAAAACATCAGAGGAAACAAAAAAGAATAATTTAGGATTAAGACAAAAAATTAACAACGACTATTTTGTTTTGAAACCTGTGAGCGTGTTTTAAGCTTTTTTTATTACTTTTTGCAGGAGTTTATCAGTAATAAATAAATTTTCATACCTATATAGTTGTTTTATTTCATCCTAACAAATTGACTTTTTAAATACGTTAAACTTCTATTGGGTATATTAATAGATCTTTATAATGTACAATAAAAGCTTTAAAACATATTAAATTATTGTTGGAGACTGTTATTAATATTATTCTAACTGGACGTGTAGTTAAGAAATATAACACACAATGAAAATGTCCTGAAACTATTTTTCACCACGTAAAACAACGGCGTAAGTGACGCTACAATGCTATCGTGATTCGCTGCGGAGCGCTTTTGCCACCCAGCGCCTTAAATTTTTAGCGAACGCAACCCTCGGCCGGCACAGCCGGCAGTGGCAGCGCGCGATCCAGTAGTATATCGATGGTATATCGGGAGTTATTGCATTTTTTGTTTTCAGCATTATGATTTTAATGAAAAGTTTGATTGCTTGCCATTTTCAACTCGATCATCCTTTTGAGGTCGGGTTTGCGGCATTGTTCTCTATTCTTAGAGATTTTTAATTTGATGCACATATTGACCTATGCTTACATTTAAGATTTTCTTCTGATTCCTTATGGGCCGTCCCCCCTTGGAGGTCTAAGGACAAAAGGTAGTTCAGGCAGTAGACTTTGTCACTTAAAATAAGTTTGCAAAGTTTTAGTTTTATTACTCAAATACTTTTAAAGATATTAGACCGTTTCCAGACTTTTTTTCCACCCTGTATATGTAGCATTTACATTTCGATCTATTGTAATCAGCGTTAAACTATATCTGGAAAGCAAATGCCTAATATTAGGCAAGCCTGTGTTAAAAACTCGGTCAAAGTAGTTAAGATAGAAATCAGTGTTCACAGCACTGAACTGCAAACATTCAATATTGTCACTTACTAACACATATTATCAAGTTACACAGTTCTAACCGTGATCGTCCCAGTTTCTCAACTTTGACCATAAATATAATTTGTTATTGAAGCTCTAATCCTCATGACAATTTGATTCAAACCTCTAACGTACAGTTGGTTGCACGAGATGTGAGACAGCCCGACAGGATTTGTGCTACTCATGGCCAGTTTAAAAGCATGAATGAATACCTTAGTAATGATTATACTTAATATAATTTTAATGATAAATCTACACCAGGTTGCACGAGATAGAACCAACCTGGCCATGTGGAGGTTGAAATCCTGGCTGTCTTTCTCACGTCTCGTGCAACCAATTGTTCATTAAATTGGAAATTATTTTAGTTAATTATATGTTTATTTAACTTCTCTTGGTAACCCATATCAAAAGGAAATGCAATTAATTGCATTTTAATTGCATTTTTCGTTACACAAATACGCTTAAAATGTCTTTCGTGAATTGCATTTGGCTAAATGAAATTAAAATGCAATTAAATGCAATAAAAATATATTGTTAATGCATTTTTGGAGCATTTAAAATTCAATTATTAAGCATTTTCCTAAATGTTCTAAAATCGTATTTAAAATACATTTTGCTAAATGCATTTATTTAAATGCAATTTAATTGTGATTAAAATGCAATAATAACACATTTTGAACGCATTTTAAAAATATTTTAAAATGCAATTATTTAGCATTTTCTAAAATGTATCAAAATTACATTTAAAATTTATTTTGCGAAATGCATTTGTCTAAATGAAATTTAAATGTGATTAAAATGCAATAAAAATACATTTTAAACGCATTTTTAGAGCATTTTAAATGCAATTAATTAGCATTTTCTAAAATGTATTAGAATTACATTTTAAATGCATTTTGCGAGATGTATTTCACTAAATGCAATTTAAATGTGTTTTAAATGCAACTAGAATACATTTTTAATGCAATTTTAGAGCATTTTAAATGCCTTCTTAGAGCATTTTAAATGCATTTAATTAGCATTTTCAAAATGTATTAAAATTTCATTTACAATGCATTTTGCGAAACGCATTTATACTTACAGACTCATTCTTATGTAAACGCTAATTTTTTAAAAAGCAAAAAAAAGCAAATTCAGTGTGCAGATTCCTTGGCTAAAAATAGGAACATTAAATATAATTATGGTTATCACCACACAAAGATTTGTTGTCATTAACTCTTCAAATATTCATGAATTGCCCTTGAAAACTAAATTTAGTTCTCAGTTTATTTTAAATTATAAGTTGAGATAAAAGTAACAACTTCGTATAGTATAAATTTAATAAGTTATAAACTTAATGAGGGATGATCTTCCTTCAGAAGGGTTGGGGTTGTCCCCTCATGGGTATTGCCTCTCCTGGCAGTATCAGTGAGCAACTGCGGCAATACAAGTGCTACCGTTGTTCATTGGGACTGCTAGGAAATGTAAATCTATGTCCATGGATTTCGCCCATGGATATTACCGTGGCTGCCACCACTAACTGGCAATACTTTAATATTTTAATGTTGAAGAGTCATTTAAATGCTATTAAAATGTGATTTGAATCTATAAAAAATATAATTAAAATGTCTTTAAATTGCATTTTAATTTCATTTCAAATGCATCAAAATTGTCATTAAAATGCAATTCTAATCCATTTTAAATGCATTTAAAATGCTGTAAAGATGCATCTAAAATGCGATTAAAATGCATTTAAAATGTGATTAAAATGCATTTTAAAATGCGATTAAAATGTATTAAAATTGCATTTAATTGGGCCAAAATTTGTATATTTCAAATGCAATTAATTGCATTTTAAAATATCATTAAAATATGATTAATTGCATTACAAAATACAATTTAAATGTAATTAATTGCATTTTTAGAAATGCAATTAATTGCATATTTTTTGATATGGGATTAACTGATAAGTCGTGAGAGTACTACAACTGCAAACTGAACTATTTAAACACTCAGACTTCTGAGTGGGCTACAACATAATAAGTATCGTGTAGGATAATATCAATAGAAGAATTTGATAAGACAATTCCTGTTAAACTCCCACACAATGGTTTTTGTAGAATATATTAACTAAAATATTATAGCTATTGCTTATTAGTATTATTAGATATAATTTATCCAACGCTCTAAATAAAACGAATTAAAAGGAAATTGCCCAGAAAGAAATAATAATTGAAACCAGTAAAAATTCACAAATTATATGAACGTATTGTTGGTAAAGAGAACATAATACTTTTCAGCTGTTGGTTTAACAAATACAACAGAACTGTAGAAGCTAAAGCAACATGACAGTTCCAATGGAGTTTGGAGTCCGCCCAAAATGTCCAGTGGTCTTGAGATCAAGGTTTTTTCTATTGCTGAACAGAAAAGAGTCACTTAACAATATTTTCAAGATTTTGTCATTCATTAATCTTCAAAATATCGCATTTGTTTGTAATTAGTGTAATTTTTTACATTCTTGAATTTTAACTCAATTTTTTAATACTTATTTCTCTTACTCCAATCGTCTGAGCAATGATATGACTAAATAAATTAACTAAAACATAAATCATAATGGAACACTCAAATAATGTGCGAATTATCTAATTTCAATTAAAATGCTTATTTCGTAAAATGCCGAGATGACGCTCGTTTTATTATTGTTGTTGCTTATTGCAACTGTTGTAAGTAAAGAAAATTAAAAGTAAAAAAATATCCCCTTGGAATTCATATTTTGATGTATTTTCTTTATATATTTTTTATGTGCTTGGCTATATCTACTTTAACACAATTTAACTCAATTTATTTAAATTATAACAAACGAGGGATAAGAACATTATTTTAACCATAGATGAAGTTATGCAAAAGTGTTGCTTGGTACAGATCAGCAGTATTCATAGAACACCCCCCCCCCCCATATAACTATAATAAAAGCAACATTGTTGGATTTGTCCCCTCAATCGGATGCCACTCCAGTGTTCGGGTGGCGGATGTAGAGGTAGGCCATGGCTACACAGACCTGATTGTATTGGATACCTAGACAGTTGATTGCAACGATGACTCTCTGGCAATCAAGGACTCCCTTCGATCATATATGTCAGTTTGGCCTTACAAACATTATGGAAATTATGAAATATGCGTTTGAAGAAAGGTGCAAAAAATGCCTGTATTAATTATATTTTTTTAATTAAACAGTGATGTAGGCCTAGGTGTATTGGCATAATAAATATTTAGCAGTGTATATTTTAATCATCCTAGCAGGTAGCAGAATTCAATATTTTTCTTTAAAATGTTTTAATCGGGATACTGTTGAGATAAAATGCTAAATTCGGGCGGTGGTTTTTTGTCCTATGTTCTTTTTTTTATTGATGCATTAAAACATGATACATTAAAAAAAAACTCTTGATAACATGACAAAGACAGAAATAGTTTAATTGGATATTTTCTAGTGTTTTACACTAGTGATACTCTTCAAATTACTTATACAATGTAATGTGTTTAATCTCTAATAATTATTTATGACAAACACTAATCTTAGAAAAGTGGGGGTATAACTGATTATGATTTTGAAGACTTATGTCTTTTTATATTAACAAGGAGGGTTTTAAAGTTATGTGTTTTATATTTTTTCGTTGTAACTTTAAATTACTTTATTGCGACACAACAACGCTTCGGGACCACTTAATTCTATTGGAAAATCCCACAGGTTTTGTGATACCAGGGATAAGAAAACAAGTGGCTTTTTAACCAAACCGAGAAGCTAAAAGTTAGGCTTTTTAATATACCACAAACTAATAATTTAATGTTATTTTTATGACTCTTTTTTAAAAATTGGTTACAGGGGTTTAACCAAGATTACTAGGGAAATGATAATCCTTCTGCCTTCCTACAGCAATCGGGCTCTGGAGATTTAAAACTTCAAGTACTTAATCAATTAATTAATTATTAATTATGAATCGTGGACATTCATTTCATTTTTTTCAACCCTGGAAATATTACATTTTCCATATTTTACCCTATAAACACACTTTTATATAATCTTCTCTGTTTGAAATATATTCTTACTTTATTCATTCAACATTTACACCATTATACCTCATAATGGAAGGACGATTAATTATATCATTTATAATTACATGTTATTAATTCTTATTAAATGTTATTTATTTTATTACGTGCATTCATTCATAATTACACGTTTAACTTATATTGAATAAAAGGAAATAATAAACTGATGAATTAAATTATTAGTATATTCAAATCTTATATACCGGACATTGTTGTGCATAAATGTGGAAAACTAAATACATAAATTATCACAAATTTCAGTGAAAAAATTCACATAAACATAGAGGATAACATAATTGCAAAATACTATCAAAAAGCCATATCGGGAATAGTTCGTGAAGATAATGAAGAATAAGATGAGTTTTCAATATCATTAAGTAGACTAAAGAAATCGATTCTGTAACACAGTTTTCTGGAAATAGATCCACTTATAATGAAACTGTCCCTTAAAAGAGATTGTGAGAATCTGGGCTCCTTGGGCGTCTTTGAATTGGATCGGATACTTAACGAACTTCTTGTTATAGATTTATTCGTTAAGGTAGAATGTATTGTCCTATTCGTGGGTTCTGGCTATATGAAAGGGAATCATCTTATATTTAGTTATTAATAAAACTTGTAAAATAAGACAAAATATAACTTCTGAAATAAAATAATAAATGGTAATTTGATGGTCATAGTTTTACGAGTCACCATATTGCAAGCATATACTTAGAAGTTAGAGCTAATATGAGGTTATAATAACTTGCTACGAAATTATTGGATTTACAATTTTTATACTAATTTATAAGGGAGTCATATGCCCTTAAAAGTATATTTATAATGATTTTTAAGTTATTTAAAAGCTTCTTACTAACAAGGTGTTAATATAACGATGATCAATGGATTTGGTTTACAGATGGATATATAAAAACGTACGTCTTTAGTAATTTTCTAAATGTCTTCATCGTCAATTATTCGCTTCATTTGAATTATTTTCTATTTGTCTGGATTATTATAGAACTAGGAACAAAGCCCGTTGTGGTTAAATACAACGGTCTTTAGAAAAATCGTACCTATATGCTATTTCCGGTGAAATAAATAAAAAAATTGCAGTATTTGTTTTCAATATTGAAAGAAAGAATATTTGAGAAAAAATTTATTTTCTATTAGATAATTCCCTGAGAATAGTAGTTTGTATACTGCTGTGCCCTCACCAACTGTTACATTAGAATTCAGGTTCTCAGCATAAATTTTGAACTGGCAGTCAAAAAGTCTTGCTGCAGCTTCAATTTCGACATTACCGGCATATTCCCCATCTTCAGTCATTAAATTTTTATAGTCTGTTGCATTTTGTATTGGTAATCTATATGTTTTATCTCCTACTATAAAAGGGCAATAGTAGTACCAGTTACTTACTACTTCATCAATTATTTTGGTTCGTATTTAAGCGTACCTAGATTGTGTTGAATGGCATAGAAAAGATAAACTTCTAAACAAACAGTTTCCATCGCGATCTATATTATAAGCGGTAAAATTATTCATTTTCAGAACAATTAAAAATTCATACTTGTAATTATTAAATTTAGTTCAGTTTTATATTAATTTAGTTCTATTTAATTTCATTTAGTTTTTGAAATAACAATTTATGATTGTAAAAATCACATACCGCTTAAAACCACACTGCTTTAGCACATAACTCTCTTTAAATGCCAATAAAACGTAAGGAACTCACAACCACAAATCCCAAATGTAAACAACAAAATGTAAACCAAGAAAAGTCAAGGACACAACAATGCATCAATCAGCTGTTAAATTAATAACATGTGTTCCATGTGACCAGACACAGTTTAAAGGAAAAAACTGTTTAGCTTTTTAACTTTTTCACCATAACTCCAAAGCAAAACATCAAACTTTCACATTTTTGAGTAAATATACATAGACGAAGCTTTTCGGCAACACATAAAAGATTATTAAAATCAGTCGAGTACTCTAGATTTAGCTGTACAAAGTTTAATAAAAATATCGCTGCCACAGTATTTTTTCAACGCAAACAAATTGGTAGTAGCTTTGGTTTTTTGTAAATAACTTTTTGACGATGAGGAAATCGACCAAAGTGGATGGTAATTTTCTGAAAGAGAATTAAATTTCCTACAAAATACTTTTAAGCATTTCTTGAATAACCGCAATAAAAGCAGCCAAAAGTTGCCTTCAAATGAAACAATCGAAAAAAACATGTTTCTTTATTTTTTTCATTATAAATACTAAAAAACATCCAACTTTCATATTTTTTGGCAAATATACAGGATGAGAGCTTTCCAACGACATCTTAAAAATTAAAATCGGTCCAGTGGAACTCCAGATTCGATTGCCCAAAGATTTTCAAAACTGTATTTTCAACGCAAATAAATTGGTAGTAGCTTTGGTGTTTTGTAAATAACTTAAAAACGGTGAGGAGATCGACCAAAGTGGGAGGCGATTTTCTGAAAGAAAATTAAATTTCCCACAAATTACTTTACAACATTTCTTGAACAACGACAGTAAATGCAGCCAAAAATTGCTTTCAAATAAGACATTTGTAAAACCCCGTTCTCAATGTATTTTTTATGAAAACATTTTTTTTATTTTTTTTCATAAAAAAAAACAAAAAATATCAATCTTTCATATTTTTTGGCAAATATACAGGATGAAAGCTTTCCAACGACATCTTGAAAATTAAAATCGGTCCAGTGGAACTTCAGATTCGATTGCCTAAAGATTTTCAAAACAGAATTTTCAACGCAAATAAATTGGTAGTAGATTTGGTTTTTTGTAAATAACATAAAAACGGCGAGGAAATCGACCAAAGGGAAGGTAATTTTCTGAAAGAAAATTAAATTTCCTACAAATTACTCTTAAACGTTTCTTAAACAACCACAATAAATGCAGCCAAAAATTGCTTTCAAATAAGAAATTTGTAACACCCCGTTCTCAATGTATTTTTTATGAAAATCAATTTTTTTATTTTTTCATCAAAAAAAAACAAAAAATATCAATCTTTCATATTTTTTGGCAAATATACAGGATGAAAGCTTTCCAACGACATCTTGAAAATTAAAATCGGTCCAGTGGAACTCCAGATTCGATTGCCCAAAGATTTCTCTTAACTCAGTATTTTTGAAACGCAAACAAAACTGGTAGTAGCTTTGGTTTTTTGTAAATAACTTTTGAATGGTGAGGAAATCGGCCAAAGTGGATGGTGGTTTTCTGAAAGAGAATTAAATTTCCTACAAATTACTGTTTGGCATTTCTTGAATAACCGCAATAAAGGCAGCCAAAAATTGCCTTCAAATGAAAAAATCGTAAAAACCTGTTTCCAATGTATTTCTTATGGGAAACATTTTTTTTTATTATTTCACCATAAATACCAAGAAACATCAAACTTTCATATTTTTTGGCAAATCTGCAGGATGAGAGCTTTCCAACGACATCTTAAAAATTAACATCGGTCCAGTGGAACTCCAGAATCAATTCTGCCAAGATTTTCAAAACTGAATTATTATAAGAATAGATAATTTTTAATAATATAATTATTAGAAAATATAAGTATAACATCTTTCAATATTTAGAATTATTAATTCATAATTAATTTATAAAACTATCAAGTGGATTATGTCGATGTCAACCAAAATAAACATAAGTATAAAAACCAAGGAATTTAGTTCAGTCTTTCAACAAAATTTTGGAGACAAAAATATTTAGGAGTCATTTTACACTGCATTCGTAAATGTACAATAAACACTACAAATATTGAAATTTCATTATTCATTTAACACGAACCTTCTACTCGTAAGTTCCCTGGATAATTCATGAAACAAGTTAGCAGAAGTCTCAATTTCCAATAAACTTTAAGTTAGAAGCAACTTGCTACTTTAACTGGAAATGGATCTCGCTACTTTAACCTACCTGGATAGAAAATTGGGAAAAAATGTAAATTAGTTTTTACATAAACGTTTTTCAGCTATAAACAATTAAAATGTATTTAAAGAAATGTGTCAATTTATGTTATCAAGTTCTAGATCAAAACTTTTATTTCAATGAGACATTTCTACTGTAATGAAAAAATGCGTCATAATGTTAAGTAAATAAATTAATAGCTCATATACTTGTAAATTAAAATTTCTAACTCCAGCAACTACTATAGCTTTGCAATGGAAGTCAGACAAAGATTTAAATTTAAAGTTTAAAAACTGATAAATTCTGCATTAATTACATACATCAAACAACTCTTATAATATTCTAAGTGTTCTGCAATTTTTATGAGTCATACATCTCAATAAAATAATATTAATAGTTAATTGATAGCAGTGACTGAAGGAATGATGTAATTAAGTATTCCCAACTTAATCGTTGAACATTTATTTATCTCGGCAATCCTTAATTTTTCTGTTTCCCTGACAAAAGATATGAATTCTTTCACAGCACAGTAATATTATGTTTGTATCTAGTCAAGCAATTTTTGTTAATTATTTTTGTGTTGAAGCCAACGTTGCAAGCAATAAAGTAATAATAATCTTTGAAAATTTAATTTGTGGCTTGATTGAATTTTTAGTCTTAAATCAATAAAATCGTGGACCATGAAACCTGTACCGTAGTTTTCTGTTTATGCTGCTAAACACAACTTACAAATTTTAGGATTCTAATGTCAAACTGATGACAGCACACATACCGTAGAGCAAATAAACTAGACAAAAACAAATTAAAGGCAGGTCAATCCAGACATTTTATGAGAAATAATTGGCATCAAATTAGTCCACTTTCCAAGTCAAAAGAAGAAATACTTATCACAAACACACAAGGGCTATGATATCTTATCCCTTTCCACCCACGACTGCGGAGGTCGAAAGTCTTTGGATGTAATTTCCAGACGGTGCTTTTACTCCTTATTGCCTTGTTCAATTCGCAATTATAACAATTTATTGTTGCAGATACTCCCCGGTATTATTGTCAACGGAACAGTTAAGTTAGTTATTGCGAGTGAAGGCAATTGTTTAATGTGTTTCATTAGTAATTTTTAAATTATATTCTCATAGACTTTCATGTGTCATAATAAAAAACTATTAAAACACTTTTTTGGGGTTTTCTGACACATTTTATTTTTTTTACACTAAACGTTTCTCCAGCACTTTGGCTGGAAATTTATATACATTGAAATATATCGTTCCAATATTTAAAAAGAAAATTTATTTATGGCCTCCTTTACCTCCTTTCACATTTTTGAAGGACATATCGTAATTGAATTAAATCAGACAATATCCCACATAATTAAACCCATAATAATTAAACCCATTTCATTTCTTCAAATTTAAATGTGGCATAAAATCATCCATAATTTTTACATTTCTCACAAACTGCATTAATACGGTGTTATGAAATTTTAAAATTGAACGAATTAAAACTGTCCCCAGCCATTCAAAACCAGCAATTAACCAAGTGTTAATCCCGAGCCCAGCAGCAACCAACGTATCCTCAAAGTTTTCTCATTAGTATGGGATCTCCCATTGGACCACCAACTATGAGTCTATGATCAACTCCGGTAAAAAGGGTAAAACAATTCAGGTTGTAACGTTGGTTTTATTTAAATCTAGCTTCACTAAACATTAATGTCTACATTTTCTCAAACTGGAAATGTGTGCAGTGTGCATGTATTTTTAGGCGGATTATGTTACGTGAGGAGGTTATTGTAGGTTTGTTTTTTTGTTGGTCACAAAGGACGCGGTTTTACGACCAAAAATGTTCCTTCTTTAATGCGATTATCATTATTTTCATTAAATCCTACATTAGATATTATAGCTAAGTATTGGCAATGAGAAGACTTCTTGATTACAATATTCTACTACAATTAAAATTAATGGATAATTCAAATGTTTCATATTGTATTACAGCAACTGTGAAATAAAGCTTATAAGTTTTCAAGTTTTCTGATAATAGACTCAAGAATATTTTAAAGTGCTGTTTTGTCAGTTAACAGTAGAAAAAGCTTGATCCCATCTACTGGACTTTTTGGCCTTTCTCCAAAGTCTGTTGAAACCGTCATCTTGTTCTGACGTTTTTGTAACCTTTACTAAGCCAGTAAGTCAAAACTCTTCATCCATTTAACTCTTTTGTTACTGGTTGAAATTCCAAGTGTTGCATACATGTATCTTTATTTTCAAAATATTAAAACTACTCAAGGTTTTAAAAAATGTAACTTTTATGTTATGTTTTAACAATATTGTTATGTTTCTGGAAGGAATACAAAATGAATACTCAATTTGAAATTTTATAAACATAAAAGTTGTCGTTTATTGGGTTCTAGGGATGTGATACTATGTAAAATACAATGGTGCTGGGGTTTATTTTTTAC
Organism: Neoaliturus tenellus; assembly: GCA_030545055.2. Taxonomy (NCBI): domain Eukaryota; kingdom Metazoa; phylum Arthropoda; class Insecta; order Hemiptera; family Cicadellidae; genus Neoaliturus; species Neoaliturus tenellus. The sequence goes on from CM061532.1 coordinate 34,583,449, forward strand.
TTTTTGAATTCTTGAGGCAGGAGTTGCCGTTAATTTTGAGAAAAACAAAAAATGTAGTCTTAACTTGAAAGAAACTCTAAAGGAAGACAGAGAACAACTAATCTGATTGTAGTACGGCATTCCGGTGTAATTCTGATACATGGTTCCTTGAAGCTGTTACTAGAAAATTTAATCCCGTTGCACGTTTCTTAACTTTTGACATACAAGCACTTTATATAGAGACCTATATTTACTATTTGTTTATTAAAAAATCCATTTAAAAACTAATTCCGTTATTAAACATCAACAATTTGAAACTAACCTAAAATAACTTTAAACAAACAAATTTAATCTCGTTACCTTTCAAATATATTTGATCAGTTACTGATATATTATAGCTGTAACTTATTGGTTGTAGTTTTAAAATAACAATATAAAAGACATAAATAAAAATTATAAGTAAAAATAAATAAATAACATAATCCTTCCAATTCAATAACCATATTTAATGTTGGTATACCAATACCTGTACAAATACATTAAACAATATAATTTAGTGATGTAATCATTGTAATTGTAAAAATGTAATTGGATTACCATCCATTTCAAAGCAGGACATAATTATATCAAGTAGCTGTAGAGTGCTCATATTCTAAATATATCGACGAATTTTTTTAGGTAACCATTTGCATTTATTTTACATGTTTCACAAACAATATGTGAAATAGACATACACGAGTACATTCAGTCTTTTTAAATAGGCTACCATTGTTTAATCATTTCCTGCCTTTCTAGTAGTATGAAAGTCCCTATGCTAGGGCTATCCATAATGGTGTTGAACTGATTGTATACCGGCATGTATTGCTTGATTGCACGACCCCCGTATTGTATGACCTTTACGTTCATTACTGTGTGTTATACCAAATTGCAACAGTTTGTTTCAAGGACACTGACAACACTTTGTTATATTTTCTGTTTCCCTATTTTGTCTAAATTGGAATATTGAGATACTATACAGCTTTTATATATGCATTTTGATAACGTATTATTAACTATTTGTCACCGTGTTGTTGTTGTTACTTTCCAAGTAAATATTTTTTTTTGTTAACATGACAATTTAAAAAAAATGCAAAAAGTATTACGATTTATAGATGATAAAATTATTATCGAATTTGCATTTTCTTTTTAGAAAATATGTTTTATATTGCGGTCGTAGGAAATTTCTAAATGAAATGTAACTTTCAGATATTGGAACAGAGAGCGAAACATTTTATAGCCTTCACGTGACCGCCTGGCAGCCATTATCTTGAGCAATGACACAGTCCAAGTTATATAACTGTACAACATGAGGGAATTAAATGAGGCATGTTAGATATACCATGAGATCCTAAAAAATCTGCGGAAAGAAATATTAAAAAACATTTTATATTATGATGTAATATTTGTTTCAACATAATACTTGACTGAAATATTTTTAACATTTTAGAAAGAAAGATAAATAAACAAAACGGTAAAGAGTGAATCATCGTTTTATTACTGAGTTAGTAATATATCTGTATAATTTTGCTTAGTCTTTCGTACCTTATTTTATCACAGTGATAATTGAAAGCCTTGTAGCTTGCTTTTTGAGGGAGAGCCAGAAAAAGTATAATTACGCACGCAGGTGGCCAGCCTGTAGTTTGGGACTCCCCTTAAAAAACGGGTTTACCCGCTAAAAAACCTGGAATTTATTATATTATTACGATAGGCTAGGACTGAATTTGGCTAATGCCCGTGGGGATTGCACCTTATCTAGCAGCTCAACGGAATGTGGGCCACTTCACGGTCCAGATCGGTTTTCTTTCCAGGAGGATAGGCCTAGCCCGTATGAACTGTGATAAAGAAACCCTCATCGTCCATAATCTTTTCGTAGACCGTGTCCACCGAAAAAAATACCAAGTTTTCCTGTGGGCTCCTGGCGGGGCCTTTCCCAACACGGACAGCGGAAGAAAGTGTGTTCCGCGTCGTCGGGAAAGCCCGGGCAGTAGATGCAATTCGGTGAACCGGTCTCGCCCATCCGGTTCAAGTACAACTTGAAATAGCCGTGACCTGTCAGGAACTACGTGAGAAAGTCGACCACCTGCTCAATGAGTCGCGCAGTCCATCGTCCTCGGGTGTCGTCTTCCCAGCTGTGTTGCCCTTGGAGGTTCGGACTCGCTCAACGGATCTTACTGCGTCCTTGCCGATCTCGCTTTGTCTATGATAAATGGCCTTCACCACCCGTGCCAAGAGCTTGGCAAAATATCACCGGCAACAACCAGGACGGCAGTCTCGGATACTGTCCGACAGGCGGAACATACCCAAAACACAGCTTGACGCTGAACCCGGGCGAGTTCACCTTGATGATAGGGCGAGGAACCTATGGAATTCCTTGATGAGGGCGTCTGCTTTAACCTCTGCCCAGTAACGAAGCACGGACTGGGCTGTGGACTACAATAACCGTCTTCTGCTGGACCGAGGACCCCCAACATTGGCCACCCGCTTACTAAGCGTTGTGCCAATAAACCGTTTGGTTTTTACGGTTTACTTTTTTAAATTAATATCAGCAACTAAAACCTCTCTGGGGCATTTAACTTCCTGGAGATTAGTTATGGAGAAGAAATGTACTCCCCAGTAGAGAATTATTGCTACGTTTTGAGATTGAATATAAAATTTTTCCATCGATTTGGTCGCTTGATTATATTACTATAAATCATTTTTAATGAAAAGTTGAAAATATGCAACTCTTATTTAGTATAATTACAGGACGTGCCTAGAAAACATTTAAGATTAGCTTAATTGAAATAAGTGATTTGGAATGACGTGATAAAGAAACTAAATAGTAGGTGAAAAGGTTTTGTATAAAAAAGTACCTTGTATTGTAGAAAATAAATAGTAGGTCTATAATCCGTTTTATGAAAGTTAAATATAAAATGTGATATTACTGAACGTAGATTTGCAAGTAATAAATTAAATTTCAGTGAACTACATAAAAAATTCGATTAAGTTTGTATTGTTTGCATTGATTTTACGAATTACATTTCAAATTAACTGATTGAAAGTAAACAGTAACAATAAATTTTAAATTTTAAAAATTTCACCAAGACATTATATTCTTTAACAAGATAACTCAAAAAAATTAATATTAAAGTTATTTAACCTAAAATAAAAATGTGCGTCAACATTAGTTATTAGGGTAGTTAAAGGGAGGACATGTGTTGGGTAAACTTTGTCTTATATCGCATGGGTACCCACTACATGTTTGAAATTGGGGGACCATAAAGTCCCCATTTTATATGAATGTAGCCGTTCCCTACGGGACGAGGCTCTCGGGAGTTTCTTGTGTGTCGGGGTCAGTGACGTTAATGGTGCATTCTGTGACTTTTACTGTAAAAGTTACAGCTAATAAACAATGGGTTTGTTTCTAAACCACTACTAATTTGCTATCATTGTTGTCACACAATAGTGCAGTAATGAAAATAATTAACCCATTATCAATAGTTTGAACATTACATCAAAACTTTATTTATTATAACTTTATTTATTCCCAAAAGATGAATAAATGTTGTTTACATTACACGACTCTCAAACAGTTTAGAAGGCACATAATTACAGTATTATAATTAAAAAAATGTACAAAGTAACGATAATTTAAATTTAGTATTAAATTCTATTGGGATTTGTGTTTATACATAACAAAGCAGAAGATTTATCTTTATATATAACATGAGCATTGATTTGTTTGGTGTTACGTCAAATATTGAATAACGTATTGTTTACCAGAGGTATGAGAAATTAGTATTTTTGTTATTGAATTTTGAACGTATTTTCAATCCTGCCTGCCAAAAACCGAAAGTAAGGACCTTATTAGAATTTGTATTCATTTCTTAAAAATTTCATAGGAACACTGTTTTTGTAGTTCTTTGAATTTGAAATACAGAGATTTAATTGTGTTGATAATCAATATTACTTCATTGTTGTTAAACACTGTTAAATAATCCACTTTATTTAGCCCAAAAGATTTATAAAACCTATAAATAGTATAACTTCCAAGATGTAAATGTAAATTTTGTAAAGTAAATTTCTTTTTTATCATTCTACACGAAATCAGCCTGTTTTTTGTTCTCTCAACTGTACCAAAACCGATTCTTTATTGTCCTAGGACTGAAAAATCATCTGGAGAATTTTTTAGGTCCTAGTACTGAAAAGTCAGCTGTTTGCTATGTATATTATTATTTATTTATTAATGTTGAGGAGCAGAATTTTGAAATTCAAACGTTATAAAGAGCATTGTTTGTAAATAACATAAATGTAAACACAGCATATTACTAACTTTGTAAATATAACCTCGAAAATACATCTTTATAGTTAATAATTTTTATGATCAAAAGTCTAATTTCGCATAATGATAAAAAACGTTGTTCATCACTCGGAGCAAAAGTGTCTTTTTGATGCTTAATCGTTTTTAAAAACTCGGCTGCGCCTCGTTTTTAAAACACGATTGCGCACCAAAAAGACCCACTTTTGCTCCTAGTGATGAAAACTACCATTTAAAGGATAGAACTGCTACTCATTTCCCTCTCAAAATGATTACTCTTTAAAATATTACTTGGAGCTTTCAGACTCTTGATGGAATTAAGTCAAGGGCTTACGACCACCGAGATGTTTAAAGAGACTTCCCGTGAAGAGTTTTATCATAAGAGGGGCTGGGGGCTTGGTTGTTTCGTGGTTTGTAATTACCGTTATTTTATTTACTACTCGATGTGGAAATAAATGTTCTTTTGAAAAGTTTAGGTAAGTGGCAAGGTGAACTCTGCAGATAAAAAAGAGTAACTAGAGTCAACAATGAAAAATATATATGCTATTACTTCTCAGGTAAATTTTCAAATCAAAATAAATCCTTAGTTTACTGGTTGGTAGTAAGGGAGGGCAGCAAAACTGGATGTATGTGTTTTAAGGGTACATCAATTATAATTCCATCTTTTGCTTGGAGATTTTTAAGTCAAATATCTTAAATTTGTTCTCTAAAAAGGGTGTTTTGAACGAAACCTTAAAAAATCATAATCTAGTAGAGTTTTCTAGATTTGTGTTTGACTAATTTACATTGTCATTGCCTCTCTATTGTAATTGGTGTAATCATAGGTAATTACTTGAGACACAGTCGTGACCATCGGATCTCAATTAGCAATCCTAATTAATTGGATTACAGTTATCCATGGCTAACGGTACACCATCACATTTTGTAATCAAGATATAATCTACATTTCTTGTCATTATAATACTTTCAAAACATGTTAGTAATGCATGCATACTTGTATTATTGACTAACATCTGCTTGGACTTAAAATTGAAATATAAGAAAACTCCCTTAAACTTTAAAAGGATTTGCCTTAAAATGAAGATATTACAAATGCATACAGTGCCTTATATCCCATATCAAAAAATATGCAATTAATTGCATTTCTAAAAATGCAATTAATTACATTTAAATTGTATTTTGTAATGCAATTAATCATATTTTAATGATATTTTAAAATGCAATTAATTGCATTTGAAATATACAAATTTTGGCCCAATTAAATGCAATTTTAATACATTTTAATCGCATTTTAAAATGCATTTTAATCACATTTTAAATGCATTTTAATCGCATTTTAGATGCATCTTTACAGCATTTTAAATGCATTTAAAATGGATTAGAATTGCATTTTAATGACAATTTTGATGCATTTGAAATGAAATTAAAATGCAATTTAAAGACATTTTAATTATATTTTTTATAGATTCAAATCACATTTTAATAGCATTTAAATGACTCTTCAACATTAAAATATTAAAGTATTGCCAGTTAGTGGTGGCAGCCACGGTAATATCCATGGGCGAAATCCATGGACATAGATTTACATTTCCTAGCAGTCCCAATGAACAACGGTAGCACTTGTATTGCCGCAGTTGCTCACTGATACTGCCAGGAGAGGCAATACCCATGAGGGGACAACCCCAACCCTTCTGAAGGAAGATCATCCCTCATTAAGTTTATAACTTATTAAATTTATACTATACGAAGTTGTTACTTTTATCTCAACTTATAATTTAAAATAAACTGAGAACTAAATTTAGTTTTCAAGGGCAATTCATGAATATTTGAAGAGTTAATGACAACAAATCTTTGTGTGGTGATAACCATAATTATATTTAATGTTCCTATTTTTAGCCAAGGAATCTGCACACTGAATTTGCTTTTTTTTGCTTTTTAAAAAATTAGCGTTTACATAAGAATGAGTCTGTAAGTATAAATGCGTTTCGCAAAATGCATTGTAAATGAAATTTTAATACATTTTGAAAATGCTAATTAAATGCATTTAAAATGCTCTAAGAAGGCATTTAAAATGCTCTAAAATTGCATTAAAAATGTATTCTAGTTGCATTTAAAACACATTTAAATTGCATTTAGTGAAATACATCTCGCAAAATGCATTTAAAATGTAATTCTAATACATTTTAGAAAATGCTAATTAATTGCATTTAAAATGCTCTAAAAATGCGTTTAAAATGTATTTTTATTGCATTTTAATCACATTTAAATTTCATTTAGACAAATGCATTTCGCAAAATAAATTTTAAATGTAATTTTGATACATTTTAGAAAATGCTAAATAATTGCATTTTAAAATATTTTTAAAATGCGTTCAAAATGTGTTATTATTGCATTTTAATCACAATTAAATTGCATTTAAATAAATGCATTTAGCAAAATGTATTTTAAATACGATTTTAGAACATTTAGGAAAATGCTTAATAATTGAATTTTAAATGCTCCAAAAATGCATTAACAATATATTTTTATTGCATTTAATTGCATTTTAATTTCATTTAGCCAAATGCAATTCACGAAAGACATTTTAAGCGTATTTGTGTAACGAAAAATGCAATTAAAATGCAATTAATTGCATTTCCTTTTGATATGGGATTCTATCAAACAATGTTGTAAGACGCCATAGTAAGTTTCTTTCTAATTCCTACAAATGTGGTTCTTAGAGCTTTTTCCGTATCTACACACGTCCATTAACAGCAAAAACTTAAGTTAATATAATTTAATTTTTTTAACGAAGGTAAGTAGTTTATAATACTTTGTTTTAATGAAGATATAGTAGGTTTCATCACTCGGAGCAAAAGTGGGTCTTTTTGGAGCGCAATCGTGTTTTAAAAACGAGGTGCAGCCGAGTGTTTAACTGTTAAGTATCAAAAAGACACTTTTGTTCCGAGTGAAAAACAACGCTTTGTTATCATAATGCGGAGTTAGATTTTTTATCGGTAAAAATCTTAACTACTAAGTTTTATTTTCGAGGTTAGATTTACAAATTAAGTCATATGCAGTGTTTATGTTTCTCAATTTTTTTTTGCTTTTAATTAAGATGAGTAGTTGTTATCATCCGGTTCTGTAATTGTCTTTGAACTTGGGTGACACCAATGTAAACAGAACCGAATAAGTATGGACATTCAATGTTAAAAAAATTTGGTTTTGACATCGAAGACCAGAGGAAAATAAATTGTCGTTGTTAGGATTACTTCTTCTTACTGTCACGGGAAGCTCTCTTTATACCTCCTAAATGTCAAAATGAGCATGTTAGTATACAAAATACCAAAACAATAACAAACTCATGCAAAATTATTATTCTAGTCATATGTTTCCATCCTATCAATCATCATCATAATCTTAAATAAAAATTACGTCTTGGTAGTGCTATCGATCTGTGTTTTAAGGGCGGCGTTTTCAATTCCCCATAAGGATGTCCCTACTTATTTGGTTCTGTATACATTGGTGACACTAACCTTTCAGTCTTTTTAGATAGACTAGACTAGATTAGACTAACGCTTAACTTTTTTTGAGTCTTCAACGAATTCGGTGAAACCAATTAGGGGGTAAGGGGATGGAGCCCCCATCGAACTGTATGTGAGTTCAATTTACATTGTACAGGCTTAATTAATATTGTACATTTATTATTATTACGAGAACTGTTATTTAAATTTGTATTTATCAAAGAATAACAACTATATTGTTATTTACTATTCAACCTTTTTTTTCTTTCAGGAAAACGGATTCCTTTGGTCTACCATTTATTTTGAAATAAAGATATTGAACATCTACAGGTAAGTCAGTCATAGCTAGTAATTTTATCAATTAACTACCTAATTGTATTTTGATTACAACAAAAATTTATTACATGCACATTCATAAACGATAATTTAGATTTTTAATGTTATTCAAGATGAAATATGATAAATTGTTCAGTTTTTGTCTTATTTTAAGACATCTCATTCAATGCTCAGAATTTGAAATATATTTAAATTATACAAATATTACTCTGAATTATGAACATTACTCCGAGTCAGTTTTTTTAAGTCTTGCAAAGTATCGTGTTGAACGTTTTTTGCTTCTGCGGACCTCAAACAAAAACGTATCATGGTCCTAAGCTATTAGGTCTTACCGTGACTACCGGAATAGCGTATTCCCTACAAGGAAATTCACAAAAAATAAATTAAAGATAAACATCTGGTGAGTGAAACTAATATCATCGAAGGAAAAGAAGACCGGAAATGAAAATCCCCAGAAGGTGAATGAAACATTTGATAAGGTAGGGGAAATTTTCAATAATAGGAAAAAGATTCTCCAATCTAAATATTTCGTATATAATCGTTTGTTATTTTTACATCCGTCTTTCTTTCGCCTTAATACCAAGCCAAAGATGCAAACAATTACTTTTCTAAAACTTATCTAATTGTTAAAACCTAATGAAAGTGGTATTGTACTGTTTCACTGAATTTGGGTCTGACAATTCTGTCATAAATGGCAATATCTATATGGTAGTTAAAGTTATTGACTTAGGCTCTTTTGTGTAAACGGTTTGATATATATGAAACTAAATAGTGATCTTTTAAAAAGTTGAAAGGTTTTTCCTTAAAATGTCAAATTTATTCTTTAATTTTTTCCACAATTATAAAAAAAAAAAAAAAAATAGAGCATTAAATATTTGACTGTCGTAATATGTATAACTGTGAAATATTTATTTTACTGTTATATTTAATTAACTTATATGACAGAAAAATATGCAATGTTCGTTTTACTGCAACTACAAATAATTAAACTGTAATTTTATTATCTTGGTGTCAATTTAATTTGTCAAAACTTTTATTTGGGTTCTAAAACCCTTGATAGTTGTACCAGACTTGGGATGATTAAAAATTACAAGCTTACAGAAAGGCATAAAATGGGTAAAGATGGGACCCGCGTAGTGGTGAATCTTTTTCTTAAATCACTTTTTTGATAAAATGGGAAATTTTTTAAATTTATCAACAGTTTAATGTATTTCGATATATTACAAACATATACAAAAATATATTTGATAAAATAAATATCAAGTTTGCTTCCTAAGATAACGAAGGAAAAGATCCCCAAGGTTCCAATATTTACAGCTTCCTGCTTAGTTCGATTTCCGCATTAGATCTGGACAATTGGAATCAGTAATATATTTTTATTTAATGTTTTAGACTAAAGTAGGCTTTAATTTTCTACACAAATAGAATTTTACTACTCAAGTTTTGTGAATTCATGTTTTAATGTCGTATAAATATTTCAATTAGTATCGATTCTATAATTGCTCTGTAGTTACCATAAAACAAAATTCAAAACGAAAAGAATTTTTTTACCCACATAAAGTTGTAGGCAATATTGATGCATTGGTAAAATCCCTTTGGACGTAAACAATAATCGATATTAAAATTTTGGTAGTTCAATATAAGTAAAATAGTTAAGATGATTTTACCTTATTTGATAAATATGTTTGTTTTCGAGTCTGTGACAAGTGAAGCATCACGATTGATGTTTTAAGGGAAAGTCGTTTATTTTTTACTTTAATCCATCAATCCGTCACGTTACTGCCAATTTGGTCCAAGTTTTGGTTTTTGTTTTAAAAGAAACTGTACATATAAACAATGGGCTTTTATATTTTATAATTGCAGGGACAAAATTAGGATGCCCCATTTCATTGATTCATAACTCTCCAAATATAGATTAAACAATATTAAAAACGCAAATGTATTTAATTACCTACATTTTTGCACGAACACAAAGTTCTTTCTTCAATTAGGAAAGAACGGAAAACGTAGTTATAAGTGTAATATTTTTAAATATGTATATATTATTTCATTAATACATAAGGCAAAATAAGATTGTTAAATATCTTCCACGTTAAAATTTTAAAGTTTTTATACTTAACAATTCAGTAAAGAAGAAATATCAGTGACATTAGTAAATCATATCCGAAACTCTCAGCCTCAGCAGTATCGGGGAAAGTGATATAAGGCATTGTATGCATTTGTAATATCTTCGTTTAGAAGCAAATCCTTTTAAATCCAAACAAGTTTTCTTCACGCAACAGTTTGTCAATAATAATTACAAATAAGCATTTTAAATACTGAATCACTAGGCAAGTATGATCACAGTTATATATTATATATTTTATAGAAGTATAGATTATAACTTGATTATAAAATGTGATTAGATAGAAAATCCAATTCATTAGGATTGCTAATTGAGATCCGATGATCACGATTGCGTCTTGAGTAATTATCTATGATTACAAAAATTAAATTTAAAAGGAATGATTATATAATTTTTATAACACGAATCTAAACAGTTCTACTAGCTTATGATTTTTTTTATTGTTAAAAAGACATTCTTTTATAGAAATATTTTTAGGGAAATGTACTGAAAATCTTTTTAAGAATAAGACTGATTATAAAGTAACAAACACATACATCTCGTTTTGCTGTTCTCCTTTGCTAACCATCTGTAAACTATGGATTTATTAACGATTAGAAAATGTGTCACAGAATTGTAATCATTCATATTTTACGTTAATGGTTTTACTTGCTCTTTTTTACACTCAGAGTTCTCGCTGCCGCTTACCTAAAATTTACAAAAATCATTTATTCCCACATCAAGTAATGAATAAATCACCTGTAAACTCAACCATGAAACAACAATGCCCCAGCCCTATTATTGATAAAACACTCTACGGGAAGTATCTTTAAGCATCTCGGTGGTCGTGAGTACCTTGACTTCATTTCATCAAGAGCTTCAAGTAATACTTTATAGAGAGGGAATAATAATAATCATTGTGAGAGAGAAAAGTGCATCAGTTCTATGCTTGAAACAGAATTGACACAATTTACCTAAAGAACTTATTTTTTTATAGGTTAACTTAGTTTATTAGTTAAATAAAGTTGTTTAAATTACAGAGTTTAGCCACAAAGAAGTAATATTTACTGAACACAATTAAATATAGGTATTTTGAACTACAAGAACTACAAAAAAATGTATTCATGTGAAATTTTTATGCAATGAATACAAGTTCTAATAACACTCTTACTTTAGTTTTTATGCAGATTGGATTGAATATACGTTAAAAATTCAATAACAAAAATAATATTTCTTCATGCCGGCTGTAAACTACTCTCATCTTTGACTGATTTGATTGATTTTGACGTAACACTGAACAAATCAACGCTCAGTTATGTATAAAGATAAAACTTCTGCTATGTGGTGAATAAACATAAATCCCAATTAAAATTATTATCTATATGTTAATAGGCAAGCATGTTTCTTTTCCCAATTTTTCTCAGCTTGTGTGTATCGTAGGAGAAATCCGATCATTCTGTTATAAAGTTAGTGATTGTCTTTGTAAATTGACAGAATCCCATTACAATTCACATAGGCCCCCAGGTTTACGCCCTGTTTCACACTTTCAATGTTAATCTTATGGAAGAGGGGTGATTGATTAAATCATTAGACAACTGTTGAAGTAACAATTTATAGCAAATCCGGAAGAACAGATGTATAGATCAACCGAAATTGTGGTTGAATTTCGGCCATTAATCGATCCCTAGTTATAGTTATTCTGCACACTTTAAACAACTACAATACTGTACTTATAAGCCTTCTAGACTGTTTGAAAAATCGTTTATGATGTATACGTTGGGAATAAATAAATAAGTTTTTATGTTATGTTCAAACTATTGATAATGAATAAATTTATTTTCATTACTGCACTATTCTTTGACAACTCAATGATAGTAAAATGGTTTTGGTTAAGAAACAGACCATTTTTTATGAGCTATATAAGTAGAACTACAACAACTGTAACTTTTACAGTAAAAGTCAGAGAATGCAACATTAACGTCACTGACCATGACACACAAGAAACAACCTAAAGTCTCGTCCCAAAGTTAACGGCTACGGAAACATAAAATGGAGACTTTACGGTCCCCCAAAGACAACCATTTAGTGGGTACCCATGAGGCATAAGACAAATTTTACCCAAACACATGTTCTCCTTTTTACTTCACCTAATAACTAATGTTGAAGCACACATCATTAAATTCATATAATCAACCCACACAATAAAAAATTAATTGATTTTGTTAAGTAGCTCAGTGAAATTAATTTATTACTCACACATTTACAGAAGCTGTGTAAAATAAGTAAAATCACGTTATGTCTTTAATCAAATGGATTATAGGCCTTACTGTTTAATTTACAAAATAAACAGTACTCATTCATACAAAACCTCTCCCCTAATGATTAGTTTCTTTATCCCGTTTTACCATTCCCCTTATTTCATTTAAACAAAATTTGAATGTTTCCGAGCCACGTACTTGAATTGGACTAACTTAGTGTTGCAGCTTTACACTGAAAATAACCATTTATACTGATTTAATCAATCGTCTCAATCGATGTAAAAAATTTAACATACATTTTCAAATCACTTCAATAATCCTCTACTATCCTTATCACAACTAATAAGTTGACTGCAAATAAAGATGTTTTAGCTGTTGTTATTACTTAAAGAACAAAAGTTACAAAGTATACCACTCTAAAAACAGTGATACAGAGATTTGAGCTCTACAAAAAAATAAGGAACTAAAGACCAATATTATGCCGGTACGAAGTACATTTTATCATTGGTTTTAAAATTTTTGTATTGGGTTAGCTAAGTACTATGTTCAAACAAATATTACATTATAATATAAACTCTTAATTTCATAATTCCTTCCGTGGATGTTTTAAGATCGCACACAATATATATCCAAAATGCCTTATTTAATCCCTCCAGGCAGTACAAGTTACATAACTCGGACTGTGTCATTGCTCAAGACAATGGCTGCCAGGCGGTCACGTGAAGGCTATAAAATGTTTCGCCCTCCTTTCCAATATCTGAAAGTCACATTTCATTTGGAAATTTCCTATATAACCAATATAAAATCAATTTTAAAAAAAGAACATGTATATTTTGATATTGATATAAAAATCAGTAAATCATAATACTTTTGCATTCGTTAGGTATGTTTTATGTCATATTGTTAAGCCTGTGGGGTTACTCACAAACTACGGATGAGAAATTTATATCTTGACGGAAAAATAATACTTACATGAAAAGTAACAACAACAACAACAACACCAACACCAACAAGTTAACAAAAATTTGGCTCACTGTACGTATTCGAAATACAGGTATAAAAACTGGATGGTATCTCTTCAAGTCTCCAATTTAGATAAATATAGAAAAAGAAACTGTAACAAAATGTTGAAATGCTTTGAAACAAATTGTTGCAATTTGGTATATCACAGAGTAATGAACGTAATGGACATACAATTCGGGGGTCATACAATCAAGCTATACATGCCGGTATACAATCAGGTCAAGGCCATTACTGCTAGCCCTAGCATAGGGCAATTATACTCGCAAAGGTAGGAATTTATTAAACAATAGTACTAAAATAAATAAATAAATAAATAAATAAATAAGAATGTTCTTGTACATAACTATTTCACGCATGGTTTAAGAAACATGTAAATGATTGTTTTCACAATTTTTTTCATCGATATATTTAGAAAATGAGTACTCCACAAGTATTTGATTTACTGTAATTATATCTTGCGTTGAAATAGATGGTAAACCAATTACATTATTACAATTACAATTAAATACATTCTAAAATTATTTTGCTTAACGTATTTGTAAAGGTATACTAATGTTAAATATGGTTATTGAATTGAAAGATTCCTATTAATATATTTTTTAATATAAGACCAATTAATATTTTAATATATTAAATATTAATATATTTTTTATTTATTTTTTACTTACCATTTTTTATTTAGGTCTTCTATATCTTTATTAAAAAAACAAAACTAACAAATTATAGCTATAATATATCAGATACTGATCAAAAATATTTGAAACATAAAAAACAAGATTAAATTAGTTTATTTAAAGTTATTTTAGGCGAGTTTAAAATTCTTTTGGTTTAATAACCAAATTAGTTTTAAATTTATTTTTATATAAACAAATAGTAAGTATAGGACTTTATATTAAGATCTTATACATCAAAAATTAAGAAACGTGGAACGTAGATAGTCAAGTAGCAGTTGCACGGGGCCATGTATCAGAATTACACAGGAACATTTGTAGTGCAATGAGATTAGTTGTTCTCCAAGTCTTTCTTTAGGACTTTCTTTCAAGTTAAAACTAAATGTTTTGAAGAAAAATCTTGTTGTGTTTGTACCCAAATTAACTAAAAGTATTGACTGCCTCAAGAATTCAGAAGATAAAAAATATAGGAACATTGTATTATAAATGGTATTACGAGTAGATCCCTAGAGCCCAATAAAAGAAAACTTTTATGTAAACATTTTTTAACAGAGTATACATTTTGTATCCTTTCCAGAGAGATAATAATGTTAAAACATAGCATAATTTGTTCACGCTTCAAGTTATTTTAGTAATTTGAAAATAAACATAGGCTACATGTACGCTGCAATTTGAATTTCAACCAGCAACTAAAGTATTAAATGGAAGAAGAGTTGACTCATTGACTTAGTAAAGACGTCAAAACAAGATGACAGTTTCAACAGACTTTGGAGGAAGGCCAAAAAGTCCAGTAGACGGGATCAAGCTTTTTCTACTGTCAAAACAGCACTTTAAAATATTCTTGAGACTTTTAATCGAAAACTCGAAAACTTATAAGCTTTAGTTTACAGTTGCTGTAATCTATTTTATTCCTGCCATAAGACATCAATGTTGAATTTCTATAGATTTAATATGAAACATTTAAACATCGTTGAATTCAAATTTTAGTAGAATATTGTAATCAAATAGCCTCTTCATGGCAACACTCTGCTATACAGACTAATGTATGAATTAAAGAAAATAATTATACTTGCACTAAAGAAGGAACATTTTTGTTATTAAGACCGCATCCTTTGTGACTACCAGAAAATAAACCTACAATAACCCCTTCACGTCAAGTAATCAACCTAAACAGGCATATACACATTACCAGTTTTTCAAAATGTAAGCATTAATTTTTTGTGGATTTAAATTTTAACAGATAAACCATTAAACCAATGTTAAAAAGTGAAATTTTCCGCCCTTTTAACCTAAGTTGATCATAAACATAAAGCTCGACTGCACACGTTGGTGGTCTAATGGGAGATCCCATACTAATGAGAAAACTTTTAGGATACGTTTGTCGCTGCTTGACTTGGGTTTAAAACTTGGTTATTTACTAATTTAAAAAATCTGAGTATATTTTCATAAGCTCAATTTTAACTTTAACTTTTAATTTTTATTTTCATAATTTCGTATTAATGCAGTATGTGAAAAATGTAAAAATTAAGGAGGATTTTCTGATACATTTTAAATTTGGAAAAATAAAATGGTTAGTTTTTGGTTGTTTTATTTGCTCTACGGTATTTGTGCTGTCATCAAGTTTGATTGGAAACTCAAAATTTGCAAGTTGTGATTGGCAGTATAAACAGAAGAATACATGTTTTATGATCCATTGTTTTACTGACATAAAACCTCAAATTTAAATTGAGCAACAAATCAACTTCTTAAGATTATTATTATTTAATTGCTTGCGTATTGTTTTCAACAAAAAATAATAAAAAAGTAACAAAATTAAATACAGATAAAACATTGTTGTTTTGTGAAATAATTCATACCTTTGCAACTAAAACAGAAAAATGAAGGGTTGGCAAGATAAAATGTGAACGATGAAGTAGGGAAAACATAACTGCATCATTACTTCAGTCAGAAACTCACTGCTATTAATTAAATATTTATTTTATTTTATTGAGATGTGTGACCCATAAAATTGCAGAGCAAAACACCGTGGAATATCAAAAGATTAGTTTGTTGTATCTAAAAAAGGCTAAGTTTATATGTTAAAAAATTTTAAATCTTTGTCTGACTTCTATTGCAAAGCACGGGGTTCAGCAGTTAATGAGGGTAAATATAAAGAGTATATCAGCTACGTATTTAATTATTATTATTATGCATATGTTTCATTACTGTCTACCGTAACCGTCTGTTCCTGGTTAAAATAAAAAGTTTGGATTTAGAATTAAAAAAACATGTATTTACACATTTCTTTAAAATAAATTTTACACATTTATCGCTGAAAAAAGATTTAAGAAAATCTCTTTAAGGTACATTTAAAAATTTTTACCCAGGTAGATTAAATAGCGTTTGAGATCCATTTCCAGTTAAAGTAGCAAGTTTGCTCCTAGCTTAAAGTTTATTGGAAATTGAGACTTCTGCCAACTTGTTTCATGAAATCTTAGGAACTTACATGTAAAAGATTCGGTATATAAAAAATAAACGAATGTTCAATATTTTGTCGCGTTTATTCTACCTTTAAAAATGCTGTGTAAAATGTTGCCTGCAAAATATTTTAAAGGCTGAAAATTGTTTTTGGTGTTTCTCTTTATGTTTATTTTTATTGAAGTCGACCTACTCAACCAGATAGTTTTATAAATTAATTCTAAATAAAAGATTCTAATGATTAAAAGATGAAGAATATAATCATAAAAATATTTTTTTCTAATTATTTATATTATTGAAAACTATTCTTTGATTTAAAGACATTTAGAAAATTACTTAAGACATGTATGTTTTTATACTAACTATCTGTGTACGAAATTCATTGGTTATCGTTATATTAATATTATATTAGTCACAGCTTTCAAACAACTTATAAAATTCTTTATACAGTATTCTTTTAAGGGCATATGACCTCCTCAGAAAACTGTATACAAAAATTTGAACAGTATCCATTAATTCCGTAGTAAGTGTGTATATCCAATAATTATATTATATCCAATTTCAGTATATGCTGCAATATAAAAAATACTCCATTCATTGTAAATTTTCTTCTAGTATTTAATTTTAGAAGTTATTTTTGTCTTATTTTAAAAGTTTTATTAATGAACTAAATATAAGATATATTTCTTTACATACAGGCATGAACCCACGCAATAAGACAATGGATCGCCTTCTACCTTAAAGAATAAATCTATAACAAGAATTTCATTAAGTATCCGACCCGACTTAAAGACGCCCAAGGAGAGCAGATTCTCACAATATCTCTTTTAATGGACAGTTTGATTGTAAGTGGATATTTTCAGAAAACCGTGTTACAAAGTCGATTTCCTTAGTCTACTTAATGATATTCCAAGCTCATCTTATTCTTCATTATTTTCACGGATTATTTCCGATATAGCTTTTGATAGCTAGCATTTTACAATTATGCTATCCATTATATTAATTTATTCTAAATTAAATTTGTGTTTATTTATGTGTATAGTTTTCCTCATTTGTGTACAATTATATTCAGTATATGATATTTGAATAACGTAACACAACATTTGAATATACTTATCATTTAATACATCGGTTAATTATTTCATTTTATTCAATTATAATTTAAACGTGTAGTTATGAATAAATCCAAGTGTGATTATAATTAAATGGTTCGAAACTGTACCCATTTGTACCCATCGAAACTGTACCTTAACATTAATTAAGTTATTTATAGTATCTTGAGCCTAATATTTAGCGTCTTGTTTTGGTATCTTGTTTTTCGTGATTGTTGGTAGTAGTGGGGTTTTGCCGGTTCTGGCGCAGGTCAAGGCCAAGCGGTTCGAACCGGCAGGTGTGGGTTGGACGTGGCAGCTGTCCGTGGGGGCGAGGGAGGGATGGGGAGGGGAGGGAGGGTTTACAGGAGGGGATGGAGTTTCGGGAGCGCATTCGTTTGCGGGTCGTCGACGGGGAAGGTTGTAGCGGTTAGGGTTTAAGAACAAAATTGATCAGTGGCGAGGGTGGGATTCGAACCCGGCCCGCCGGCGTGAGAAGCCGGCGCCTTACCCCTGAGCCACGGAGGTAGTTGTCGGGAAGCGGTGGAAATGTGTCAGATAGTCTGTGGCGACGGCCGGCGTAAGGGTTCGCGGCTTGGCCACCAGAGTGTACTAGGGCCGCGTCTAGTTCTCACTTTATCCGACAGAGTGCAGCGCTGGGAGGCTGCACCTAGTTTACCTTATATCCGACAGAGTGTAGCTCAGTCAGAAATGTCCCGTGCACGATGAAGTAGGATTACAATTGGCAATTGTACAGGTAAATCTTGTATTGTAGCAATGAGTATAATAGTGGACGGTTGTAAAGTGTATCACTTGCAGGTGTGCAGGAAATGTCCCGTGCTGGACTAAGTGGAATTACAATTATTGGCGATTGTAAATGTGTCAGATAGTCTGTGGCGACGGCCGGCGAGAGGGTTCGCGGTTTGGCCACCAGAGTGTACTAGGGCCGCGTCTAGTTCTCACTTTATCCAACAGGGTGTAGCCCAGTCATTTTGCTGGAGAGAAATAGATAGATAGTTTAAGAAAAGTATCGTTAGCCGCAGAAGTTAATTAACTATTCAGGTGCAGGATTGCATGTAATGTTCCGTGGATAATCAAGTGGGGTTACAACTGTAATAGTAGATGGTTGTAAAGTGTATCACCTGCAGGTGTGCAAGAAACGTCCCGTGCACGATGAAGTAGGATTACAATTGCCAATTGTACAGGTAAATCCTGTATTGCAGCAGTAAGTACAATAGTAGACGGTTGTAAAGTGCATCACTTGCAGGTGTGCAGAAAATGTCGCGTGCACGACTAAGTGGAATTACAATTGACGATTGTAAATGTGTCAGATAGTCTGCGGTGACGGGCGGCGTAAGGGTTCGCGGTTTGTCCACCAGAGTGGACTAGGGCCGCGTCTAATTCTCACTTTATCCAACAGGGTGTAGCCCAGTTATTTTGCCGGAGAGAAATAGATAGATAGTTTAAGAAAAGTATCGTTAGCCGCAGAAGTTAATTAACTATTCAGGTGCAGGATTGCATGTAATGTTCCGTGGATAATCAAGTGGGGTTACAACTGTAATAGTAGACGGTTGTAAAGTGTATCACCTGCAGGTGTGCAAGAAACGTCCCGTGCACGATGAAGTAGGATTATAATTGCCAATTGTACATGTAATTCCTGTATTGCAGCAGTAAGTACAATAGTAGACGGTTGTAAAGTGCACCACTTGCAGGTGTGCAGAAAATGTCGCGTGCACGACTAAGTGGAATTACAATTGACGATTTTAAATGTGTCAGATAGTCTGCGGTGACGGGCGGCGTAAGGGTTCGCGGTTTGTCCACCAGAGTGTACTAGGGCCGCGTCTAGTTCTCACTTTATCCAACAGGGGTGTAGCACGTGTGGCTGCACCTAGTTTACCTTATATCTGACAGAGTGTAGCACTGGGTGGAAAAGGATGCAGGGGTGCCAATCTCCAGGTAAACCCCAAAATTTCCCCATGAATTCCTCAAACTTCCCCGCATTGTTACCAACTTATGCTATCCGCTACAAACATAAGAAATGAAATTATACTATAAAAATTGTGTAAAACCCAAAAATTTGACCATACAGTACATAAAATCAATGGCTAGAAGCTGTTGAAACCGTGGAGTTAGAATGTTTCTGTAAAATGTGTTTTGTGCGTAAAAGTTTCAGAGCCATGATAATACTTGTGAGGAGACACGTACTCTTTAAAAGTTAGCCAACATATGACCGCGACGGGGAAGGTTCCATAAGAGAGAGAAATAGATAGATAGTTTAAGAAAAGTATCGGTAGCCGCAGAAGTTAGTTTTAATTACTCTGTACCGGTTGGTCATCAGCCGCAGGAGTACGAGAAATGTCCCGTGGATGAGTACTATTACTTACATTGCACAGGTGGATCTTACGCTGTGTATCTAGAGTTTTGTATCAATAATGAGCTTTTAGTCGTCCTATAGTCCAAGATTATAGAGTAGAATGAAACACATATTGAAGGAGGAGCGGTCATATAAACCAGCTAATAACGTGAATAAGAATAGTCGGGCAGGATCGGCAACAGGTGTAACAAGATAGAAACGTCGATACTTTTTAGCATGTCAGTTAAGACAGTCTGTAAATTAATATCAGTAGAACAAATGTTGCAAAGGTTAGGCCTTGCACAATACAACTGGTG
Organism: Neoaliturus tenellus; assembly: GCA_030545055.2. Lineage (NCBI taxonomy): Eukaryota > Metazoa > Arthropoda > Insecta > Hemiptera > Cicadellidae > Neoaliturus > Neoaliturus tenellus. The sequence continues at coordinate 34,603,877 of CM061532.1, forward strand.
AAAACTGAAGTGTTACTTAAGCTTAGCCAATGTAGTACGCGGCCTGGAAACAGTTAAATTGTTGGAGTTAAATTGTTTCTCTAATATTAGTTTTAGGCGTAAAAGATTTTGCTGTAACGTGTGCGGAGTCAAGATAATACTGAAGGGGAGACGTGTACTGTCCAACTAGTCAGAGTGTATATGGTCGGTGGACGCAAGTGTGTCCGAATATATAGAGACTGATTAGCATATAAAGTGCTAAACGAAACTAGCAGAAATGAACGTAAGTTGAAACAAGTACAGTTGTACTATTGTGTACAGAGGTAATACTCCCTAAAACGGTGTTTACCGTATGAGATTTGGCGAACAAATGGAGAACTACGGTTAGATGGCTGATTTTATAGGGACAGCTATTGGTATAGGTTGTAGACGGCGTGCGAGGGCGTGTAAAGCTCTGACGGCAGATGTGTTGCTAATTTACGCACTTAATCTGCATATAATAGTTCCGGAAATCTCCCAAAGTAGACGCGGCAGATGTACGTTTGTCATCCACGATACACAAGTCTGTTTCATTTAATAATTTACCTTTCAAAGAATTCAACGAGAAATATATTGAAGTTGTTTTGGAATATTATTTATCCAACCCAATAAGCTGAGCCGTGCATTTTAATTTTGTCAAGTTTAGGTACATTATTTACTTAGACAGCCTTTGACCCGCAGTTATTAAACTATGACACGGTCGGTTTAGTGTTTGAAGAGTGTAGCGAACAAAAATCTTATTTCTGTTGTTATAAAAACATAATTGATTTTCTTTTTAGTAAAAAAAAAAATATATAAAAAAATCAAGTATGGTATTTTAAATCCAATGTTTGGATTCATTTTGTAATTCTTGTTGTGTTTGTAAAAGTTTTAGGCTTAAAAACTACGTATTTATTATAGGAAACAAGTATTAAAAGTTTAAGAAAACTTCACTTTAAAATTAGCTTAAACATCTAAACAAACCTGAAAATAATTTCTAGTACAACATTCTTGTATAACTTCGCTATTAAAGATTTTTATAATCTGACTGGCTATGTACCCGTTCTTAGCACGGGGTGTGTGTACAGTTTATTAAAACAAATTATATAAATGACTTCACAAATTCAATAGATCACATTCATTTGGTTTATTCCAACATATCCAGATATCAAGTTTTATACTTAATATAGTTCCCAGGTACATTTGTCAAACTCTTGTTACTTACGTTTCTCATTTGGGTAAGAAGTTATTTCCATTAATGTTTTTGTTGCAGTTTGATTTAACATTTAAATTTGTATGGCGATTTACTTTATAGTCATATGAGAATAAACTCTATCAAGAAAACTTATATTTTTTAAAAAATATTACAGATTCTTATGATATCTAATATTGAATCCTTGATTGGATGTGACGACAGCCATATACCAAATCCAATGAACCCCACTCCCGCATAACTTGTTCTACCCATGAAAGCTATCTACAGACGCATGTACAACATTAAATCTAAATTCAAAACTAATCAACGCTAAAGTTTTAAGCGACAATACTAATTGTGTAACAATATGCATAAAGTATTTTAATATCCATATTTATAACCCAGAAGTAGTTGACTTAACTCACTGTATTTAGGCTAGTCAAATGTTAAAGGGTTTAATATGAATGAGTCAGTATTTATCATTTTAAGTGTTGTCATTTTAAGTGGTGAAAATAACAAACTGTACAATTCAACTCAAAGGTAGATTCGAATACTCCCATAAGATTAACATTCAATATTTCTTTTACTGTGAGGCAGAGCCTTTTTGACGAACGATGCTTTGGAACGGCTAAAATTGTTCGAATTGCACCATTTAACAGTAATAAAAATTTCCATACCATTTTACTAAAGCCCTTGTCGTGTGAAAAGAGATTAAAGATTGGTATCATAGCACAACTTGGCTACTTTGACGTAATATAGGGCGAATCCCTAAGGTCGCTAAGGAAATTAAAGTAGCAATGAACATTCACACCACTCTAGTCTATGATATGAAAAAGAAAAAAAAATTAGACAATTAGGTAAAATCGTTATCCCATGAAAAGAGAACAAAATATTACCCATGAGCGTTACAGACACAGTGGCGGACAGAAAGAGAGAGATGGAGACAGACAGAGGTATGCTATGCATACAAAGTAAAAATAACCGAACATTTCAAGATTCTAATCAATGTACAGACAAAACAAAAATTTTATTAATAAAAATAGATTGTTGCGGGAAACTCAAGTAAAATATAACGCAAGAGAGAATGTAAGTTACTTATAATAATTATACAATAAAATAATTATACATTAAGTGATAAACAGAAAATAGAGCGAATTTTTCTTTTGCCCAGCCAATTTACCAACGTGACGACAGAGTTGTTTAGAATATGCAGATGCATCACAAGTTACTTTTTGTTGACATCCTTTGATTAAATAGGCAACATATCATGATATCGCCTATAGTAATTTGTAGTAAGTATTTATTGTAAATAGTTAATTAGATTCTTAATGAATGGTGCGGTTTTGACTCTTTTACCGATAAGATCCCCTACACCTAATAGATACTAAAAGCCCTTTTGCGATTCAAGGTTTATTTTTAGTGATTTTACATGAATAGTTTATTGGTTTGGTTGCTGCGTGGATTGCTTTATTAAAAATGTTAACAAACTAATCAGCTGCTTCGTTAGAATCAGTGCAATTAGTAATTGTATCCGAATGTTGCAAAAATAAAATATAACTATATTTTCCTTATCTATAAAAAAATTGGAGGTTTGAGAACAAGGATTTACATGTTGTGCCGTTGTCACAAGATACCAATTTTAGCCCTATACAAAACATTGAGGTAACGTTCCGCAAGCGGTGTTCTGTTATCCACAATAATACATAACTAGTATACGTGTTGCTCGAATTCGAGCACTTTATTTAAATACAGTACAAATGTTCCTTTGCTCTGAATCAATGACATCTGACCAATCCAATAATGTGAATATCTTTAATCGCCAATAACTACACGTATTTACAGCTGATTATTAACAGATGTTTCAAATGCTTTATTCAGTCCCCAATGTTATTTAAATGGAAAATTTTGTGATTTCAATGTTGGATAGCGCCTTTATTTTCAGTCCGACTCTCATCAATTTTTGGCGGAAACAACTACAGACCAAGCCCTATCCAACGACACCAAAAACTTGAAAATTGGTTGAAAAATGTAGGAGGAGTTCTCAAGACAAAAAAACCCTTAGCGTATTAAATAAGTATAGATTTGGTGTCTTCTATAACAACCAATGCATTTGGTCCCTCAACCGAGGTTCATAATACCGCTCAAAGTCATGAAAAATAGTTCCAGGTCTTGGAACGGCCTCTGATAACAACAAGGAACGTGAACGATCACAATGAAGCAATAAAAAAAAAACTTTATACCCATCCAAAGTGCTTTGCTGTACAAATTATATTTGCATACATTATTTAAATATTTGCTAGGTACATATAGTTATACCACCTTAATATTTTTATATAATACAATTTTCGCGCACTTGAAGCCGCAGTCATACGACTGTCGGCTTGATTCTCAAAAACTCAATTAGCTATAAACTTAAAACAAAAATTTTACTCAAAATTAATATACAATGTATCTGACAGCTTACTATTCATTACTTTACAAACACACTAAAAACAAAGCAACAATCATAAGCATCATCATGAGTAAAACTTACACTACAATTGGACTTTAACATATATATTTTTTAAATCACGTGAAATGAAACTTTTACTATTAAATGACGTGATACATGTATGTTATGGTATAAGAGTTGTATTATTATAATATATTAATCATACTCAAATTACTATAAAACAATGTAAGTAATAATTTTACGTATGAAAAAAATTGTGAAATTATGTTTAAATTATCGTGTATAAAAGCATAAAAATTCCTTAATACCAGTGAAACATGCTTTTATGATATTTGTAATGGTGAAACCTACTTTAAATCAAGTTAAAATCTTAAAACTGTGCCCTCATCATTAATGACATTTTATCAGTTTTTCGTCGAAACCATGTTACATACGTATTAACTGACTTGAAAGTATGTAATGTATGTGTGTCGGTGCTACAATTACGAATTTCATTTAAATTCATGATGAACACTATTATAAACTGCGATAAATAATAGTTATCATTAATAAGAAAAAATTCAACCGTTTGTCTAAAGTGAATGCGTGTATCGATAGCTCCGTTGCACCGCCGGTCGGTCATTTTTGTGCTGTTGGACGTGTTTTGTGTCTACATTTGGAATAAAAACGCTTTTAATCATTCATTGGAAATAAGACAATTGTTTTAATGTATAAATAACATTTGAAATCAATGTTTTATTTTAAATTTATTTACTGTATTTTTTTCTACACCTTCATAGCTACATTACTTTTAATCTTAACTGTGATTTTTTTCACAATCTTATTGTAGCCTAATAATTATAGGGAGCAGATTACTTTTGATTTCCACCATGTTAACATATGTTCTTTTTTCTCACAAACTATTACAGATAAATGGTTGTAATTTTTTCAATATGGACTTTAATTTCTAACCCATCTTTAGGCCAGAGGATTTTTTATGTACTTTCGTTTTGTATTGATAATGTTCTATTTATTAAATATAATAAATGGTTGATTTAAAAACATTAAAAAATTATAGGTGTTTTGTGAGTCATACTTTCGAAAACCCTCTGGTCTAAAGTGTTATGACATCCTAGTGGTGCGTGAAAAATTTCACTTTTGTAATACAAACGGTTACCAAGTTAAAGGTATATTTACGTTAGGTTAGGTAAGGTAAATATCAAATTGTATCAATTCCACTCCATGCCCACTTTTTAATTTTTGCCATAAACCCTATGAGGACAAGTCTTTAGGTTTGCCGCTATATTAGTGCTATAAGCAAATATGTGTTAAGCCTTACCTAGTGAATGTACATATCGAATTTCACCGAAATGCGTTAATAAATATGTGAGATAGAGGGTTTTGAATTCCTCATAACAAGAACAACATGAAAAATATTTGTTTTTTTTTATTTTTCTCTGTAACCTGTTAACCCAAACTAAAAATTTTAAAACAAGATTGATTTTTTAAACTCTTTTAAAATGTTTTTAGTTAAAAGAAAACAATTTTCTTTAGTTTAAAAAATTGAGATTGAAAATTGTCAAAAATTCATTTGAAACCTCATAAAACCTTGTTCCCATAACCCGATCATGCTGCTTCACGAATTTATGAAAATAGAGCTGGTCTTAAACCTCCATATCAATTTAATAAGAATTGGTGGTTTTCTTGTTATCAGTACCAGGGACACATGCATACTGATATATATTAATATGTGAAAATGAACAAATGGTGTTCACAGGTTTTTGAACTAAAATGAACCTCGCACGAACGCTGCTACCAAAATAATAGAGACCCAAATTAGACAAACATTACTAAGTTATTGCTAATAAAAATAGTTGGCTTTAATTCACTTTTGTTATAGTGTCATAGTAATCAAGCTATTAAATCTACACCAGACTCTTCGCAGATAACAGCTATCAAAAAAACTGCTTAAAATAAAACATTCCTTTATTTTTGTTTACTTTTAGATGTTATTTCGTTAAAATAGCAACCCATAAGATCAATGTTAAAAATTACGATTTTTTAAACTTAAATTTAGAGCAAATTCGATTTTTCCTGGGATTGAGGCTGTTTCTAAACTTATCTTTTGGGCCAAAACACTCTTAAATGCAAAGTTTAAGCAAAATCTATCCGCTAGATTTCAAGATCGTAGAACATACATCCCTTCAGACATTGCTCGTATTTAAAGTATAGGATTGAAACAAGATACAAGATACTTTATTTTTAAGTTCCTTTATTTTTAATCACAACATGTATGGAAATATATTTTTTCACAAGGCTAAAAGACTTGAATGCGAGGAAGAGGTTAAGATTCACGTATCACTAACGACATTTCTAAGGTTAATATATAATTATGAATATATCTAACATCAACCGAATTAAATAATTAGCTTAAATTAATGTGCTTTACTAAATCCTAAAAATAATAACAAATTAATACATTAAATAAAAAATATAGATTCTGTTTCCAAATTCTTGTATAAAACTGGAGATAAATTTAATTTGTATTAATTTTTAGAAATAGTATGATATTTAAAAAAGAAAGTCTCTTTAATAAGTTATAAAAAGTAATAATAAAAGAGAACAAGTGTTATCAAGCTTCACATCTATTTGGTTTGAATTAGCAGGCAAAAAGCGGCTTTATTTAGTGTTTGAGGAAAGTATTAAGTATATGGAGATAGTTTCAGCGACACTAGGACTGATGCTTAAGAACCACTCCTCCACCCTTCTCTTGTAGACGGCAACATTGATAGCCTTAGTATTTGTGATATTGTTTGGAAGGTGTCTGTAAAGGTGGTGGGCCAGATAAAAATAATTATGCAAATCTACTCTTAATTTTAAGTTTGGGAAAGCAATACTTAAGTTCAATTTAGTTCTGGTGCTATACTGATGGGAAGTAGTGATCAGAAAAATCATGTTTGTTTTATTTAATACAAATGAATAAGGAGTTTAGATAGAGTTGTCTGATGTTAAAAACTGGAAAATCTGAATATACTAATTGGGTAGGATATCCTTGATCTTTTTTTTAGAATTATTTTATTATAGTTCTCTGCGTGATAGCCGGTGGTTCCATCACCGAGGCAGATGCATTACCCCACGCCAGTATCCCATATTGCAATATGGACTGCTCATAAGCGTAATACACACTCCTGCAGTGATCCGTGGTCAGCACCTGTCTTAGCTGTTTTTAAGCAAAAGTCATTGTTTTTAGTTTACGTTTTAAGAATTGAATGAGGGCCTTCCATGACATCTTTTGGTGTAAAAATATTGTTAAATATTTATATGGATCCACTTGCTCCACAATGCCAAAGCTGCAATCAGCAGACCGCGGATCACCACAGAGGAATGAATTTTAAGCTCTCTTTGACCTGACCCAGAGGTCCTTTTAAAATAAATTGGAAAACACTTTGTTTTTTTTTTTATATTTATACAAAGTATATTGTGGTCAAACCAGTTCTTTATTTTAGCCAGGTCAGAGGCTGCCTGCTCAAATTCATCATCCCACATTTTCCCAAGCGACACTAGAGCTGGATCACCAGCAAAAGAAAACAATTCGCCATTAATATTTAATTTTGATTTGTTGTTTATGTATATTAGAAACAGCAAATGTCGTCCTAGGATACTTCCTATTGGCAGGAAGCGGTTACCCAACGTATGCCACAAACTGGCAAATTTATCATTTTGAAATAAATTTGGTATATACTTGGTATATTTCTAAATTTTTGTATTAAATAATAAAGAACTATTATTTGGTTAAAACAAATCTTTGCAGCAAACCAATGCACAAAATTCTAAAGTGTTTTAATCAAAAAGAAATGTTTTAAAGTAAATGTATCAAGTAAAAGATAAAAAAAAAAAATTGATAACCTAGCTATAATCGGCTAACCAGCTGATATCCTACACTTCTCATGTTTTGAGATTTAGAATCAGATTATTCTGTTCGCATGATGTTCTATTTATGCAAATTGGTTTTTAATCAAATTAATTTAAATTTAAATGTTTATAGTTTATCTAATACTATTTTAATAAAATATTTTATATTTTCTAGTTTGGATATCAAAAACTATATCTAAATATAACAATGTATTACTAATTTATATCACTATTAAGTTGACAAGCAATATCAGACGTTACATTTACTTTCAAAGATAAGAGAGTCTAGTAACTTATTATTTAGTTTCAAAATCAAAAGAGTCTGATAGTTTAGTAAAGCGAGTGTTTTGAATTGTACGAAGTCACACATTAGATTTAGTCCAGCATAGAAAAAGAGTTTTGTTGGTTTAATCTTTCTGCAAACTCGACATGACATTGACTTTCAAAGACAAACGAGTCTAGTAATATAGTATTTTACTTTCAAAGTCAAAAGAGTCTGATAGTTTAGTAAGTATTTGTACATGTTTGTGCGGGCTCGGCATTTATAATTTACTTTCAAAGTCAAAGAGTCTAGTAGCTTAGTATTTTACGTTCAAGATCTTAGTTTCTGTTAGTATTTGCACATATTTTTGCAACTCAACATGTAATTTGTGCAGACTCGATATTACCTTTACTTTCAAAGACAAGAGAGTGTAGTAACTTAGTATTTAGTTTCAAAATCAAAAGAGTCTGATAGTTTAGTAAAGCGAGTGTTTTAAGTAGTACGAAGTCACACATTAGATTTAGTTCAGCATAGAGAAAGCTGTTCGTTGGTTTAATCTTTGTGCAGACTCGACATGACATTGACTTTTAAAGACAAACGATTCTAGTAATATAGTATTTTACTTTCAAAGTCAAAAGATTCTGATGGTTTAGTTAGTATTTGTACATGTTTGTGCCGTCTCGGAATTTATAATTTACTTTAAAAGTCAAAGAGTCTAGTAGCTTAGTATTTTATTTTCAAAATCAAAGTGTCTGTTAGTATTTGAACATATTTTTGCAGCTCAACATTTTAAATTTACTTTTATAGTCAAAATAGTCTAATAACCGAGTAACTGTACATTTTTAGCAGACTATAACTTGACCATTTTAATAACTTGATATTTTTTAAAGTGCAAATATTCTGTGGGTTTAAATTGTGTGGACTCCACATTGCATTTCCTTTCAAAGTTAATACAGTCTGATAGTTTGATAAAGCAAGTGTTTTAAATTGTACGAAGTAACACATTAAATTTAGTTCAATATAGAGAAAGATGTATGAGAACTCCTCACGCAAGATCAACTATCAAAAAAACCTAGACAAAAAGAAAAAAAGAAAAAATAGAAAAACAAAATAAAACAATTGGAAAGAAAAAAAAACATAAATAAAAAACAAAAATAAATAAACTTTTTTCAAAAAATTAAAAAACAAAAGAAAAAAGAAAAATTACAAAAACAAAAAGAAAATAAAAAATACTAAAAAAGTAAATTTTGCGCGCAAAATTTACTTTTTTAGTATTTTTTATTTTCTTTTTGTTTTTGTAATTTTTCTTTTTTCTTTTGTTTTTTAATTTTTTGAAAAAAGTTTATTTATTTTTGTTTTTTATTTATGTTTTTTTTTCTTTCCAATTGTTTTATTTTGTTTTTCTATTTTTTCTTTTTTTCTTTTTGTCTAGGTTTTTTTGATAGTTGATCTTGCGTGAGGAGTTCTCATACATCTTTCTCTATATTGAACTAAATTTAATGTGTTACTTCGTACAATTTAAAACACTTGCTTTATCAAACTATCAGACTGTATTAACTTTGAAAGGAAATGCAATGTGGAGTCCACACAATTTAAACCCACAGAATATTTGCACTTTAAAAAATATCAAGTTATTAAAATGGTCAAGTTATAGTCTGCTAAAAATGTACAGTTACTCGGTTATTAGACTATTTTGACTATAAAAGTAAATTTAAAATGTTGAGCTGCAAAAATATGTTCAAATACTAACAGACACTTTGATTTTGAAAATAAAATACTAAGCTACTAGACTCTTTGACTTTTAAAGTAAATTATAAATTCCGAGACGGCACAAACATGTACAAATACTAACTAAACCATCAGAATCTTTTGACTTTGAAAGTAAAATACTATATTACTAGAATCGTTTGTCTTTAAAAGTCAATGTCATGTCGAGTCTGCACAAAGATTAAACCAACGAACAGCTTTCTCTATGCTGAACTAAATCTAATGTGTGACTTCGTACTACTTAAAACACTCGCTTTACTAAACTATCAGACTCTTTTGATTTTGAAACTAAATACTAAGTTACTACACTCTCTTGTCTTTGAAAGTAAAGGTAATATCGAGTCTGCACAAATTACATGTTGAGTTGCAAAAATATGTGCAAATACTAACAGAAACTAAGATCTTGAACGTAAAATACTAAGCTACTAGACTCTTTGACTTTGAAAGTAAATTATAAATGCCGAGCCCGCACAAACATGTACAAATACTTACTAAACTATCAGACTCTTTTGACTTTGAAAGTAAAATACTATATTACTAGACTCGTTTGTCTTTGAAAGTCAATGTCATGTCGAGTTTGCAGAAAGATTAAACCAACAAAACTCTTTTTCTATGCTGGACTAAATCTAATGTGTGACTTCGTACAATTCAAAACACTCGCTTTACTAAACTATCAGACTCTTTTGATTTTGAAACTAAATAATAAGTTACTAGACTCTCTTATCTTTGAAAGTAAATGTAACGTCTGATATTGCTTGTCAACTTAATAGTGATATAAATTAGTAATACATTGTTATATTTAGATATAGTTTTTGATATCCAAACTAGAAAATATAAAATATTTTATTAAAATAGTATTAGATAAACTATAAACATTTAAATTTAAATTAATTTGATTAAAAACCAATTTGCATAAATAGAACATCATGCGAACAGAATAATCTGATTCTAAATCTCAAAACATGAGAAGTGTAGGATATCAGCTGGTTAGCCGATTATAGCTAGGTTATCAATTTTTTTTTTTTATCTTTTACTTGATACATTTACTTTAAAACATTTCTTTTTGATTAAAACACTTTAGAATTTTGTGCATTGGTTTGCTGCAAAGATTTGTTTTAACCAAATAATAGTTCTTTATTATTTAATACAAAAATTTAGAAATATACCAAGTATATACCAAATTTATTTCAAAATGATAAATTTGCCAGTTTGTGGCATACGTTGGGTAACCGCTTCCTGCCAATAGGAAGTATCCTAGGACGACATTTGCTGTTTCTAATATACATAAACAACAAATCAAAATTAAATATTAATGGCGAATTGTTTTCTTTTGCTGGTGATCCAGCTCTAGTGTCGCTTGGGAAAATGTGGGATGATGAATTTGAGCAGGCAGCCTCTGACCTGGCTAAAATAAAGAACTGGTTTGACCACAATATACTTTGTATAAATATAAAAAAAAAACAAAGTGTTTTCCAATTTATTTTAAAAGGACCTCTGGGTCAGGTCAAAGAGAGCTTAAAATTCATTCCTCTGTGGTGATCCGCGGTCTGCTGATTGCAGCTTTGGCATTGTGGAGCAAGTGGATCCATATAAATATTTAACAATATTTTTACACCAAAAGATGTCATGGAAGGCCCTCATTCAATTCTTAAAACGTAAACTAAAAACAATGACTTTTGCTTAAAAACAGCTAAGACAGGTGCTGACCACGGATCACTGCAGGAGTGTGTATTACGCTTATGAGCAGTCCATATTGCAATATGGGATACTGGCGTGGGGTAATGCATCTGCCTCGGTGATGGAACCACCGGCTATCACGCAGAGAACTATAATAAAATAATTCTAAAAAAAAGATCAAGGATATCCTACCCAATTAGTATATTCAGATTTTCCAGTTTTTAACATCAGACAACTCTATCTAAACTCCTTATTCATTTGTATTAAATAAAACAAACATGATTTTTCTGATCACTACTTCCCATCAGTATAGCACCAGAACTAAATTGAACTTAAGTATTGCTTTCCCAAACTTAAAATTAAGAGTAGATTTGCATAATTATTTTTATCTGGCCCACCACCTTTACAGACACCTTCCAAACAATATCACAAATACTAAGGCTATCAATGTTGCCGTCTACAAGAGAAGGGTGGAGGAGTGGTTCTTAAGCATCAGTCCTAGTGTCGCTGAAACTATCTCCATATACTTAATACTTTCCTCAAACACTAAATAAAGCCGCTTTTTGCCTGCTAATTCAAACCAAATAGATGTGAAGCTTGATAACACTTGTTCTCTTTTATTATTACTTTTTATAACTTATTAAAGAGACTTTCTTTTTTAAATATCATACTATTTCTAAAAATTAATACAAATTAAATTTATCTCCAGTTTTATACAAGAATTTGGAAACAGAATCTATATTTTTTATTTAATGTATTAATTTGTTATTATTTTTAGGATTTAGTAAAGCACATTAATTTAAGCTAATTATTTAATTCGGTTGATGTTAGATATATTCATAATTATATATTAACCTTAGAAATGTCGTTAGTGATACGTGAATCTTAACCTCTTCCTCGCATTCAAGTCTTTTAGCCTTGTGAAAAAATATATTTCCATACATGTTGTGATTAAAAATAAAGGAACTTAAAAATAAAGTATCTTGTATCTTGTTTCAATCCTATACTTTAAATACGAGCAATGTCTGAAGGGATGTATGTTCTACGATCTTGAAATCTAGCGGATAGATTTTGCTTAAACTTTGCATTTAAGAGTGTTTTGGCCCAAAAGATAAGTTTAGAAACAGCCTCAATCCCAGGAAAAATCGAATTTGCTCTAAATTTAAGTTTAAAAAATCGTAATTTTTAACATTGATCTTATGGGTGCTATTTTAACGAAATAACATCTAAAAGTAAACAAAAATAAAGGAATGTTTTATTTTAAGCAGTTTTTTTGATAGCTGTTATCTGCGAAGAGTCTGGTGTAGATTTAATAGCTTGATTACTATGACACTATAACAAAAGTGAATTAAAGCCAACTATTTTTATTAGCAATAACTTAGTAATGTTTGTCTAATTTGGGTCTCTATTATTTTGGTAGCAGCGTTCGTGCGAGGTTCATTTTAGTTCAAAAACCTGTGAACACCATTTGTTCATTTTCACATATTAATATATATCAGTATGCATGTGTCCCTGGTACTGATAACAAGAAAACCACCAATTCTTATTAAATTGATATGGAGGTTTAAGACCAGCTCTATTTTCATAAATTCGTGAAGCAGCATGATCGGGTTATGGGAACAAGGTTTTATGAGGTTTCAAATGAATTTTTGACAATTTTGAATCTCAATTTTTTAAACTAAAGAAAATTGTTTTCTTTTAACTAAAAACATTTTAAAAGAGTTTAAAAAATCAATCTTGTTTTAAAATTTTTAGTTTGGGTTAACAGGTTACAGAGAAAAATAAAAATCAAATATTTTTCATGTTGTTCTTGTTATGAGGAATTCAAAACCCTCTATCTCACATATTTATTAACGCATTTCGGTGAAATTCGATATGTACATTCACTAGGTAAGGCTTAACACATATTTGCTTATAGCACTAATATAGCGGCAAACCTAAAGACTTGTCCTCATAGGGTTTATGGCAAAAATTAAAAAGTGGGCATGGAGTGGAATTGATACAATTTGATATTTACCTTACCTAACCTAACGTAAATATACCTTTAACTTGGTAACCGTTTGTATTACAAAAGTGAAATTTTTCACGCACCACTAGGATGTCATAACACTTTAGACCAGAGGGTTTTCGAAAGTATGACTCACAAAACACCTATAATTTTTAATGTTTTTAAATCAACCATTTATTATATTTAATAAATAGAACATTATCAATACAAAACGAAAGTACATAAAAAATCCTCTGGCCTAAAGATGGGTTAGAAATTAAAGTCCATATTGAAAAAATTACAACCATTTATCTGTAATAGTTTGTGAGAAAAAAGAACATATGTTAACATGGTGGAAATCAAAAGTAATCTGCTCCCTATAATTATTAGGCTACAATAAGATTGTGAAAAAAATCACAGTTAAGATTAAAAGTAATGTAGCTATGAAGGTGTAGAAAAAAATACAGTAAATAAATTTAAAATAAAACATTGATTTCAAATGTTATTTATACATTAAAACAATTGTCTTATTGCCAATGAATGATTAAAAGCGTTTTTATTCCAAATGTAGACACAAAACACGTCCAACAGCACAAAAATGACCGACCGGCGGTGCAACGGAGCTATCGATACACGCATTCACTTTAGACAAACGGTTGAATTTTTTCTTATTAATGATGGTTATTATTTATCGCAGTTTATAATAGTGTTCATCATGAATTTAAATGAAATTCGTAATTGTAGCACCGACACACATACATTACATACTTTCAAGTCAGTTAATACGTATGTAACATGGTTTCGACGAAAAACTGATAAAATGTCATTAATGATGAGGGCACAGTTTTAAGATTTTAACTTGATTTAAAGTAGGTTTCACCATTACAAATATCATAAAAGCATGTTTCACTGGTATTAAGGAATTTTTATGCTTTTATACACGATAATTTAAACATAATTTCACAATTTTTTTCATACGTAAAATTATTACTTACATTGTTTTATAGTAATTTGAGTATGATTAATATATTATAATAATACAACTCTTATACCATAACATACATGTATCACGTCATTTAATAGTAAAAGTTTCATTTCACGTGATTTAAAAAATATATATGTTAAAGTCCAATTGTAGTGTAAGTTTTACTCATGATGATGCTTATGATTGTTGCTTTGTTTTTAGTGTGTTTGTAAAGTAATGAATAGTAAGCTGTCAGATACATTGTATATTAATTTTGAGTAAAATTTTTGTTTTAAGTTTATAGCTAATTGAGTTTTTGAGAATCAAGCCGACAGTCGTATGACTGCGGCTTCAAGTGCGCGAAAATTGTATTATATAAAAATATTAAGGTGGTATAACTATATGTACCTAGCAAATATTTAAATAATGTATGCAAATATAATTTGTACAGCAAAGCACTTTGGATGGGTATAAAGTTTTTTTTTTTTATTGCTTCATTGTGATCGTTCACGTTCCTTGTTGTTATCAGAGGCCGTTCCAAGACCTGGAACTATTTTTCATGACTTTGAGCGGTATTATGAACCTCGGTTGAGGGACCAAATGCATTGGTTGTTATAGAAGACACCAAATCTATACTTATTTAATACGCTAAGGGTTTTTTTTGTCTTGAGAACTCCTCCTACATTTTTCAACCAATTTTCAAGTTTTTGGTGTCGTTGGATAGGGCTTGGTCTGTAGTTGTTTCCGCCAAAAATTGATGAGAGTCGGACTGAAAATAAAGGCGCTATCCAACATTGAAATCACAAAATTTTCCATTTAAATAACATTGGGGACTGAATAAAGCATTTGAAACATCTGTTAATAATCAGCTGTAAATACGTGTAGTTATTGGCGATTAAAGATATTCACATTATTGGATTGGTCAGATGTCATTGATTCAGAGCAAAGGAACATTTGTACTGTATTTAAATAAAGTGCTCGAATTCGAGCAACACGTATACTAGTTATGTATTATTGTGGATAACAGAACACCGCTTGCGGAACGTTGCCTCAATGTTTTGTATAGGGCTAAAATTGGTATCTTGTGACAACGGCACAACATGTAAATCCTTGTTCTCAAACCTCCAATTTTTTTATAGATAAGGAAAAGATAGTTATATTTTATTTTTGCAACATTCGGATACAATTACTAATTGCACTGATTCTAACGAAGCAGCTGATTAGTTTGTTAACATTTTTAATAAAGCAATCCACGCAGCAACCAAACCAATAAACTGTTCATGTAAAATCACTAAAAATAAACCTTGAATCGCAAAAGGGCTTTTAGTATCTATTAGGTGTAGGGGATCTTATCGGTAAAAGAGTCAAAACCGCACCATTCATTAAGAATCTAATTAACTATTTACAATAAATACTTACTACAAATTACTATAGGCGATATCATGATATGTTGCCTATTTAATCAAAGGATGTCAACAAAAAGTAACTTGTGATGCATCTGCATATTCTAAACAACTCTGTCGTCACGTTGGTAAATTGGCTGGGCAAAAGAAAAATTCGCTCTATTTTCTGTTTATCACTTAATGTATAATTATTTTATTGTATAATTATTATAAGTAACTTACATTCTCTCTTGCGTTATATTTTACTTGAGTTTCCCGCAACAATCTATTTTTATTAATAAAATTTTTGTTTTGTCTGTACATTGATTAGAATCTTGAAATGTTCGGTTATTTTTACTTTAGATGCATAGCATACCTCTGTCTGTCTCCATCTCTCTCTTTCTGTCCGCCACTGTGTCTGTAACGCTCATGGGTAATATTTTGTTCTCTTTTCATGGGATAACGATTTTACCTAATTGTCTAATTTTTTTTTCTTTTTCATATCATAGACTAGAGTGGTGTGAATGTTCATTGCTACTTTAATTGCCTTAGCGACCTTAGGGATTCGCCCTATATTACGTCAAAGTAGCCAAGTTGTGCTATGATACCAATCTTTAATCTCTTTTCACACGACAAGGGCTTTAGTAAAATGGTATGGAAATTTTTATTACTGTTAAATGGTGCAATTCGAACAATTTTAGCCGTTCCAAAGCATCGTTCGTCAAAAAGGCTCTGCCTCACAGTAAAAGAAATATTGAATGTTAATCTTATGGGAGTATTCGAATCTACCTTTGAGTTGAATTGTACAGTTTGTTATTTTCACCACTTAAAATGACAACACTTAAAATGATAAATACTGACTCATTCATATTAAACCCTTTAACTTTTGACTAGCCTAAATACAGTGAGTTAAGTCAACTACTTCTGGGTTATAAATATGGATATTAAAATACTTTATGCATATTGTTACACAATTAGTATTGTCGCTTAAAACTTTAGCGTTGATTAGTTTTGAATTTAGATTTAATGTTGTACATGCGTCTGTAGATAGCTTTCATGGGTAGAACAAGTTATGCGGGAGTGGGGTTCATTGGATTTGGTATATGGCTGTCGTCACATCCAATCAAGGATTCAATATTAGATATCATAAGAATCTGTAATATTTTTTAAAAAATATAAGTTTTCTTGATAGAGTTTATTCTCATATGACTATAAAGTAAATCGCTATACAAATTTAAATGTTAAATCAAACTGCAACAAAAACATTAATGGAAATAACTTCTTACCCAAATGAGAAACGTATGTAACAAGAGTTTGACAAATGTACCTGGGAACTATATTAAGTATAAAACTTGATATCTGGATATGTTGGAATAAACCAAATGAATGTGATCTATTGAATTTGTGAAGTCATTTATATAATTTGTTTTAATAAACTGTACACACACCCCGTGCTAAGAACGGGTACATAGCCAGTCAGATTATAAAAATCTTTAATAGCGAAGTTATACAAGAATGTTGTACTAGAAATTATTTTCAGGTTTGTTTAGATGTTTAAGCTAATTTTAAAGTGAAGTTTTCTTAAACTTTTAATACTTGTTTCCTATAATAAATACGTAGTTTTTAAGCCTAAAACTTTTACAAACACAACAAGAATTACAAAATGAATCCAAACATTGGATTTAAAATACCATACTTGATTTTTTTATATATTTTTTTTTTACTAAAAAGAAAATCAATTATGTTTTTATAACAACAGAAATAAGATTTTTGTTCGCTACACTCTTAAAACACTAAACCGACCGTGTCATAGTTTAATAACTGCGGGTCAAAGGCTGTCTAAGTAAATAATGTACCTAAACTTGACAAAATTAAAATGCACGGCTCAGCTTATTGGGTTGGATAAATAATATTCCAAAACAACTTCAATATATTTCTCGTTGAATTCTTTGAAAGGTAAATTATTAAATGAAACAGACTTGTGTATCGTGGATGACAAACGTACATCTGCCGCGTCTACTTTGGGAGATTTCCGGAACTATTATATGCAGATTAAGTGCGTAAATTAGCAACACATCTGCCGTCAGAGCTTTACACGCCCTCGCACGCCGTCTACAACCTATACCAATAGCTGTCCCTATAAAATCAGCCATCTAACCGTAGTTCTCCATTTGTTCGCCAAATCTCATACGGTAAACACCGTTTTAGGGAGTATTACCTCTGTACACAATAGTACAACTGTACTTGTTTCAACTTAGTTCATTTCTGCTAGTTTCGTTTAGCACTTTATATGCTAATCAGTCTCTATATATTCGGACACACTTGCGTCCACCGACCATATACACTCTGACTAGTTGGACAGTACACGTCTCCCCTTCAGTATTATCTTGACTCCGCACACGTTACAGCAAAATCTTTTACGCCTAAAACTAATATTAGAGAAACAATTTAACTCCAACAATTTAACTGTTTCCAGGCCGCGTACTACATTGGCTAAGCTTAAGTAACACTTCAGTTTTCACCAGTTGTATTGTGCAAGGCCTAACCTTTGCAACATTTGTTCTACTGATATTAATTTACAGACTGTCTTAACTGACATGCTAAAAAGTATCGACGTTTCTATCTTGTTACACCTGTTGCCGATCCTGCCCGACTATTCTTATTCACGTTATTAGCTGGTTTATATGACCGCTCCTCCTTCAATATGTGTTTCATTCTACTCTATAATCTTGGACTATAGGACGACTAAAAGCTCATTATTGATACAAAACTCTAGATACACAGCGTAAGATCCACCTGTGCAATCGCCAAATGTAAGTAATAGTACTCATCCACGGGACATTTCTCGTACTCCTGCGGCTGATGACCAACCGGTACAGAGTAATTAAAACTAACTTCTGCGGCTACCGATACTTTTCTTAAACTATCTATCTATTTCTCTCTCTTATGGAACCTTCCCCGTCGCGGTCATATGTTGGCTAACTTTTAAAGAGTACGTGTCTCCTCACAAGTATTATCATGGCTCTGAAACTTTTACGCACAAAACACATTTTACAGAAACATTCTAACTCCACGGTTTCAACAGCTTCTAGCCATTGATTTTATGTACTGTATGGTCAAATTTTTGGGTTTTACACAATTTTTATAGTATAATTTCATTTCTTATGTTTGTAGCGGATAGCATAAGTTGGTAACAATGCGGGGAAGTTTGAGGAATTCATGGGGAAATTTTGGGGTTTACCTGGAGATTGGCACCCCTGCATCCTTTTCCACCCAGTGCTACACTCTGTCAGATATAAGGTAAACTAGGTGCAGCCACACGTGCTACACCCCTGTTGGATAAAGTGAGAACTAGACGCGGCCCTAGTACACTCTGGTGGACAAACCGCGAACCCTTACGCCGCCCGTCACCGCAGACTATCTGACACATTTAAAATCGTCAATTGTAATTCCACTTAGTCGTGCACGCGACATTTTCTGCACACCTGCAAGTGGTGCACTTTACAACCGTCTACTATTGTACTTACTGCTGCAATACAGGAATTACATGTACAATTGGCAATTATAATCCTACTTCATCGTGCACGGGACGTTTCTTGCACACCTGCAGGTGATACACTTTACAACCGTCTACTATTACAGTTGTAACCCCACTTGATTATCCACGGAACATTACATGCAATCCTGCACCTGAATAGTTAATTAACTTCTGCGGCTAACGATACTTTTCTTAAACTATCTATCTATTTCTCTCCGGCAAAATAACTGGGCTACACCCTGTTGGATAAAGTGAGAATTAGACGCGGCCCTAGTACACTCTGGTGGACAAACCGCGAACCCTTACGCCGCCCGTCACCGCAGACTATCTGACACATTTACAATCGTCAATTGTAATTCCACTTAGTCGTGCACGCGACATTTTCTGCACACCTGCAAGTGATGCACTTTACAACCGTCTACTATTGTACTTACTGCTGCAATACAGGATTTACCTGTACAATTGGCAATTGTAATCCTACTTCATCGTGCACGGGACGTTTCTTGCACACCTGCAGGTGATACACTTTACAACCATCTACTATTACAGTTGTAACCCCACTTGATTATCCACGGAACATTACATGCAATCCTGCACCTGAATAGTTAATTAACTTCTGCGGCTAACGATACTTTTCTTAAACTATCTATCTATTTCTCTCCAGCAAAATGACTGGGCTACACCCTGTTGGATAAAGTGAGAACTAGACGCGGCCCTAGTACACTCTGGTGGCCAAACCGCGAACCCTCTCGCCGGCCGTCGCCACAGACTATCTGACACATTTACAATCGCCAATAATTGTAATTCCACTTAGTCCAGCACGGGACATTTCCTGCACACCTGCAAGTGATACACTTTACAACCGTCCACTATTATACTCATTGCTACAATACAAGATTTACCTGTACAATTGCCAATTGTAATCCTACTTCATCGTGCACGGGACATTTCTGACTGAGCTACACTCTGTCGGATATAAGGTAAACTAGGTGCAGCCTCCCAGCGCTGCACTCTGTCGGATAAAGTGAGAACTAGACGCGGCCCTAGTACACTCTGGTGGCCAAGCCGCGAACCCTTACGCCGGCCGTCGCCACAGACTATCTGACACATTTCCACCGCTTCCCGACAACTACCTCCGTGGCTCAGGGGTAAGGCGCCGGCTTCTCACGCCGGCGGGCCGGGTTCGAATCCCACCCTCGCCACTGATCAATTTTGTTCTTAAACCCTAACCGCTACAACCTTCCCCGTCGACGACCCGCAAACGAATGCGCTCCCGAAACTCCATCCCCTCCTGTAAACCCTCCCTCCCCTCCCCATCCCTCCCTCGCCCCCACGGACAGCTGCCACGTCCAACCCACACCTGCCGGTTCGAACCGCTTGGCCTTGACCTGCGCCAGAACCGGCAAAACCCCACTACTGTTGGTTGTTACAAATCAAATCAAATCAAATCAAATACCTTTATTGTCATAAGACTATAATTATAGCATTGACAACAAGTCACAATACAGAATAAAATAAATGAAAAATACTTAACATTCTAAAGTGATCGACAGAGATGATACAAAAGCATAAACATATTCATAAACTAAAAAGAAAAATCATCATTCAAGAAGTCACGCACACTGTAGTATTCTTTTTTTTAAAAGAAACTGTTTCAGGTTGATTCTAAATTTAAATGCATCTGAAACATGTTTTAGGTTGGGAGGTAATTTATTGTAAAGTGTAATTGAGGAGTAATAGGTTTGATTTTCAAAAATGGTTGTTCTATGGCGAGGAATGGTTATGGAAGATTGGTTACGGAAACTATAGCAGGAAATTTGATCTTTAAAGCGAAATTTGTCTTTGTTGTTTCCCAAAAAAGTTAGACAGTTCAAAATATACAAACCAGGAAAAGTTAAGAGATTATTTTCAGAAAAAACACCTCTACATGATTGGGACTTCTGAAAACCAAAGATCAACCTAAGTGCCTTCTTTTGTAGGCGAAAAATCTGTTTGTACCCTCTGTCTCAGCACCCCAAATGGCAACACCATAAGTCATATGAGGAAGGATCACACCATGATAAACTGACATGAGAACTTCTATGCTGGCGAAATAGGCGAGACGACGAAGAAGAAAAATACCACTACTTAATTTCCTGCACACTTTGTCAATGTGGGATGAAAATTTAAGGTCCGAATCCAAAACCAGTCCCAAGAAGTTAGATTGCCGGCAAGATTCAATCTCATTGTCCCCAATCATCATAACTGACTTGGAAAACAACCCATTTGGGAGTTTCAATTGAAAATCGATGAATTGGGTCTTATTTGTGTTGACGAGAAGATTGTTATCGCTAAACCACTGAATAAGTGTATTACATTTGACAAATGAATCTATTTCAAGTGAAGTTCGGCATTTATTGGAAACACTGAAGGAATTGTCATCAGCGAATAAACACAGATCAATTTCTGGAATACTGAGGGCAACATCATTGATGAAACACAAAAAGAGGACTGGTCCAAGGACCGATCCTTGGGGCACCCCAGATCGAACTTCGATTTCCTCAGACTGGTGCTTGCAAATACAGCCGTCTTTATCAGTAAAAGATATTTCCACTGACTGTTTTCTACCAATGAGATAAGATGACACCCAATCCATTGATTTCCCTCTAATACCAATTAGATGGAGTTTTTGCAAAAGCAGATTATGGTCAACCATATCAAAAGCCTTGCTTAAGAGTCATCTTCACCCCTGAGCCAGTAGCCCATTGTTGCGCAGTCGGCAATGTTAATCATACGGCTTTTAATGCAAAACATGGTATTTGATTCCCCTGTTTCGGACGCCGTTTTTCAACCGATTTTCTTTAAACTTGGTAAGTGTTTAGTTGAATAGTTATATTAGGTCCCTCATACCTCGAAATTTTGAAAAATCAACAAATATTACTCTCTGTGACGTCACAAAGTAACTCGATTTTCCTTAGTAATACTTCAAAATTTAGTAAAATTTTCAAAATTTCGAGGTATGAGGGACCTAATATAACTATTCAACTAAACACTTACCAAGTTTAAAGAAAATCGGTTGAAAAACGGCGTCCGAAACAGGGGAATCAAATACCATGTTTTGCATTAAAAACCGTATGATTAACATTGCCGACTGCGCAACAATGGGCTACTGGACCAGGGGTGAAGATGACTCTTAAGTCCAGGAAAATTCCGAAAACACTTTCTTTGTTGTCAAGAGCTTTAGAAACATTGGAGATGAAACTATACATAGCGTCTACAGTTGAAAATCCTTTCCTGAAACCGAATTGGTTTTGAAACAAGACGTCATTAGAGCTTAAAAATGTATTCAAGCGATTTAAGAAGATCTTTTCAAGAATTTTAGAAAATGTTGAACTTAAAGAAATGGGTCTATAATTATCTTTGATAACTGGATCTCCCTTTTTCAATAAAGGTTTCACAACTGCTGATTTCAGAACAGAAGGGAATGAACCCTGTTCAAAAGTCAAATTGACAAGAAATGACAACGGATAAGCAATTGACTCAGATATTTCCTTTATTATTCTAGAAGAAAAGCCATCTTTACCAGTGGAGTTACTGGATTTGAGTGAGTTTATAACACTGATGACTTCATTAGTGGTTGTTGGGTACAAGTAAAGAGAAGAAGTGGTACATGGAATTTCACTAAGATGAGTAGAAGCTATAGGAGTCTTATCAAAATTACCCACACTGGAAAAAAAAGTGTTGAAGGAGTCTGCTATAATATCAGGGTTATTTGTTAGCTGTCCATCTTTCATGAGTGTGAAATTTCTGTGAGATGATGATGATTTATCAGGAACCATTTCTTTAATGATATCCCAAACCGCTCTTGTTCTATTGTCCGATCTATCCAAATGATTCAAGACCTTTTTAGCTTTTGCCAACTTGACTTCTGACCTGTATTTCTTTTTTAGATCTAGATACGATTTCCTCATTGGATGCGATGATTGAAAATCTTTCGTTACATAATGAAGGCGAAGGAGATTTTCCCTAAGTTCAAGAAGTGCAGAATCAAACTTAACTTTAGTGAATGATCTCTTCCCATGAACTCTCACTTTCTTGAAAGGAAATGCCAACTCAAAATAAAAGGTAATGGTGGACAGAAAACTATCAAATTTACAACAAACAAATATTAAAACCATAACTTTAAATCCCTGCCTGTTAGTTTAATAAGACATTAGTCTTCAGAATCATTATCCGTTGGTCCCTAAATTTTCTGAGAAATTAGAGTTTGTAATAAATAATTATTAGCTTTAAAAATATCCTGGTGTATAAGTAATTTGAAGATTATATTAGTGTAAAAGATTAACTAAGTAAACGATATCCGTCTTTGTTATAGAGATCAATAGTGCTTTTAATTGTGTTTCAATAAAAAAAGTAGCACTAATAAAATATTCCACAGCAAATTTAACATTTTATCCCAACAGTATCCCGATTGAAGTATTTTAAGAAAGAATTTTACATTCAGCTATCTATGAGGACGGTCTGAAATTAACAACATTAAATCTTTATCATACTAACACACCTATAGGGAATAACATAAATAATCATTTGTTTATTAAAAAAATATAACGGGCATTTTCTGCATCGTCGTTGAACTTCATTTTTCATAATTTACATTATGTTGCTAAGACCTATCTGACATATAGGATCGAAGGGAATCCTTGATTGCCAGAGAAGCATCGTTGCAATCAACTGTCTATGTATCCAATACAATCAGGTCTGTGTAGTCATGGTCTCCTCCATATCCGCCACCCGAACACTGAAGCGGTATCCGATTGAGGGGACAAATCCAACAATGTTGCTTTTGTGTGTGTGTGTGTGTGTGTGTGTGTGTGTGTGTGTGGGGGGTGGGGGTGTTCTATTAATACTGCTGAACTGTACCTATCAACACTTTTACGTACTTCATATATTGTTAAAATTATGTCCTTGTCCCTGGTTTATAATAATGTAAATCAGTTCAGCTATGTTAAAGTAGATATAGCTAAGCACATAAAAAAGAAAATCAAAAATGAAATCCTAGTGGATATTTCTTTACAAATAATTATCTTTATTTACGACAGTTGCAATAGGTGCCAACTGATAACACAAGCATCATCATAAGAATATATATAGATGCACAATAAACTCTTAAAGATACAGGAGTCACATTAACATACAGACTAGACCAACAAGAGCTCAACATTTGACGAAAGTAATTATTTAATAGAAATTAGGCAATTAACACATTACGCGATTGTTCCATTTCGATTTTTGTTTCAGCTACCTTATTTAGTCATGTCGTTTCCCTGACTATTTGAGAAAGCGAAATGAGTATTGAAAACCTTTAAAATAATTTTGAAAACAACTACACTGAGTACAAATGCGATATCTTGAAGATACATGAAAGGCAAAATCTTGAAAATTATTGATAAGTGACTCTTTTCTGTTCAGCAATAGAAAAAACCTTGGTCTCAAGACCACTGGACATCTTGGCTGGACTCCAAACTCCATTCAAACTGTCATGTTGCTTTAGCTTCTATAGTTTTGTTGTATTTGTTAAATCAACAACTGAAAAGTATTAAGTTCTCTCCACCCACATATAATTTGTACAATGTTTCTGTTTTGAATTATATTTTATTTTAGGGAAAATTTCTGTTCTAGTCGTTTCACTTATGGTTGAATAAATGACATATCTAATGATACTTTGCAATAAATATAATATTTTCGTTAACGTATTCTAAGATTAGCCATGGAAGTCTGAGTGTTTCAGCACTTGTCTAAAACAACTTACGTTTGCGTTTATTATGTGTATGTTTACAGTGTAATACAACCTTAGGAAGGTTTGCGGTTTTAAAAAATACTAAACAGTTAGTTCAATAAAAATGTTATGACATGCTATGAAAAGTTCTTTCTAATTCCTACAAAGGTGGTTCCTAGACCCTTTTTCTGTATCTCTTCCACCCATTCATTAACCGTCAAAAATAATTACCAAGATAAGATAATAATGGTTGTAACCAACTGATTAAATCAATATAATAATATAAATACTTGAAGTAAATAGGTAATTTCAAAATTAAAAACGAAACCGAGTTGATTGATAGAATCTTTTATGTATAAAATCGATAGAGAATGTAGAGGATTCGATAGATAATGTTCATCGATAAAGGAAAATATTATGTAAAAAAATTAGATAGAACAATATTTAAAAAACACGGGTGGTTCTAAATTTGGCAGATCATCAAAATTGATATTTAAACAGTTATTTTTGAAACATGGTTTACTAATAATCTGCCTTTGATCTTGTAAATAACTTTTATATTTAGATCTATAATTTAAATTTCGATTTAATATTTAAGACATTATACACTGAAAATAAGACACATTATGTTGGGTTTTACGAGTATTTAATCCAATTATTAATATCAGTGTGGTATTGGATAAACAGATCATTATATAAGCTCAGTTTAAACTCCACATTGTTCACTGGAAGTCATTAATCATAAATAATCTTATTCATAACTCCCATCATACGTTCAATTAGTGAGTAATTAACTCATTCATTAATACTCAGGATTTGGAATATGTTTTAATAATACAAATATTATTAGTACTACCCCTCACAATATTTTTAAGTGTCATAAAACCATTAGTACCAGGTTAACCGAGCCTTGCTCGTTGGTTTTGATTCAATTTTAATATTTTCACCAACAACCAACTATACTTCTTCACAGTTAACAACTGTTTCAAAAGGTCTGATTAACATTAATGTTCCTTTATTTTTGTTTACATTTAGTTGTTATTTCGTTACCAAAATAGCAATCCATAAGACCAATGTTAAAAATTATAATTTTTAAACTTAAATTTAGATCAAATTTGATTTTTCCTGGGATTGAGACTGTTTCTAAACTTATTTTTGGGCCGAAACACTCTTTAATGCAAAGTTTAAGCAAAACCTAACAGCTAGGTTTCGAGATCGCGGAACACACATCCCTTCAGAGATTCCTCGTATTATAGTATAGGATTTAGAAGGTTTTACAATTTAATGTTAACCTGCTTAACTTAATGGGATAAAGTTAAAAAAATATACTCTTTTAATTCTAATGGTGTTTTTATAACAATCAAATTCATTAAAACATTTCGAAGATTGTCTGTAGCAATGCATTTATTACTCTTAAAATTTACTCTCAAAATCTTTGGGTAGATTTCTTTTAAAATTTGGGTTAAGATTACATTGGTCCCAAAATAAGCCTATAAAAGCTTTCCACACAACAAAATGAATCTTTAGATTTATAAAGAGTTTTAAAATTTCAATTTGTCTTATGGGTTGGCATTTTGGTAGCGAAATACGAAATTTCGAAATTATTTATAATACGACAACGATGATTGTCTATTTACCAGCAAGGTCAAAAATATATTATTTTATGTAATATTACAAAATAATTGATTATTGCCACGAAAAGTATAGTTTATAACACGATCCCAAAGTTGATTTTAAATTCTTGAAAATTTAACTACTTTAATACCTTTATTGAAATGGCGACCTAACTCAATAGGTAGTTTAAAGCCAAGTATGAATGAGGGATGAGTGTAGGATGATTGTGGCGCGATCCGATCTTGTAGTCTTGTTACTGACTAAGGCTGACATTCTCCTTAGACAGGACTGTTAATTCATAGCCCAATAGCCAATGGTATCTAGGGACCTTCAGTTTAACGTGGGATCCGAACCACAATTTCAACCTCCCATTTTATACGAATTGGTCTAATTATGAGGATGGTACTTATGGATGAACTAGTATTCACTAGTGCGGACATTAATCCCCACCAGGAAATATCGCATCCACAAGCCATCGCTCATAACTATCCACAATTCGTGACCTCCAAGTAGCTGGATTACAGGACGTCGCCACCGTCCCAGTCTCAATCTACTATTGTATATAACAGTACTCCGATTGAAACCGAGGATGAATCATACTACCCGTGATATGTAAAAAAGTATCACTTTAGATGAGTGGTAAAAGTAAACGTATACAAATAATTTATTCATTTAGTACATGCCTAAAGGCACATTAATACATTTAAAGAATGACAGAAGGAAGTAGGAAGTCGTAGGAGAAATAATTAACAATTTACGAATTTTACTTCAGTCGTATCTAAGGCACGTTTCTTCCTCTGATATTTACGACTTGGTTTAAGAAGCAACGTCTCTGTGACTTTTCCAATTGTAAGTAATTACTTTTTCCTACCACTGCATGGAAATAATCACATTGCCACAGCTGTAATCCTACGCAAAACAGTTCATTTCCGTTTTCCGGTCCTTTTCCGCTCTAGAGCGGTAATGGAACATTGGCGCACGCTAAATCAAGGTTATTTTAAATCTACAATAGGTTAGAACGGTAAAGAAGGTGACGTCACAACACAGACTAGTTTCTATTGGTCAGAAACCACATGACAATCCCCATAATTATTACAAATTAATTGTAGTTGCTTTGCTCTGAATCAGCTGATTTCACGGTCAGTATTTTGATAATATTAACTTCCGGTTACACATCTATGCAGGTGATTACGATTTATTACAGTTATTAAGTTAATGAAATAATGAAGTTAAATTTAAAGTTGATATAATTGTGTACGTTTATTAAATACATTTAATCGGTTGTAATTATGGTGGTAGGAAAAATATTGTGTGTATTACGAGCACAAATAGTCATTGCCGCTCTCGAAATGTTTGGCCGCACTCAGCTGACGCTTCGGGCGGCCAACTACATTCTCGAGCGGCAATGACGTTATTTGCGCTCTTAATACACAAATAGCTATTCTTATTTTGCTTTTAATTCAAAAGGAAAACATAATTTAGTTCTAGATAGTATTGTCCTTAAATCGGGCACTACAACGAAACGATAATGTTGTAAAAAGATTACATTTGTATAGCAGATTAAAAACAATGAAGTGGGCTTAGAGGATTTTGAATTGAGTTAAAACTCATTTATAAAGATTTATTTTAGTATTATTTTTTAATTTATGGATTTAAATTACAATATTTATCCTAGTGTCCGGTATGGTTTTTATCAAGGATTATTATTTTTCAAAATAGACCTCACTTGTAAATAAATATTTTTAATGATTAATTATGTAAAAGTATTAAACAATTTTTTTTATCTAGGTCACACTCTTAAAAACCGAATTTGTTACGCATTTCAATAATAATTAATTAAAAAAAGTGAAAATGGGATCTATAACAATGGTAGGCCTATTTTTAGATTCATTGTTAAGTAATTGTGTCAAACTAATGCTTAATAAATTAAAAGCTGTCTTGCAGATTAAAAAAAGCCTTTTCACTTATAATACTATTAAAAATACTGCTAAAAGTTAATACATTATTTATTAAATAATATTTTATTACAAAAAAAATCGTTCGTTAATTGTATTTTTTATATAAAATGTTTGAGTTGGATATAATAATCCAAACACAGTGTGATAGGTACATAATGCATTAATATAGACTTATGGAATTATAGTTTAGCTCAGACAGTTTGGAACATTCTATATTTCTCGTTAAAACTATACGAAGGTGTTAATTTTGTATTCAGTAGTAGGCTATGCTTTTCTTTTGCTTTCATTGAAAGTGTTATATATATTTTATAAAGCAAACATTGTATTTTAACACTAAAAAAATACTATTAAAATTGTTTAGGAACAAAATATTTCTTAAAATTTGATTGCTTTCTTAACCATAAAATTTCAACTATCATAACGTAAAAGGTTAAGGCATTTATTGTAATGTTTTAGAAACGGAAAAAGTTATAGCCCTAGTAATACAATACTTTGAAGAAAAATTCACGTAGATAAACCTAAGAAGTTTGTAATAAGATATGAAATATTCAACGTTGAAAATATCAGAATATATTTCCATGTTGATCTTCAAAATAATGAAAAAGTAAACCTTCCCCCCCCACATATTACCGGGTGTTAAATGAAATACGATCACGTTGTGTTTCCCTTGTTGTCCAATACCGTGTTTGCATTATTTAAAGGTTTTTTTGGTCACAAACGCTTTCACTGCCAAAATGTCTATAATATTTTATGAAACAAATTCAAAAGGGGGGTTTTGGCACGCTATTATGGGCCGAACCATGGAGTCAGTTTTTACATAACGTTAAATTTATATTTTAAAAATTCATACAAAATTATTACATGTTTAAAAGACCCGAATTAGACGTGAAATAAGACAATAAAAAATTATTAAAATACTAAAAATTCGATGATATATTTAGTTACAATGAAATGTAACAATAAAAATGAACTTCGATATTAGAATATTTGAAAAGAACATAAAAATAGTCTTCAATTGTAAATAGATGAAGAAATATTTTTACGTGCAACTTCTGTTATTTAACACATATATTTCTATATTTGCCACAAAACTCTGGATATAGATGGTTTGTAAAACTATCCACTTAATAAGATTCTTTTGCTATTGTCTAATGATTTGCGCTAACATAAAGGAATTACAATCAATATACATCGAAGGAGGGAAGAGTACATTATTGAGTAGAATCTGTACTTATTATTTTATTTTTAAAAATTTATTTATAGATTACACTAATTAAACGTGTTCCAATATTGGCTTATTGTTTAGCTAAGTAATAGTAATTTTAGATCATCAGATTCAATTAGACGGATGGATTTTGAGATTGGCGATATGATCTTGCATTATCCAGTACATGATCCTTTGGATGAATAATGCAATCCGGTGGTTGAACCCGTATAGATGATAGATGGCCTGTGTACCCGCCATCGATGATTTTTATCAATTTTTTTATTTTTATTTTTTGTATCGATGAATTGTCGTTGTGCTATGTACCATGAAAAGGGCAATTACTTAAATCTTACACAAAGAAAATTATTGAAATAGTAATAAACAAACAATTATCCTGTAAATCCAACAATTCGTATAACTTTTAAACATATAAAAAAATTAATCTGTAATAAATATCTGAAATGTTTTTAAATGTAGAATTTTAAATGAGTTAACACAATATTAAATATTTGTTGGTTCATTATGTTGCATTCAACTTTTAAGTCTTAAGTTCTCTATTGTAAAACAACTGAATTTATAACGAGAACAATAAAGGCTGAAGCAAATAAATGACTGTGGGATACAAAAGACAGTGATAACTCTTGCAGTCACGTTTGTCCCAGTTTTAACTTCCAAGTCAAAACAGATTTCTGTTCCAAGAACCCGTCATCATTTGAATGATAACAAGAAAGATGGCTCAGTGTATTGGCAACACTGGTGTCAGTTATTTCCTGCGCCGAAGTTGGCACTCTTGAAGCTTGTCTACCATTCTTCAAATTAAACTTTGACTTTGGAATTCTGCCTGAAATAAACTTTAGGTACTTACTGTGTGATACATTGAGCTAATTAATTGTGATACTCACTTCAATCTGTGTTAAACCATTTCATGTTCACATTTCATGTATTGTTTTTCAATATTGGAAAAAGAAAAATTTCTCTGTTGGCTGTTGAAAAATATTTTGTTGCAAAATATCAATCAACTTAAAGATTCATTTTAACTTAAAGATACCTACAAATGCTGAAGGTAGGGGCTTGCATTAGTATGCCATAATCTATAGAAAAATCTATTATTTTCGATCAAATATTACAATATTTTGTATTGTAAGTTAATTAAGTTAAATTAATAAATATTTTATTGCAATTTATTTTTACCTACAAAAGGCACAAATGTTTTGGTTTTAAGATGATTAACAGTTTTAGATTTTATTATTAGGAAAGTATAAGGATATACCTGAACCAAAAACAATTAAAGAAACTAAACTATAAATAAACTGTAACAAGAAAATAAACCTGTATCCGCTTAGTTAATTAAAACTAGATTGGAAACAAATCCAAAGGAGCTCAGTAACAGAGGTGAATAAATCCTCCTTTCACAATCCATCCAGAAATATCCACCACTTTCAATCAAACTTGTACATCGAACTAATACGGCCTACAACGAGTAGTCCTTTGTAGAATTTCGTTTGTGATTATGCCGGGAGTCCCAGACCACCCGTACACTCATTAAAAGAGTTAAATTATTTTTTTTTTACAAACCGGTTACGTTCTATTGATTAGTACTATTTTCAATGTACAGGATATACCAGAAGTAAAGTATCCAAAATGGAAGTCGCAAATTTAAATACAAATCGCCCACGTATTATGACATTTTTTTATTCTACACGTAATTTTTAGACAAATTTACAGTTTAATTGGTAACCCTAATCCTAAAATTTAAGGAGATAGAATGGCGGTAAAAATTCGATTTTTTATAGAAATAACATGGGAACATTTTGGCATCGATTACCTCTCAACATTAAACGTTAAACAGAACAGTCTAAGCATGAAAATAGCTAAGAACCTCATTAAAAATAATATTACATCATAAAGTATCGATTATCACGTAATTAGTTTTACAGTACTATTCCAATAACGCCGATATATTGTAATTTTTTTGGTGTTATAAAATTATTGATTATAAAACCAATAACTTCTGATGATAAAATATTTGAAATGAGATTCCAAGACATTTTTATGATAGGACACGTTTGTTTAAGTAAAAAATTTTAGAGGATAATGGATTTGAAAATTTGTTTCATGTTATTCTTATGGGGAAAATCTGAATTTCAACCTCCATTATCTCCTAAACCGTTAGGATTATGGGTACAACATATTGTAAAGTTAAACTAGTGTAAGTAGAATCCAAAAATGACGTATAAAGTGGGGGTTTTATTTCAAATTAGTGACTTCCGCTCAAGAAGGGTGACTTCTGGTACACCCTGTTGATTGAAATTACTATCAATCGATAGAGCTTAACAGGTTTACCTATAATGGCACAATAGATTTTTGTTGAAAAATTACCTCTGTAAATTATAAGAATGATGTACGGGTGGTTTGGAACACTCGGTATATCACTATAAGTCCTGAACACTCTTATTGGTGGGTGCACCGATTAGCTTTTCCATTTAAAATGGGAGTTTTTAAGTGGAACAGCCGATCGAGGCAGCCACCAATAAGCCTGTCCAGGACATAGTAAGATTTCAACTTGAATTGCAATATAAACAGGTAGTAATGTGTATTTTACGAGTTCCTAGATATTGAGTCATATGATATTGAGACATAATTTAATTAAAAAAAGTTTTTTTATTATAAAGAGGAATATAAAAAAATATTGACTGATTTTAAACTTTAGTTATTACGTCAATAGCCATTTTAAGTACAATTTTATTTGGAAAAATATGTTTGTTTTAATTTTGGAAAAAAATCTTTGCGAACGTAAAATCTCAATATGTTTATAGTTTTATTAAAAATACATTTCAAAACAGAAACAGTGAACTTGGGAGGTTAAGATACAAACACTAACAATTGGATAAAATATTATCAAAGTAATTACATTATATATTTTTTATTTTATTTATTTAATTTTAATTTTTATTATTTTTTTGTGGTAATGGTGATAATAATTTTCTAAGTAAAGTGAGGACAAGTATCGTCTGAAATGTTTAAAAGTATTTTTAAACAGTTGAATAACAAATATTTTTATTACAAATTGAAAAGAGATAATAAGTTTGTCAAGGATTATAAACTAGTTTTAAAATGTATTTAATAAATCATCATTTCATACCCCAAATGGACTATAATTGTAAAGTAAATCAATAATAATTAGCTGATATTTTATTCCAAACTGAAATTAGAGGGAGAATGTGAAATCGTAATGCTCAGTTCGACCAGAATGATAAAACTGCAATTGATAATTTGCAGCATAGCTAATTGAGTTAGGGATACATTACTGTCCAGCTTATTTATGCTTTGGCATTCTTCAATAATATAATAATTAGAACTAACTTAACCGCATTTATATTATTTTTATTCAGAAAATAATTTGCTACTTTACTAAGAATAATGCACTAGAGTCCTTCGTTACGTACTTCTTCTAGAAAGGTACTTAAACAATTATTCCCAACTCCAATAGCCTTGGATTATTTAGTAGGTAAACAGACCTTTTCTTTGGCAATATTAGTTTAATCCCTTTCAAATTTAAAATAATATTACGAAATATTGCAATGTTCATAAAAGTAGTTAAATCTTTCCTATTTGTGTATGCATTGCAAGCTATCAAAAGTTTCAAGCATTAACTTTTGTTTGAACATAATTTTGTGCTATGACATTTCCAGAGTCATGTAACTTGATGGGAAGCTTTGTGCAGCTCTGATTTAGCAGAGTTATTCCAGTTAACGATGATTGCGTCAGTACCATAGTGCTGGCCAAGTATGATGCATCCACGCTATTGTTCCCTGCTGCATCGTCAACATTTAGCGATCCTGGCAAAACTCCATAAGTCTTTAGCTTTGGCCGCTGTCCGATCTATCTCCCACATTTCTTTTACTACACTTACGAATTATTGACAAACATTCGACTGAACATTTGCAATTTTTGTGAAGAAATGAATTACTTTTTGAAGCAGCATTTTTATCATAATTTAAAGCATCAACGACGATTTGACTTTTAAGAATTTTGGCACATTTATGTGAAGTTGGAATGCAAAATAGACAATACCAAATTGGCAAATGGTAAATGTAAAAGGTACCTACAGACTAAAACCTAATATCCTAATACCTACTATCCCAAAACCTAATACTTTTTATAAGATTTGTTTTAGTATTCTAGGCATTAGTCAAATTCCATTGCCCTGAAATTTGTTTCCGAGCCATAAAACAATGTTATTAACAACTTGTGTGATTTAAATGATTTTAATAATTTTTAAATCATATTATTTTAACAGAAAAAACCATGATTTGATATATTACTAAAATATAAAGCGTGGAGAGTCATTGTGCTCCAACTATGACGTCAAAAATTGATTGTTGAATGGCTTATGTATGCTCTCATCGGA
This sequence comes from Neoaliturus tenellus, assembly GCA_030545055.2. Classification (NCBI taxonomy): domain Eukaryota; kingdom Metazoa; phylum Arthropoda; class Insecta; order Hemiptera; family Cicadellidae; genus Neoaliturus; species Neoaliturus tenellus. The sequence goes on from CM061532.1 coordinate 34,637,934, forward strand.
GGATGTGTAAGTTTATTAATTTATTACATAACTAACATAATTCGAAATTAATGATAAAAAATGTAGTGTACTTAATACTGTGACATTGCCACTCAAAGTGCATGGTGAAGTAAAAGGCCCAGAACTTCATCGAAGCAAACGTTAAGTCTTGTTAAAAAATATTTTAAAATATTTATTAAAAATACCTTCCATATTCCTTCCACCAAAGTAAATTTCAATGATTTTTTTCTGTTAAATCATTAAACAGCAAGTCCGTAAAATGTTGGAGAATTTATTGAGAAACGCCACTGGGCGGCCTAGTATATGTTTTACAGTGGGGGATCGTAAAGGCCACAGTTTATACCGACGCAGGGTGCACTATGTGATGTAGTTCTTGGGTACTCCCTGGCGATCTTAAAAACTTATTGAACAAAACGTAAAATCTTCCGTTTGCAGATTATATGGTAGGAAATATGTGCTATACGTGTTTTTAAAATAACCTCAAACATTTTTAGTCTATATAAAATACAAACAGTAGTAAAGTTTTTTTATACATCCATGACAAAGTTTCTGAAAAATTTCATTTAATTAATTGAGACCTCAGAACCCATAACTGATACGAAGAACACCCTTTGATATTGAGAAGGTCCAGTGGAGAGTTTGATAGTTACTGCAATTTGTTAGTTAGTTGCGAATTAAAATCAACAGAATAAGGCAAAGGTAATAAAATCATTTCACTTGGTAGAAATGTTTGCTTGTTCATTCTCAAGATGATTACTCTTCAGGGTATTACTGGAAGCTTTCAGGCTCTTGATGGACTTAAGTCAAGAGGTTTTAGGCCACCAAGGTGACTTAAGAGGCTTTTCGTGGAGTGTTTTCATTACGAGTTACAGTAACGTTGGTCGTTTCATTTTTTACTTTATTTTTTTTATTTAACCATCCAAAATTAATTTAGAACTAATGTTCCGATTATGTTTTTACGTTAATTCATATCCCTGATAATAAGTTAAAATCAATTCTGTACCACCCTAGTAACAATAACAAGGGATATTCCACGCACATAACAATTCTGGTAATTATTTAAATATTTAAATTAATAATTCATATTATTAAGAAATGAAATTATTCATATAAAATATAGTCAATCTGTATTATTGATTGATGTTTAAAAAGGAATTGGAAGAATCAGATTTTGTGCCTTTATGAGTAATTACAGCCATTATAAATCTAGTAGACATTTCCTGTTCATTGTTAGCCAATAGTCATAGTCAGTTTTAATATAAAATATGGGCATCGAGACAAAAACTGCTATTAGCTAAAACTACGTTTTTTACATCAATGCATTTTTAAAATAAAGGGTTTCTTCATAAATTTAATCGTTGAATACATTATGATTAACAATGACTATGATATATAAGAATGTATGAATTAATTAAAAACTAAAATAATTTATAACTCTTAAATTTTTATTTAGTAAAAACATTGTTCTTAGGAAACAGTGAATTGAATCGGGGTTACCTTTGTGACTGCTCCGAAGCTGTGAAAAAATATTGATGACCACAATAATATCTCAGTTGAAATTATATTAAATTTAAGAGAACAAAAGAATTTGTCGAATACAGCACGTAGTACAAAGGAGATGTATCAAAATCCGAAACTACCTTAACATCCACTATTTTCAATTTGTTGGAAAGATAACTTATTTCTAGAAGGAACGGTTCTACACATAACGCACTACCCCGCATTTATTTTCTCAATTAAAAATTTATATAGTCGTCTGCCACTGCCTTAAAAACTTCAGCAAAAACTCTAATTAATTTTACAGATAATACCAATTGCATTAAAACTAATCTCTCATAGTCCTTCGGAGAAACTCCAACATGGTTGTATTTCTCCTTTTATTGAACACTAGTCAACTTGTTGCTCGAAATAGAGCTATTTATTTTGATACAATACAAAAGTAACATTTAGTTGTAAATCCACGGCATCCGACTAATCCAATATTGTGAATATCAGTAATCACAATAAAACCACACGAATTTACTTCTGTACATTAACAGATGTTTAAAATGTTCAACCCGAACCCAATGTTATTCTAATGGTAAAATTTCAAATTTAACTTGTGTATAGCGCCCTTATCTTATGTCCGATTTTCATAAATTCTTTTGGAAACAAGTATAGACCAAGCCCTGTCGAACGACACCAAAAACTCGAATATCGGTTGAAAATTGTAGGAGGAGTTCTCAACACAAAAAAACCCCCCTTGGCATATTAAATAAGAATAGATAATCTGACACGTATTTTCTGTTTAAAGAAGACGTTTCAAAACTCCAAAACTCTCTACTATTAGTGCGAATATGACCTTGTTATGCTAATGCACTGGATGGTTCTCGGTCAGAATCGATTGCCCTACTTTAAACATGTGGAGGACCACGCCCACAGAGTTTTCATTCTTCCAGAAACCCTTGCCGATCTATATTTGGCTGTACTTTTGTTCATAGTGACCCATATTTTCCTATATTGTATGTCAATAACTCACTATGAAACAGCGACTTTAATTTTTTTCATCTAAATTCATTAGAAACCAATGTTACAAAAGCAAAATAAAATAACAGTTGCAGTTGTAGTATTTAAATTTAAGTGATTTGTATCATTGTTAAATACTAGTTTAAACTTGTTCAAAAGAGTTATAACTTTAATAATTTGTATAATTGTCTTACTACACCTAATATTGTTTACCGTTTTTACAGTCAGACAAGTTTACCACTGTGGCGAAAAAGTTTGTATTAAAATAAATATACAAAATAATATTTTTAACGCATAAGGCAAAGCTAAGAGCCATGAAATAGGTTTTCTTATATAATTTGTGAGCTATACTTTTTAACACGCTGAAATAAACCATTTTTAAATATTCAATAGTTAATCATACAACAAAAAATCCGTTTTTGAATGCAAGAAACCATCTAGTTATTTTTTATATTTAACTGAAACAAATAGTTACATTGTTGTAGTCATCTGTTATAGTGCATAAACATTAATTCCTGTGATAGCAAAAATTGAAACTTGGCAGGAAAATACATAAAACAGGAAAAACTTGATAGGAAAGAACTTGACAGGGGTAGGAAAGTATTGTGATAAAAAGAAAAGAATAATGGTGCAGAATGGAAAACAGGTAGCGCGAAAAAAAGTGCTTAAGCCAGAAATCAAATTATGACTTGTTTCTATAAAACTGTTTTTTTTTTTCACTCCCAGCTTCAAAGTACAAAATAATTAAGAATTAAATACTCATTTTATATTAAAACTAAATAGAATATTCGAAGAATTTTATACCAATATTTTGAGTCTAATACGAAGTATGCATGTTTTTTCCAAATATTTTATTTATTGAACATATTATCTTCAAGTATAAAGCAAATGGTCCATTATTATATAAAATATATGCCTTTTACTTTATAAAATTCCTTAACCTGGAAAAGAGATACATATGACTGAAAAATTCTCTAAATCTATTGTAAATCTGTCACAATTACGATTGCTAAGTTAGTAAAATTTAATTTCTAAGAATCTATAAAACTATATTCTTAGACAAAAGGAAGTCAATATTGCACAATTTCAATACACTTCTAAATTAAGAAAGTAATCAATTGAATACCAATATGGTTCAAGTGCCGGTTTAATGAAACAAAAGGTGGAAATTGCTTTTCCATCGATAAAGGGTTCCCTGACAAACAGAAGGTGAATAGAAAACAAAAGGGCGAGTCAATCATCTGGCTGAATAAAAGAGACGCTGAATTGTCGTTTGTATTCCTTCACCCACTTTCTCCTTAACATCACCCCTTCCACTCTACAATTGTTTATTTGTTACATATTTTAATACTAATTATATAGTTTTCTTTTACTTTTATACAATGTTATTGGCTGTTTCCTATCTAAGTTTTAAATATTAGGGAGTTCTCCTATATTCACTTATTGAAGTCATTAAGTTACAAAACTAATATTTTACAAACCTTTCTTTCGTTCGTAGTGCGAAAGATAGAAGTGCTATGATAAATAGCAGCTGATTGCTGATTCACCGCGCTTCTACATTTCAGCATTTTTTTAGGTATATAAAAAAAAAATTGCGTTACATTGTATATTGTTTAATTTTGACCTTAGTATTATTGCTAAATTATAATTAAAGTGACTGCATAAGATAAGGAAAATGTATCAATTATAAATTCTGAAAACTGCGGAATGACAATCAAATCGTAACAAAAAATCATAGATGTCTTAATAATAATTCAATTATATAATGAAATCACATGAACTCACCATCATTGAAATTTAACTTTAAACTAAGGACAATATAAGTAGAATGATGGAAGCATTGCAGACGACGCGCGACGACCCCCCTACGTCGTCGTAAGGCATCCGTGCGGGCCCCCAAGTACCTACGGTCGATTGCACACACAGGGCCCCCCTGGTCAGATGGGTTCAAGGGCCTAGCGTCCTGCCTAGAGACAGAGCATACGTTAATGTGTAGATATTTGTTTCCAAAACATAATTGTATTTTTCGATCCATATAACATATTCCAATCCTTGGATGTAGGTGATGAGGACGATTATATGTGTTTGAAGAAATAGAAAGTATATTCTAATAATATGTGCTTAATACAAATTTATATCTTTCTTCTATACCAACTATTCTATTTATATCCCTAGCGATACTTTTTCTGCTATGACTTACACAATTCTTTTCTTTTCCAGAAAAATGGGTTTCCAAAGTTTTGCGCTGTCTTTTGAACAACCATGAATGTTTTAGTGGTAAGTGACTAGTATAACAGTATAACAACAAGTACAAACCTTATATCATAAGTACATTTTTTAACGATTTTTATTAGTCCAAATTATAGAAAAACTTGATTTTTTGCCTTAAAAATATACAATTTTATATCTTAAAGGGGACTTTTTTGGAATCAACAACCAAAAGTATGAATTAAATATAAATAAAAACTCCCACTTAATTCTGTATAGAAAATAAAAGTGTTGGTAAAGCTCTCAAGTAAGTATACAAAACTTGGAAGGTGTTGTGTATTATAACTTTAAGACGCTACGGTGTTATAAAACATGGCCCAACTTGTAGAAGAGTAATGTCAGAGAAACATGTCTCGAATACTTCTCCGAAAATGAATTACAATTTGCATTCATTCTGACATGTTGCTCAATTATCGATTAGTGCATTGTGTCATATTGTTATTTTTATTATCTCTGTTTTCTAATATTGTAGCCAACAGGGGCCTCGTGTGTTTTCTTAAAATTGTTCATAACTATTTTTATTCTAGTCCAAACCTTAATTAATTAAAAAAATTAATAAATTAACACAGATAACAGTTTTAACAATTAGGAATGGATAATGTGTTTATATCTTAGGAATGTGGCTGTTACTTAGCTGCTTATTATCAGTTTATATAATAAAATATATGAATAATATAAACAAAACCTGCTTTTTTACACAGTTACTAAGCAATTCCTATGAGGCTCCATTTCTATCAACTATGGAATAAGAAAAATATATACACAAATGACATAAATGTGTTGTGGTTTTTTGTCTATGAAGATACACAGTATAAACATGCATTATGAATATTCATCCATAACGTTAAATAGTTTAATGGAGTTCGTTCAATACACATATATATATACTGGAAACAAGTCCGCTAACAACGTCTGAAAAACTCTCACTTCCTCTTTAGCCTACTACGTAGGGAAATATATGATTCTTAATTCCATATTTTCCATTAATGTCGAAAGCCATCCTAAATGACAAAAATATGACTTGATGATGTAACTTATTTTGCTGCTCTAACAAATAACCAATAATAATGAAATATTAATTTAAGTTAATCAGAACGATAAAAATAAAATGGTCTGTCACAATCGACGATCGCCCCCGAGCACGCCTCCTCAAAGAAACTTTGCCTCATTATAAAGCCATTAGAGGAATTCACTTACGTCTCTCCTTGAACATGATTTATTTGTTTTTTAATTAAAATTTTAATTGAACAGCTTATTCACAGCATTATGGTGTGTAAAAACAACCTTTGTATGCAGCATTATATATTGATCATAATGTTTATTCATTTTGTTATTTTAGATTAACTTAAAATGCCTAAAATATTAATTTAGAATTACAGAATTGAAAACTCTCATAAATATACTCTAAGTAAATCAATAAATACTAACGGGATAATATCTTATTGTCAAAAAACAAAAATACTTACATATTCTCAATACCTGCATAATGAATTACTAAAAAAGGTTTTTTTTCTATTTGCACCTTAATTTAAAAAGAAACTAAAATAATTATTATTGTTAATTTTGCTGGAAACGTTGGGGGAGAATGAGAGATGAACCCCTCTTCTCCCACATAAGTAAAAAATTTCAAATATGAAACCAAATTTTTATGTTATTTTTGGATTGTATATGCAGTTTAAAGACTTTTTTAATGTGATATTTTTCTCATTTGAAGTTCCCCAATGAGCAAAAAAATGGGTTTAAAACTGTTTTAAAATAAGTTTCAAACTCGTATTAAAACTGTTATCAATATAAGTAAAGTTAACAACGTTTTCATATTAATACAAGTTAAAAATTGTTCAAAACTCTATTAAAACAATTTTAAAATTGTTTAAACTTGTATTAAAACAATTTAAAAACTGTTATCAAAACATTTTAAAACTGTTATAAAAACTATTTAAAGCTGCTATCAAAACAATTGAAAAACTGTTATCAAAACATTTTAAAACTGTTATCAAAACATTTTAAAACTGTTATCAAAACATTTTAAAACTGTTATCAAAACAATTTAAAGCAGCAAAAAGTATATGCCGCTGGCAGGTTTTGAACCCATGACCTCTTGCTTCCCAAGCCGCGACCCTACCAACTATGCCACACTGCTCTCTACTTCATTTGACAATTGTTACACTACTTGGCCAGTTGATACCCAAGTTTTTTGCGTTGATCAAACGCATTTCCCGTGGCATATATTTTTATGTCTTCCCAAATAGGTCTTAAACTAGATTTCCCTTACATGTTAGTTTCATGTGTAAAGGTTTAACAAATTGCAGTTATCTCAATTGATGTAAAACTTTTGACTGTGTGATCAAATACTTTACATAATTTTTACATCAAAATGATGTCAAGATTTTAACGAGTTCAATTGTTTTAAACAAATAACAATGTTCTCTTGTTGTAAAAGACTTAAAGAAATTTTTTTCTTCATTTATTACATTACCTTTTAAATTTAAGAATGCAAAATTTTTACATCATTTTGACGTCAATACTTGATCTAATATTTTACTTTGACGACTTTGATCACTTTTTGACGTCAAATTGACAACGTGTGCTATATGTGGGTACATACTCAATCCCATGGTTTTTATGGGAAATTAGAAAAAATACCAAATTTCTGTTGGAAATTCGCCGAATACGCAGGTCTGCTGCAAATTATTTGCTGATTGATAACAGTTTTAAAATTATTGTTCGATAATTTTATATGAGTTCCAAAACTGTTAGTAAAACAATTTAAAAACTGATATAAAAATTTTCTAACAAAATTTTTAAACTTTTTAAAAAATTTTTATTAATAAGCAAATAAAAATAATATTAAAATCGTTTCAATTCAATTTCAATATTCTTGCAAACTGTTATTATAATAACTTTTTAAACTTTTCTATTAAAATGGTTTGTAAACGTTTTAAAATTGTTTAATCTTGTATTAAAACTTATATTAAAACAAGTTTTTTATAACTGATATCAAAATTATTTTAAAACAATTTTAAATGTGTTTAAACTGTTGATAAAACTTGTATTGATATAAGTTTATAAACTTGTATTAAAACAATTTCAAAAGTGTTTAAACTGTTATTAAAAGTTGTATTGATATGAGTTTATAAACTTGTATTAAAACAATTTTAAAACATTTTTAAAAGTGTTTAAATTGTTATTAAAACTTGTATTGATATGAGTTTATAAACTTGTATTAAAACAATTTTAAAACAATTTTAAAAGTGTTTAAACTGTTGTTAAAATTTGTATTGATATGAGTTTATAAACTTGTAATAAAACAATTTTGAAAGTGTTTAAACTGTCATTAAAACTTGTATTGATATGAGTTCATAAAACTTGTTTTAAAACAATTTTAAAATGATTTAAAACTTGTATTAAAGTTGTTTTAATACCAAACTTATATCAAAATATTTTGAAATTGTATCAAAACAATTTTAAAACAGTTTCCAACAATTTTTATGCTCATTGGGTCATTTTAAGTCCAGTAAGAATAACATGGGCGAACTTCAATTGCAATATTTCCTAAATCATTCATTAAAATACTCCAGAATAAAAATTTCTAAAAGTAATGTTAAAATAGTAGTTTTCATCACTAGGAGCAAAAGTGGGTCTTTTTGGTGCGCAATCGTGTTTTAAAAACGAGGCGCAGCCGAGTTTTTAAAAACGATTAAGCATCAAAAAGACACTTTTGCTCAGAGTGATGAACAACGTTTTTTTATCATAATGCGAAATTAGACTTTTGATCGTTAAAAATATTAACTATAAAGTTGTATTTTCGAGGTTATATTTACAAAGTAAGTGTAATATGCAGTGTTTACATTTCTGTTATTTACAAACAATGCTCTTCATAACGTTTGAATTTCAAAATTTTGCTCCTCAACATCAATAAATCAATAATAATATAACTAGCAAACAGCTGACTTTTCAGTCCTACGACCTAAAAAATTCTCCAGATGATGTTTCAGTCCTAGGACAAAAAAGAATCGCTTTTGGTACTATTTAGAGAACAAAAAACAGGCCGATTTCGTGCAGAATGATAAAAAACATATTTTTTATCATTCTGCACGAAATCAGCCAGTTTTTTGCTCTCTCAATTGTACCAAAACCGTTTCTTTATTGTCCTAGGACTGAAAAATCAGGTGGAGAATTTTTTAGGTCCTAGTACTGAAAAGTCAGCTGTTTTCTAAGTATATTATTATTTATTTATTAATGTTGAGGAGCAGAATTTTGAAATACCAACGTTATAAAGAGTATTGTTTGTAAATAACAGATATGTAAACATATTACTGCATATTACTAACTTTGTAAATATAACCTCGAAAACACAACTTTAATATTTTTAACAATCAAATGTATAATTTCGCATTATGATAAAAAGCGTTGTTCATCACTCGGAGCAAAAGTGTCTTTTTGATGCTTAATCGTTTTTAAAAACTCGGCTTCGCCTCGTTTTTAAAACACGATTGCGCACCACAAAGACTCACTTTTGCTCCTAGTGATGAAAACTACTATTTCATAATACTTTAGAATTTATAAAATTGTTTTATTTGCCCACCAGATTGTAAAAAGTTAATTTATGCGTAAATGGAAATGTTTATGTGTGAAATGACCTTAAAACATTTTTTGAGACATTTTTATTCTCGAGTATCTTTTATTTTACTAAATATTTTCTGAGATATATTCAATAAAAGTCAGTGCCATGTTATTCTTAGGGTACTAAAAATAAATTTCAATTGCCTGAAGCTACCTAAGGGATAGGTTTAGGAAAAAATCTTACATTATATAAAAGTCAAATAATTACGTATTCAAAAAAATTACATAAAATTGGTGATAACTTTGGAAATTTTTGAGTTGTTGGTTGAGGTGAGAAGAGGGTTGATGAGGGGATTAAATTTTTATGCTAAATTTCCCTTCACCAATGATGATAAACATTTCCAACAAACTGAACAGTAATATTTATTTTAGTTTTTTAATAAATTAATTTACAAAAAAACATCTTCTATAGTAGTAACTTGATATACATTTTTTGTATTTAGTATTTACTGATGCATTTTATAACTATAAAAAGCACAAATACGTGCTTCCAATACACATTTAAATATTTTTACTTTAAATGTCCACATTTTCACTTATATATGATCATATTAAATAAAATAATCAATCTAGAAGAATACTTTCCGATTAAAATACAGACACATTTGATGATAATGATGGTATACGCAGTCAACAGTTTAATAAATTGTGAGGGAATAAGCTGGAGGCATTTGATGTGCCCACTCAGGCACTGGGTGGCCTGAAAGCACTAAACTGCCAAGGAGCCGATATTAAATTCATGGCGTGCTCTCCAAGGTAGGAAGGTATTCCTTGGAAGAGCTGCAGGTGCTTTTATGGTGGCTTGGAGTTCTTTTGCTTAGCTCCGATTAGTTAATTTGGCAAATCACTGACATCCATTTGCATTGATAAATCGAGAGGTCATTACGAAATATTAGTTATTCGAAAAAAAACATAAGATTATGCCTGAAATTACATTACAAAATTATATCTCGGTAATTTTCATCCTTGCTGCAAGCTAAATGCATTCTGATCACCCAAAACTACAAAGCTACTGAAATTAACTGAATGAATGGAGAGTTTATATCGTACATGGACTAAAATAAATTGTTAAAAAATACCCAATATTGTCAACCTAAACTAACCATCTCCAATCCTATATTATATGTTCTATTTTGCGGTATAGCTTGCCTTTTCCTAAATTCATTTCAATCCAGTTATTTTATTTTATTTTATTTTATTTTTTGAATGTCGTAACTCCATCCAACTAATAGTATTTACAAACTTTAAACAAATCATTGACTTTGCACTACGTGTTTAAAAATGGGAGAATACGTATATTTTTATAGCCGTAATGCATAAAATATGTCATTGACAAAAATTTTTGTCTCGGGAAAAGAATATTTTAAAATCTGAAAATGTCATGTAAAATTATGTACAGTCTTATTATTTCTCTATCACGTTCTATCTGCATTCTATACACAACAAAATAAATGGATATTTTCAATTTCTTCCTCCCTCATGATATCAAGATAACACATTGCTATTGGCAACACTACTGTCATTTATATCAAGCTCAGATGTTGCCACCACTTCTATCTCGTGTCCTCACATTCCTTCTCGGGATTAAATTCAGATTTTGGAGATTCCAACAAAGCTTGTATTTTTCCTTTGTTAATTTTCGTAAATGTATATTTTACTCTATTTTATCTACAGAGGCTGTAATAGCTTTATTGGCATTTTTCAAATATCTATTGAGGAATCATATGTAATAATACAAAATTTAATAGGATAGTTGATTTTTAAATGTTTCATTACACCTTTTAGTAATGATATTCTCTCAAAAACTTTAATTAAGAGCTTGAGATGAATATATATTTATAAAAATTATTATGGAATAGAAATAAAAAGTATATAAATTGCCTTTTTACAGAGAATATTTAAAAAATGCCACTTTTAACTATCCGAAAATCAACTTATGCTATTAAATTGATAAAATTGATAAATAACAAGTTTCCTTGCCTCTGAACAATGTGTAGAAAACAATAATTTTCACATAAACAATTTTTTTATTGTTACAACAAACTATAACTTTAACATATCAAATTAGAAAAACCGTTTGATATTTTAAATTTTATCATAAAGTTTATAGAAATATATTCATTCTTTCTAAGGTGTTAGATGGGTGTGTACCCTCCATACCGTCCTTTGGTTATGGAGGTTTAAATATGTAAGGTGTGATAAAAATAATAAGGAATATAAACAATAAAAGGTACTAGATATTTTTTCCGTTGTTAGGCCATGTTTATTCTTTGAACTGAACTTATGAAAAGAAATCTAGTTCTTTTATTTATAAATATTTTAATATACATTTATTATTTATATATGAAATTATTGTTTTTTAATATTAAGAAGGACCCTTAATACTATTATATTTTCTTATAGTTCAAAGAAATAATAACTACGTTCTTAATTTAAATGCAAGCTAATGAAATACCAAGACAATAGACCCTAGAATAAAAATAAAATGAAATTATCATTTTTTTCTTTATATATAGCAATATATTTTTAGCAAAATATTGTTTCCAAGGAGACAGAACATGAGTCATATTACTCCAGCCTGAGACAGTTCCTTTTCTTTTTAGTTACTCTTCGAGACTGTTTCGAGCCCCAACTACCTTGAACCCTTTTATTTTTTTAATTATATTTATAATAACTCAATTAACTTTTTTGTTTTGTAATATGACTTGATGTTTCTAGTTTCATTTAGTTGCTCATTTATTTTTAAGTGTACCGTAAAAGAAGTCACTCTAATGGTTTTGATGAAAATATTCACTTCATAAATAATTTAATGTCCTATACAAAGACGGTGACCACGCATTATTTGAAATCTGACAAATCTTGAGGTCAGTTGTATGACCCAACATATTAAGAGAAAATTAAGATAACTGTCGGAGCAATGAACTTTGTGTTATAGTGAAGGTTCTGGTATACAAACTTGGTGTTCAGTTTTCATTTAAGCCACAAAATGGAAAAATATGTAAGGAATATGTAAGGAATAATAAGGATATATAAGGAATAATAAGGAATATGTAAGGATGTAAAATATGTAAGGAAAAATATGTAAAATATGAAAAATATGTACACAAAATGGAATTGATTATATCGGTTTAAGTGTAAAAAAGAAAACATTTGAACGTATTTCTATAATTTTTTAAGACGCTGACACATTTTGTAGAGAGCCTTTTAAGATAAATGTGACTGCAGGTTGAGAGGCTTTTGAGAGTAGTGTTATATATTATGCACCAATTTCCTAAAATATCTTATATACATGAATTTTTGATGATCGAAATTTCTTTAAGTAAGGTAAACATCATGCTTTACATATTTTCATATACATAAATTATCACACATTCAAAATAGTTCCATCGAGATTTGGTAGGGACTTTTAAAGACCTAAGTTAAACTACAAAAAAAACTATATTTTAATAACTTTTAAATTTCACTCACTACTTCCCTAGACGAGTGAAGTGGTTGTGTGGCCATTGCCATGACAACATGACGCTATGTCACGATATCGACCAATGACGTCACTCCAAACGTCACTTGCCCACCTGACAGACGGCCCAGCTGATTTGTCTTCTGAATCTTTAAACACTCCTTGGGTTCATCGCCTTTTGATTCAACACTTCGATCAATGGGTTTACCCTAGATTCAAAATAACTTTAAGATATTACGGTCATTACTGGTGAGAATATTTGATTATACTTAGATTGTTCTGCTATCAATTTAATACAATTTTTTAAATGCCATTGATTTACTCTCAAGAATAGCGATCTGATTTCTCCATTTAAGTTAGCTGCAGGTCAATATTCAGCCATAGATATAAAATAAATTTATTTATTTTCGGTTCCACAATACTTTTACCATATTTCTCTCAGCACCATTGAAGATTATTATAATTTTACCCGCAAGAAAGAATTCTAAAGGAGTATTTTCATGAATGTAGGTGTTAACAATGACAAGTTTTTACTTCATTAGACACAGAAAATTAGCCTACTAGTTCAAAGCAGGTTATGAAATGAAATGAAAAATATATTATCGCCTGTAAGCTAGTATAAGCAATAGACAAAGTCAAACTTTATAACGTAATTTTACAGTTAACAATTGCTTAATGCCAACAATGTGTGTTAATATATACAATCAATTATTTACAATAAATATACCGTTTAGTACACCAAATAATACTAAATAATGACATACAAGAAATTCTCACCCTGTTAGATAATTACATCACCAAAGATACATCACATTACATCACATTAGCAATATTAGAACTACGATGTAAAACTGATAATGTTGACAATTTTCATACATTCAGCTTGAATTAAATTGTTAAATTTATATTAAAAGATATTCATTTAGACTGTAAAACGGATTTTCTAAAGAAAAGATTGTTCATAAATAACTAAAATTTAAGTCATGCTAAGGAAACATTTTTTGTTAGCAGTCGATTCATCCTTGACATTGTTGTAAGGAAAACTATACTGTTGGATATTTTACAGTTACTAAATAAGCTTACATCCTAAAATAATGTACATAACATTATAAAAGAGAACATTATATAGTCTTTCAAAATGTAAGATAACCAAGAGGACTCTTTATTGGGTAAATGTTCATTCTGCACATTCGAATTGGTACATTAACCTTCAGAATAATGTTCTTCCTACACAGTCACGCTACTGCTCTTGGAGCAGAGCTTCAACTCTGAGCTGTACATATAAATGTTGTATTTTATATAATTTTTTTCAACTTACTGTAAAACAATGATGATGGTCGAGTAAATAACTCAAATATATTCTTTGGTGATAACACTAAGTAATTGTTAGTTTGAACAATGTTTATTACATACTGTAATAAAATTTGTGATATGATAGTGTTACATGCAGTGATTTAAGAGCAAAGAACACTGACAATTATTAAGAATAGAAAGAAAATAAATACGTCACCCATATTACGGTTATTTTTTGTATTTTAATAAAATATATTCACAGTTCTTTTAATATGCCATTGTAATAAGCATAATGATACTACACTATTGAACCAAATACAAGCCCGTTGCATGATGGTTAAGATGTAGTGTCACAACAAATCTATATTATTGATATATAACGATTCAAAACATCACATTTAGAAAAGTTTGTTATTATAGGTATTGGGAATGTGTCCTACATGAAATCAGAATTGCGACTATTATTTTATTGATATTTTATCCATGGAAAAAATATCCAGTTGCAAGTAGTTTGAAATTAAACCACCCTGTTTGTGGTTATCTTTCATTCTATTATTATTTATTTTTCTGATTTTCTTTTTCAAAGCCAAATTAATTACAGAGACAAACAAGTCTTGACATAGGTTAAGACAAGTTTTAAAATAAAAAAAAAATCTTCAAGCGAATTGTTATTTTTTATAAATTTTTAAGATAGTTCCAGAGGAATAATATCACTCCTCAGATGATTTTTATTTTAACTTTAGCACAGGCCAGTTAACTAGTTCTGGCAGCAAAGCAGCTGATCAAGTCGGTGTCAGTTTCTGTCAGTTTGTAATTGTTGGCGGCTGCCCAGCTGGCCGATTGGGACGTCCACAAAACCGCTCTACCGTGCACCGCCTCCCCGACAAACTGACTCGAGCGTTGTTCTTAAACTGCTTGGTTAAACTCTCTTAATAACAAACTAACTTTTTTAATTCTTTTATTCATAATTTTTATGTGAAATTTCTTAAGTTAAGAATGGCAATATCAATTCTACAACTTTGGTTTTTACTTTCTTTTCTTAGTTAGAAAATGTACTCTTATGCAAAATAATCTGATTTTTGTTTTATATACAAAAACAAACATTGAGAAGATAAATATTTACTACTACACGATAGAGTATATTGATTCAGATACTAAATTAAAATAGGTTTCTTGATCTTTAAACATGACTATGAACCATGCATGAAGTTGCCTTTCGCAAAAAGTTTATGAAAATATAATTCCTTAGATTGTATTTTGGATTAGTGCAGTATCACTAGGTTATAGTTGCAATATTAATATACTAGTTGTTGCCCGTCGATACTCGACGGATATAAGTTAGCTCTATTAGTGGTAAATGAAACGCTATAATAGTACAAACATGTAAGGTAGTCCATAAAATGTACTTCTTTGAACTGCCATACCAAGAACAAAAATATATTTTACAGAAAATACTACGATTTTAGTTGGAGCGTCGGAAAAGTAGGAATATTCCGTAAAACCAATAATGTTGCACCCTTGTACTTATAGGCCCTACTCTTTAGTATTTTATAAACATGTCAATTTGATTGTTTAGGTAGGCGCAAATCTAATTAGCCTAAGGAAACCGTTCTATTAGGTTCAACAACATCAGAAAAAAGTATACCAATATCCACTTGTAGGCCTATTGGATAAATTGTTCTTAACAGTTTTTTCAAGAATTAGGAAAGGCCTAGAGTGTTGTAACTTATGATGGTTGGCTTTAACAAATATTGGTGTATTAGGGTATAGAACGTAGAGAAACCATTTAAAACCACTTTTATATCGCGATATTTATGCTGTAGTGTGCAAGTTTCAATAACTATCCAAATTTAAAGAATACAAATTTATTTAACAGAAAATTAAATAATTTTAGTTGGAGTGTCTGTCAAAGTAGGCCTATAGGCATATTCCTTAAAAACAATAATGCTGCACCCTTACTATGTAACACAGACACTCTTTAGTATTTTATGAACATAAAAAATCGATTGTTTACTTATGCCTAAACCTTAGTAGCCAAATCAAAGCGTTATATTAGTTAAAAATATAAAAAAATAAGCAAGCCTAAACTATCAATTTGTAAACTTGTTAGTTTAATAAATGAGTTTTTTGAGAGTTTGAACAGGCCTATAAATATTTTAATGTATCTATTTTGCTTAAAATAAATATCGGTACCATCAGTAAAACATTTATTAGTGACGCCGTTATTGGACACATTACAAAAAGTATATTTGTGAAGACCGGTCGAGAACCCGGGCCGTCTGATTTGGAGTGAGTCACGCTACCGACTGCGCCACAAATAAATACTGTCGTTAGGCGAAGTAAATGTAAAGCATTACAACGTTGCAAACGAAAAATTGATTGCACAAAGAATTTCCGATTCATCCGTTTCTTTTAATACAAATGTGAGCAATTTATTTAAACTAAACCTTTACAATTTAGTCTTAATTTTAAAGCAATCAGCTGTTTTTACATAATTAAGCAACTTTCTTTCCATTTAAAGTATAATACATCATAATAATTGTAAACGTTAGGTACTGACCATAATAAACCAAATCAGTCATGAACTTTTGTTCATCCACTCTGAATTTAGACAAAATACCTCGTGTGTTTACAATCAGCTGATTGAAATCGTGTAAAATAAATAAATTGTTAAGGTTTGAAATTGTCGACATTTTTAATTTAAGGGAGTAAGATAACGTTAATTATATGATTAAGCAACTTTCTTTTCATAAATGACAATACATCATAATAATTGGAAACGTTTTTAGGTACTGGCCATAATAAACCAAATCCTTCATGAGCTTTTGCTCATCCACCGTATTTAGACTAAATACCTCGTGTGTTTACAATCAGCTGATTGAAAGCATGTAAAATAAATAAATTGTAAAGGTTTGAAAATGTCGATATTTTTAATTTAAGGAAGTAAGATAACGTTAAAGTAAATAAAATCTGCTAATATACAAAGGTTTACGTATTATTTGGTACAAACTGCGTGTAAATTGGTCCAGTGGAAGTCTCAGACGAACTGTCCAAAGGATTGGAAATGTTGGCTTTTTTCTCCATGTTAAATCCCCATAATAAAAGTTTATTTTTAATTTTTGACCGATTTAACGTAAATATTTTTGAAATACGAATAAAACCTGCTAATATAGAACCGAAAACGTTTATTTTGGTACAACCCGCATGTAAATCGGTCCAGTAGAAGTCTCAGACGAACTGTCCAAAGGATTGAAAATGTTGGCTTTTTTCCCCATGTTAAATCTCCATAAGAAAAGTTTATTTTTCATTTTTGACAGATTTAACGTAAATATTTTTGAAATACAAATAAAACCTGCTAATATAGAACCAAAAACGTTTATTTTGGTACAACCCGCATGTAAATTGGTCCAGTAGAAGTCACAGACGAAGTGTCCAAAGGTTTTTTAACTTTGTGTTTTAAATATATAGATGATGTTACGATATGTTCATTTACATGTTGTTTTACAACACTTTATTTTCTGTGAAAATTTAAATTTAACAAACATTAATATTATACTGTAAAAAATCTTTGAGTGGTGATTTAAATATTTTAATATAAATCTTCATAATGTTAAAGTTTTTAAATATAAATACGTTTTTGAAATGTATTAAAAATAAAAAAATTACTGTATTAGTAATTTAAGTCCAAATAATGAATATGTGTAGTGATTAAATTTTTCAGAAGACCAATGGCCATTGGACACTTTTTCAAATGTAAAATCACTAACAGGCAACCTTTAGGATTTCCACCTCTCAAAGCTGATTTGAAAATTAGTTTGAAAAGAAATCTAATCACTTAGAAGTAATTTCCACTCTAAATTGTAAACCCGACACGATGGTTCGTTTTCATGGTAATGGATATTTTTATCACCAGCCGCTCAACAAGTACTCCAGTCAACAGCCCTCCCGCAGTTTTCCCTCTCACTCTCTCACTCTCACCCTCTCTCGGACTTTCTCTCTTGCTTCTTCCTCAGTAATTCGCCTGTTACGACTGACCTGAGTAGTGTAGAATTACTAGAAAAATACAAATAAAAACAATATTAAAAGACTTTGTTTTCTATAGCTATTTTCTTATTAGCCTACATAAGCTCTAGAGGATGGTTCAAACCTTATTCACCCCAAACCCATAAATCTAGAGAATAAACTGATAATGACATCAATTACCATTACACTATATAAATATTTTGGAATTAATACTAATCAGCTATTTTTTTAGCCAACGTATAGGCTAGAGGCTATACAATTGCTACAGAAATTGTAGAAATGTTTCACTAGCTTACTACTTTAAAGCAATAGGCCTCTACTATCAGACGTCTTGAACAAAACGAGCATTTCTTACTTGAGAGTTCAAATAATGAAAAATAAAATAACACTGACCAAAACTTATATTTATAAACATTAAAAAAATCATAATTCAGCTGCGTCTAAGAAACATGTTTACACGTGTTGAGTTCTAAACTTTATTTCAAGTATCAACTTTAGGGAACAAAAAATAAAATCGTATTCAGAGAAAGGGGTATGATGGAAACCCTCATTGTTATTCGAGCAAAAGGATTCCACTACGAAACTTCAACCGATTATATTTTATTTATCTTCCAGAATATTTATATTTGAATATACTACTATACTACACTGTCTCTGCGGATATTTCTCTTTTGTAAATGGGTTTTTTGGCTTTTGGCCCAAAACATTTCTATACAAACTGAGCATTATATAATTAATTTCATTAAAATATTGATTTTAATTTTTTTCAAAATTTAGTTTTTTTTACAAAGTGTTTTACAAATTTAAGATTAAATGCTAGTTTATGGGTAAAATCTAAAAATTGTATACTATAGTGACAAACATTTAGGAAATTTAGTGTTTAATGAATTTTATTTCTTGCCCTTGAAAAAATCCTCTCTTATTGCAAATTAAATGCCAGAACGAATTTTTAGGCCAGACTAATAATTAATATATCAATCATAAGCAAAAACCAAATTGTATAGTTGGCGTAACATGTAGTTGACGCAATGCCACCTTTGTAAGTATGTATTGTTGATTTACTATAAACTGTTCCAAAGCCATTGGCATAGTTGATAATAGTATTAAAAGAGCATACACATTGATTAAGAAAATAAAATAAGAAAATGGAAACAGACTCACCATTGTTGATCATACATTTTGATAACAAATGTCTTTGATCAACTGGAAGTATAATATTGTTATTGATAAATATTTTGTTTATGATTGATATATTTTTCCCATTATAACTTAATTGATAGTAATGTTAATAATACATACGGTATATTTTCTTAAACATATAATTTTAGTTTAGGCCGACTCAATACTCAATATGTTTGACTTCAAATGGTTTTTAGGAAGTCAGTTGTAAGGACTGGGAATTCGCCCCTTCTTTACTGTAGCGATCTTCATTTCAGTTATAATAATGATAATAATAATAACAATTGTTTGGCTTTTAGTGGAGATCAACAATTGACAGTTCTCCTAGCTTGAGAAACCTGCACTTTTTTATTTTCTATGCAGGTGGGCCAGCGACTTAACGTGAAATCCGAACCATGGGAGCGGCCGAACGATCTTTTTGTCCCAGAGCCTATTAGATTCCGGGCCCGCTGGTTGATAACCCAGAGCTCTGCCACTGAGCTCTCCGCTGTCATTTAATTTATTACTACCCTAGTAAAAAAAAACCTATTCCTAACATGAACAAACTTTTGTTAGGTAAAAATGAAATTAATGAAATTAAAAGAAATATTGTGTGTAAGTGTTTTAGAAATCAATAGCCCGTCATTTCTTAGAGAATATGGTTAAACCATGTAACAGATCTAAAAACCAAAAGAATGTATTCAAAAGTTGAAAATAAAACACATGATTGATAAACATACGATTGAACATAATATATTTAAACAAGTAGTGAACGGTCGTCATACAAGTTAATACCACAACCATTTGAATAATCAAAGTTCAACCTGTAAGACAAGGGGAGGTCATCAAACGCCGCGCGCCTCGTCGCGGATGCAGACCGGTCGCAGTGAGAGTGAAGTGGTTGTGTCTGTTGCCATGGAGACAAGACGCTACGTCATCATATCGAGCCGTGACGTCGCCCGTCAACGTCAACGTCACATCGACACTTGTCTTTGATGGACTATCGTTTAATTGCTTGTAATCCAGTCGTTTATGTTTGTGCACAACAGATAGCTGTATAAAGCGGTTTAAAATCATACATGCAGTATGATTTATCTTAGTGAGTTGAATCCATAGCCTCTTAAACGACCAATACTATGATTTTGTGACCAAACCCTAATCGTTATTTCAGTCAGACATTCCAGATTTACTCGTTAGTTTACAAGAGGAAAAACTTGTTTAGAGCATGTTATACATAATAAAATATATCGTCATTGTATTTTCATTTTCATTCAAAAAAATTTTAACTTAAAAATACTTAGAGTGCCAAAAATATTATATAATTTATTTATATATTACATAAATATTTATTATATTATAATTGGTTTTAAAGAAGATGTATTTCATGGCCACTAGACTTACTCGTCAAATGTATTAAGCACTGGAATGTGGCTTTCATAATGAGTAAGCCCTTGTTGTTAATTGTTCTTAGTAAACAAGAAAGAAATTCTCTAGAAAATGCTCTGTTTACAATCATTCATTTTCTGTACTAGGACAAAACGGAATAGTGCTACCACGAAAAAACTGATACATCTTGCTGTGAGAAAATGGTCACTTATTCTCAGCTGTCTTTGAAAATAGAAAAATACAGTTCAGAGTATTTGATAAAATATCTTATTGAATTTGGCTACAGTATTTTTGTATACCGTATAGTTAAGGCAGCAAATATATTGTTGGTAATATATGAAATTAACTGTTTGAGAACTTTCGGTGGTTTTAGGAGACAAACTATGTAATTTGTGAGATATACAGAGCGAACTCCGAGGGCCACATTCAAAAAACACTACATTAACCTCGGACATAATGTCCTGCCCACAATGTCGCCGGTCCGTGGCTGCTGAAACTGCAAACCTCTGCCAACGGGTCCATGCTTTTGGCGAGAATTTATTACTTTTAGTCTGGTATAACTTCATTTACAATAACAATTCACATAAAGTATGGGTCTTTTTAGAAGCCGGTAAAGTACAACCTGATCAGTTAATTTTTATCTTGGAATCCATAAAAATTAACTGGGATTTAATAGTTTTAGGGGAAACGTGGTTGGGCAAGGACGGGGGAGGGGCCCAGCTTGAGGGATATAAGGTGTTTCATACGGCAAAGGGTGCGAATAGGAATGATGGTGTGTTAGTGTATGTGAGTGAGAGAGTGAATGTATCTGCACGAGAGGTGGAGCTGGGCGGCGTGCACGGCTTGTGTTTTGACTTTACTTATCTTAACAAACAATTCAATTTACTAGCAATTTACAGGACACATGACAATGACTTGGATCATTTTACTGTCGAACTTGGTCAACTTTACTCTAATTTGTCGAGAAATAAAACATATATACTAATTGGTGACGTTAACGCAAACCTCATGACACCTGATAACAAAACTGAACGGTACTTAGACGTACTGTACGAAACTGGTTTTATGTGTGGTATTAACGCTCCGACTAGAGAAGTAGGCGACAGTAAGACCAATATTGACCACATTTTTGTTAAACATAATAACTTTGACGAACTGAAAACTGCCGTTATAAAGACCTATATAACTGACCACTATTGTGTTGCCTTGAATATTCAAATCGAACATGAGCATACAACTACAACACAAGGTGGAACTGAAACTTTTATTGACAAACAACAACTGAGCAATCTTGTAAAAAACGTTGACTGGACTTGTGTTACTGACATAACGGATGTGAACGACAGTGCCAATTTGTTTTTTAAAATAATTAATGATTGTACCGAGCAGTCTAGGAAAAAGTGTCTTGATACTAAACCAAGACTAAAAAAAATTAAGCCCTGGATAACAGAGGAATTAATTATTGGCATCCGAAAGAGGGATAAGATTAGTAAAGCCTTAAAGAAACAACCTTTTAATAGAAAACTAAAAGATCAGTACTTACAAATTAGAAATCAATTAAATGCCCAAATTAAATCAACAAAAATAAATTATTATATATCTAAGATAAATAATTTTAAAAACATTCCTAAAATGTTTTGGCAAACTGTAAATGAACTTGCTGGAAGAGTAAGAAATAAAGACAGTTTTCCACTTCAAAAATTCACAGCAAACAGAATCACGGCTACAGACGAAAGCATTCCTCAACAATGTAAACAAGTGGCAGAAGAATTTAATCACTACTTCTCGAATGTGGGATACAACTTAGCTCGAGTAATCGACTCTAGTGGCCCTCCCGTAGTTGATGACAATAATTTCACTACAGGTACTACGTTCACATTACATACCATCACCGAGAACGACTTAATACGTTACATCACAAGTTTGCGCGGTGGCTCAGCTCCAGGTTACGATTGTATATCTGCCTCTTTCCTTATCGATAACTTACAATCATTTCGAAAGCCACTTCTCCACATAGTAAACTTAAGCATTCGCTCGGGCGAGTTTCCCGACGTCTTCAAGGTCGCAAAGGTGATTTTTTTAGCCCTTGTACAAAGCTAACGATGTCACGCAGATGTCGAATTTCCGACCAATCAGTTTGTTAAGTGTTTTCTCTAAAGTCCTGGAAAAGGTAATAAAAGACCAACTAGTTTGCTACTTAGAGGAAAATAACATACTAACAAGTTGTCAATACGGGTTCAGAAAATCATTGAATATTTCAGATGCCTTTTTTAACATTTCAAGAAATTTAAATACAGCCATCGCCGGAAGCAAAAAATGTTTATTAATTTTTCTAGATTTAGCCAAAGCCTTCGATTCCGTTGATAGAGGTAAATTACTAAATAAATTAAGATTGGTGGGAATAAAAAATAATGCTCTTAAATGGTTTAAAAGTTATCTATCCAAGCGGGAACAATTAACAACAATTAATGGCATCAAAAGTGAATTAACAACAGTAAACTACGGGGTAATTCAGGGGAGTACATTAGGACCTTTGCTCTTTTTAATTTACATCAACAATCTTTCTAAAGTTCAAATATCCTGAAAATTATCTTTATTTGCAGATGACACTGCAGTTTTTGTTCAGGGGTTAAGTTGGGAAGAAGTTTTCGAAAAGGCGGTTAGAGATTTATCAATGATTAAAAAATGGTTTGATCAGAATTTACTATCATTAAATATTTCAAAATCAAAATTTATGCCCATAGCTCTTCGAGACAGCAGCGATACCCAAATTAATACAATCAAGCTACATTCCTGTGGCGATCCAAGGAGTACTGTATGTGACTGCGAATCTCTAGAGAGAGTGGACAAATATAAATACCTAGGGGTAGTGATTGATAATAGACTTAGTTGGACTTCCCACATTTGTTATTTGAACAATATTCTTAGGAAGTTGATTTACGTTTTTAGGCAGTTAGGTGAAATTTTAAACTTGCAAGAAATCAAAATGGCTTATTATGCGTATGCGCAGTCTCTTCTGGAGGGAGGAATTATAATGTGGGGGGCAGCTTACAGGTCAAATCTTAACCCATTAATTGTAACGCAAAAAGCAATCCTTAAAGCGGCCTTGGGTAGATGTCGGCGTTACTCGTCCGAGGCTCTGTATTCTGAATTCATGGTTTTGGACGTAAGACAGCTTTTCGTCAGAGTAATGGCAACTTACATTTTTAAAAATTTTCACACCATATTTAACTATCAAACTCACCATTATACAACTAGGAGCAACTTAGGAGCGATTAATATTAATATTCCAAAATTAGTTAAAACCTTCTCAACCACAAATTCTTTTTATGTGGCTCATATAATTTTTCGAAACTTACCGGACGAACTTAAAGTATTTTCATGTTCATTAGCAGTATATAAATTAAAAATTAAATCTTGGCTTCATAGTATTGGAATTGAAAACACAGAACGTATAATAACATCAATTTACAGACCTTAATTTTTGTAAGGAGATGCAGATATAGGGTGAAAGACAGTGCGCGTGTGTGTGTGTGTGTGTGTGTGTGTGTGTGTGTGTGTGTGTGTGTGTGTGTGTGTGCGTGGTTGTGTGTGTGTGTACGAGCGAATGTGTTCGAGTGGGGGGAGGGGGGTCTCTCGTTAGGAACGAAGCGATTATTGCCTTATAAGGAATTGTCAGTTCACCCGTCCGTTTAGCTTTCATCCCTTACCTTTTTTTTCTTTCTTTTTACTGTACCATGCTAGTCTTGTTGCGCTATAAATAATCTACTCATCACTATTGACTCCGTGCCGTCTATTCATTAATTTCTTATTATTTCTTTTATTTTATATTTTATTAACAAATTTGTACCAAGTCACAATTGTAATATTTTAGTTTAAGTTATCAAAATTGTTGTATAGATTCTTTTTAGTTATTTTTTGTTAATGCTAACATCTCCCTACTATGTAGTAAATAAAATAATTATAAGGACTCTATCTCACGCACAAGTGTCAAACTTATGTGAGATAATATTTCTTATTTATCTATGTATGTATTACTTATATGTATCTGTTTGAAATAAAGATGTTTTGATTTGATTTGATTTGATATCTATTCAAGTCTGTGTATAGGCTGGTGTTGTAACAAAGAACTTTTACTTCTGATTTTTGTTTAGGAGTATTTCACTTTGTAACATAGAGTAACATAGATAGCACTTTGTAAATGTTGTAACACTTAACTATTTCATGTTAACTTTATTTCACTTAACCATGTTCATATTTTAGGTACTTCCAAAGTTAAATATTACGCAGGTTGTGCCCGGCGTTGGTTTATTTAATTCATTTCCTTTAAGATTTCAAACAAAATTTTTACAGTAAATATTTTAAATGTTACAAAAAACTTTTAGATTAATAAACATAAATTAATACTTGTTTGTTAGTTTGTGTTTCTTAGAGTGGGGAAGAAAAAGTATTGTAGGCATATTACTTTTCAACAACAAAATTAAAAGTCAAGTTGATTTTAAAACGTGAAAGTTTTAACACACTCTTTTGTTATTGTACGTTTCGTAAGGTACGGCAGAAAAGTAATGTAATGAATTTTATTAAACGTAAGCAATTGAGAGAGTTTATTCAAGTGATAAAAATCAAGAAGGGAAAAATGATTAATGAATTCGTTTATTGGAATATATAAAAACCTGTATGAATAACTCTTCAACCTTGTACATATTTTTATAGGAATTCAACTATTTTTTAATTAGCTAAATAGTTAACTAAGTAAAACCAGCATTATAGACAATTTTACTCCCCGCAAAGCCAACCAATCTTGATTGTCCCAACAGATTTTCAGGACACGCATTTTTGTCTTTGTTCCAAACGCAGGATCAGGAGAGAGGTCCGCATTGGCCTTGGCAGACTTTCAAGTTTTGGGGAATGTTCGTCAAGACCATACATAGTGTGGGGTTGGATTTTCATTCGAAATGTATTACAAAAATGTAATACATGTAACACATGTATTACATGTTAGTAATACATGTACATGTAAATGTAGCTTACAAAAATAATAAACATACAATAGTACCATTTAGTTAAACTTACTTTTCCCCTATATTATATTTTCTACAATTTCTATCCTTTTTTCAATAATATACCACCTTCACTTTTATTATTACATATTAGTAGTATCATCATAAATAGGTGGCACATGAAGTATTTGGAATCAAAATACAAATCTAAAGTAGGTGTAAATTGTGTAATAAACCTAAACTTAATAATTTTACCATCGCAAATTTACCCCATATAAAATATTTTTATATATTTATATTCTTTATTGAAGAATTAAGTTGCATACTAAAAATATATGCTGAAAAAAATCACCCTGAACCTGATTTATTGACATTGCAGTAGTAAAATGCTTAACTCTGTTGTAATAGCTCAATATTTATAATCTGAATTAAGTAATTTAGATTAAATTTGAGCAATAGTTTATGTGGTGATTTAAGGTAATCCAATCCACCCTTGATCAAACCTGTTAAAATAATAGATAACAATATAAAAACCTATTCAGATATATATGTTAAAAGATTTGACAGTAATACTAACCTACTGATGTTTAATGAATTATTAAAATACTGAATCATTTAAAACTTATGCTTCGAAATTTTTAACATAACTTTAGATGAAATTAGATTGTTAACTATGTGTATACTGCAAAAATATTATTCTATCCCGCATTAGTCCATATACTTTACGATGAAAACCGTTAAGTTTACGATGTACGTAAAGGCCTTGCGAGTCGTAAGTCTCCACATCAACAGGAAGTCGGTGAAATATTCAGGCCATGTGACTAACCTGGTATGGTCCTCGTGGACTGTTAACCGCTATGGCAGGGAGCTGAAATAGTTTGGAAAAGAGAACACATTCTACGTCAGGGCCAGCTCTTGCACAGTCCTTAAAAAAAAGTATTGCCATCTGGTTGAAGTTCGGCCAAAATGTCAGTTTATATGGACTAAGCTAGTTAAAATATATTTATTAAGTGGAACAGATGTTTTTGATTTCCTATCATTTGTCTAATGATTCATTCTTACCCTTCTTCAATAAGAGATTGATATTGCAATTATGCGTGTAGGGCGTTACTCTGAGGGCCGATGTGAATTATAATGGACTACTGCTCATCTACAGGACACAACTTTTCTAACGGTAAAATACGATGAAAAGAAAAAGCTCCAACCTAAAGAAAAAGAAAAAAAATATTATGCTTGAATATTGTGTAGCCAGCAGTGTATCAAAAAGTACCGAACCGGCTTGGTAATTTTTTTAATAATTTGGCTTAATCAATGAAACTTTGTACCATTAAAGCCATTTTTAGACAGTTATTGAATTTTAAACTCTCCTGGGGGACGGCTCATAGCTAGTTGGTAGAAAATATTAAATGTAAGCATAGGTCCATACTCACATTAAATTTTAAGGTCTAGATTAAAAGAGAACAATGCGATAATCCCAACCTTGAAAGGATGACCGAGTCAAAAATGGCTGGCAATCAAATTTTGCATTAAATAAGCTCCTATATTGCACTAAAATTTTTTAGGTCAGGTTTGTGGCTAATTGCTCAGAATGCAAAGACCTCTTAACTATCATATGGCGTAGGCCAATGCAGCTTCCCTGACATCCCATTCATGAGTTTTGGGAATTTTCAATCTTAAATCTTTTTTATGCTAGTACTTTCAAAAGTATGTCGTTAGATCCATATGTAAAACAAAAAAATTTAGAATGATAAATGATTAAGAATTTTAATATTATAGTATTTTTTTCAATGTTTTATATGTTCTTCATAGTTTATTACAATTTTACTAAATAGATATTTAAAAATCTATATTCTACGCTGACACTGTAATTTGTTTCATCCAAATTTGACCGACCGGACGTTTTTGTTGAGTTAAAGTTGTGTTATCCAGAGAGTTGAAGCCAATTTCGTGTTCAACCCTTTTTGTTTTGGAGAGAAACAATGCCAACATCTGAAACAACAGAAGCGCTTGGCAGATTTTCAAAGTTCAAAAAGACAAGGTCTTCCAGATTACTTAACTCGTTAAAATAACTTTGATATACTAGGTTAGAGTATAAACCAACCAGAACTTTTTTAGTTTACATATACTGGATTAAAACACTAATTAGTCCAAAACTATAATTAGATTATACATGACCGAATTCTAAATCTTTAAAAGCAGAATACAGAAATAATTTACTTAGTTAATAATATAATTTGCTGAATTGAATTGTATGTTTGGTTATTACATCAATGAATCATAGATATTTAATTTGATTTTATAATGCCTAAATGTGTCAAATTATCGTAATACGATGGTTAAATTCTAAATCAATAACCTTGGGTCGATCAAGAGAAGTGTCGATATTTGCACCGACTGGCAGCCCAGCTGAAGGACACTGGTTAGTTTCTTTACTTAATATGTTATTGATAATCGTTTCTCAGACATAAAGTAAAGTTATTATTGGTAAGTACCGGGGTGACCAGGATTTGCTCGTTGGTTGTAATTCACTTTTGTTTCGAAATCATGGTGATCCGGCTATTAAGTTTACGCCAACAACGAACTAAAACATACCTCAAGGTTTCATAGAATGCTTAAAAGTAGGGTTCTTTTATTTTTATTTACCTATTATTGTCATTTCGTTACCAAAATGGCAAACCATACGACCAATGCTGAAAATTAAAATCTGTGAACTTACTTTTAAGACACAATTATCAATATTTCCTGGTGTTGAGGCTGTGGAAAAACTTATTTTTTTACAAAAAACTCTTACAGGCAAAGTTTAAACTAAATTTACTCGCTTGATTTCGAGATCGTGGAATGTACATCGCTACACTCCTCGTATTATAGTATATTATATAGTGTTTATTTTAAAGACAAATGAAAGTTTAGTAGCCTTGAAAAGTGTAAACAAATGCCGAAATAGTCAAGTGCTTTGTCAATTTAACTGTAAATTTTCATTGTTAACTCAACAGAGAAACTTCGGATCATGCATATTGTTAATTTATTGTAATATTATTTGTTACGGTTGAAAAACTACTTTTCCCGCTGTGTTATTTTTGCTTTTGGTATTAGATTGTGGGTGTTTGACGTTCCAAAATCAATAATTATTTAATATAATGTACCTTCATACATCTTCTATGCTTCATCATACTTTTTCCAATCATTAAAAGATAATTTGTGAAGGTAAGTCAAAAGAAAATTTCTATTTTTTACAAATATGTTAGTTTTTCTACACAAACTTTTTTCCAGGCACAACTGAGTAAAGTAGGGTTTTGCCTGGAAGGAGAGAGGGATTTGACATTACACCACGTATTGTACAAAGCCTTAGCCTGGAATAAAAATGAGGAGATATAAAAACAAAGTCGCCAGCCTGCATGCCGATAAAGCTCGTGTGGCAGTTCTGTACGTTGTGCTATATGTATGTGTTCTCAACAACCACTGAGGTTTCTATATTTTCCCAGAGTGTATGAAAGGTCACTAACTATTTTATTTTTCTTATTTAATGAAACCTGTATAAGTGGTAAAAATAAACAAAATAGCAATCTAGGGGTAATTTATGAAATGCATTATGTTTTAGTTTTGTGGAAGTGTCATATTTGACTGGGGGGGATGATAGATGGATGATTTGCAATGGCTGAGAAAACTAGAATTTTTCGGCATGGACAACAATTTTACCACAAGATGATATTTGTTAATTAGTTAAGCAATTTTACTGATGAAGGGGAGTTTATATAATAAATTAATGCTACCTTTTTGTAATCACTATCATTATTAAAAGTGCTAAACTGAATTACAATTGTAGTGTACTGATTGCAAGTCTTGTCTGTACTCCCAACACTTAATTTTGCAGCCACTGAATACTTATCACCCATCTGTCAACCCAACAGTCCAATCTGATTTCTCTGCAAAACCAAACCATAATCAGTGGTGTAAACTACCTCTAGTTTTATGATTTAATTATTTATATTGCATGAGTAGGATCACAGAATAACAAAAATACAACAGTAAGTGACTCTTCAATCACCCTGTAGAATTATGAATTTATTGACTAAGTTTTAATCTTACTCTAATAAATTTTATGTATTACACCTCGTTTTTTTTAAAGTAATAACTGTATATTGTTGGTTATAATGTTACTCGATATTACAGAAGTGGGTGAATACAGGAGGTTCGCAGTTCAAAGCTACAGTTGACAATGAAAACAAACTAAAATGTCTGTATCTGCGTGGGCCAGAACAAAGACCGAAATATTTGTTCAGTTGCATTGTTGTACCCTGTATGAAATATATTTTAAAACTAGGTCATCATGGATGTAAAAATATTTTAGCTATTCCATGAATTTGATTTTCTTATAGCTTTATTTTAATTCCCGAGGATAATATAATATTTTTAGTATTTAAATCTCAGAATAATAGAACAAAAATACTTAAATTGACTTTTGTAAAATGATGTTATCTTAGCAACCTTCCAAAACAATTAATGATTTTTATCTGAAATTCTGCCCTTATTTTTAAATTGTTGATGATAATTATTATAATCGTAATTTGTGCATGCTAAGTATATCACTATTATTCTACATTCAATCATTATGTAGCTAATTTGCTACTCCTAATTACAATAATTCCTCGAGCAAACTGACGTTTTTCCGTTGGAAATTCTTTGCTACTTATAAACTCATTACTTACGTTTTGTTTTGCATATTCCGCTGGTAATTAGTTGAAATCTGTTTGATACTTAAACAACCCCCTCCCCCTACCAAAACTATTTGACTAATTTACTTCCACCAATGAAGTAAAACATAGTAAACGTTCTACCATGCAAGCAATGTTATAATGTTGTAATGTTATAATGCAAGCCATAGAAATAATTTTGCTACTATTAACAATGAAACTACCAACTGTTCAAAAGTATGTTATCGCTCTCAAAAACTTACACCCAATAGATGGTGTGTTTTTAGCTTAACATTAAGTTATAAGGATTTTAATGGGAAGATATATTTTAAGTAAACAATTTTCGTAAAAGGTTTATATTTTATTTTTTTATTCAAAGAACAATTTTAATTTTATTACAAAAATAAAAGTTTATATTTATATTGAAAATAATGCTGTTCCCAAAAAGATTTCACATGTTTTAAATCCTTTAGTATTGACAAAGTATCTGGCATGCAACAGAGTACCTTTATGTATCTTGTCTTTGATGCTCTGTTTGGTTTCGTGAATTTAAATGTGTGCCATATTCAACCGTACCGGAACAAAAGATAGTTTAGTAATACCAATATCACATGTGCCTTTGCAAGAAACATGTATTATAATATTCTATATACCGTACCTTACTGTAAACATTTTGGCTTAAAGGTGACCATATTCATGAATAAATAAATAAATGCAGAAATATAAAACCAATTGTAGAAAAATCCCACTGGTTGGCAGAATTTTTTACAACAATTATCATTTCATATTGTATATAATTTATTGGGTGTAATTTATTGGTTAGATTAACAACACAAAAAACATTGTAAATCACGCTTCCAACTTTACTACATTATAGTTGACCATGAAAGCTATGAAGGTTGGATATAAAAGTACCTTAGAGTCATAAAATTTCACATCAACAGGAAGTTGGTAAAATATTCAGGTCATGTGACTTGCACGTGGACCATAACCTTCCACATGGATAGGCCTCGTGGACTGTCTTAAGGCCTGCTAGCCGAGGTACTTTAGGTCTTACGGCAGCAAAACCCTACTCTCCGTTTTCAAATTATGTTCAATGCTGAGCTACAATAGACTATTATGAGATTTTTATAGTGAAAAATAAAAGTACTTCAACGTCATTCAGGGAAACAGTTTCATAATGAATTGAGAATATACAATATTTCATTTCAATGTAGAAAAACGATCTGTGTTGCTTGCATCACAATTAAAAACATTGACAGTGAAATGTTTTACGGCCATTAAATCAGGATTCTTCGTAACCGATGACAGTGGTGAAAAATCTTACAGTATTAATAAAAAGCATTAAACTTATTGGGATCTATATTGGAAATCATTACACAATTTTAAAAAAGTCAAAATATTTCCGGTGCTGAAAAATTAATTTAAGATTTTTTGCAGACAAATTATAAAAGTGTTCTATTAATATTATTGTTGTTTCAAAAATATTTTTATATTATAAGGAAACCCAGACCGAAGAACATAAATAGTATTGCAAAGCTACAAATGTTTTTAAAATAAATTTTCTGATGTGTCAAGCAGTGATTTGTAAGATTGGGAAGTTCTCAGTCGAAAGGCTCCGGTAGACAGCTGTCGATATTTGATTTGAATAGCAGAGCAGCTGACAGCCAGGCGGACGATTCGTTTTACAACGTAAAATATAATTATTTTTGATTATTTTTATTTTGACATCTGACCATTTACCACTGCGTAGTAAAATATTACAATATCTAAAAGTAAAAGAGTCAATTAACACAATTCATTTGGTAAATGATAATTATTACGTCATGAAATATTATAGAAATTAATAAATTTAGATTGTCTCAAGGAGACAATAGCATTAAAAATTAACAGTGTTTATCAAAATTATTTATAAATTCATATTGAATGATTTTTCTTTTGAAGTTTTAATGATAATAGATAAGAAATAAAATGTGAAAACGTTTTAAATTTCTTAAGAATCCAACATATACACTTTTGTTATACATTTAATTATTATACCTTGATATAATAACATATGTGAAGTTAAATTCATTTTCCAATTCTTTTCAGAAACATTGCAGTATATAAAATTATTATCATTACTTAAAACTGAACTATGGAAAAGAAATTATAATGATTTAAAAGTCTATTTAAAAACATCTGTTATGTAGAAATTTTTGTATCTATCGCACCTCCCTCCAACATTAAGTATGCGCCATCGTATGTCACTCCAAAAAGGTAGTTTCGGACTCTATTTTGCATTTATTTAATAAATACATTGGCGCGTTGCCCCAGCACTGTAACAAGGTCCTATCTCCATTCTCAGGATTGCCTGGAGTTGTGCAGAATTGCTGGACCCGGGCCAGCTCCTATACGTCGCCCACGTATCATGATAGCAAAGAGATAAACACTATTGGAGTTGCTGGATATGTTTGGAAGTTTTATTCCTTTTAACTTGTTTAAACATTTTTTTCTTTTGGTTTTAACAATAATTGTCAAAATACTGTTAGTCTATATAGTGAATATCTTTGACCTGTTTTTAAAACATCATTGATTGATTGGCTGATGATAAAGCCAATTTGGTCCAAAAGATAACTTAAGTAAGTCAGATTTAGCTCACTTTTTGACTAGTTGTGCCAACATATGAACGAACATCTTTAGGATACTCTTGCGAACTGATGCTGTTTGGATCAATAAATTATCATAATTAGTTTATACTCAAAAGAAAAGTATGATCAAGATATATGCAAACTGAAAGATCTTCTCTTTCTTTTAGAATACCTCATTAAACTTTTTTGCATTTTACAATGTTGTTGTTCTTTTAAAATGATAATACGTCAATCACAATTGATTAATACTCTGAAGTAGTTATTGTGAGTAATTACAGTTTGTGTAATTGTGTGCTAATTCAAAAATTTGAATAATACAAAAATATATCATGTAAATTTAAAATGTTATTTTGAATTACATAGGGTCGTTTCTCACATTTACACTTCTGTGTTAGTTGCTTGATGTTTATATAATGTATCTGGTATATGATATAATCTTTTCTCTGTTTCTCTTATAATTGTTACAAAACTTGAAGATTATTTTAAATTTGTTGTTGATATCCTGACTAAGCTTTTTTCATCCTCGATCCAAATTATTTACACTATTAAACCTTAAAACAGCTAAACATTTTTAAAATAAAAAAAGCTACAGTTAGTTTTATTCTACAAAATTTTTAAAACTAATAAAAGGGTCAAAGGAGGATATTTTCTGGAGAATACAAGAGAGTTGACATTAGACCACGTATTGTACAAAGCCTGAGTTTGGAATAAAGATGAGGCCGATATAAAGATATGTTCCGCCGTCCAGCATACCGATACAGCAGAAATAACAGCATTATATGCTATTTTAAATGTTAAAAATATAAACATATCTAATCAACATTTAAACTATGCAATTGTACATTAATATCTAATTACAAATGTGCCAATTCTGTAAGGTTTCCATAGTCCCCGGTTGTGACTCCATGATCCCTTTTATTAAAAGATTTATTCCATAAGTCGAGTAGTGCATTTAAAACAGTTTATAAAAAAACACCAGAAATATCTTTTACACCTCAATGCAATAAAATCAGTAGTTACAGAACTAGGCTGTAAAAACCCATTGATAGTCTTCTTTAAAAGAATTAAATGGCGTAATAGTAAAATGATTTTTTTTAGTACGTTACTTAATGTGGTTGTTAAGTATGTTCACAAAAACATAATAAAACATTCAATTTCAACAAAAATTTCTATTCATAGTTTATATTTCTAATCCCTCATTCCATCGTCTGAAAAAAGGTTAGAGTATAATTATTTCGACGGAAATCCGTACTTTTTCACGATCATTCAAGGAGTCATATCTATAATATTTTAAGTAGTCATAAATACATAATTATTTACGAGTTAATTATATCGCGTAAACCCTTCACTTAACATTCCTAGTCATACGAACATATGACTTTTGTTCCAGATGACAGGCCAACATCCGGCTCCCGGAGGTCCACTACGTCACTGACGCACTCCAACACCCCGATGACGTCACGGTGACATGACGTCACGCTCAGCCATGGAGGAAGAGGAGGATGAGGAACCGCAGTAGCTCCGAGCGAACCATGAGGAGACCCAAGCACAAATTCCGCAATAAGCTAAGCAATAGAACGTGCGTGTGTGGCTGTGTGTTAGTGTTCGTCTGTGTGTTGGTGTTCAGTGCGGGGGTGGACGCCAAGGCGGTTGGCACGGGAGGGGAGCTCTATGGGGATCCCGCACCCGGGAGATCTCCAGGACCTCCTGGGAGTGAAGGTGTGGAAACTGCCAAAGGATCCGTGGAGGAAGAGGTAGTCTCGTACCTGTCGAGTGGTAGGGTGGGGGAGAGGAAGAGACTGGGCCGGTCAGTCAGTGACGTGTCCAGTGTCGTCATGGAGGACTCCGCCCCAGAGGCGCCGTGGTGCGAAGATTACTCGGAGTCGATCGGGTTCCTGAAGGGGACGCCGGGAGAAATATTTCTCAACTTAACTCACAACTTGTTTGACACTAGTGGTGGAATTTTACCTGGAGTAACTTATGAAGGTAAGTAAAATATTCATTTTAATATTTTATTTTTAATCATTAATTTCATCTGTTTATATTAAAACACCAAACTTAGTTACTGTATTAAAGGATTCTCCTTTTAATGCAGTATGTATTAATATAATTTGACTAACGAAGACAAGTCACTTATATTTTCAAGGTACCGTTACATATTAAATTAACAATTGTGTAATGCGAAACAAAAATTGCAACAGATAATTTTAATGCAAGAATGTGATGAAACGACATGAAGTG
Organism: Neoaliturus tenellus; assembly: GCA_030545055.2. Taxonomy (NCBI): domain Eukaryota; kingdom Metazoa; phylum Arthropoda; class Insecta; order Hemiptera; family Cicadellidae; genus Neoaliturus; species Neoaliturus tenellus. The sequence goes on from CM061532.1 coordinate 34,673,209, forward strand.
GAAGGTATTAATGTATTTAAACTCATATTAAATATTAATTATCAAATTACTAGCAGTGTTAATAGGTCAAATTCCCGTTTATAGGTTGCAGGAGTGCTATTTCAACTAAGGAACTTCGGTAATAAATAAGGATTTTCCTAGTACTAACTTAGAGTAAGTGGGACATTGATTAATTCATTAGTATGACTATACAATGGGTAAGAACAATGGTAATAATATTCGTTGAGACTTAAAAGTTAGAAGCAACCATTAAGATCCAAGTAATTAAATACAAAACAATTGTAACTTTTATATAATAATATCAACATGGTTGTTGCAACACACCTGCTATACAACACTATGCTAAGGTTATACTAAGGTTCGATAATGTAGATTTTCCCGTAATACCACTATTAGTAAAAAATTGTATTGTAAGAAACAAGGAAACTTTCAGAAGGAAGTTCTTTGATTACATGAAAGTTAAACACATTTTACAGATGAAAATGTTATCAAAACTGTTTTTACAAATCATAAATCAATTTAAATATAATATTACCTAAGGTGATAGTTTAATGTGTTATTTTATAAAACATATATTAAAAAATATGTTCGGAAACAACGGAGAACAACAAAAGTATTGTTCACAATAAATTAATAATCCCTTGAATGGGTTTTTCAAAACCAATTAAGATAGTTTTGTGAATAAAAAACCACCCCGATTTGTTACATTTGTTTAATGATGTGCATTGACATACCAACCGTTAAAAATTCAGTTGTAGACCATTGAAGTATTCATCCTGCTTTTTCCACAGTACAAACAGCATTGACCATAGTAATATCAAGACAAGTACTAAGGGAAAAGAAATCATTTGCTGAGGTTTCATTTGGTTGCTGAGGTTGCATTATGTCATGTAGAGGTACACTGCAGTCAGTGATTGTGTGGGTACATTACAGCTGTGCTGACGGTGGGCACCGAGGTGAGGGACTTCTCGCTGGTCTCACTGGCAGGCGGAGGCCTAACGAGGGAGGAGGTCAGCCGGGAGGACTGCCTTAGGCCACTGGCCCACCGGCCGGAGGCCAACCATGTCCGCCTCAACTGGACGCTGCCGGTCCACCGGCCTCGGACCCCGGCCAACGCCACCTTCAGGTAGGTTTATACAGCTCATAAGATCTTGTTAAATCAGGTCCAGATCATTATTTTCAAGGTCATTATCATGCACCATCGAATATAGATCAGGCATTATCAGATACTGATCAGGTATCATCGAAACTTGATAATACATAATCGGATACTTATCAGTCATTATCAGATACAGATCATGCATCATTTGATTCTGATCGAGTATCATTTTATGCTGTTTAGGAATCATCGGATACTGATGAGGCATCATTGGATACTGATCGGGCATCACCAGATACCGATGAGGCATATTTAGATACTGATCATGATCTTATACTGAAGATGGATCACCATATAATGATCAGGCATCATCAGATTAGGATGCCCTCAAATGACACTGACAACTGATAATACTACAGTACAATATAATAATACTAATCATACTAATAATACTATTCACACAAATGGCATTAAATGTGCATAAAGTGGCAAATGACATAAAGTAATAACAATGTGCATTGGTCCATCAAAGCTACGTATTTCACTTTTCCTTATCATAATGTTCACATTAACGGCTCATAGAGAAATTATTGAAATATATTTTTATAATAACTGGTTGTTTACTGTAAGAAAACGAAAACAAAACGATACACTACAAATAAAAACACATCAGTAAACGGGCAGCACATTACTGAAATATAGAAAGGAAACAGAAAATTAATGATATCCATGAAATATAAAGGATGATATACAATAACTGAGGTAAATCTGAAAACAGCTTTGAAACGATTTGATAAATCGTGTTGATATATTGAAAGCTATTGCATGAGAGATATGCCGCCAGGCAGTTTCAAGCTTTCTTATCCCGATCCATTATTGAAAACATTTTAAGGTTTTGCTATCTGTATAAAAATTTAAACTTATATTTAATACTATATTATATATATATATATATATATATATATATATATATATATATATATATAAATGAAGTATTTTTGTCACAAATAATCTTTTGCTATAGGTAAAAAATATAAACAAGTTTCACCACATAACATGGAATTAAAAATTAGTATGAACTGCTGATTGGTACTGAAAGATGTAAGAAATTTAAAAACATATTACAGACGTTTTGCATAGGTCATAAGTGAATGTGAGGTTATGTTAGTGTTCACCAATGGAAAAATTATAAGGAAATTTACTTAACGAAAACTTAAAAGATTATTAATTTTCTTGAGGGCGAGTTTATCTTTGGTACAACACTCGGTTACATTTTGATTGTAGCCTTTTATATATTTTCTTCGTTCTTATTGGCCTTTAAATTTAATTATAAGTTAATGTTAAATAAAAAAAACATAATAATTTATGTTTTATTACATTATATAGGTTTTTTCCTAAATAGACTACCAAATAAGTTTCACCCTAAGAGAGCAACGCCAACTAATAAACTAAAATAACACAATTAGTAATACTTAACAGTAAAATCACTGAGAAAACGACATTTATTTGCCCCATCCTTGCAACTGTCAAACGAGGTAAGTTTACAAACACTCCAAAATAATGACACTCCATCTAATGGTGCAGCCTTATGCTACGCTGTACATATTTTTATTGCAGAATTGTAGATTTAATAATAATTTATTAGATATGGAAAACAATAAAAATACTCTTAAACTTATTGAAACTTTTCCTTTACGAGTTCAACCTAGAAATTCTAAAAACTTGTTTACTAACTATGCTTTTATTTCATGCACGTTTATTTAAAGAAGTAAGCATAATAATATTCCCAAGGAAAAATAAAATGATAATCCACAGCAACAAGCATAACTTTATAAGTGTTATTAAAGCAACAGCTATTACTCGAGCTTATGGCAGTTATTGCCACAAACGTATAATTTACGGGTGGAAACGCTTGCAGCCTGCAAAATGTGCCGCGTTGGCGTTAACCTTTATTGCACTAATTAATATTAAGAGTTATATGAAAGATAAACTTGCTTTATTGAAATTATTTTTATACAAACCATAGTGGTCTCTCTTTCTTTACAGCTAAATCTGGGTCAGCCTTTTGCACGTTCATGCTTTTATAAAACAACTGTTGTATAGCTTGCGCAGTCACGATGTAGCCATAAACGAAGGATATTTGTAACCGGAAGTGGCTAGATGCCCTGTGCCTTTTATTAGAGAACTAATAAACTTTAAAAGTGGCATTCAATAAAGTTTGACTTAATTGCCACGTTATTATTTTATTTCTACTGTATACTATAGTATTTATAATATTTCTGATATCTGATGGGTTCACTTACAACAATATTTAGTCAAACTCGTGTTTTCTAGTAAAGCTAAAACCCATTTCCCGCTAATCATAGTATTGAAAAAATACAAGTAAAATACACAAAACTAAGAACACATTTATACATAATAGCTAAATCAAAGCCAAATCATGACTATCTTGTTAATTAAACAGCAAAGTAACACTTTATTATAATCTTAATCGTTTTAAAGGTTCTGCAAATTAAATCAATTTGAATAAATTGCTGTACAATATTTTCCTCGAAATCCTCTAAATATTATTTCACGATTTAAGTCATTGAATGACTGTCCAAACCATCATACAGATTCAGGTTTCGTGTGAGTTTTAAAAACAAAACGTTACCTCCCTATTAATAATCTACATAACTAACATAAAATTACAGGTATAACAATTAGAATATCAGGCCAATTACAACAATGAAACAATGCAATGGCTCGCGGTCGAGCTTAAAAGGTGAAAATGCTGTTTAAATTTATTCGAAATGCAAATTTATCTAAATCTTCCCAAAAGGTTAACGCAGGAACATTAAAACAAAATGGACTGGGTGATTTAGTAAATCTTTTCAAAATACGTAAGAAATTACACCAAAATTTTAATAATTCGTTAAATATGGTGAGTTTTAAAAATAAAAACCTTTGAACAGTTAGAATGTTTTGGTAAAAGTTTGAATCCATGTCTTTTGAAAGGTGAGGAAACTTTGAATATTGTAGACAAACGTGGATATTTTTCAACGTACCTAGTAAAAAATATTAAAGAAATTATTAATTCAGCTGTACTTTTATAAATAATAATAGGTTACAATACCTTTACGTCTTCAACCCAAAACATTTTTTTTCAGATGACTAGTTTCGGAATGTACGTCCCATTTACAACTCTTCTTGTGTCAAAAGTTAAAAAAACACTGTCAGTTTTCGTCAAATTTAAAAAAATTAAAAACCCATTACACTTACTACACACAACACGGACATAACAAATGTACAAAATAAAAACATTTAATCGCGATTCACGTGTGGCTGGCCAACGACAAGTCCAGACTCATATGTTTTTATGGGAACCAAAATTAAAACTACGAGTATTATAAATATAATCTGAATAAAAAGTAATTTTATTTTGAACATTGTATTTTATTTGTAAATTTAAAAAAAATCTGTTTAAAATTTATATTATATAAATTTAAAGTGTTTTATAAAAATGTTTAACAAAAATATGTAATTAGAAGAGTATTCTACAGCAAAAAGAGAATGTCAAGAAACTCCCTTATAGATCAAATATTAAATACCCTGTTCTCTTGGTATTAAAACTTTAAAATTACAAACATGCCTTTACATGGCAACATTATATATTAAATCTTTTCATAACCTGACTCTATATTCAATTTTGCTATTTTATGTTGATGCTTTAATTATAAAGATATAACTTGTAATAAATAATTATTTTATTTTTATACAATTTGTTTTATATAATTTACATAGAATTTTCTTCTCATCATAACAGATGAATAAAGTGTTTCCCCAAATATTATATTATCGCTGTTCAAAAATAAGTGACACTTACTAAAATAAATCATTCAAAACAACTGTTAAAATATCTTAAAAATCTTAAATATCTTAAAAAATCTTATCTTTAAAAATATGTTAAAATATCTTATCGTACGGTCCTGTTATGTTTAACTTAACGCTATTTCTTATGAAACTCATAACCTTCAGAAACATATAATACTTTATAAGTGAAGTGAGGTAAAAGAATAAGAAAATAATCAAAAACCTTAAGAAAAAAGTAAATCTTACAATCATCTGTTGAGCAAAACGTAAACCTATTCAATATTTATATAATAGAAGACGTTTATAAGGTGTCAATATTTCAAATATGATCTCATTATTGGTTTTAAATTTTGGTTTGGCTCTTAACACTTTTCATTTCTGTTTCAATACTCTACATTTATAATAATGAAACAACTATTTTATTTTGAAACAAATACTAATACTACACCCAGCTTTAGTCTTATCACAAAATAACTACACATCGAACATCGAGGTTCCTCATCATTTATTAATAATTGTTAAATTTATGTTTATTCCCATGCTGATTTCCTTTCACTTATAATAATTCAAAATATTGTATTTGAAGGGCCTAAAAATATTCAAAACTTAAAACCCCAAAATATAATTTGAATTATTCAGTACTGAATTAAATTAGTTATTTTCAATTAGTTCATCAACAACTACTAAAAAATACATGTCAACAACTTGATTTTCAGAACGTATATTCAGGATAGAATCGATAAAAAGCACCTTTCCAGTGGTAATAGGTTTTCCGCTCAGCGCTGGTTTGTTGGTTGTGCTATCATCGAGGATTTTGTTATCAATATCAAATATCTTCCTTAATCTATGTAACTATTATTGCATGTTGTGTTTCATTCGCAGTTTTAACAAAATTCCATTTTTGATTAGAAAGATGTTAATTTTGTTTTTTGTGCAAATTAATATTTAAACATAATTTATTTATCTCATTGTACATTTATTGCTCTATCTGTAAAAAATGTTTGACAGTAAGTTATGCTAGTTTATTTTTTATTTTTTATTTTTAATTAACTCTGTAAAACGGTCAAATTTATGAATTTGTGAGATTAATACACCCATTGTCTTACATTATTTTTATTATAGGAAGAAACGTTTTTGTTACTGATCGCTAAGTGGGACTTTTTTAAATACAGTGATTTACAATATTCTTTTTTGACTAGGGTTTAGGTTTAGATACCTTTTAGTTCTTCGAGACAAAATTGAAATTTTTACCGAAATTAATAAAATGGTATTTATTGTGTTTTGCAACTTTTTATCTTTTGCTATGAATACTTAACTTGTAAAATGAACAAAATAAAATGTTAAAATAAATAAATAAATTTTTGATACATGTTTATAGAAAAATATGTATTGTAGTTTGCAGAAATTAACTGTACAAGTCCTTGTGGAATTATCATTATTTAGCGGTGGTAGTTGCAGTAATTGCAACAACGGTTGCTCGGTGGGGACATAAGTAATATTTATGAGAAGCAATACTAAAACCACACTACATCGTGCACCTATTAAATCACGTGACCAGCAAACACTCACATTTCCTGCAATAATATGTGGTATTGCGAATATTAAGTATCATGTTGTAACTTCATCTTGATTAATTATACAAGATGTGAAATTATGTTTATGGTGCTCCAAAATGTATTACCTACATTTAATATACAAACTACATTTAATATTAACTACAAAAATAAAAATAAATGGAAAAAGCTGTAAAATTATTGGGCAGCTTCGTTTATTTTTATTTTTGTTATTGTGCAATATTTAGCCAAGATTATTGTTTTCAAAGCACATTAGAAAAAGTATTAAAAAATACCATTATCATCCATAACCTTAAAGTAATTAATATTATAAAGCTATTTATATCATACTGTGATATCACACTTCTGGAAATTTAATTGTGATGTGGAAACCATTGAAATCAAGCAAAAAAAAAAAAAAATAAATAAATTAAGTTCACATAACAGAAATTTTTAAAGGAGTTTAATAGGATATTGAGAAGCATTCAACACAATAATTTTCATTGTAGGTAGTAAGCAAATCAAATTTATTAAAATTAAAGATTTTTGTTGTTTTTTGTCTTTGGTTTTATGTTATTTTTACGGTTTTGGTTTGACCTACTTGAATGTAAAGCTGTGTGTTGGAGCCATTCCGCTGTGATAAAATCAATATAAACACAGCTTCAGCCGGTGTGATGTTTTATCAGAGGGAATAGGCTATCAGATGAAACGATCATGGGCTATCTAGACCGGCGACACTTTCGATGCGGCTTATCATCGGTGTAGCTCTTGAAATGCGAAAAGGAAGACCAAGGTAAATTTTATAACAAATACAAATTTTTATTTTCTGGTTAAAAAACTGCTTTATGATTAATATGTCTTCACTAGTTGAAAATTAAAATAAAACTAAGTTTTAGTCACGATTATTGTATTTTCTAGTAATATGACAATACGTTTTAGATTGCACTAATTAGTTTTTGTAAAAATATATTTTTTTACAATAACTTGTAGAGTTAGAATGGAAAAAATATCAACAATTACATTGTGGAATAGCCTCTGGATCACCTAATATAAATCAAAAGGTTTAAATTACCTGGATTGTCGCCAAGTGATCCTGTGAAATGGTTGTAACTACCATTGGATGTTTGATTACCGCTTGATGTTTTTATTAACTTGAAAATGAACCCTATAGAGGTTCGAAACCAATGGTAGTTACAACCATTTCACAGGATCACTTGGCGACAATCCAGGTAATTTAAACCTTTTGATCAACAATTAGTAAATCAGCTTTTAACTGTAAAAGTGGACTACACAAGCTACAGCTTCAAATAGGGGTTCCACAAATTTTAAAAGATTTTTATTATATTTAGGTCTATATTAAACATTCTGAAACTTGAACGAGCTAGTGAAGGCGAGTTATTATAGCGCATTAGCTCGCATTGAAAGTAAACAAAACTTTTTGGCCTCGGCAGTTGAGCGTATCCGATTGAGATAATTTTGCTACAATACAAAACACATGAAAGAATGTATAGTAGAATAAGTTTACCAAGCAAAATTTTTGGCTTCCAGGTATTTTTTTATACGTTGGTAAAAAAGTATTTTCACTATCCAAAATAACAAGACGTAAATAAATTTCTTAAAAAAAATTCGACCGTCACAAACAGTGAAACAAGGTAAATAATATATTTGTAAAGTAGGATACAATGAATATAAATTAAGGTGGAATCCGAAAACATTCTTAAAATGATACCTCCATTGTCAATCTTTCTTTTATAAATTAGATTATAAGAGCAATACCCATGACCAAGTTCCATCCATGGTCGAGTTCATGTGGCAAAAGTAAAAAATAATCCATTGATTTACGGTTAACATGAATTAATTTGGAAATACATCGATCATAATTTATGGATTGAAAAACGAACAATTGGTTTTTATAGATATTTTTTAAATGTTTAAAGCACAATTAAAAACATAATCTTCAGAGAAATTATTAATTTGTGATAAAAAATCTTTTGTATGATTAATGGTGTGGGTGTTAGTAAACTAAATTTAAATATCCTATTGATTAATGTAAGAAATCAATTATCCTACTGTCATTGGTAAATTCGTGTATCTCCCTGGAGTGCATGCCATGAAACTATAAAAAATTAATATCATAAAACAATTTAAAATATAAAATTGAAAATCAATGATTCGTAACAGAACTAATAAAATTATTGATTTATGCAAATATTTTACTTAGAAGACCTTTAAGCCACGAGTGAGATGTAAGTTAGAACACGCACAAACCGAGTGCTCTAAATATTTCACTAGTGAATACTATAGTTGCATATAATACTTTTAAATACCCATTTAGATTTGGTGAATTACTGTAGCAAATAACGAAGTCGAAAATTTATAAGCTTTTTTCGGCCATACAACACGTAGCCACACAGATGTCGCTCGTTGAAAAATCGTCGTTTTCACTCACATATGACTTCACTCTTAAAAGGTTAGACACATAAAGCAACCAAAGCCTGACCGTAATATCGTTCTCACTCACATATGACTTCACTCTTAAAAGGTTAGACACATAAAGCAACCAAAGCCTGACCGTAATATCGTTCTCACTCACATATGACTTCACTCTTAAAAGGTTAGACACATAAAGCAACCAAAGCCTGACCGTAATATCGTTCTCACTCACATATGACTTCACTCTTAAAAGGTTAGACACATAAAGCAACCAAAGCCTGACCGTAATATCGTTCTCACTCACATATGACTTCACTCTTAAAAGGTTAGACACATAAAGCAACCAAAGCCTGACCGTAATATCGTTCTCACTCACATATGACTTCACTCTTAAAAGGTTAGACACATAAAGCAACCAAAGCCTGACCGTAATATCGTTCTCACTCACATATGACTTCACTCTTAAAAGGTTAGACACATAAAGCAACCAAAGCCTGACCGTAATATCGTTCTCACTCACATATGAATTTACTCTTAAGAGGTTAGACACATAAAGCAACCAAAGCCTGACCGTAATATCGTTCTCACTCACATATGAATTTACTCTTAAGAGGTTAGACACATAAAGCAACCAAAGCCTGACCTTAATGTCGTTCTCACTCATATATGGCTTCATTCTTAAGAGGTTATACGCATAAAGCAACCAAACACCTGACCGTAATATCGTTCTCACTCACACATGACTTCACTCTTAAGAGGCTAGACACAAAACCTGGCCGTAATATTGTTCTTACTCACATATGACTTCACTCTTAAGAGGTTAGACGGATAAAGCAACCAAAACCTGACCGTAATAGAACAATCGGCTGATGAGCGAATTATTTCTTTACTATTAAAACACTACTTTTGTCAAATTCTGAGTTTTCATTGGTATAGAACCTGCATATTAATGCGAAAACTGTGCGTTAAAAGACCAAATTATGAAACAGGTTTGAATTTGGGTTAATGTACTTCTTTATGATGTTACCTATAATATATTACTGAAATGGTTGTAGATCAAATGTAGTTTTACATAAAATTATATTACCTTAACTAAAATAATAAAATAAACTTAATTTCAAAGAAAGTACAAATGTTTAATGGTAAAGCCAAATATATATTTAAAAAGGGTAAAACTTGTCGTTAACTTTGTTTTAACAAGACATTGTGCAGTGAATTTAATGAACAATAATATGAAAAGTATGAAAAATTTTAATAACAGTAATAGTTTTATATAAATAATATGTTTACTTGTCAGTCGAAAATCCAATTGTAACTATTGCATTGGTTACAGCTGTTTCGAGGACTGTGTCTTCATCTTCAGACCAAAACCGTTCCCAAAGTTCTCAGTTTAAAAAGTCTACTTGACATTGCTGTACGTGTCCGGTTGTCTACCACATCAACCGCCGTGTATTCGTGTTTCGTGTTCTTCCTTGTCTGTGACTATCCGTTGAAAATGCGTGATCAGTGTTTTTATTTATTTATTTGTTTAACCCCAAGACGACCCGATGATGCAAAATAATTTTAAACCGAATTCTCTGAGAACGGGTTTTGTCTCAAGATGAGGACACAGTCCTCGAAACAGCTGTAACCAATACAATAGTTACAATTGGATGGTCGACTGACAAGTAAATTAACCTATTATTTATTCAAGAGAACAATCAGGAGGCTATTAAAATGAAAATCATTTTATTCCTCTGACAAAGATTAACAATATGTGGGAATTTACACAAAAGGATTTAAAAAATTAATTTTTATTTATTAATATTATTGTAGTATGTTACCTTCCTTTAATTATGAATTTTAATTAAGAATTTGAAGAATTTAATTTTACCTCAATTTAATTTCTTCTTCTTTTTTCTTTCCTACTTCTTCTTTATTTTTCCCGATTCTTCTTCTTCATGACTATGTTATTTATGTTTTATTTGTTTAGGGTCTACCGCTTCTTTTTCGTTTTTACTCTTCCTTCCTTCAACCCTCTATATCCTTCATTCCTTCCACTAAATCACTTTAAAAAACCAAAATTTTCCTCAGTACAAATTAGTTTAAATACCACAAATATAAAAACTTAACCAAATAATAAATTACCCTCGTTTAATATATTTAATATGGATTTGGGCTACATATAAAAAACCAACAGACTTTTACAAAGCTATGTGGGAACCATCCCACTATGACAAAATCAATATAAACACAACTCCGGTGTGATGATCAAAGTGAATTTGCTATCAGCGGAGTAACCCCACACACACAACACACACACACATACACACTTAGGCGGCGATACCTGGTACTGGTGGTGCAGCGAGTAATGGTTTAAATAACCAATACTTCATTGTACAACAATTCAAATTAAGGCAAGTGTAGATTTTTTCAACTATAACAGGTGGGAACAAGAATTCTTTACAAAGTTTTAAGACATCTATGTATATATAATTCTGTAAGCGAAAATTGTTGAGCAAAATTGTGAGAGTTATACAAAATGCCGGAAGATGGGAGGGGTCTGAAATTAAAGGTAAAATTATCGGCGTGTCCACAATGTTACCAGAAAATGAGAAATCTATACTTATTTCCCTTAGCTAAGGGGTTTTTTGTGTCTACAATTTCCAACCGATTTTCAGTTTTAGGTGTCGTTGGATAGGGCTTGGTTTGTAGTTGTTTCCGCCAAAAACTGATGAGAATCAAACTGAAAATAAAGGCGCAATCCACCATTGAAGTCTCAAAATACGCCATTAAAATAACATTAGGATTGAATAAAGAATTTGAAACATCTGTTAATGTTCAGCTTAATTACACGTGGTTTTTGGTAATTACAGATATTCACACGGATTTCATTGATTTTCTAAAAGCAACATTTGTAGTGTATCGAAATAAATTGCTCGATTTCGAGCAACACGTATACTAGTATTAAATAATTAACATTGAATTCCTAGCAATAACTTTTATATGCCAACCATTTTTTTTTTGTTTTAAATGTGTTCTTATTTAATTGTGTCCGGTTAGAAAATTTGTTAAAACTTAATAATGTAGGTTGCTTATGATTTTTTTAAATAAAATAATGGAAGGTTAACTGTTAAAAAGGATTACATTCAAGTTGGCTTAAATCGAACATAAAGGATCTACTTAGAGGAATAAGAAATTCTATATAATTTGTAATTAGCTAATGTGAGTGTTTACTGTAAAGTTTAGTCATATATGTGTTCACAATATTAATAGTTCTTTGTTTAGATGTACATATTACTAAATTTCCATATTTAAGTCAATTGTAATAACTTGATTACCACTGAAAGTGACATTTAGCACGGTATAAAAATGTGAAACTATAAATTCATACGAATTTGCTCAATCTATGTATTTTTCTTTACCATAATTTTTTCAAGTAAATTTTAACTGCTCACTAAAGTTACGTCCCTAAACGGGTCTGTTTATTAAACGAAGAGTAAATTTAAAATATTTCACATCGTTTCAAAGATGTATTTAAAAATAAAATAAAGTTAGTATCCACAATGAATATTGAAAATAATATAATTTAAGGTTTCATACCTATAGAAAGTCTTTTATAATAATGTTAAATTAAAGCTTATTGGGAGTTGTCTTTGTTGTACAGTAATGCCTTTCTTTAGTTATTTAACGTTAAGTGAATGCCCCGTGTTGCAAAGTTCACCTCTCTACCGCAATATTAGTTTGCTATCGAAAGTGCGAGCTTGTAATGGTCGTGTCACTAGGGCTCTCGATTGTCTTGGTAGCTTTAATGGATAGACCTTTATTGTTCTAGTCATTTCACATCAAAATAAACAATATAAGATTACAAATCAACAGGTAAAATATTAAGTTGAAAATAAAATTTTTATTTGCAATACACTTTTTTTAAACTTTTTAATGATTAAATTTTAAGAATTCAAATAAGTTTGAAATTTTTACAGTTTACCCATCGAACCAGTGTCATGAGCACATTTTAACGGGTCGTTTCTCTTGATACATTTAACGCTGTGACATATAATCGCCATAAAGCCTCTGTAGTAATTCTAGCTTAGAACAGCAGATTATGGTAGTTAACAATTTATGATTAGGATCGGACCACAACATATTACTTAGTCTCAGATACAACATACTATTTCTGATTATAAATTCATAGCTTCGAATCATATTTAAGATAGTTCCATGTTTTTATTGGCACTATAATAGATAATTCAATGCGGAAATAAAGTTCTGAGATTTTTTTGTATGTGATGTGTGATTTTATTGAATAATTATACTAAATTTTCAAATTACTCTGATATAGTTTGAAAAAAAGTTAGAGATGTATGTATACACTAAAATTATATCTGAAATATTTATTTTACAGAGTAGAATTAGTCTTATAAAAGACAGAATTGTAAAATAGAAAATACGTGTTAATTTTCAATATACTTTTATACTTATACTAAATGTACCTCTTATGTACTCTCTCATACAGAAAAAGTAGGCACTAAAGTACTATAAAAATTTATATTCCACAAAATAAATTCCACAATTCCACAGTAATAGATCTTCTTTGAAAACTTTTATAAACGACTAAAAAAGATGTATCACCAATTTAAAGTGGTTACTGATTGCACAGATAAATCAAAGGAGACTACTATTTGATCTAACGTTGAATTAGCTAGATTTTTCCATAATTAGGGAAATTACTCGTGAATGTATAATCAACACAGTTTCCAACCATAATTTCGGAAACTTATTTGCATAGTCATTACATGCTTCAGCCCTCCAAAATGGGATTACATGAAGGCGCAAATGATAGTCCGTTTGTGGTCCCAAATGAGTCGTTCCTTAATTAACTATCACATGATATAATAAATATGTTTTTATGAACACCGTTATGCAAGATAAATTTGATTAATCACGTTTTATGACATTTTTCATTTTCCATGTATCTAGCAAAACATTTGCACATAACCAATTTAAATATAAATATAAAACACATTTGAAATGAAATTTTTAACATTTTTCTCATTTTCTTAATTAATTGTAATAAATTATTTTTTAATGTCTTTACAAGTACAACATAATTATTCTTTTTATTTTAATATAATGAGATTTGAATAGATATGTTCTATTGCACAACCAAACTATGTTCACGAAGGTTAAGGGTCTAAATCTGACCTTGTCCTCAAGTGAAGGAAATTCCTAAAGAATCATAAGGTTATTAATATGATATAAGGTTAACTAACAAGCATGCATGACTAAAATGTTAAACAAATAAGTGCACAATTAATTTTAGGTTATGAAATGCAAAAATATCTCTCATAATTTCAAACGTGTGGTAATGTTCTGTATTACTCAAAAATATAGTTCCAGTTTTATAAATCTACTCTTGTTATTTATTGGCCTACCAATCACGTACGAATCCACCAAGAGCTAAGCTGAAGCCAAATCCGATACAAATCATAAGTTATGTTTGGCTTAGAATTCCATCTGTAACATATTTCCTATTTAATACAAACGGTATAAAATAAAATCCAGAGTACCGGATAGATCTATTTATTGACATATATTAAATATTTTTATGGTATTAAAAATTTTTTTATTTATATTTACAAAGTCTATCATGCTACTTAATATGGTTTGAATATGTAATAATGTATTTTTTCCAATTAAAATACAGTATTATCTTGATCCAAATATTTGCTTTTTTATTTAGCCATTAAAATATTTAAAATTAAATGCACAAAAACTTAAAAAATATATAAAAATAAATACCTGTAGTGGTATATATTCTTATTATATATAGAAGAATTAAATTCTTGTGAAAAATTTTAGTAGCTTAAATACAAATCAATAAAATGTTTCTTTAGTGCGAACTAATAAAAATATATGATTAAATATAGGCTCCATAATACCTAAGAAATGTGTTTTAATAAATAACCTATGGCGGTTACAAAAAAACTATTTAAATATATAAAAAAGGTTTTAAATATTTTTGTTTCAGAATACGATATAGAAAGCAAGACGACAATGTGTTCGAAACCTTCTTTAATTTCCTGATACTGAAAGGTGAGTTTGATTTATTTGTGAATGATAAACGTTTCATTTTTTGTAGTGTACGTTTCTTTTAAATATTTTTTTTAATCATAAAAATAGTATAACTTTTTTAATTAATAAAGCCTAGTGATTCTCAAAGAATTATGATTTTACTAATCTTTACGAATTTTTAGATTGGATAACAATAGAGTTTCTAGTTATTCATAATTACTGAACCATTAAATACTCGTAGTTATATAAAATATTACAAGGTCAGCGTATAAATCCAAGTAAAACAAGTAACATAGCATGTATTTTTCTAAAGCAAGTTTTTAGTTTTCTCCTTTTATGGACGCAGACTGGTTTTTAAACTTTTATGTACTTACTGAACCAACATTTTGCAATGAAGATTATTCCACACATGCTTTAAGCAAATTATAAACATCGTTTATAGTTTTAAGATGGGCAGTTACACGGAATACAGCTTCGTGACTACTAGCGAAGTTTTCTAAACAAACGTTTCTACCCAACGAATGTTACAGAAATTTTATACACCATGAAAGGTTAAAGCTAAACCCTTATTTAAAAAAAATGTTCTAAGACATCATTTTACCATAGGAATTTTGTGTATCTAAGAACTTGTTTAATCCTGTAACTGACAAGATGGAAAATGACATTTCAACGTATGAGCCAATTGTGATATTTTCCAGATTGCACCTTAAGACTGAGCACCAAAGCGAACAACCTATCGTCCACGAACTTGCCCGAAGTGTTCCGATCTCGGCCGAACTGCTCGGTGGAGTTCCCCTACGACGGTCACCCTCAGCCCCAGGGTCCTGGCCTGGTCGTCTCCCTCACTCGTCTCAACGTCCGCTGCTCCTCTGGTCACCTCCGGTTCACCCCCGCTGGCTCGGGGGCCCGGGGGGTGGCCGACAAGGGGAGAGGTAAGGTGATAGAGGTTACGGTTAAGCTTATGGAAATGTAGGGAACTTACTAAAATGGGTTTTAATGAGAGAGCACTTTGGGGAGAAACGTCCAGAGGTTCGTTAAATTCATATTGTTTAACTTCTGGATGTCTACAGGTTTTCTTGCTGTTCAATGTTCATGCCTTAGGCCTGTACTGCATAAAACAGTGTTATTAATTCTTCAAAATTACTATGTGATGTTATCCAACCAGGGAAAGGAAGGGTAGATTAATGGAAAATTTAAATCTACAAACCTTTCTAACGGATATTGGGAGGGATCAGGAACATGTTTGAGGCGAATGCGTTCTAAAAAGAGGATGATTCTAAAAATTATGTTGCATATGAGTATGATCAAGTGGAAGAAAGCTTTGAAATTTTCTCTCAAATAAAACCTTTAAAAAGTTCAAGATTTGTTATGATATACTTTTTTCGTGTTGGTTTAGTTCCTTCATCTGTCACAAATGTTTTATTAATCTAATACAAACTTAAAACGCTAACGCCTGCACGGGCCGGGTAGGCAACACCACAGCAATCCCTGGATAGCGTTGGTCGGATTGCAGGCGTCTACCTCAACACCGTCTATTTTGTTAAGAGTCATCTTCACCTTTGGGCCAGTAGCCCATTGTTGCGCAGTCGGCAATGTTAACTGTACGGATTTTAATGCAAAACATGGTATTTTATTCCCCTGTTTTAGACGCTGTTTTTTAACCGATTTTCTTTAAACTCGGTGAGTGTTTAGTTGAATAGTTATATTAGGCCCCTCATACCTAAAAATGTTGAAAATTTAACAAATATATTACTAAGGAAATCGAGTTACTTTGCAATGCCACAAAGAGTAATATATGTTAAATTTTCAAAATATCATGGAATGAGGGGCCTAATATAACTAGTCAACTACCAAGTAAACTCACCAAGTTTGAAGAAAATCGGTTGAAAAACTGCATCCGAAACAGGGGAATAAAATATTATGTTTTAGTATAAAAGCCGTATGGTTAACATTGCCGACTGCGCAACTATGGCCTACTGGCCCAAAGGTGAAGACAAATTCTTAACAAACAGTTTTATTACTTTCTTCTTCTTCTTCTCTTGAGGTTCTATTGAACTGGAGAGCCACTGTGGCTGTTTTAGGCTTTGCCCTCTTCAGCCTGAAAATAGGATTTGAACCTTTAACTTTCCAATCAATGTCCTAGCATCTTTATCCACTCAGCCACTTCAGTGGTTGTTTATTACAAGTCTAGGTTCTATTAGAACCTAACCGATGCACATTGTCCCAGGAGCGTCTCGAGACCGACTCCTCTGCGGCAAGCTGGAGGAGATCCCCTCCGCCGGCCGGGAGATGTACTTCCCCCGGGACCTCACCCCGGTGCGTCTCCAGGTCTCGGGTCGGCCGGTGTTCTCGCTCAGCTACCGGCTGGTGGACTACTGCTTCAACGTCACCTACACCCACAGGAACCACAGCTTCGAGGTGAACCCTTCCACCGGGCTGATGTGTAACTTCCGTATCCTCCTGCCGTACGGACACCGAGTCTCGCTGAGTCTCCGGATTGGCAAGATAAGGTGAGATTCTTGACTGGATTGATAAATTACCGATATATTAAGGATTTTCGGTTTTTTACGTAACGGCCAACATCTTTAAACAGTCTACACAAATATAAAGACAGCAAGTTAAAAACAGTAAAATGATTAACCTTAGAACTATTTTTAAAGCTAATGCTAATATTTATTATTTTGAAAATATTATTGACAAATGATTATTTTCAAATGTGATTAAAGACGAAAAAGTAAATTTTGTTAAGGTTAACTAAACTGATTATTCATACAATTTTGCTGTTAGTGGACAAAGAAACATTCGTATGTGTTTTTTCCACTGAGTATTTAGTATGTTAGCAGTATACACTCACCCTTCATTCACATTCGCCTTAAAATACGCCCTGGTAGCGTCGGCGTCTTAATAAGTGATTAAGTGTACAATTGATAAGTCTTTGCTTTTCTTTTTTCCTGGTTCCTGATCCAGGTGATGGTTCTCTAAAAATAATTAATCATGTTGGTTAGTAACTAATGAATCTTTTAATTAAAACTCATAAATTTTGTATTAATTAGGTTTTTTTTATAAATATTACCTCTTAAGATTTATAAAATAATTCTTCGTACAAAACTTTATGCTTCATAATTTATTCAATAGTTTAATATAATATATAAATATTTGGGAGGCTATCTGGAAGGTAACTTTTTTCATTAGATAATCGTTTTCCAAGATAATATTTTTGAAAGTTATAGTATTCAGGTTACCAGAAATTATTTTTCGATTAGATCATCAGATGCCATGGGAAAAGTTGCCTGCGTGACGGTTATTACTAAGTTACTGAGTTGTAGTTCTCAGTACTACATCTTTCTTTATAAAGTTCTCTTATTAGCTTTTCAATTTCACGTATTAGATTTTAAATTTATCCAACCCATACACTTAATTTATATTGGCACAATTACACAACCTTTCATTACAAGAAAATTAATGGATGGTATTGCGAATGAATTCTAGAGTAATGAAATGTGGAGAGACCTTAAAGAGTGTATTTTTATGTATTTTTTCTTTTTTTTTTTAGATGCAAATGAAAACATGGAACTGACGAATACCCTTTACACCATCTGATAATCGTCCGCGTACCACCCGATAACGATCGGTTGTGAAAGTTATTGATATGTCAGTGTAACGATCGGGTGTGAAGGTTGTTAATATTTTAGTCAATCTCTGTGTTAGAATATAGCTAAATGGCAAGCTGATGGTTGAAGCTGATGGTTGAAGCTGATGGTTGTTTACCCTCCCTCAGCCCCGACGCCTCGACGGTGGAGACGCCCCGGCAGACCGCCGAGCGTCTGGGCGTGACCACCCTCCAGCCGGACGACCCGGACCCGCCGTGCCGGGGGCTGCAGGTGCGGCTGTGGGACGGGCCCACGTCCTGGACACACTGCGCCGTGGGCGGCGACCCCGCCAGGGAGCTGCACGTCATCTCCAGGGAGAACCGGGTCACTCTCAGGGTTGCCTCCCGGCCCCTCCAGGACCCGACGGTCACGCTCAGGGTCGTCTACGAGTCCGTGGCGGTGAGTAGTGGGCTCGGTAGTGTGCTTTTGTTACTTTGAATCAGTTTGAGACCTGTTAATGGTGAGGAAATTTATTGTTAAACCAGATGAGGCAGCTATTTTTTTTACTAATTATAACATAAACAAGATTAGTTACAACTCTCTTTCACTCTGCCAGAATCAATTTGTTTTATCCAACACTTGGTTCTCAAAATAAAATCGTAAAATATCTGATCCTAATCAGGATTCAATTTCAAATTCTCAAATGTATGGTATAAACACGTATAATGGAGATAATGTAGTAATGTATTTGAAAGTTCAAGTAGTATATTTCGTTACAATAGCCGAAAATAGGGTTTTGCCGGCATCAAGATCGTGTTTCAATGTCGAGACAAATCATAACCTAAACATGACAAACAAAACACAACCTTAGCTAACCTGGTGAGATGTACTGCTTGTGTGTCTAGTTGCTAGACAACCACTTCACATCACCTAACGCCACTGAAACTAGAGTACTCTAACGGTAGGTGACAAGTGACAACTACAGCTGATTTCGAGGGAAAAGCTCCAAGTTCCCAAGTACGTCAAATCTACTCGTATTTGACAGTTGCTATCAACTTAACTACCAACTACATCACTGTTTTGTCATTTGTTGTTGTTGTTGTCATCCACCTTAATATTTTCAAGATTTCTTGGCTACCTTTTTTTCATTGTGGGTCTAGGGAGGAAAATTTTCGGTCACAGTGTTAAATCACATGATTTTAGTTGTTAAAATCGGGGGGGGGGGGGGGAAAGGTGCTATTGAAAAGGTGTTATTGGTGTTATTACACCTATATTCAATTGATGTAGGTGATGAAAATTTTGTTTTTGGAATTGAGAAACTTTATCAAAGAGGCTAATAAAATACAATAGTAGGCCTAATACAATATCAATACTTATTTCCGTCAGATGACGAGGTAAAATCAACATGGAACTAAATTTTTTGTATAAAAATATAAGATCTTATTTAATAAAAAAAATTAATAGTCTACATAAAAAATATTTGAGTTTCTTGGGAAAATACTTTCAAAAGATTTACATTTTCAAAATAAATTATAGTCATAACTGATTAAATAAAAAATTTTACTACTTTTTTCTTAATTTATAATAAACATTTGCCTGTTTTTCTCATATTTCTTTACTATAAATTTGTGTTTGAATAATTCATTAGTTTATAAAGCTTTCAAAAAATCATCAACTTCCCACTTGACCACAATTATTTTTACATTCAACAGAACACCAATGGTCACCAACGACACAACGTTTCAATTAAACAATTCTGGCACAAATGGTAATTCGATTAGGATTTGTTGCCAAGTGGCTTCAACAAATTATTTTGGACACAAACCAACCACTGACCGCGCTGATATGTCCCCAAGCGAAATTTAAAAACCTTTTACATTTTTTTAAAACTTTGATAAGGAATATTTACAAATTAAAACAAAATATTTATTGTTTCCATTATTCGACAATATTAAGCTGCATACATTAAGTTTAAAAAAAGAAAACAAATTTAAAATGTTTGAAAGCCATAAATGTATTTGAAATAAAAATATAAATGGTTTGCCACATTTGGTTGCACACATTGTTAATTATTTTCAATAAATTCATTTCAAACCAATTCTACCTCTATTAAACAATTTGCTTCAGATTGATTAAAATCTGATATAACTACCGAACAATATAGGATATTTTTATTTATAACTAATTTTTTTTCCTAAACGCTTCAATATTCAGCTGCGGAATTATCATAACATAAAGGCAATTGATTGAGCCTGGGGCAAAACGTAGAAATACAGGGTGTCCCTGAACTCTCTACCAACTTTTTCAGGTATTATTCCTGGGCCATAGACAAGTCAAAATATCATATTCAAAATTTCAAAAACTCAAAAGTTACTCGTATAGCCGCCATTTTGTTTTTTACACAAAATAATTTTTATTTCCATAATGGATCATTGTATTAAGTTAATATTTGGCATGAACCTTCATCATAGCAATACCCATTTTCAAGAAAAAAATTATTTTTTTCTAATGTGTATTTTCAAAATGGCGGCCATTTTAATTTTTTTAACTAAAATATCTCAAAACCGGTAAATTTTATAAAAATTTTATTAGATACAAAAAAGTTGAGGAATTTGATTATCTAACCAATGGTACCAAGTTTGTAAAGATCTGACAATAAATAACGGAGTTATTGAGATTTTTATGCATGAAAACATTGATTTTCCATTGTAATTTATGCAAATTAAGGTAATTTTTATTGGAAAATCTCAATAACTCAGTTATTTGTTGTCAGATCCTTACAAATTTGAAACCAGTGGTTAGATAATTAAATTTGTCAACTTTTTTGTATCTAATAAAATTTTTATAAAATTTGCCGGTTGTGAGATATTTTAGTTTAAAACTTTAAAATGGCCGCCATTTTGAAAATACACATTAGAAAAAAATAATTTTTTTCTTGAAAATTGGTATTGCTATGATGAAGGTTCATGCCAAATATTAACTTAATACAATGATCCATTATGGAAATAAAAATTATTTTGTGTAAAAAACAAAATGGCGGCTATACGAGTAACTTTTGAGTTTTCGAAATTTTGAATATGATATTTTGACTTGTTTATGGCCCAGGAATAATACCTGAAAAAGTTAGTAGAGAGTTCAGGGACACCCTGTATATGCTGGATACATTCTTTTCCGCTGACATTATCAGCATCAGTGGATAACCATATAATCTTACTCAACCAATGCCACTATTTAGTATAAAATAGGGGAAGAGCTCTTTGCCGTTTTATACATGTTAAG
Source organism: Neoaliturus tenellus (assembly GCA_030545055.2). Taxonomy (NCBI): domain Eukaryota; kingdom Metazoa; phylum Arthropoda; class Insecta; order Hemiptera; family Cicadellidae; genus Neoaliturus; species Neoaliturus tenellus. The sequence goes on from CM061532.1 coordinate 34,695,069, forward strand.
CACTCGTGATTAGATTTGAGCTGTATTCAAATTTTCGCTGTCGAAAAATCCAAATGAACCTCCCATATTTTGGTGGATACGTTAGGTGTGTCGTATAAAACATGTAAATATTTTGACTAATGGAGCAAACAGTATTTTACTGAAGAACATAATTCCTTTATATTTTGTTTCGTTAAACAACGACAACATTCCTTTGTCTATATCATGTAAATCTTTTGTTATATTCCATAGTTTAATTGCGGTAACTTCATGAAACCGAGTTAATTTCCAAAGATATTTCTGATTTGCTGTTGTCCCCCAGGTGCCAGAGATCACAGGGTCGTGCGAGTGGGGCTGGGTGGCGACCAAGCAGTTCTGTGTGACGGCGGTGGAGGAGCACAAGGTCACGTGGGAGGGGGCCGAGCTTGAGTGCAGGAAGAGAGGCAGTTTCTAATTTGCTGTTGTCCCTCAGGTGCCAGAGATCACAGGGTCGTGCGAGTGGGGCTGGGTGGCGACCAAGCAGTTCTGCGTGACGGCGGTGGAGGAGCACAAGGTCACGTGGGAGGGGGCCGAGCTTGAGTGCAGGAAGAGAGGCAGTTTCTAATTTGCTGTTGTCCCTCAGGTGCCAGAGATCACAGGGTCGTGCGAGTGGGGCTGGGTGGCGACTAAGCAGTTCTGCGTGACGGCGGTGGAGGAGCACAAGGTCACGTGGGAGGGGGCCGAGCTTGAGTGCAGGAAGAGAGGCAGTTTCTAATTTGCTGTTGTCCCTCAGGTGCCAGAGATCACAGGGTCGTGCGAGTGGGGCTGGGTGGCGACCAAGCAGTTCTGCGTGACGGCGGTGGAGGAGCACAAGGTCACGTGGGAGGGGGCCGAGCTTGAGTGTAGGAAGAGGGATGTTTCTGATTCGCTGTTGTCCCCCAGGTGCCGGAGATCACCGGGTCGTGCGAGTGGGGCTGGGTGGCGACCAAGCAGTTCTGCGTGACGGCGGTGGAGGAGCACAAGGTCACGTGGGAGGGGGCCGAGCTTGAGTGCAGGAAGAGAGGCAGTTTCAAATTTGCTGTTGTCCCTCAGGTGCCAGAGATCACAGGGTCGTGCGAGTGGGGCTGGGTGGCGACTAAGCAGTTCTGCGTGACGGCGGTGGAGGAGCACAAGGTCACGTGGGAGGGGGCCGAGCTTGAGTGCAGGAAGAGAGGCAGTTTCTAATTTGCTGTTGTCCCTCAGGTGCCAGAGATCACAGGGTCGTGCGAGTGGGGCTGGGTGGCGACCAAGCAGTTCTGCGTGACGGCGGTGGAGGAGCACAAGGTCACGTGGGAGGGGGCCGAGCTTGAGTGTAGGAAGAGGGATGTTTCTGATTCGCTGTTGTCCCCCAGGTGCCGGAGATCACCGGGTCGTGCGAGTGGGGCTGGGTGGCGACCAAGCAGTTCTGTGTGACGGCGGTGGTGGAGCACAAGGTCACGTGGGAGGGGGCCAAGCTTGAGTGCAGGAAGAGAGGCAGTTTCTAATTTGCTGTTGTCCCTCAGGTGCCAGAGATCACAGGGTCGTGCGAGTGGGGCTGGGTGGCGACCAAGCAGTTCTGTGTGACGGCGGTGGAGGAGCACAAGGTCACGTGGGAGGGGGCCGAGCTTGAGTGCAGGAAGAGAGGCAGTTTCTAATTTGCTGTTGTCCCTCAGGTGCCAGAGATCACAGGGTCGTGCGAGTGGGGCTGGGTGGCGACTAAGCAGTTCTGCGTGACGGCGGTGGAGGAGCACAAGGTCACGTGGGAGGGGGCCGAGCTTGAGTGCAGGAAGAGAGGCAGTTTCTAATTTGCTGTTGTCCCTCAGGTGCCAGAGATCACAGGGTCGTGCGAGTGGGGCTGGGTGGCGACCAAGCAGTTCTGCGTGACGGCGGTGGAGGAGCACAAGGTCACGTGGGAGGGGGCCGAGCTTGAGTGCAGGAAGAGAGGCAGTTTCTAATTTGCTGTTGTCCCTCAGGTGCCAGAGATCACAGGGTCGTGCGAGTGGGGCTGGGTGGCGACCAAGCAGTTCTGCGTGACGGCGGTGGAGGAGCACAAGGTCACGTGGGAGGGGGCCGAGCTTGAGTGTAGGAAGAGGGATGTTTCTGATTCGCTGTTGTCCCCCAGGTGCCGGAGATCACCGGGTCGTGCGAGTGGGGCTGGGTGGCGACCAAGCAGTTCTGTGTGACGGCGGTGGAGGAGCACAAGGTCACGTGGGAGGGGGCCGAACTTGAGTGCAGGAAGAGAGGCAGTTTCTAATTTGCTGTTGTCCCTCAGGTGCCAGAGATCACAGGGTCGTGCGAGTGGGGCTGGGTGGCGACCAAGCAGTTCTGCGTGACGGCGGTGGAGGAGCACAAGGTCACGTGGGAGGCGGCCGAGCTTGAGTGCAGGAAGAGAGGCAGTTTCTAATTTGCTGTTGTCCCTCAGGTGCCAGAGATCACAGGGTCGTGCGAGTGGGGCTGGGTGGCGACCAAGCAGTTCTGCTTGACGGCGGTGGAGGAGCACAAGGTCACGTGGGAGGGGGCCGAGCTTGAGTGCAGGAAGAGAGGCAGTTTCTAATTTGCTGTTGTCCCTCAGGTGCCAGAGATCACAGGGTCGTGCGAGTGGGGCTGGGTGGCGACCAAGCAGTTCTGCGTGACGGCGGTGGAGGAGCACAAGGTCACGTGGGAGGGGGCCGAGCTTGAGTGTAGGAAGAGGGATGTTTCTGATTCGCTGTTGTCCCTCAGGTGCCGGAGATCACCGGGGCGTGTGAGTGGGGCTGGGTGGCGACCAAGCAGTTCTGCGTGACGGCGGTGGAGGAGCACAAGGTCACGTGGGAGGGGGCCGAGCTTGAGTGTAGGAAGAGGGATGTTTCTGATTTGCTGTTGTCCCCCAGGTGCCGGAGATCACCGGGGCGTGTGAGTGGGGCTGGGTGGCGACCAAGCAGTTCTGTGTGACGGCGGTGGAGGAGCACAAGGTCACGTGGGAGGGGGCCGAGCTTGAGTGTAGGAAGAGGGATGTTTCTGATTTGCTGTTGTCCCCCAGGTGCCGGAGATCACCGGGGCGTGTGAGTGGGGTTGGGTGGCGACCAAGCAGTTCTGTGTGACGGCGGTGGAGGAGCACAAGGTCACGTGGGAGGGGGCCGAGCTTGAGTGTAGGAAGAGGGATGTTTCTGATTCGCTGTTGTCCCCCAGGTGCCGGAGATCACCGGGGCGTGTGAGTGGGGCTGGGTGGCGACCAAGCAGTTCTGCGTGACGGCGGTGGAGGAGCACAAGGTCACGTGGGAGGGGGCCGAGCTTGAGTGTAGGAAAAGAGGCGGTCACCTGGCCAGCATACGGAGCGAGCATGCGCAGAACCTCATCGACACCATGCTGCTCTACAGGTGAGTGCGCATCTGGTCACGTGCGTGATACATTCAGGAGAATGTTAGCCGGGAATGGTGTGGTGCTTGGCTTATGAAACAACGTGATGAAATAATGTGTTTTTAAATAAACCCACAAATTTATCAAGATTTTTCACTCGACTAGCATTATCCCCAAAGAGATTGATAATGTAGACATTAGGGTTTAAATATACAGATCTGTTTCCTAGAGAAATATAAATAGCGGTGGAGCAAACCCGAGCTAATTTGGACCGGACCATGTTCGGTTTAATAAGGTTTTCGGATTAGGTGGAATTTATGAAAGTACTACCGCTTTAACTGGATCAGAATATTTGATATCTATACTTGATAATCTGTACTTGGAGATTGGATCCATCCTAAGTGGTCGTTAGTTATGAAACTGCTTTAAAATTGTAAACAAACAATTGGACATTTTAACGAAGCTTGACAAAGACGATTAAACCATGGAAAGGTAAAGGAATGTCGTACAATGACCGTAGATTCCGTTTCATATCCACAATCAGTTTTTCCTCGATTGAAATAAAACAATTATAATTTTGTGGGAAAATATTTTCGAATAGTGAGACCCTAAATATAAGATGAAATAGGTAAAATAAAATCTTATGTTGTAAGATACAGACCGAAAACACCACTACTAGTGTTGTGATACTTATTGGTGTTTTTGGCTACACCTAACATTTAGATATAAGAACTAGGCCGATAAATTTCAAAATTGTTGAACTGTAGGATAAAATGAAGAAGGCTACCGATCAACCACAATTGCATTGAAAAACTAGGTTTGTGTCTTCTTTTATGTGTGGTTTATTACAAACTGTCGTAAGATTTGTCAACTTCTCACAAGCATCCTCCATTAGGTCTCATACAAAATACAATTTAAAATGACATTTAAGAATGATGAAACTGATTAGCTTAGAAGATAAAACTTTTTTGTAATTTAATAACCCCTGTTTTAAATCACGTACGCTACTATTGGTGTTTATATTTCAATTGTTTATCACATTAGTTAACTGGAAATGCGTCCACAGGTCATTTCACTGACAACAAGTAAATTTGACGGAGGGTGGCTATTACAGACTTGTAAACTGAATGGCGATGGTGAACTCACAGCAAAATTTTCAATTACAATATCTATTAACATATACCTTATTAATAAATGTCACCAATAAATTAGAAACTTACGCTTAAAAGTATTATCAGTGAAGTGCCTATCTTTTTAGTTAGTATCCAACGGATTTACGTTGGGCGAATTCCCTTGTGTCGACGTTTGGTTTATAGCAAACGGAATCAAAGTTGCAGATCGTTTTGGTACACAAGGGACTTGTGATCGTTTCCCGATAAAACATTTTGTTTTGTCGTGTTAGAAATACAGTTCAATTCCTCAACCTGGCGGAGATTTTGGTTTATTTTAGGCGACGTTGAACCGGAATACATTTGTGTTGAAAGAAGAAATTTCAGCCTTACCTAAAAAATATTGAATTTATTCTGTGACATTTATGTATATCAAAGTAAGATACAGGGTTAAGCAAAAGTCTGGACACAACCAGTTAACATTTTAACACGTTGCAGTAGGAAAACCAAACTCGGCACATTTATACTAAATAAAAAACTGCACTTTTCCATTAAAGTCACAACTTCGCCCCCGCCCCCAAAAGGGGTATTTTAGGGGCAACTCCAAATTTTCAAATGTTTATCAAGTGACCCCTAATTTTGAACGGTTCATAAAGAGAATTTAAATTGTGCTAACCGGAGGTCGACATCTCACCCCTAAAAAAATCGCAGCCATTAAAAAATTTGAGATAACAAGCAAGCTTAAGTCCGGACACCCCCAGTTGACCTATTAACGCGTTGCAGTAGGAAATCCAAACTTTCATGCACATGTTCAAAAATCCAACAAAATCCAAGCACATGTTAACAACACAAAAATTTAATTTTCTATCAAAGTCACATCTTTGCTCCGGCACCCAAATTGGGTTATTTTGGAGGCAGCCCCAAATTTTCAAATGTAAACCCCAATCGATTGACCCGTCATTTTAAACGGTTCATTAAGAGAAATTAAATGGCACAAAATGGAGGTCGATATATCACCCCTAACCAAAACGGCAACCATTTTAAAATCGGAGTTTAGGTGTGGGGCTACTGGACCTGCTGGGATTTTTAAAATAGAAAAATAGCTATTTAAGAATGTTTTTAAATTATTTAAGAATTGAATCTACTAGTAGAAATAAACTAGTAGGTTCCCTTGAATTTCCCTTGATGAACCGGTCGAAATGAGGGGTTACTCGATAGGGGTTTACTTTTGAAAATTTGGGGCTGCCCCAAAATATCCCATTTTGGGGGCTGGGGAAAAGCTGTGAGTTTATTGAAAATGTGCAGTTTTTTAAGTTGTTAACATGTGTCGAGTTTGGTTTTCCTACTGCAACGAGTTGAAAAGTTAACTGGGGTGTCCAGACTTTTGCCTAACCCTGTATAAATAAAAGGTATACAAAGTTGAGCGTTCGTCAATAAAATGAACCCGAGAATAGACGTTTTCATATCCTGGTAAAAGTCACTGTTGTGTGTCTTTTTTTACGTTTACACTCTCCCTTCTTTCCTTCAAAACTAATGTTATATCTTTACTGCTTGTAAAAAAAAACTTCTAGCTCAAGAAGAATGAAATGAGATATTAAATTGGCTATTTTTTCCATCACTAATTGTTTAATTTAAACTTTTAATCGTACAGTACAAATTCTTCAAATTCGAAACCAATTGATGTAAGCACAAGTAAACAAATTATTATAAGCAGGTGTATATGGTATTTTAAATACAAATATTTTTATATTTGAAATGCAGTGAACCAATTGGGAATACAATATAAAATAAAATAACGAAATATAGTGTTTCAGATTACAAGGGGTACTTTTATTGATTTATTTATGTCAACTGTGTAAACCAATTTACAAAGAGACCAAAATCACATAAACAAATAATTATGCAAAGAATAATACAAGAATTTAGCTATGATTTAGCAGACTATCACATAACATATTATTATATGGATGACTAAAAGCACGTTTCAAAATAAATAAACATGCTCAACATATCATGTAAAAAGGTAAAAAAGAAAATTACAACTAATTTTCTATTGACTAAATAGAAGTAAATAGATATAAATAGGTCTCTGGCACATAGAAGCCAGTTCAACGAATAATTTTAAATTGTCTTGTGTTTCATTGTATTTAATATAATGTATTTAGTAGTTTAATGGTTTAAATTGAGAAAAGTTTTGTCCACAATTTTAGATTTCATTATGAATTAGAATGTTTATTTTAAAATTATTATGTTATTTTAAGATGAGGAAATAGTTTTTTTTTCACATGTAATAATACTTGAAGCCATTGTGGAAAAGAATCATAATGATCCGTGAAAGAGGTTTAAGTTTGGCCATTAAATTGTAAATGACGTTTGGGTCCTTTCCAAATGAATTAGTGATCAAATGGGCAAACGATTCGGAAGGGTCAACCGACCGTTGGTCATATTGCCGCTTCTCAATCCAAATATTTTAGGTGAATCAAATCAACTTTGGCTTCATTTATCACATAAAGCAGTCCTAAAGATTGAAAAAGCATTGTTTGGTAGATTATTCACTATCAAATACAATGTTTAATTTCAACATAAAGTAAATGTTAAGATGTATAAACTATAGAAAATGCTAGTAATATCTTACCTAACAATCCTTCGTTGACGATTTTTAATGGAACAGTCAAAAACCAAAAGATTACAATTAGTGACATTACTTTAATGTAAATTTCAATAAACATTTATTTCAAATCAATCCTGCATATTACACAAAACCTCTAATACTTCCATTATCTTACTTCCTTGGACATCAAACCTATGTTGTCTGTCAGTATTCAGTTATACTAGTACATCCTTTGCCCTTTATCAGGACGATTCCAATAATATTTATTGTTTATGAGTACACTGGAATAAATATTTTCCATTTATATTAAAGATAATAAAAAAAAACAAAAAAAAAACATACTCATACACAACCAATATTAGTTAAAAGTAGTTCAACATGGATTATGGCAGAATCAATATAGAATCGACCATTGAATTATATAAGGAGTATTATAATGATAGGAATGTGGAACGAGCTAACTAGCATTGCTTCGCTACGATAACTATTTCTGCTACAATACAGGTGCATATTACTGATAAAAGTTACTGGCCAAAACGCCGAATCAAATCCACTACATCCTTCTGGTTTGGCTGCTAACCTACATTTGTTCCATATTATTGGTATTATGTTTTATTCAATATTTCTTATCTTTTGTAAACTTCTAGTGAAGTAAGATTTCAAGGAAAATAAACAGAAACTATAAAGACTATAAAGTAGACTATTAAGTAAAGTATGCCGCAAGTATAGTTATCATAACAATAAAAGTTCTTTAGGGCTGACTTTTTTAAAAAGCTAGGCAATCATGTCGACCCAATTTCAGTTTTCTAACCATAGTTAAACCAAAAATTTTAAATTCTTTTCGTCTGTTGAACTAATTTGAAATATTTTGACTAGGTAACATATCATTTTAAATTTAAGAGAACTATCAGTGTGTTCATGGGTTGAAATGGTGGGCTCGAAATAACAAATTTATCAATTATGAATTTTTTTTAAAGTGATTGTAGAATTCATTATAGCTACAGCTCATTTCATTGTAGCTGAGGGTCATTTTATTAGATATAAGGAAGTTTGATTAGAGCTGCGGATTCTTTGATTGGAGCTGAGGGCCATTTGGTTAGAGCTATGTGTAATTTAATTAGAGGTGAGGGCCATTTGATTAGAGCTGCGTATTCTTTGATTAGAGCTGAGGGCCATTTGGTTAAGGCTGAAGACCATTTGGTTAAAGCTGAGGACCATTTGGTTAGAGCTGCGTATTATTTGATTAGAGCCATGGGTCATTTGATCAAAGCTCAGAATTGTTTAGGAGCCGTTCGGGGTCATATGCAATTCTATGTCGCTGCTAAGTTTGGACGCTTTGAAGATTTACCTAATTTAAGTTGTTGCGATTAATAGAGTTTCTGTTTTGGGGGGAACTATCACATATGTGTCTAAATAGTATTTTTAATTTAATTTTTTAAGAAAAAACATTTACTTGTTTGACATTTTCACAAATGAAGATAAAATTGTATTTAAAATATAATCATTATTTGTATAAAGTTCAAGCAAATTACCGACAGAATACAATAAGCACAATAATTTCTCTACTATTATTTTGGGCACCATGTCCAGTGTGGAATTAATCAGTATACTTTAACGCTTCTTTCTTTATTAAATAAGCTTAAGTCAAGTTATTTATGAAACAAAAACTTAATTTGTTGTTTCCTATACTTTTTTTTTTTTTTTTTTTTTTTTTTTTTTTTGAGGGAGAGGCAGGGAAAATGCATTACGCACACAGGTGGCCAGCCTGTAGTGTGGGACTCCCCTAAAAAACGGGTTTACCCACTAAAAAACCTCCTCTACTCTTTAGGATTCTAACCTGGAATTGTTTATCACATTACGTCAGGCTAGGCCTAAATTTGGCTTACGCCCATGGGGCTCGCTCCTTATCCAGCTGTTCGGTCAAGGGATCTGGGCCACTTCGTGGTCCAAATCGGTTTTCTTTTCCAGGAGGATACCCCGGACGAACTGTGACAAACAATCCCAGTTGCCCTCATCCTCCATAATCTTTTGGCAGACCGTGTCCACCGAAAAAACACCGAGTTTTCTTGTGGCCTCCAGGCGGGGCCTTTCCCAACGCGAACAGCGGAAGAAGGTGTGTTCCGCGTCATCGGGAACGCCCGGGCAGTAGATGCAATCCGGTGAACCGGTCTTGCCCATCCGGTTCAGGTACGACTTGAAGTAGCCGTGACCTGTCAGGAACTGCGTGAGGTAGTAGTCCACCTCGCCATGCCGCCTTTCCACCCATGGTTGGACCTGCTCGATGAGTCGCGCAGTCCATCGTCCTCGGGTGTCGTGCTCCCAGCTGTGTTGCCACTGCTGGAAGGTTCGGGAGCGCTCTTCGGTTCTTGCCGTGTCCTTGCCGATCTCGCCTTGTCTCTGGTAAATCGCTTTCCTCTCCCCTGCCAAGAGCTTGACCGGGATGACTCCGGCGACCACCAGGACGGCAGGCTCGGACACTGTCCGGTAGGCGGAACACACCCGGAGCGCAGCTTGACGCTGAACCCGGGCGAGTCGCAACCTGTAGCACTCCTTATCTAGAGCGCCTGCCCACACCTCTGCCCCGTAAAGGAGCACGGACTGGACCGCGGACATCAACAGACGTCTTCTGCTGGATCGGGGACCCCCGACATTGGCCATCAGCCTACTAAGGTAAGTGACTACCTTAGCGGCCTTGTCCGCCGTACGAAAGATCTGATCCCTCCAGCTTAACTTGGTGTCCACCATAACCCCGAGGTATTTGGCGGCACGAGTTGATGTGACCACCTCCCTTCCCACTCGGAGTGGGACGACGGTGTCGATCCTCTTCTTCGTGAGGATCACAATCTCCGTCTTACTGAGAGCAAGCGAGAGACCGTGATCGGACATCCAGTTGTTGACCACCCGCATAACTCGGTTCAACTTCAGTTGGGCCAGCTCAACGTTGCGTGCAGCAATGAGAGCTGCAACGTCATCGGCGTACCCAACCAAAGTGGTTTCCTCAGGCATCTCGGACCTCAGGAGGCTGTCATAGGCAACGTTCCAGAGATCCGGGCCGAGTATTGAACCTTGTGCGGCACCAGAAGTGACTTCCATCGTCCGCGTTCCGTCCCTCGTGTCATAAATCAGGCTTCGAGAGCGTAGATAATCCTCGATGAGCCGCAACAGATATGCAGGAATACGAAAGGTGTTGCGAAGCGCATCCAACATATCGACCCACCTTGCCGAGTTGAAGGCATTCTTGACATCAAGCGTAACAAGAAGCACTACTCGGCGGGAGAAATAGTTGTGGCTCTCGGCTCTCTCCACAGCTCTCTGAACTTCGGTGACAGCGTCGATCGTTGACCGTCCCTTTCTGAAGCCGAACTGACGGGGGCATAAGTCCCCGGCAGCTTCCACGGCAGAAGTCAGGCGGGAACGGATCAGCTTCTCGAACAGCTTCCCAGCCGTGTCCAACATGCAGAGAGGCCTGTGGGACGACGGCAGCTCGGGATCATCTTTGCCCTTGCTGATCAGTACAAGCCTGGCTGTTTTCCAGGGAGCCGGAAACACCCCTTCTACCAAACAGGCATTGTACATTCTCAACAACAAGTCAGCGTTGATTGAAAATACTTTCTTTAAAGCCTCACTGGGAATCCCGTCCGGGCCAGGAGCCTTGTTGCTCTTCAGGGAGAGAACGGAGGTTTTCAGCTCCTCGAAAGTGAAGAGTGGAACGTCCTCTACCCGTCTGAAGTCAACCGGCGGTCGCTGAGGATGTTCAGGAAACAACGCAGTGACGATCCTCCCCATGGTGGCGCCCTCCATGATGGAAGGTGGAGAGCGGGCGCCGAGTTTCTGCGTTACAAGTTTGTAACCCAGGCCCCACGGGTCGGAGTCAACGTCGTCACGAAGTCTCCTCCAGCTATTCGCCTTGCTCCTGTTGATCGCCTGGCGGAGAGATTTTCTCGCAGCTTTATAGGCCTCTGACTTACGAACTCTGTCTGCGGGAATTCTCGCTCTAGTGGCGGCTCGTCTAGTTCTTAAACATGTTCTTCTGAGTTCCGCAATCTCTTCAGTCCACCAGTAAACGGGTTGTTTGTCGCGTCGGGGTTTCCTTCGCGGCATAGACTGGTCGCAGGCCGAGACGATCAGTTCCATCGTGGATGTTACTAGTGCCTCGGCCCCAGCCTCACCAGGATTCCCCTGCGCTCCCCGAGAGATGACTTCGGTGAACTTAACCACGTCCAGTTTGTTGGTGTTCCACCGGCGTGGCCCTTCCCGAGATGCGGAAACTCGACGATTTTCCTGATCATGCAGATCAAACACGATGTATTGGTGGTCGCTACCCGTGTAGTCCTCCACAACCCTCCAGCCAGAGATCCTCGGAAGGAGCGACTCAGACGCAAAGGTGACGTCAGGGATCGTGCCTCTCTGCCCGGGGCGCCGAAAAGTAGGTGTGTCGCCCTGGTTGAGGATGACAAGACCGGCCCTGGCGATGAAATCCAGGATGTATTTCCCCCGGGAGCTGGTAGAGGGCATTCCCCACTCGACGGCCCTGGCGTTGAAATCGCCACCAACGACGACATGCCCGGTGGTGCAAAGAACGCACTCCTCTAGGCTATCTATCTTGTCGCGGAAGTCCTGGACGGCCTCGTTGGGGGTGAGGTAGCAACTGAAGATTGTCACGTCCCTACACCTAACCCAGGCAAATCCTCGGCCGCGACCATGACTCCGCACCAAGACATCCCGCGTATTACGCGCCCAAAGTGCAGCAGTACCGAGGCTGTCGGAGATCCAAGTGTTTGGATCTCTGTCCCGATACTGTTCGCTGATAAGGAGCGCGTCAGCACCAAGTTACGGGCGAGCTGATCTAGAAGGTTATCAGCTCCCCAGGATCTATGAAGATTGGCCTGGAGGATGCGAATTACCGGCCGCTGCCTTTTGCCTGTTCAAGTGCGGTTCTGAAGGCACCGCACTGACCAGACCCGGGTAAGTGACCGAGGGCACTGGAGCCTGAATCCTTGCAGAGAAAGCAGGAGGGGCTCGAGGAACATTCCTTGCGTTTGTGGCCCTGGCTTCCACACTGGAAGCAGTTGGCACTCCTGTCGGGCCCTTTACAGTTTCGGGAGGAGTGGCCGAAACCGAGGCAACGAAAGCATCTCGAAACTACCACCCTCCGTTTGAGCCTGCAACTGACCCAACCGACTCTGAGGTGATGAAGGCTAAGCAGCTTATTGGCGTGCTTTTCGCCCATCTCAGCAACAGCCATCCGGAGTTGACTTCGGTTAGGCTTTGTCAGCCATACCCTCACTCCATCAGCCGGTATCTCCGGGAGTGCCACCTGGATCGCACGGGTCACCTCGTCTTCGGTGGAGAGGGCATCAAGGTCCCGAATCTCGACCGAACACTTCGGTTCTAGGGCCTTGATGGAGCCTTTGTCCCCAAGTGCAGTCTTGAGGGAAGCGGCAAAACCGATCTTGTCACTCGACTTCCCCAGTTCGAGGAGGACATCCCCGTTCTGGGTTCGCCGAATAGACTTGATAACGGTGTCGGTCTCTTCCGGTTTGGCCTGCGATCTAATCTGACCCAGAACATCGGCAAAAGATCGCCCCCCTAAGGGCTTAATCAAGATTGCCTCCTTCCTGGGCTTCTTAGGCCTGGGTTGTTTAGGCTTTCTGACAGACTTGCCAGAGGCCTCCCCAACCGGGTTTGAGACTTGCGTCCGCTCCACCCTCGACGCACTTTTCGAAGCTGCCTCCGCTTGCTTCTGCCTCCTCCTTTCTTTCTTAGACAGGCGCGTCTTCCAGCCCCCCAAAGGTGTCGAGGCAGAGTTTTCTGCCAAGGCAGGATTAGCCGCCGGAGCAGGAACCTCTGCAGGAGTAGCCGCTGGAACAACGACAGCGCCCGGGATGGAATGAGCAGCCGGGACAGGAGATGTCTGCGATGATGCAGTGACAAAAACCGGCCTCGGCGCCAAGTCCAACTCCCCGAGCTCAGGGCTTCCCGATGATGAACCGCTCTGCCTCTTCTTTCGCTTTCTGGCTTGAGTCTGGGACTCAGCCAGATGAGCTTGAGGCGAAGCAGAGATGACTCGGTTCGTGACATCGCGCTCCTGTTTCACTGCCTTAAGCCTGATTTTCCGGCATTCCTCGATTTCGTCTAGAGAATCTTCGAGTTTCGGAATCGCCTCTTTTATGGCCTTGTTTACGTTCTTTTGAATTAAGAGGGCCTTGGCCATCTCCTTCAAAAGAGCTTTCATCTTCTTCAGACATGAGTCTTCCTCCTCGTGGGCGTCGTCCTGCTGCTGCCGAAGCATTTGCAGCTCGAATGCCGCACGAAGAGGGCTCTTCCTGGGAGGTATTCCATCGAGCCTGGGTTTTGAGGTTTCTGCCTCGGTCACCTTCATCGCTAGATTGACATCCACTTTCTCCTTTTCAGGCTCGGACGACGATCCGGCGTCACTTACCGTCTTGAACGGTGCCGGTGGGGGGGAGGTTTTAATTCCCCCTGTCGGCGTCCCAGTCTTCGAGGTCGGAGACCTCTGCACAATAGAGCTTCGCCTAAAAGCGGCTTGCTCATTCTCCTTTACGTTCTTTGTGTTTCGGTTGATAAAATCCATGCTTTCATGTCACCAGCGCATCGTGCGGCAAGGGGCGGCCCTTCATCGGCCGAGAGCGGGTACACCCTCGGAGGTCTACCCCCCGTAGGAGATAAGACACCCCTACCCCAGGACTCTGGGGCCCGAACCTCCGTTTGCCCAGCACCGATACACACAAGGTGCCGGACGTGCTGGGGGTCGCACCGTGGCAATGCAGAGTCCGATCCCTGCATCCATGCCGCACTCCCTGACTAAGGTCCGAAGCGGCTGGCTTCTGACGACACACTGGATGAGACCATCGGCAGTGCGAGGCACACATCAGTCCCTGCAACACAACAGGGACACTCCCAGGACCCCCCAGCATGCGCCGGTCGAAAGAAGGTGGAAAGACACCCTTGATTCGGGGTCGAAAAAAAAGAAGGTGAGCAAGGTTAGCTCAGGAAAGAATAAAGACGGTGAGCTAAGACCTGAAAGATGAGAAGAATGGCCTTAGCTCGGGAAGAACTGTGAGGAGGGTCTCACAGCTTGGCTCAGGTACCCCGGGGTCGCCAAGAAACACCCGTACAGTGGAAAGCCCACTGCCCCTGAGGGAGTTGTTTCCTATACTTTATAAAAAAAGTAAAGGGAGTTGAAAGTAAGTGAAAGGGAGTTGTTTCATTTATAAAAGTATTAATTAAACCTTTGAATATTTTGTAATTTGATGATATAATAAATTAAATGCATAATCAAACACAAACAGATTAGTGTGTTAACTGTCAAATTAATTAACTGGAAACCAAACCGCAGCCCGTACCACCAATAATGAGTCAAATGTTTTAATACTTTATTGACCAAATAATTAGGCGTACTTGACATTATAGTGTTTACAAAATAATTAAGCTAACAATCAGCCCTATATACAGAGTGTCCAACTTCCACTTTTACAAGTTATCATGCATGCATGCAGAAAAAAAAGAAAAAAGAAAAAAAATCACTTGAACATATATCCTAAAATGCTTTGTTAAGCCGCTAGCTGCCATTTTTTTTATCACACTTAATAATTTTCATTTCCGCAACGGGATGTTGAATTGAGCTAATATTTGGCACGCGCCTTAACCACACCAAAGTTCAATTTCAGGAAAAATGTTATTTTTTCCGTTGTACAGTATATTTTATTTGTAAAGATCTGACAACAAATAACGGAGTTATTGCGTTGTTATTATTATTACTTTTCTTCATAAAAACATTGATTTTACATCAAAATTAATGCAAATTAATGCCATTGCAACAGCAAAATCAGTGTTTTTATTGAGAAATATCACAATAACTACATTACTTGTCGTTAAATACTTACAAACTTGGCACCATTGTTGATATTATTTAATGTTTAAACTTTTTGTGTTTTGTAAAATGTTTATAAAATTTACCAATTTTGAGATATTTTCGTTTGAAAATTTAAAATGACCGCCATTTTGAAAACACACAGTGGAAAAAAATAATTTAAAGATTCATATTAAATATGAATTGAATACAATCATCCGTTATGGAAATAAAAATTATAATGTGAAAAAATAGTGGCTGTGTGAGTAACTAAAGACTCCCACAGTTTAAATATGATATTTAGATATGTTTATAACCCAGGAACAATAATCTACAATATTGGTAGAGAGTTCTGAAACACCCTGTATATATTTATTTTATACGTTTTGAAGGTTTGAACGTAATGAAATAAGGGAAAGTGTTATTACAGCAACAAAGCTGGGCGGGTATTTCAGTCTTGTTTTTATTAGTCTGTTGCTCGATGTCCTCTTCAATGTTATGAGTTGTTCTGAAAAAATAATCAACATTCGAAGCAAACACTATTTCTACGTTAACTTACTTGTAAGTTACTTTGTGCGTCATATCGAAATAATCTAGAGTGAAATTTGCTTGGCTACGTATTTAATACCATTAAAATAGGCTTTAACTACTCTTTTTAATTTTTTTAAATTTTTTCATTTAATTGAGTGACTAATTTTCAACAAAAAGAAAGTGAAATGGAAGGGGTTATTTCCATTTTGTAACTAAATCGAATATTCCGTTCAGTGATATGTTTCATTAACAATCAGTTTATACAGTGGGGGG
Source organism: Neoaliturus tenellus (assembly GCA_030545055.2). Taxonomy (NCBI): domain Eukaryota; kingdom Metazoa; phylum Arthropoda; class Insecta; order Hemiptera; family Cicadellidae; genus Neoaliturus; species Neoaliturus tenellus. The sequence goes on from CM061532.1 coordinate 34,710,778, forward strand.
AGTTTCTTAAAGTGATCCAATAGCTATCTTTTTTATTCTATATCTGAAAGTGTACTTCTTATAGGGACGCCCTTTACTTTTTATGTTAGTTTCACGTGTGTATTTCTGTTTTCGAAAATTTTACGCCATTTTTCAAATGCCAAGTAAAATTTTTTATGCGAACCGATCTTTATTATGTAATAATTTTAAGACGTTTTATTATTTGAGATTTGTCTCTACAACTGTGTTTTCTACAACTTAACCTGGGAGCATAGGCCTTTACCTAACAATAGTTAATGCTCTTAGTCAATCGTAGTAGGATCGGATGAGGTTCCTTGATTGAAGATTTCGACCATAGCTTGAAATGTTCTCTGTAGTAAATTATCAGATTTTGTTTCAATGTACCATTTAAAATCTGATTTTTCTCTTTCACTTACATAACGCAGACCTTATTGTAGGTATTTTTATTTTTATTTAAAGCTTAGAGCGACGATAATGGTTCAGCTTAAACACTTAAATTATGTTTAAGAAACCCTAAGTGTTCCTCTTTTATGTGGCAGCTTTAAAATTTATACATGTACTCCTAAACAAGTGTACCAAGCTTAAGTTAATCCATTTTTATTTTATTTTTTGGAGACTAATTATATTAATCTCCAAAAACTAACAATGAACAGAAGATTATAACACTATTTCTTGAGTTCAACTAACTTTTTAACTAGGCCTAATAAAAAAAAGTTAAATTTGGTTAACAGGAATAAAAGGGTGGATCTGGATTTAGTCAAAATACTGCATGTATACTGTATGGTCATTAGTCCACAAAATAAACTTTATGCCGTTGTAATCATGATGCCAGTTTACTGCCTGTTAGTGTCAACAATTAACAAATCCTCTTTTAAATTTTGATTCTGATATCTCAATTGGATATGGTTTAATGTTTTAACAGATTACAATGAACGTTCAAGAGTTGAAAACTTATGTGTATTTAGCTAAATTACAACCTAAAAAATACATAGGTACTTTCCACTCAATTCCCCATACAATTGTGATTAAATTTATCAACAATTGTTGTATAGTAGTCGGATAAAATTACAGTAATAAATAAATTGTTAAACAGCATGAGGAAATAATTTTACTTTCAAGTATCCTATACTATAATACGAGGAATGTCTGAAGGGATGTGTGTTCCACGATCTCGAAATCTAGCTGTTAGATTTTGCTTAAACTTTGCATTAAAGAGTGTTTCGGCCCAAAAATAAGTTTAGAAACAGTCTCAATCCCAGGAAAAATCAAATTTGATCTAAATTTAAGTTTAAAAATTGTAATTTTTAACATTGGTCTTATGGGTTGCTATTTTGGTAACGAAATAACAACTAAATGTAAACAAAAATAAAGAAACATTAATGTTAAGCAGACCTTTTGAAACAGCTGTTAAATGTAAAGATATATAGTTGGTTGTTGGTGAAAATATTAAAATTGAATCAAAACCAACGAGCAAGGCTCGGTTAACCTGGTACTTTTATGTAAAAAGACGTATAATTTATTTAATAAAAATAACTGTAGGCTTAGTTTAATATTTTTGCAAATATTCCATTTAAAACTAATAATAGACCTTTACATTAATTTTGTTATTTTTCCGTACTTTTCATACATTAAATAGTTTTTTAGAAAAACAATCATTAAAGGAGAAGAACCTAACAATATGGTGTATACTTTTGTCAAGGAACGAGAACTGATGTATTTCTAAAACAATCAACACATGTGGCAGTGTTTGTCTCAAATGGTTATTATTTTTTCAGAACTCATAACAACAATGAGGACATCCCCAACATAAATAAAGCTGAAACATTCATCTAGTTTTGCTGGCTTTGAAAGTTTTATATTTTATTACAAGAATAAAAAAATATTTGAAAATAGTATTAACTTTTACACTTTGTAAATTACGTTTTCGTTGAATATCTAATTACTAATTTTGACACAATTTATTCGACAACATTCATGTACACTATTCAACTCTTAACATAAAATCTGGAGAGCACCACATTATGGATTGATATGTCTCAGAGGTAAAGGAAATGTTGTTTCGAAAATAAATAGTTATTTTACAACTATAACATATGAGACCAAATCTTGTCATGTTAATTAATCTTCAATCAGTTCAATTTGAATTCTGTATGCATTAAATTTTAAGCGAAACCACTATAGGACTTTTAACCTTTCAGTAAAACTGATTTTAAATAACTTATTTAGAGGTTATCTGGGTTTACATAATATATAACGAATCTAGTTTCTTAATGAACTAATACATTGAACACTTCTAAATCTTTCCCACCATGACATGGAAATGTTTTCCCCCAACATGCAACTCTCTGACATCCGAGCTGTTCGACCAAGCTCATTTCCATAAAACAACCCCCTATTTTCTGGCTCTCTCAATCGAATCACCTGTTACACGAAGTTAAATTTGATAGCGATTTAAAATAAATTACTGACTTTCTTTCCAATGTAATTAATTAATATGTAGCAGTGAATTGCGCAGTGTACAATAATTAAGTTGTTATAGGAAAAGATTATTACTTACCGTGTGACGTTTTAAAATCTCTTTGTAAAGTCTCTGTTTTCTTTTGTTTTGTTATTATTAATTGATTCTAAATGTAACATAAAATGTTGCTCAGTTAAAGAACCGTAAAAATATTACAATAGAGAAACTTCATCTGTAATTAATTTATTCCTTTATTCAAGAAATAAAATGTGGTACTTTTAACTAAGTAAGACGTTCTTACCAAAATTGCATATCTTATTCATCTATGTGGTTTATTGAGATCCTAAATAAGATATTTCTTGAAGTTCCCACCCTCATTTAACTCTCATGATTCCAAGACGGTTTCTCAACCTACCCTCTCTCAATGATCACTTACCGTCCTGTTTAGGATTCTTATTTTTTATTTAAGGCGGTTTCTCCAATGGCAAATGGAATGAATTTTTGTTTCCATTTTAAAGGTTGAGCTTCTTGTGTTTGTTGCGTATTCATACGAGTATAATCATATCATAGACTTGTTATAAAGCTAGAATATAAACAGCCGAATCCTTATATGTATTGATTTTCAATTGTGTTTTCACCATTCTTTGTCCCAAAACTAAAAGTTGGAAATAGCTCACATGAGAATATTTCAGTTGCTTTATTTTCCTTAAAATATAATCGGTAAATTCTCTGTCTAAACTAAGCTTTAAGTCAAATCTTTAAAAATAACAAAGCTAATGTACTGAAATCGATCCCTTCCTGAACCCTTGGTGAAATATTAGTTTTCTATGATCTTTATAAATAATAACTTTTATTTCTAATTAATCTGGTTTGTAAGGGTGATTCTCTGAAAAGTGGGGTTTTTCGTGTCCCAAGGAATAAAATCATTCACTAATTAATTAAGATTAAATCGGACAGTGTATTCTACTTAAATAAATGCATAGTGGATCCCCTATTAATGAAAATTTTACCATTTATCGGCAAAAAAATACCAAAACCAGTGTTTGCCATTCCTCTGGTATGTCCCTACCTTGAAAAGTAACAATGTTTTCTAAATTTATTACCTCTTGAGTAATTAAAAATACCATATAATAATATAGTTTGTTTGTATGTTGTATGTAAAATATCATATTAGATTTGGTCATATTCGAATATTTGATAAATTAATATTTTATGTGTTCCTCCAGGGAAAGTAACACTTTAGTAAAGATCATCTACAAACCACAATGAAAATCCTTTAAATAAAAAAATCTTATTTTGCCATTTATAGCGATAAAATAGCCCACTGTTTAGAGAATCACCCGTAAACAAGATGTATGCGTTTTCATTTTTGATTATGAATAAAAATAAATCAATAAAAAAGTGAATGAAACCAAGCATAGAGCCTGTTGACAAAACATGCAGTATTTTGTAGATTACAGCGGCGTCTTTGTTTATATTATTATTGTTTTAATTTAATTTAATTTTATTTTGGGTGTATTTACGTCGCTGGCATTTTTTAACATTTTTACGGGGAACGGTCCAAACCCCAGTCTTGTTACTACCTAACATCGACCAGTTGTTAGAAAGCTAAGAGCCCAATGACCAATGGCAACTAGGTCCGGAATCAAACCTTAAAAAAGCTAATAACATTTTTCAGGATCGAGCCGGCAACCTTTAGATTCAAAGGCGAGCACTATAACCACTCAGCTACCCAGCCGGTTTAATGATTGAATAGTTATATATTTGTGCATGGTAATACGCTTATTGAAGCTTATAAATACAGAACGAAAAACTCTAAAATATTATATAATTACGATATTGAATATTGGTTTTAATTTTTATAAGTATATGTGATAAATGCATAATCATTAAGTTTTGCTTGAAGCAAATTGTAATTTGTTAAATTACAAATTTGTAAATTTGTTACTTGATTGTAATTGGTTTAAATTTATCAACGCTATTTGAAAGTAACCTAATATTATTTATATTTGATACTTTAAACAGGTATATAAGCTTATATTACGGTATAAGCTTACTCTCTATATAATAGAAAACCTTCAACATCAAATTTATTATGAATTATTTACGCTTAAAGACCATTGATCCGTTTAGTATCAACATAGTATGAATAAATTTTATTTTGACAACACTAAAAAAACTATTCATTTAACCTTAAGACTATAAGAAAACCAGAGTTCAATGTATTATTATAGCCCATAATACTGTCTACAAATTAATTATGACTTTAATTGTAACTAAACCCAAAGATTGTCTGTAATTGTGGCAAAATATAAATTAACAACAACCCTCATTCATTGATAAAAATAATGAAACCATCATATTCCCATATTGCTTGCACATGCTGCAAATACAACTTATCTATATAGTAATAATTTTAAGGTAGCCATTCAAGAACTTCGATTAACTCCAGATTTTAATAATTCTTCAAAGGGAGTAAAAGCTTGGCCTCGACATTGAATTGCAAATGACCTCCGCGTGGCTTACAAATCACCCGCAGCACGTATCAAATGATCAACAGAATAGTCTGATCAGTTTTAAATTTATCAACTACGATAAACTATTTATTGTAATAGTTCGTCTTCGAATAATTTTGTCATAATGAATAGTAGGCCTAGATATATCATAGATTGCCTTGTTTGTAGAAAAGTATTTAATTTAGTGCAGAATTATTCTTGCGAAGCTTCTTATCATTTGAGAATTCTAAAGCTGCAATGTGTTGTTGTTAAACATAAAGAAATGCCAAATGTGATTCATCGAGGGAATTGGGATTCTTTTGTTTGCAACTTTACGTTTGTAATTTAAAAATTTGTATTTTATTTTAAGTGAGTGTAGCTGATTTCTGATGTCTTATAACAATGACTTACAAATATAAACTTAGTTAAAATAACCGTGCTTTCAAGGGGGCTATAACAGCAAAAACGTTGTTTTTCAAGCCGCTTGGCGCCTGTTTAAAAGCAAAGTCTGCTTTATTATTGAATCGTAACACATGGCCCGCAATTCCCGCTAACTTCACCACCGGGACATCTATGGCTGTTACTCTTCTCTGAAAACACTTTGCTAAGGGCCACAGAGCTTTATTTACTACGCTTTACACGAAGAACAAAGTAGATTATTTTTAATGGCATGAAAGTTCAAACAATTTTATGTGCTCCTTGTGTTATAATTTAACCATTATTTTTAAAATTATTATAGAAGTATTAGTAGATACAATTAAAATTAGTTTTTAATATGGGTAAGATTTATTTTCAATCATATATTTGCAAGCCGGCATTACTTTTACCATAAGAATCGTTGATTCATACTTAAAAATATATGTACAAAGTAAAATGCCTAAAGTACATTTCTTGTCATTATTTTTTTCCTTTTACTCGTGAAACTAAGAATCTAGATATATTGATAAGGAAAAATTGGTATAATATTAATTGTAGAATTGTATCTTGTAGAATTTCCAAGATTTTATTCTTGAGCAAATTAAATGTCGATTTACCTGCTACACACATTTTCAACGATATAATAAACGCTTGTGAGGAAGGGATTTTGCAGTCACATAATATTGCTTTCATACTCATGAACCTCTTGTAAAACCAAGTCAATGAATGAAAAAGGTTCTCCATCATTGATTCATACTATTTCTCTAAGCTAATAAGTTTATCCGCAAATTTTTTGTTGTTATTTAATTTATATAGTATATTTAAACGTTATCTCACTTCATCCATGAAAAATTGTATTTATTGTTGAATTGAAAAAATAATTGTTGTTAGATTTAAAGTATTATTGTAAAAATAATGTTGTATTTTTCTCTCAATTAGCATTTAAGCTAGAGAGATAAGCAAGCACTGCTTTGTAAACAAATTGCGCTTGCGAAAATAAAATTGAATTTGAATTTGAATTTGAAATTTGTTATCAGTTATAATGAACATTCCAAATGGTCTATAATGACTCTCGCTCCCTCCTCCCTTTATCAAACTCCCAAAGGTCGTTAAGGCACCTCAGTTCTCGCCTCAAGCTGCCTGAAACACTCTACATTATCTCTGAAAGTTAGAAGTTTCCATTTGATTTTATTAAAAATACATCACTGATAAATTTAAGATCATGGTTGTAAGATTTTAGGCATTCCATAATTCATACTTAAGACGGTGGTAATTTTTATTTTTGTATATTTCTTAGAATATAATTTTGAGTAACAACATATTAAATGACTGAGCACAAAAACGACGCCAGTGTTTTACAACGGTAATAACTATTGGATTTCTCCCCCGGGTCTAATTTACCTCTCAGCTGCCTTCCTAGGTTTACATTAAATCGTTGGAAGTTTAAATTTCGCTGGATTTCAACTACAAATATGATACCATAAATATGTGTTCGTATAAAAGAATTTGAATATTTCCAAATAGAAATATTAAAAAGTTTTAGTATAGTAAAACTAAACTATAAATTATTAACTTAAATAATAAGGAGCCTTAGCTTAATTCATTGTTCTTTAGTTGGAGTGCTTTTATTTAAATAATTATTGTTATGTAGATAAAATAAATTAATGTGACTAAAAGTAAATAATATTATAATTCAAATACAATATTAATTAATAACTGTTTTGTATTTAGTCCCTTATGATTATTAGTTTTTTACATTTGTTTTATCGTGACAATCATAAGCAAAAAATAACGGTAAAAATAAAAAAATAATAATCGTTTAGGAAAGTAGTTGTGTCTGATTTTCATCATCACATATGTTGATGATAAAAAATATTTAGAAGAACAACACATTTTATGACATTGTTTAAAGTAGGCCTACTTCAATGAAAATATTTTATGCTTACTTTATTCTATTAATATGATTTCATAATGATTGTCTTTAATATAATCCTTTTTTGAAATGTGCGGTTTTAATTGTTTATTTTAATAATTTTTGTTCAGAACAATACTATACTAAAATGGTACATAGCGCACATGTGCCAATTTCTTTAAAGGTATCTATTTGAGACAAGTCAAATATTAACAACGAACAACATGATATATTTAAAATTAAGTACGAGTTTACTATAAGATAACTTCAATCTTAATTTACCATTAATATATGAAATATTCGCAGTAAAAAAAAAATCTCTACTTGTGCAAAGGTAGAGATCACCTCCCTAACATATACAAACATATGAAGTATACTTTTAATATTTACTTAATAAATCGAATAATCTACCTAAAAATTTAAAGTTAATAACGTCAAATTTCCCAATAATTTTTCGGACTTGTAGGCTTTAAAACTGTACACTATTGAGAAATTCCAGTTATTTGTACTGCCAAAAAAATTATCAGGTGACTACAGATAAGGGATTTTGATATTTTATATCTTTAGTGCGCAAATTTTCATGAAAATAAATAATATGTTTTTTTTAAATTTTAGCAAAGCCCTTGAATAACAACAAAGTAATTGAATTAAAAATAATCTAGTTATAAAAAAGAGTTTATCTCTTTTGGATTCACACTTTAAATATGCTTTCAGTGGATATCCCACGGTGGTAAACATAACAAAACATAATTCAGTAACGCCACAAAGGGCTGCCAACCTTTGCCTAGTCCATTGAATTGAAAATGATCTGAGAGCCGCTTTCACTCGACCTGTAGCAGTAATCAAATGATCCACAGCAGTAGGTAGTTTGATCAGTTCGGGAAGGGCTTCATTGAAAGCACTACCACTCTCACTGGCTACAATTAATAGAGGGCATTTGGTTATCGGATAGACAATTCATCAGTAATCGTTTCACTTGGACCATATAACTATAAAACACTACACCATAATATTTCAAAATATTGTACTAAAAATTAATATAAAGTTATGTATTAAAACAAGTCAATTTTGTTGATAGATATTAGCTATGCTACGAAAGACGCAAATAGTCTCCAGTCACTGGGAACCCGTGCTCGTTTTCCGATAAGAAAAATGCTGTCTTGTAACTAGATTCCAAAAATAATCCCTTCGTGTTAAAATTATTTTGAAGAATACGTCCAGTACCTCTGGAAGGTAACATTATTTTTTTGGCTGGGTGAAAAGCTTTAGGATGTATTTCGTAACTTTTGAGTGCTCTACAAAATATTTATACTCCATGTTTGTCCTTTTAAGATAAACCAAAATTTTAATCTTTCTTTCAACAGTTTTTGAAGTAATTTGTGCCTAGATAAATTGTAGCATAAATTGAGTATTTTAGTTTTTGGGTATAATAGGTACAACTAATTTTATTATTATGTCCTATTTTTAAGTAAACACTGCATTAATACAAAGTGAACATAAGATAAATACGAAACCAAGTAACTCTCGGCATTACAAATAAAATAAAGTTCATAGTCCATGAGTACATAGCAAAATAATGTACTATACATAATTAAAAAGATTAAGAGAATTATTGTATGGAATTAACTTTGCTATTTTGAAAAAGTAAGGAGAAAAAACAGTTACGTGTCCATCAATAAAATGATGCCAGACACAGAGAGACGTATTTCATATCCGGGGGAAAAATGCAATTCTGCGAAGGGTTACCTTTACAGCGAACTTCCATCACTGGTCCGAAACAAGTGTTTTTTTTATATTATTTTTTTTCAATTTTAACTTTGACATTTGTTTACCATTACTATTATAGTTATGTAACAAACCGGTATGTTACATATACAACGTGTGTTGTAAAAGGAGTTTAGGCAACTATCGCATTATAAAGGTTGAAAACATTAGTTGCAGACACTACTTTAGCTACGACCAACTTAATATTGGTAAAGCTCTGTAAATATAAAGTAATAAACATGTCAAAAATCTTTAGGTTATAGGCGGTCACCCAACCAAAACGAAGCCACACTCGATGTTGCTTGACCTAATCGTCTTTCCCACTGACATTGGATCGCACTATTTTAAGGCTATTCACATACAATAACTAAAACACAAGTATTAATAGAACAATCACATGATGTACGAATGTGTAATATATCAGTACAAGGTGGACTGAGCTTATGATCGGTAAAATTATGAAGCGTCACTTTCCTTTCTGAAAGGTCGTGCGCTCTGCTCACTCGCCCTATTCTTTTTTAAGAGAAACTCGTTCGATTCACTCACTAGATAGGAAAAGAGTACTGCACTATGGTACAAATGTGTTGAACACAAGTTAAATAAGTAACACATTGGTTTATACCTAAAATTATCAGCTTATTTTTGTCCAATTTAACTACAAAATATCTCTATCATGATAAAATTTGAATTTTAAACAATGATGAGAAACGGATTTTTCCCAGACCAAGGACCAACTCAAATCGATTCCTCGTGGCTAAAACGCCCATATTCATCAAAGACTCCCGGGACAAAAGAAATTTTTGCCCTGCAAAAAGAGCTTGTTTTAGGGTATAAAAAACCTTTGCCAAATTCCGAGTTCCCGTTGGTTTGAAACTGTATCATAAAGTGATTAGTGTATCATAACAAACTTATTAAACAACATGTTTGTATTTGGTTTAATGATTATCTCTTTATGATGTTACTTATAGATTCATTATGGGTATTCGTGTTAATTGCATCAGTAGATGTGTATTGAAACATAAGATTAACTTTTAACCAATTGACCTATTGCTTAAAGGTGATTCATTGATTGCATCGAGTTATTTTAATTTTAGAAAAACAACTTCCAATAAAGGAAAATGGGGTTTACTAGTTTTTAAGGCTTTAACAATAACTATTTACAAATCAACTAATAGACATTTTACAACATTTATTGCAAGTTTAACCTTTCCCTGCAACGTACACTTAACACAATTTTATTCGTTATTTAAATATTTCATTTTATTATCAGGTGTACCTGTATCTACTGTGTATCTACAATAAAATGAGACTTAGTTCATGGAAAGTCTGTTTGATAGGTTTTTGTATGTACTTTGTGATGACATACAACCCCCCCCCCCCCCCAAAAAAATTAAACCTGGTGAAATTTTGCCATTCATAACAAATATACTGATGACTCTAACGACTTACGTTCCCACTTTTGTTATCAAACTCCCAGAGGTCATTAGACGCATCAGCTCGCCTCGGGCGGTCAGAACCCTAATGCCATTCGCACTTTATCTCTTATCGTTACAATGTCTCCTATCTTAGTGTTAAAGTTTACATTCAAGGATGTCCTCTACTATTTTTTAGGTCCCAGTGATAACGGCTGATTAAATTAACCGATTTAATTAATCAATTGAATTGAAAGAAACATCTGTTTAAGGCGTAATAAATCGTAAAATTCTAAAAAGTTTCATTACTACTTTCTACCAGCAGAGTAAACTTGTTCCCTTTTGTCAATATTTTACAAAATATGAGTTTTGGAAGAACCAAAGAGGTTTTAATAACACTGAGGTCAAAAAATGGAGCAGGTTTACAAGGGTAATTGTTATTCGAGTTCCCCCGATGGGTTTCATTTGCCGCTCAGCTACCTTCCTGGATTTTCATTAAAGTTGAAAAGTTCGAATAAAGTAAACAATAAACGAAACGTTAAAAATAACTGTAAATTATTTCTAATCCATATTTTTTTATGTATATGTTGCAGTAAATAGTGTAATAGTACAATTTTTCTAATTTAGTAGTTTTATACCTCAATCATTTTGGTTTCAAACAGTTAAATGAAAAATCAGCATTATGACTGTTAATTAAACTTTTTATGATTACAGTACGTTGGTAAATGAAGTACATAATTGTTTTGGAAAATTTAAATAAAACTTATTTAAATGGAAGATGTTTAAAAAGTAAAATCTAAAATGCATCTCATCTAAAAATCATCATAAATTCTGTGCATCTATCATCGTTATTCAAAAGACAAAAAAACTTAATATTAATAATAAAGTAGGGTTGGTAAAGTATGGAACATTTTGCATGGATAGGCGGAAATTACTTTTCTGTTAATGGCAGTCAGCATGACCTCCTAAACCGCCTAAACAAGAAATTCATGTTTAGCAAATTGTTCAGTTTATGCTTTTTCAGTCATGATTCTATATTAATTTTCATTGCATGAGATTTTCCCACTATATTATATGGTTTTGATTATTATTACAAATACACCCCGTCGCAGCAGACCTGCGTACTCAGTGAATTTCGAAATTAGTAATATTAATTTGACCAGATACATCTGTAAACAAAATTTAATCAGGGAAATTAGGCTCATAAATAGGGAAATAAATGTCTATTCTCCAGATAAATATAGGAAAGAGTATGCAGGTATCTGCCATGGGGAACATTAAAAGTACGTTTTTAGCATAAAAAAATTTATCTCGACCATATGAAGTCATAAACTTAGTTTCACCTATATCTGTCCATAAATAAACAAGTTTGTCTATTTTCCATATGATTAACATGGGAAAAGAGTATGCAGGTTTGCAGCCATGATAAGCACAAAAACCAAGATTTTTTTACCATAAATAAATGAAGCTCAACCAAATGAAGCTAAATACCAAGTTACACCCAAAAATATTGGTTAATAAGTGAAATATTAACAAATCCTTGTCCTCCATAAGATTAACATTGGAGCCCCAAAAAACAATATACTGTCTTTATACTTTTTAATATCTCGGTAACCAATGGAGATAGAGCAAAGCTTCAAAATACTAAATTGTGTGTTTTTTTAGCTAAATCCAATGGTTTAAATAAAAATTAAATATTTAAAAATATGATATGTGAAAAATGCAAAAAACCTATTTTTGGGGTACAAAACCCCCCAAAACTACCCCTTCCGGTAGGTTGATATGTCTGGTTTACGAACTCATCCGAATAAACGTAGGATTACATATCTCTACCAAATTCGGTGTCGATCGGACCGTTTTTACGAGAGTTGTCGTGTCTAGGGACACATACATACATACATACATACATACATACATACATACATACATATATATATATATATATATATATATATATATGTATATATATATAAATTTTAATGACTATTATTTTTGGTCTCTGGGCACCTCAAAACGAAAAAGTAACGTGGTCCCGGGCTTAGGTCTTACCATGAGACCTACGGTAATAGCTTATTCCCTATGGGAAATTCGCTAAAATTGATTTCTTCTGTTTTTTTGTTCCAGTTATAAAACCCAGTTTCTTGTATAAAAAAGTCAATACTATAAAGAAGTTTTAATTGCCTCCTGTTAATTTTGAACGAGAGATAACCTGTGAATTTTCCTTTTGAAGGGTAACAGCATTATAAATAAACTTTTTACGATCCATCAATTGCCACAAATTTCAACTTACCAGATGTGAACTATCCTTGACCAGAATCCGTTAATTGTAAATAAAAACTTTTAACAATGTGTTACAGTTATACACGTAATCTAAAGATTATATTTATTTAGTTTGAACCATTGCACTTAAATGCTTATTAAATAGTAGCTGTGGAAGTTATTTCCTAATGATGGTACTATACAAAAAACTTAAACTTGATTTAATTTTGAAACTGAGTTAAGTGAAAGTGAGAAAATAAAAACTTAACCATGAAAGTTGCACAAAACTGTGAAAGTTAATAACTTTCAAGTATTAAAATTCATTTTGATTTTACAATTTGCAGTTGTAGAGTTAATAAACAATTATGTTACTGGTCGAATGTATTTACCATTGCATCACCAGGTCACAGAGGATGCATTAGATTACGAATGATAGATTATCTTCGTTAATTATTGGGGATCGTCACCCCCCCCCCCCCCCCACCTTAACCCCCTCATGAGCTTCCCCGTAATGTCGGGGTCGACGTCACCAAATTATCTCCATTACAGCGACACACTCGTCGGGCTAATTCTCCTTCCAGGCCATTAGCGGATCAAATGTAATTTTTCTCGATCATTTAAAAGATAATGTCGCAAACCTGACTTTCTTATAACGGTTATTTAAACGGGATTTAATATTATACCACATCAATTATCACTTTATTTAATATTGTGGCAGTGTAACAAGAGCATCATACAATTCATGAAAGATCAATTTTGCTTAAACTTATATATAATTTTTTATAATTGGTTAAAAATAGCTATATGTAACGACTAATATGTCGTCAAAATTAGCAGTTAATTTTCTCTCAGAGTAGGTGTGCTTCTAATGTATGCTTTTCAAATTGTTCTAGTCTCTTTTCCTCTTAGTGATTTGACTCCACCTTGTCTCGATGTCATACGGCCGTAAATTTATATTAAATCGCTTGTAAAGTTGCTTTATTAAAATTTAATTATTTGATGACTACAGCCTTGACACCTGATATATACTTCAAAGTAAAGCTTTACTTACAGTCAGCCTAAAGATGTCAAATGTTGTTATTTGCGGGACATGTTTCGAACAATTACGGTTCATCTTCAGTGGCTTCCTATGATAAAATTAAGCCCATCTTGCGATAGTTGTCAAACGGGGATACAATGCGCGTGCCGTTCGGTTTATGTCATTATTTATTAAATGTGACTGTTTGTTTCGTGTGTGTCCGTGTACGTGTATGTGTCGGGAATCCCCGTTTGACAACTATCGCAAGATGGGCTTAATTTTATCATAAGAAGCGGCTGAAGATGAACCGTAATTGTTCGAAACATGTCCCGCAAATAACAACATTTGACATCTTTAGGCTGACTGTAAGTAAAGCTTTACTTTGATTAAAATTGTAATTTATCAGTTTTGCAATATTATTTCGTTAAGCTCAATCGATCATATTCAAATACGGCTCTCCGTTTTACAAAAATGTAATTGTAAATACTTCTATAAAGTAAAACATACAGTTTTTTTTCATAAATTGTACAACATAGTAAAAGGTAGTACTATGCGCTCTCATCGCCGTAGCCAGCGCGTATTCCCATAACAATCTCATTTCCGGTGGTTGTTTACCATCGTCATCACACCATAACAAACTCCCACACCCGCTCATACGATCAACAGGTGCTCGGCTTCATCTGAATAATTACTGGAGCTAATTAAACTCAGCGCGTCCGGCTCGGTTATCGCTAAACCTTTCTGTTGATGTTGTTATATGGCTGAAAATCGTATTGAAATTCCATTATTCCATACGTTGCATTTCAGAAAGAAACCGTAGAATAGAGCTTTTGTACTTTCGAGTTTAAAACACAAAACATGCAACTAGCCTTTGAAAAAAAATTTCATACAGTATTGAAATTCAAGATATGACAATATCATTTTGAAATATAAAAATGTTTTGACTATCGAAAGTTGGAGTTTTATGGGTTGACGTGAAAATAACTCAATTGAGGGATTTGAAAGTTTCTCAGCAAGGAAAACAATAATATGATTCTATAGAAATATTCATTTGAGTAGTTTAATGATTTAGATTTTTTTAGTTTTTTTTATGATATTAAAACAAATTTTATAAAATTACATAAATTAACTACATGAAAAATAGAGATTTGGAGAGTTAAATAGCTAGTACATTTGAATTTTGATGGTTTTAGTCAAAGACCTAATATGACACAATCTTGTTGTCACAATGTCACAACAACAATGTCACAATCACAATGTCAAGGGGAAAGCATTCAATACGTTCAATAGCAATGAAACCGTGTTAAATAGCTCAAAATGCCGATAGAACATGGTAATTAAGTTTTCCTACGTCTGTCCGACAAAGCAGTTATTTACACGTCTCAAAACAGGTGATTGTCCAATTCATTTGACTTTGCGCACGCTAAATTAACTTTGCGAACTCCAGTGTTTAAACACCAAAATACAAAAAAGTAGGCCTATACATTACCCAGCAAACCCATATCAAAAGGAAATGCAATTAATTGCATTTTAATTGCATTTTTCATTACACAAATACGCTTAAAATGCCTTTCGTGAATTGCATTTGGCTAAATGAAATTAAAATGCAATTCAAATATATTGTTAATGCATTTTTATAGCATTTTAAATTCAATTTTTAAGCATTTTCCTAAATGATTTAAAATCGTATTTAAAATACATTTTGCTAAATGCATTTATTGAAATGCAATTTAATTGTGATCGAAATGCAATAATAACACATTTTAAATGCATTAAAAAAATATTTTAAAATGCAATTATTTTGCATTTTCTAAAATGTATTAAAATTACATTTTAAATTTATTTTGTGAAATGCATTTGTCTAAATGAAATTTAAATGTGATTCAAATACAATAAAAATACATTTTAAACGCATTTTTAGAGCATTTTAAATGCAATTATTTAGCATTTTCTAAAATGTATTAGAATTACATTTTTCATGCATTTTGCGAAATGTATTACACTAAGTGCAATTTAAATGTGATTCAAATGCAACTAGAATACATTTTTAATGCAATTTTAGAGCATTTTAAATGCCTTCTTAGAGTATTTTAAATGCATTTAATTAGCATTTTCAAAATGTATTAAAATTTCAATTAGAATGCATTTTGCGAAACGCATTTATACTTACAGACTCATTCTTATGTAAATGCTAATTTGTTAAAAAAGCAAAAAAAGCAAATTCAGTGTGCAGATTCTTTGGCTAAAAATAGGAACATTAAATAAATTTATGCTTATCATCACACAAAGATTTGTTGTCCTTATCTCTTCAAATATTCATGAATTACCCTTGAAAACGAAATTTAGTTCTCAGTTTATTTTAAATTATAAGTTGAGATAAAAGTAACAACTTCGTATAGTAAAAATTAATAAATTATAAACTTAATGAGGGATGACCTTCCTTCAGAAGGGTTATGGTTGTCCCCTCATGGGCATTGCCACTCCTCAGTATCAGTGAGCAACTGCGGCAATACTTCAAGTGCTACCGTTGTTCATTGAGACTGCTAGGAAATGTAAAGCTATGTCCATGGATATCACCGTGGCTGCCACCACTAACTGGCAATACTGTAATATTTTAATGTTGAATATTCATTTAAATGCTATTAAAATGTGATTTGAATCTATATAAAATATAATTAAAATGTCATTAAATTGCATTTGAAATGAAATTAAAATGCATAAAAAATGTGATTAAAATCCAATTCTAATCCATTTTAAATGCATTTAAAATGCTGTAAAGATGCATCTAAAATGCGATTAAAATGCATTTAAAATGTGATGGAAATGGATTTTAAAATGCGATTAAAATGTATTAAAATTGCATTTATTTGGGCCTAAATTTGTATATTTCAAATGCAATTAATTGCATTTTAAAATACCATTAAAATATGATTAATTGCATTACAAAATGCAATTTAAATGTAATTAATTGCATTTTTAGAAATGCAATTAATTGCATATTATTTGATATGGGAATGGACGTTAATTAATCAGGAATTAAGTTGGCTACACTAACATCTGACCCGTTGTCCTTGCCATCGTTTTCGATGGAATCGATATAAACATAACCTACAAACCATTTTAAGGTGTGGGACTGTGTGTAAGTGCACAAAATGATCTACTATGACAGTGACTTAAGTGATTTATGTGACTTTTCAACCTGACGATCTTACAGAGACTGCTAAAACAATGTCGTTAAATCTCCTACCTGGAAAATCCAATGAATTTTTAACTAATTTTAAGAAATGTATAACACAGGCTATTATAAATATTAAATATTTGTACTTATTTTTTTCAGTTGTGGGAAAAATTAAATATGCAGCTCGTGCGAAAAGGGCCTGCACTCGGAAAAAATTATTCCGCACGAGCCGCTTGAGTGCAGCGAAATATCACTTTGTGCACTTGTTGCAAAAATAACTATTAACAAAAGATATAGAAGCACAGAAAAGCGGATGTAATAGTGGAATCATGCCAATAAGTAGAGACAAGCTATTCTGAAATTCTGCCTATTCCGTATACCTCAGGAGTTTGTATTTATCATCAGGAAAAATACAAACTCTTCTTTAAGACCAGAAGAAATCCCGCTCATTGATATTATTCTCAAATTGTTGGTATTAGTTACGTTACTGATGTGATTGTTCATTCGGATTTCTTAATTTCCCACCTTTAACATGGTTTTATAACTAGCGATTAATTTTCCACGGTCCGATCATTAGTTTCCGGTATCATACATCTTAAAAAGGAAACCACTGGAGTAAACGGATCTTGGATCTTGCCTTAATTAAGCTCTCTACTTATTCCAAAACCTCGCTAAACCGAACAGAGTACCAACCAATTACTTTGGAACAGCGAGTCTCTGTATTCAAATCTCATCACGTCTCTCTCATTGAATTACCGTACCTAAATCCATTATAGCAGAACGTGAACCGATCTTAGAATACCTCATTCACTAATAAATTTCATTACTTGATTTAAAATATTTCAAATCCTAATAAGGCTATATTTCGGAATTTATTTTAACAATTTAATTCATTCCCAAGTAAAAAAATATTTTTGTGAACTTGAAAGAGAAGGTTTTGTAGGTTTGAATCTGTAATTTGTCTGCTTTTGTTCATTAGGCTGTTAATTAATCATACTAGTGTTTGTCAACTTAAGTATCAGCTAGTCTTTGTCATAAATATAACTACACCTTATGATTCATCACATTCACCCTTTAGTCAAATTCACCTTTCAGTTAATCTTCATTGAGACTACTTTGATGTATTTAATAAATTATCGTTCATAATTAATTAAAACTGTTTATATTATTGAAGAGGTTGGATGAATATTTTTTCCTTACTCCGCCCCCTCGAAGTGAAGTGAAAATATTTTAGTGGAACATATTAGAAAAATTATGAGATTAAACCACTACTATAAAAATGGGATTGAAATTTCCAAAAAGTATCTAGTTCCTATTTGAAGATATAAGATTTTTATGGTTACCGCAATGTTCGTAGCTCTAACTACAACACCAGCGAATTACTCCAAGTCAAAAATGTAAAGCTGATATTTTTCTCCAGATGAAAAACTAGTATTTTCACTCGCTGAGTTCTTTCTTAATATATGAGTCGATGCCCGTCGATACTCGACGAATACAGTACAATTTGTGGCGAGTTTTAGCTTTCATTCGGTACAAACTGCAAGTAAATTGGTCCAGTAAAAGTCACAGATGATCTGTCCAAGGTGCTTTTTACCTTACTATGTAGATTTTTTAATATATAGATTTAAGCAGTTTACATTAATGTAGTAATTGTTTAGCAATAAACCGTATTTAATAACAACCTCCCCTCCGTGTTGCAGCCCCGGCTACTCGGAGGACAACGCCTACTGGGTGGGCGCCTCGGACACCGGGCTCGAGGGCGACTTCCGCTGGGTGGACGGCCTACCCTTCACCTACACCAGTGAGTACAGGGGGTGTACGGGGGGGGGCTTAGGTCTTACTGTGACACCATCCCCACACCGTTACCAAGTCCCTTACCACTAGATAACATTGATTTATACCATATGAAAACAAGAGTACTGTATTTGTTTGATATACAAATATCAACGATATCATTGACAACAGAATAAACCGGCTTAGGTCTTACTGTGACATCATCTCCATTCGGTCACCAAGTACATTACCACAAAATAACATTTATTTATACCATATGAAAACAAGAGTACTGTATTAGTTTGATATACTAACGATATCATTGACAATAGAATAAACTGACGTTAGTATTTTGTACCAAGAGAAACGGATATTTACTAGTCTTATCAATAAGTAAAACAAAATAACAAAGAATATGTATGAGAATTTGTATTTTCGGTTTGGTAATGTTTACTATCGGAATAACTCGATAAGGACAGGAATAAGTTTAGTTCAGTATTTCAACGTCATTTTCGATACCCGGGTCCATCTTTTGTGGACCAGCTGAAACACCCGACCTGACACCGAAGAGCCTGACCTGGAAACAGAGTCTACTTCCGCATCAGATGACGACGATTAAGATAATTTTGTCAGTAATTCGTTAAGCAATTAATTTTAATTTTGTGATGATCTTAAATTTTTACCGTTAAACTTAAAATAGTTAATCTTTAGTTAGGTTTGGTTATTGTATTTAAAGTTTGTTCTATCAAAACAAACATGCTTTTGCATACTTAAATAACGCTTATTTTCATTTTAAAACAACATTTAGAACGTTTTATCAAGGTAGGAAAAAATCAGGGCCTGGTGACGCTCAACTAAATAATTACCTAGCCAGGTTATTAATTGTTAAGTCCGGTACGCTCTCTAATCGATTCTTAAACTTTTTAATTAATAAGAAAATCCGGGTAAGCGTTTTTGATTATTTACACAATGTTAAATGTTAAAATTTATTTACAAATCCTTCTGTGCCCATGTGATAAAAAGCAAATATTTCAATTTAATTTTGCTGCAATTTAAAAATGATAATGAAAGTAAAGTGTTTATAGAAATTATTTTTTAACAACGAATACCTCAAGCCTAAAGGAATAGATTAATAAAGCAGTTGAAACAATTCAGGTAATTAATTGGATCCAATTATCATTGATAGATGTTTCAATTACATTTGAACATTCCTTACTTGAATGAATCTCTTTTTATATATATCTTCCGATATTAAAGGTGATTATTAAATTCGTGTTGAGGACCAAATTTTAATAAAACAAAACATTTAAGATAGGACAGTGAGATGAAAAAATACATATAGTTACATAAGTGTACATATAGTTAGACTTGATGTCAGTTATAAAATATTTAGATTTTGTAATTTTTGTACTATAATACACGTGGTGTGTATAGCAATGCATTTAAATTAAATTTTAAAATCTATCAGGTGGATATGTGAAAAAAGTTTGTACTAAATAGTGCTTTGGTTCAAAAATAAAATAAACAGTCTCAACTCGTAAATCGTTTAAATTATTAGAGATCATTCTCTTAAGAAGTGCTAAAGGCGGACATTTTGGTTAAGAAATACCAACAAAAGATAATCATAAATTTAAGAATATAGGTAATAAAAAATTTTGTTGGTAGTTGCTGTAAACTTCACCACAACCAAAAGACTCTAAAAGAATGATACTCAAACAAACGTGAATTATAACCAATGAGCAAGACTAAGTAAACCGGGTACTAAATACTTAGTATTCAAATCTTCATGAAGAAACATGTGTACGTTCCTAGTTTAATTAAGTAAGATTCTAAAGTTGTGTGTTGTTTTTACCCTTGTAAGGTAAGGGTTCCCAAAGTGCCGTTCATTATTATATCGAGTATGTATTAAATAAATATATATGTATATTTTTTATTTGTGCTTATATAAACCCATTATCACTCGTCTTATTCATAGTGATAAAATCTTATATAACAAAATAGCTATTATTTTAAAACATTGTCTAAGTGTTCGAATAAAACAATGGAAAGTAATTTTATCGCCAAATTAGGGAGAACATGTTCAAAATACAATTACGTTAGTTATTGAATAGTAACCAACCAGTTAGTTATTGAACCTATCGGTCCGACACATTACTCTTGGTCCAACCTCAGCAGCATCACTCTCCCCAAGCCATCGTTTACAAGTCCCCGTCGCAGCTGCGCCCTGCCACACGTGTGAAGGCCTACAGATAAATGACTGCAACTTTCACTAGTACACTAATCACTTTATCCTCTCATGTGTAAAACGATATCATGGTGTGTTTAAAGCTTATAAAAATCTATATTATTAATCAATGAAATAATAACAAAAAAATACAGTACATTGAATGCTTTCCTGTATTAATAGTGGTTTAATTCATCTATTTAATTTCTCCAATTTTCAAACTATTACTAACATATTGTGGTGTCATCTTAAATAGCACTAAAATGAACTGCATTACCTCTTGACTTTTTCAATAGATTGAACAATAACTAATTCTATTGAGTATTCCATAATCGATATTTTAACATATTGGCAAATACATGACATAATAATATTTAATCAGTTAGCTTCTTTTATAGCAAAGTTTTGCAATGAAAACCAAACTTGAATGTCTGTGTTTATATAAAATATATTTATTCTCATCTTAACAAACAAGACACGTACTAACTTGTTAGATTGCGTGGAACAAGAGTGGGAGTATAGCAGTTATTATTGTGTTATGAAGTTCATTAAGCCACGTATGCGATGCAAGGTAGAACATGATCTAAGTAAATAAAATAATAAAGAAACTCAAATAATAATAATCAATAGCTCATGGCAAAAGTGGTGTCCATGTAATATGAAGAATTAAGCCTGTCCAGAGCCTTTTCCCGAGGTCGTTCGTAAGATCGAGAACCCATTACCATTATTCCAGTCGGCTTGCAGGGCTAACGAGTCTTACTCGCCATGTGAGGTCCATTAGTGACGTATAATCAGAAGCTATAGTCAGGGCCATTTGTTGATACCAATTATGTTTGCATTGTTATACAGTGACGGCTTTGGCAACAATAATAACTAACGTCTATATTCTATATTCATGTCCAATTTTGTAATAAACATAGTGCTTGGTAATTATGGTAAAATTTATTAATATAAATACGTACCTAATAAATTAATAATAATTAACATTTTGCCTCAAACCAACATATCAAAGAAATATTCAAGTACTTTTTAATCTCGTTTTTTTTCTTCAAAAAAATAAAAATATTTTTATGGCAAATTTTGTATTAATAACAAATCTTTAATGACTTACTTGTAATGAAGTCAGACTCGAAATTTAATAAACTGTGTAATATTAAAAAACACAACAAAACATACTAATCTTTATAGCCTTTCCAGTATAAAGGAAAATGACGATGACGTTTTGGAGTCAACACAGGTATTCACCATGTGAAAGTTGGTTTTAAATCAAGTTACAGTTTGAAGTGCGAACTTGCTTGTTTTCCGTTTATATTTCGACTTAGTTCGAGCTTGGTTTTCTTTAACTCTTTGTAAATTGCTAAAGAAACTGTGATTGGTTAAATTGTCTCTCGCGTGTTAACATTTTAATTATATAACTATTTTTACTAAACTACAAATATATTTAAAAATTTTATTACTAATTGTTCAAAGAGCACGCAGCTTTATAAGTGGAAGCGATGGATAAAATTTAATAATTGAAGAGGTGGCCATAACAACGTTGTAACTTCCATTTTTGGCGAAATTGAGTTATAGGTGAAACAACGTTGTAAATGTCTTGATACAGGTTTCTGATAGGAAAAAGACCTCCAAAACGAATATTTAGTAGGGAATTTTAGCTGTTGAAAGTTGGTCATTCTGCTGATTTTTTGACGACGCTCCGGTCAACAACGTTGTATCTTGAAAACAATGGAAAGATGGCTGACAGCAACATGGTTAGGTCCATCACCTAATGACATTAAAACATCTTAATAGAGCTAAAAAACCCAAGTTAACTTATCTAAATTAAAAGTTTATGTAGTAAAAAGGAAGAGGGATAAAGGAGAAGCATACATACTTCTAGAAATTGACGTTAATGCACATTACTTCCACCAAGTGGGGTTGCGCGTGTTAACAACGTTGTAACTTCCTAGGCTGTGATCATACCACATTAGTAGTGGAAAAGTAAGGCTTTTGGGCCAGTTCAAGGTCACCCGAGCGATGACGTCATCGATGACGTCATCGAGGTCAATGACCTCATCGATGACGTCATCGATTGCACCATCGATGACGTCATCACCAATGACGTCACTTTCATGACGTCACACCCATGACGTCACAGAAATGACGTGCTGATGACGTCATCACCCCTTACGTCACCAAGATGACGTCATCGATGTCACAAAGGTCAAGGTCACGCTGAAACCTAAAATTTTTTTGGCACTTTTGCTGTTTCTCGCACTACGCTCCGAGTTTTAGTCAGGTTACCGTGACCTTGACGACTTGGAGCGAAATTAGACGAGAAACAGCAAAAGTGCTGAGGAAACTTGAAGTTTGCAACGTGACTCTGCCTAAACCGTCATGTGACACCGCTCGGGTGACCTTGAACTAGCCCAGCTGCCTTACTTTAACCATTACTGCAACCGCGATGCGCACCCTACGACAGACACCGAGCGACTGACTGTCAGGCTCTGTGTACTCTAGGTATATCGGCTTGAGAGACTAAGACTCTAAACAGTCAGGAATGGGAGTAACTAACTGAACTTTGCAAGGAAAAGTCATTTCATCCAATATTCTAAACAAATCTTCATCAGTAAAACTCACATTAGTCTGTTTGGTATAAAACTTAGGGTGTCCGCGCAACAGTCTGCGCCACTTAGCTAAAGGCGAAACCCTTTTGACTTTGAGTGGTGGACAGTGTGCAACTAATAAAGTCTTAACACGGCTAAGTTTCTTACCCAAAGTATCCTGCGACATGGCTTCCCCTCACAAAAGTCTGCACAATACTGAGAGACTGTTGGTAGCGCATGAGTGAAGGGAAAAGCGGTGGGGGAAACAGCAGGAGTGGGGGAAGGTCACAGTGGTGGGGGAAGGTGAGGTTGAACGCTGGAGTATCGCATCACTTCACCATGAGCTGTCCTACAGTCAACAAACTGTTCTCTCGGCCCGAGTTGGCACTAGAAGAAACCCTACTGTACAGCTTAGGCTGTGAGGGGCAAGGAAGAAAAGTTAAAGTGGAAATTATGGTAGACTCTAAGGCGAAGAGTCGTCTAAATAAAGTGATTGTAATCTTTCAATCCCCAATAACCTTAGAGAAATACAAATTCATAAAGCGACATCTTACTCTTAGGCAAAACGAATTGGAAATAGAAAAGATGACAGTAAAATTAATCTAACCTAAAATTCGGACTGGACACTCATGGCGATACCACGTGGCGTGCAAACGCCACCCTAAACATTACAAGTTAGGTTATTGAGAACCTCTGGTACGATAACCGACGTGCTAGAGTTAAAGTGTGATAACCTTGAGCCAAAACACTGAAATACTACAAGTCGATATCGTCCCAGAGGTAAAGTGTAGTGACCTTGAGTAAAATCAGAGAAAATCCAAGCCATGTTTGTCCAGAGTTAAAGTGTAATGACCTTGAGGCAAAAATTTGTAAAACACTTACATGAACAGAGTCGAAGAGCAGCGATGCTTACCGCATGCAAGCCTGAGACATACTGGCTGAGCACCATCGCGTAGCTTAGGGACTCGATTAAGGTGGGGGTATTGCCAACACTTAGAGTAGAAGTGTAGTGGGTGACCTTGAACCAGACTTAGAGTAGAAGTGTAGTTGGTGACCTTGAACCACCCCAGAGGCCCCCCCCCACCTCCACCTCCACCCCCCACCCCCCCACCACCACCCCCCCCCCTCCACCTCCACCTCCACCCCCCCCACCTCCACCTCCACCTCCACCTCCACCCCCCCCTCCACCTCCACCTCCACCCCCCCCATGGGGTGGACCTCCGCCCCATGCCGCCCCTTCGGGGGAGACCGGTGGGGATATAAGGCGGCCCGGCCACAGCCGGCTCGCAGTCCGCTCCCGAGCGTTGAACGTGAACGATCGGGACGGACCGCCATAGGCCTCACTAAACATTGAAAGGCGCCTTCACTGTTTAGCGAAGTCTACTCTAACTTTAAGACTTGTATTATTTTAAGATATTGCGCTTGCGTTTGGGTATTAGGAATTGTTTTATATGTGAGTGTTTTACTTGTACCCTATGTCTCCTATGTGTCTTGTTCGTGTTTTGTCTTGTTGTCTTGTTTGTCTTTTATGTCATATGTGTTTAATGTGTATATGCTTGTTCCAGCGCGTACCATGTTGAGCTCAACCTATTTTGTAAGTGTGTGTTATATCTATCTAAAGTGTAAACGCTTGTTTTAGCACTCCCCCTTGAGCATTTTTCACAGCTCAAAGTAAATTGTAAAGATAGGGACGGGAGTAGGCCCCCGTGTAAAAGTATTTTATACCAACGTTAGCATGGGTCCTCTCAGGCATGCAATATTGCGGCTGGGTTGGGACTCGGTCCGTTTGTACGCTGGCATGCAGACCACAGCTGTGGCCAAATTGCGGCGGCCTCTGCACTCGGACCGAGGACGTGTAAGCCACTAGGGCTGTCCTCAACCTCTGTTTCCCTTATGGAAACCAAAATTATGTAAATGAATTTTGATAGCTATTTGTGTTTTTGCCCCCAAGGCCCCCGAACATTCGTGGTTCGCCATGGATGTACGGGGGCCGAAATTTTTTAATGTTCGTGTGGCCTTATCCCACAAAGATTTATAAAAATTTACTGCATTGCTAAAGTTAAATATTAAAGATATGGTACGGGAGTAGACCCCCGTGTAAAGCTATTTTAAACCAATGTTAGCATGGGTCCTCTCAGGCATGCAATATTGCGGCTGGGTTGGGACTCGGTCCGTTTGTACGCTGGCATGCAGACCACAGCTGTGGCCAATTTGCGGCGGCCTCTGCACTCGGACCGAGGACGTAAGCCACTAGGGCTGTCCTCAACCTCTCTCAAAATTATGTAAATGACTCTTGTTAGCTTTTTGAAAAAGTTATTTGTTAGCAATGCAGTAAATGTGTAAAAGTCTTGCGTGGTAAAGGTCAGACAACATTGGAATGTTTGCTGTTGTCCATAGTTGGGTCTCTTCGGAGGCTACAGCGATGGCAACCTAAATGCCCCAGGTGGGGCTTTATTTTTTTAAAGTTTTTCCATGACCTTGACCTAAATACAGTAGTGTTCTAAAATCTTAATGGTTAGGTATTACTAACATACAAGTCTGCTGTTGTCCATAGTTGGGTCTCTTTGGAGGCTACAGCGATGGCAACCTAAATGCCCCAGGTGGGGCTTTATTTTTAAAAGTTATTTTGTGACCTTGAACTAATTATAGGAAAGACTGCTCCAGCATCCCCCCCCCTACACCTCCACCCCACACCTCCACCCCACACCTCCACCCCACACCTCCACCCCACACCTCCACCCCACACCTCCACCTCCACCCCCCCCCCAGGGTGGGGTTGCCCTTGGCTGGTGGGGATATAAGGCGGCCAGGTTGCACGCACTTCTCATTCACGCTCCAGCTTTCGTTGGAAGTGGCTGTCCAGGAGCTCATTCTTAAGAAGACCGGTGACCAAAAATGTCTCGTCGTATACCTTACAAACCTTCGTACTATAATCTGATTGGTATTAATAGTATTACAGACAATGAGAAGAAATTGTATACAAGATTTTGTTGTTTACTTGACAGAACGCTAAAACTACCGCCAAATACTTTCACCTACAAGCTACCCCTGATAGACAAGGATGATGTAAGCAAACTATCATCAATTCAACTGAAATTGGTGCAAGAAAAAATTCTTGTTTGTGTGAGAGAAGTGTTTCACAATGAATATTCAAAAAGATTGGCCTTTGACTTTATTAAGGAACATGCAGGACGTGAAACAGAACAGTATCCAGGATTATATTATTTATATCTTTTTGAGAATGGAGCAAGTGTATCGGTAGAAATAAGTATCAAACTAATGTAATTCACCCAACCAAGTGTTAAACTAGGACTTGAACTTGGACTTGATTGAGGTTTTGTAGAACAGAGCGGGGGATAGATCACTTTGCGGCAATGGACTAGCATGCTGCTTAGTGGTTTATCCCCCGCTCAAAGGGTATCTTTACGCGACCTTGACCCACATAAATGCATAGTTCGTGGGGGTATAAAAATGGTAAACCAATTGGATTGGATACACCACTTCCATCGCTCCATCGCAACAGAATTCTTCCTATTCTGGAGGTAATACCGGTGATATTTCACCTTTGTAAGAAATTAAAACAAAAAATGTGATCGGGGGATAGAGCACTTTGTAGTAATTGATGCTGCTTAGTGCTCTATCCCCGCTGAAAATAATAATTCCAAATTACCTTGACTCATATAAACTTGCTCAAACAGACATCTTTGAAAAAACTTGTAAAAAGTAGTGGATTTAGACCAAACATCATTGCTTTATCAAGCCCGTTGAAGAATATATTGAAAATGGGTGTTTAAAAGCCAAATCTATTACATGATTGATAAACCGGATGTATATGACGTCACCTTCCCTCACCCTTCAACCTCGGGTATAAAGGGACCCGGTTGAGCGCGCTGCTCATTATTGCGTGGACATTCACCGAGTGCACACTCAAAGCCAAACTGTAAAAATGGCTCTTTGCGATATTTGTGGTGAGTTTTTCCAAGACGAAGATATCTTTGTTTTACACCGAGAATTGCATCATGAAGAGGATAGAAAAGAAGAGATTGTAGTAAGTGAAGAAGACTTGGATGCGATTGATCGGTTTTTGGAAAACCATCAGAAGCAGATGGACGACTGTGATAGCTATCTAGTTACACCGAGAATTGCATCATGAAGAGGACAGAAAAGAAGAGATTGTAGTAAGTGAAAAAGACTTGGATGCGATTGATCGGTTTTTGGAAAAACCTCAGAAGCAGGAGGACTGGGCTAGCTATTTACAGTTAATGCAAAGAAGAAGACCAAGTGTTATTCAATTTGCCGGAGCTGGACCATCTACAGCTGGAGGATTTATTCAAGAAGAGAATATGGAAGAAGAAGATACGGAAGAAGTGGAAGATGTAAGACAACTGCGTACCCAAAAAGAGGATATCGAAGATATAAGACAACTGCGCACTACAGCCTTGCCAGGACCAGTTGTAATTCATTTCAAAATTAATAACGTGCAATTAGAATTGGAAAATTTTATAACTCAAACTAAAAAACTAGTTGTAAAAACATTGACGGAAGAATTGGCAAGATTGAACTTTATTAAATTTGGATTGGTGTTGGAGGCTATGTTTACTAATACCGATGGTGAAAATTCACCGAGAGCATTCATTGCTAAAAACCGAACCCTTACAACCACATCTGATATCAACGAAATTTTAGAAGAATGTTTGGTTGAACTGCTAGTGAAACTTCAAGAACATGAAGGAAGAGGATCCGGCTGGACGCTATCATCAATTGAAGGTATGGATGTGAGGGTTCACAAGCATGGATATGGTATGAGAGGAAGCAGCTTTATCCCTCTACCAAAGGTGATCCGAGATACAAGATCATGTATCAATGTGAAAAATGAGGATAATCAATGTTTCCGGTATGCAATGTTAGCAAAATATGTGGAAGACCATTCCTGTAGACCTAGCATAGCATACGAAGCTGTTCAACACCGCTATAACTTCCAAGGTATGTCGTATCCTGTTAGTCTTAATGATGTTGCTAAATTTGAAAGAAAAAACCCAGGAGTTTCAGTTAATGTGTTTGGTTTAGACGAATCAAATAACGTATACCCGTTACGAGTTACAAAGACTGAACGTCAAAATCATACAGATTTGCTGCTATTGACCAAAGGTGAAATATCACATTATGTTTACATCAAGAACTTTGAAACTTTGGTTGTACGACAAGTGACTAAAAATAAAATTAGAGTAACAGTGTGTAAGAGATGCTTTTGTTTCACAAATAAAGACTTGAGACGTGGAGGATCAGAGTGGTTGTCAGAACACCAACGTCTTTGTAATGACAACTATGAAGTGAAGATTAGTCTGCCACCACCATCTAGAGCATTTGTCCAGTTCAATAAAACAGTTCACCAATACCGGATTCCACTAGTTATCTACGCTGACTTTGAATCCACGTTAGTGCCACAGGAACTTCCGGATGGTGAAGTAACAAGAAGAACCAAATATCAATTGCATCAACCTAACAGTTTTTGCTTATTGGTGAAATCTACTTTACCTGAAGAACAATTGCAAGACTATGGCTTAACATCCACTCCAATACTCTACCGTGGTGAAGAAGCCGCTAAGTATTTTGTAGACCAGTTGTACGACATTGCTGAAAAGGCGCAACGCTTATACGGTAATGTTGTACCTATGGAACCTTTGAACCAAAATCAACAAGAAGAATGCAATTCGGCAACAAGATGTTATTTATGCAAGAAGAGCTTCAGTGAAGAAAATCAAAAAGTAAGAGATCACGATCACCTGACAGGGTTATACAGAGGAGCTGCTTGTAATTCATGCAATATAAATTACAAACTGCCAAACTTTATCCCTGTCGTGTTACACAATCTTAGCGGCTATGACTCTCACTTCATTATCCCAGAGTTAGGACGAGATGATGGAAAAATTGAAGTATTAGCTGAAACATTGGAGAAGTACATCAGTTTCTCAAAAACAGTAGGTAAAATTAAACTTCGCTTCGTAGACTCTTATAGATTTATGTCATCTAGTTTGAGTAAATTGTCTGAGAACCTAAGAAGAGAAGACCTAAAAGAAACCAGCAAAATTGTACCTGAAGATAAATTGGACTTAGTAATGCGTAAAGGAGTGTTCCCCTATGATTACATAACTTCTGCAGAAAAATTTGAAGAAACCAGTCTGCCACCGATTGAAGCCTTCAATAGCAAGTTAAATGAAAGTGCAATCACCGTTGAAGACTACAATCATGCTTGTAATGTTTGGAACCAACTAAACATTCAAACCTTAGGGGAATATTCCGACTTTTACATAAAATTGGACGTAACTCTGCTGTGCGATGTGATGGAAGAATTTCGAAACACCTGCTTCTCCGCCTATGGACTGGACCCTCTACACTCGTACACATCTCCAGGATTAGCATGGCAAGCTATGCTAAAGTCAACCAACTGTCGACTGGAACTTCTAACAGATATTGATATGGTGCTCATGATGGAATCTGGTGTACGAGGCGGTTTGACACAATCTGTAACACGTCATGTTAAAGCCAACAACAAGTACATCCCCGGCTTCGACGAGCAACAACCATCGGTCTACCTTGGCTACTTTGACGCAAACAACCTTTATGGTTGGGCAATGTCAAATCCGCTTCCCTACGCTGACTTCAAATGGATCGACCCGGCCACCATCGGTGACATCTCACAGATTCCAAAGAATGGTCCAAAAGGCTATATTTTGGACTGTGATTTCGAATATCCGGAGCACCTTCATGACCATCACTACGACTTGCCTCTCCTAGCCAAGACTGAAGTTTCACCGACAGGAAGATGGCCGAAATTGATGATGACGTTGGAGAATAAAGATCGGTATGTGGCTCACTACTGGGTAGTTCAACAAGCTCTTGAATTGGGTCTACGTGTAGTGAGAATTCATAGAGCAATTGAATTCACCCAGTCTTGTTGGTTGAAACCATATATTGATTCCAACACTACAAGAAGAGCAGCAGCAACATCAGCATTTGAAAAGGACTTTTACAAATTGATGAACAACGCCATCTTCGGGAAGACCTTAGAAAACAAAAGAAAACACAAGATTGTAAAATTAGTAAGTGATCCTAAGAAATTGGAAAAATTAGTGCAAAAACCAAATTTTGGAACATCCATGATTATAAACGAAGATCTAGTTGCCGTCAGTATGAAGAAAACAACAATAGTGATGGATCGTCCGTTATACATTGGAATGTCGATTTTGGATATAAGTAAAACTCTGATGTATGATTTCCATTACAACAAAATGGTTAAACACTACGGAAGAGATAACATTGGAGTTGCATACATGGATACCGACGCGTTTATCTACTGGATAAAGACTTTGGACATGTATGAAGACCTAAGGAGTTTCCCATACAAAGACGATTTTGACTTCTCTGACTATCCGAAGAACCATCCGAATTACAATGAAAAGAATAAAAAAGTAATCGGAAAATTTAAAGATGAAGCAAATGGAATGCCTTTGGAGGAAATAGTTGCGCTAATGTCCAAACTATATTCCTTCAAGATGTATAAGGAAAATGACATACCGACAGTGAAGAAAGCTAAAGGAGTCAAAACATCGTACTTGAAGAAACATGTGACATTTGACCATTACAAGACCTGTTTGTTTGAAGATTCTACAATGTCTGCAACGTTCAACACTATCAGAAGCTTTAAACATGAGGTCTACAGTGTCACTGAAGTTAAAAGAGCACTATCAGCTCGAGATGATAAAAGGCATATTATGCCGGATAAAATTCACACTCTTCCTTTTGGCCACTACTCTCTAAACCCTATCGACTAATAACCTATTCTTCGTCCTTCTACAACTTCGACCTTATTCCTTTCTCCCTCCGTAAAAAAATGGGGAACACGGCAAGTCAAACGCCGTGTTCCCCATTTTTTTACACAAGTTTGGATGACCTTGACCTATATAAATGATGTGAATATTTAAGACAACATTCATTGTGATTATACATGTGATACATGAAACATTCAAACCTGCAATATGAAGGACTTGAAGCAAGAAATTGTCAACGAACTTCATAAACCTGCAAGAAGAAAGTTTCCACGAAGAAATACAGTGATAAAAGGAATAAATGATTTATATCAAGCGGATTTAATCGAAATGATTCCTTATAGTAAACAAAATAGAGGATTTAAATACATATTAACTATTATTAATTGTTTTTCAAAAATGGCAGATGCTTTACCACTAAAAGATAAAAGTGGCAAAAGTGTTACAAAAGCAATGGAAACAGCTATACAAAGAGACAAACATACTATAAAACATTTACAAACCGATGATGGAAAAGAATATTTCAATAAGGAATTTGCAAATTTAATGAAAAAACACAACATTAACCATTACTCAACCAATTCAGAGGTAAAAGCATCAATAATTGAAAGATTCAACAGAACTTTAAAAGGTGCGATGTATAAGATGTTTTCTAACAGAGGATCGCACATATGGATTGATATGTTACCAAACCTTATAAACGATTACAATAACAAGTTTCATAGAACTATCGGTATGAAACCAAGCCAGGTTACTAATAAAAATGAAAAACTTGTATTAAAACGTATAAAAATGAATACTAAACCAAAAGTTGAAAAACTAAAGCCTAAAAGGTTTAATGTTGGTGATAAAGTCAGAATAAGCAAATACAAAGGTGTATTCAGTAAAAGATATCTTCCGAACTGGACAAATGAGGTATTTACCGTATTTAAAGTGCAACCTACAGTACCAGAAACTTACATTTTAAAAGATAATAAAGGACAATTGCTTGAAGGAGGGTTTTATGGACATGAAATGTTAAAATCAACAGTAGGTGATGTATATCTAGTTGAAAAGGTGTTGCAACGGAAAAAAGATATGGTTAAAGTACGATGGTTAGGATTTAATAAGACGGAAGATTCTTGGATACCTAAAAAGGATCTAATATAACGATAAAGAATCATTTTGGGTTGAACCATTACAAAGGATGGAGATAATACCGCAAAAAGACAATTTTACTATTAATAATATAGATGAACTCACAGTGGATCGTTCTCAATTTAACACTGGGAAACACGGTGTTTTGTTGCCAAACACGGTGCGTTGTCTGGTTACTGGTCCTTCCAATTGTGGAAAAACAAATGTAGTATTTAATTTGATTACAAACCCTAAAGGATTACGTTTTAATAATTTATATGTATTTTCAAAGTCACTACAACAACCAAAATATCAGTTATTGGAACAAATACTCAATAATGTGTCTGAAGTTAAATATTTTAAATTTAACGCAAGCGAGAGTGTCATGCAACCGCAAGAGGCTAAACCATTCTCAGTATTCATATTTGACGATGTATCTTGTGAAAACCAAAATACAATAAGGAATTACTTCGCCATGGGTCGACATAACAACATAGATAGCATTTATATTGGTCAAACTTACAGCAAAATACCGAAACAGCTCATTAGAGACAATGCAAACATGTTAATTGTATTTAGACAGGATGAAACCAACCTAAAACACATATATTATGACCATGTAAGTGCGGATATGCCATTTGAACGATTTAAAGAGTTGTGTGGAAAGGCTTGGGCTGAAAAGTATGGGTTTTTAACAATTATGAAGGAACAACCACTAAACAATGGTCGATACAGGATAGGATTTGACAAATTTATACTAATACACTGATCATGATGTAAAACATTCATTGTTGTACAACACGTCTTGCTACAAACATGGTTAACCAAGAAAAGTTAATAAAGGAAATAAAATCACTTAGTGATTCTATTCGGGATAAAAACAGAGCATTAAAATTAGGTATTAGCGAAAGGGAGAAATTCCTTGAATCTACTTTTAAACCTATTACTGAACCCTTGAAACAATTAAACAAAAAATTTGCTAAACCCGTTTTGGAAGGAGATGTAATTGCACCTATTACAAAGTTTGAAAGAGAAAATGTAAAATCAGAAGATTTTAGTGATGAAGACCCGGAATCCTCTACATATAGCGGTTTTACCGGTGGAGAACCCGAAAGAGAGCTAGAATCACCAGACTATAGCGGTATAAGAGAATTATATGAAGTAAAAGCTAAAAGAGGACATGAAGATGTATCAACTGCTAGTGAAGAGGAAAAAGAAGAAGAAGCAAGGGAAGGTCCGTCAAACATAAGCTTGTGTGGTGAAAACATTCATAACAAAGGACCTTTAGGAAGGAAATACATGATAAAAATGTTAGCTGGAATAAATCCTAATAAAAACTATCATAGTTGTCTATTCGAAGAATAGACCTAGAGTGACTCATAGTGCTAATTCTTTGTCCGACGATTACGCTCGATAGAAGTAACAGATTGGCCTCAAATTTCAGTTGAAGATTCTTTATGCAACTGTTAAGAACCCTTTCGTTGTTGAAAGTATTTGGTTGGATATTAATAAAATAATCTTAAAATGTGTCTTTTTCATTTTTCTCATAAGAAATGCATTGGAGACATTTTTAGTGGTCGGTGCTGTGTTTACTTTTTAGCAACGTCTTTTCGAGTCTTAACAATCAAGACTGAGACCTTCTGATTGGTCTATTGACCGACTATATTCCAGGCCAGTCCAAATTATTGGATTCAGAACGGAGCGAATGAGCGGACAGCGGAGTGAAGTAGTCGCATCGCATAAACATAAACAAAGTTGAGGTTATGTGAAATGTCATATTGTCGGCTCCAATTAAGTTTAAATTTAGTAACGAAAATCAACTACATTGTATACACAACTAATTAATATCTTTTCTTTAAAAAGTGTTTTATGAAGTAAATTGAACAGTAAGTTCTAGATTGTTTTATTTCTTGACGTTGACAACTTTTGGTAAGCAAAGCCTTTTTAGGGCCAGGGGGTCACTTGTTTTATTTCTTTGTTCAGGTTGTGTATCAATGTGTATTCATTACATTTTGGATTTTAGTGGGTACCGTACACCTTGAAAAGCAGTATAAATCATGAATTACAGAAGAATCCCACAAAGGCTATGTTTGTATCATTCCTGTTACTTTCATAGTGTAGGCTAATTAATTCACTTTTTGAAGTAGGCCTAACTCAGAAGCGCTAATTGGCAAATTGTGAATCTGCCAATATGTTAACCAAACCAATTAACTGTAACAATTATATTCATATAGACCCTATTAAAATTAATTTAATGGAACATATTTTGCTTTTCAAATAAACCAAAAGAAGTCCCGGTTGGGTAAGTAACTTAATACGGAAGACAACTTGTTGTGGGTGTTATGTGAAGGACTTGAGGCTTAAGTTACTAGGCTAATGTTTGGTGTAAAAAGCAGAGCTTACTTGACATGTACAGTAGTCGAATATAACTTAATGAGGATCTCTGCCAGTTACCATAGGTTATTTCTAAGAGTTGAGAATGTTAACATATGTTTTTAGTGGATAATTAGAGACAGGCCTAGATAGATCGGTAAAAGTTTGATATCCTACTCTATAGTTTTTATCAATGGTTGAAATTTAAAAATTGCAAAAATATTGCTATTTTATCTATAATGCAATCACACGATACAGTTACGATTTTATTAGGTACCCTCCTGATTCAGTGTTGTTCTAAAAATGTCCTGCGACCATAAAACAAATATAGCCTACTGCACACAAGTAACCGAAAATAACCAAAACAACTACAAATTATGGCGAAGCTTCATTATCCGAGTCCACCGTTTTTATCGATGTGAAAATTTTTATAGGCCTATTGCGATTAAAATTAATATTGTAACAAAACAATAATATTGAATTAAGAAATGTATCATAATAATAATATAACCTAACAGTCTAACCATAAACCTCCGTCACTTTTATTGACAGCGTTGTTTATAACAACAAAATCAATGGTGATTGGAAACATTTCAAACGCATAGGCTTATTACCTCGATTACATTAGCCAAAAAAATACCTTTCTGATTCGTATTTGGCAGTATTTGTGTGACGCCTCTTTAGGTCTAACGAAGTCTCCTTCTTTTCACAATTAAGATACACCTACACAATAAACTTGGTTAGTTTATTTTTTGTTGTTCTTTGATAATGTTACAAGTTATATTAGTTTCAATATTTACTTGTTTTTTTTTCAATTACTTGTTTTCAATAACTTAGGCCTAAATTTGTTTTATTGTCAAATGGTATGTTTAATTATATTATAACAAAACTATCAGGTGATAAAATCCTAAACGTATCGTGTAATTGTATCGTATAAAATAGCAATATTATCACAATATTGAAATTTCCACATCGATAATAGGCCTAATGGTGGAGTCGGATAACGAAATTTCGCCCAAATTTTAAGTACGGTAATATAGCCTAATTACATTAAAGGAAAACACAAAACAAACTACCTATAAGTTTTTATTTGTAGGTCTTAGTTATCAAGAGATGCAGACTTCATAATATAGCGTCGTCACACAAATATGCTACTAAATATGAATCAGCAAGGTATTTTTTACCAAATTGTATTAAGGGAATATGGCTTTTAAATGTTTCCAAAAACAATTGATTTTGTTGTTATAAATATTGCTTTCCATTAAAGTGAAGGAGGCTTACGGTTAGATTGTGAGGTTTGATTGTTCGTAGGCCTATATCTTACCTCAATATCGTTGTTGTGGGTACAGTTTCGTACAGCGCCTACACTACTATTGAATTAAAATATATATCGATAACTTATTTCAATTGAATAGGACTGAAAATTACTGTGTAAAATACAAAATTTTACTTAGCATGACAAAATTTACTCTAACAAAAACTAACATTAACCTCAACTACAGTCTATTAACATGAGGAACCATCCTAAGCCCAGGAGAGTCCACATTTAAGTAAGATACATAGGTAGGCCTAATTGTTCTTATGTTCTATGTTTTTTATTATGTCATTATGATTAGTTGTGTTTTGGTTTTGTTGATATTGATTAGGGCCTATGTTAGGTTAAATGGTTTGTTTCTGATTAAAGCCTAAATGTGGGAATAAAAATCTAAACAAAATAGGGGTACGGTAATTACTGATTGATATCGTATAAAGTTATTATTTAGGCTAGGTATTGATTGATTTGGTAAGTTTGTTGATATGGTAGATATATCCATCAGATCTATAGATATTTCCATTCAATAGTAGTGTGGCTTAATGAAACTTGTTGATTCTATTAATTTCATCGCACAATTTTAATTGCAAAATCAAAATTTCATCCATTGATAAAAAGATGATAAAAACAGCCCGATCAGGACCAAATTTGGTAGAGATGTGTAATCCTACCATTATTAAGATGAGTTCATCGCAGTTATTGACCTACCGGAAAGGGTAGTTTTTTTACCTCAAAAAAAGGTTTTTTTTCGTTTTTAATATGTAATTTTGCAAAATTTTAAAGTTTTATTTCTACCACAGAAATTAGCTTGAAAAAAACACACGATATAGTACATTAAAACTTTTCTATATATCCATTCGTTACCAAGATATTAAAAAGTCTTGGTATTAGAAAAAATCTTGGTTTTTAGCGAATTTTCCTGTAGGGAATACGCTATTACGGTAGTAGTCACGGTAAGACCTACGCCTGGGACCATGTTACTTTTTTGTTTTGAGGTTCCCAGAAGCCATAAACTCCGTTCGTTTAAATTCATATATTTGTTTATACAGGGTGTTTTTTTAACTGTGCCACTATTGGGATTTTGTAAAATATACATCTTCCAGTAAACTTTAAAAGGGGAACACTCCCTTGTTTTTAAAGAAGTTTAAAATTAAGTAAATAAATATTTTGTAAATGGCTGCCATTTTTCAATATGGCAGTCAAATAAAAATTTTTAAATATGAACTCCCAATTATAATGTCATTTTTGGATTTACCACGCAATTTTGAAGATTTTTTTCATTCATTGACTCCGCTCATTCATTCCGCTTCATTCTGCTTCACTCCGCTATTTCCTTATGGTGAACATTTTCAAGTTTCATGCAAATCCGATGTAAGATTATTGAAATATGGTGTTTCAAAGACAACAGTAATTTTTTGAATTTAACATTGTTCTTATGGGACTCAAAATCCAAGATGACACAGGTAGCGCAGACTCTTAATAAAAAGGGTTTTAAGGGTTTTCTAAATCGTAAAAAATAGGTTTTTGGCTTTTTTGGCCTTAATTTATCAAATTCCACAAATTTAACCCGTAAAACAGCTAAAAAACAAACAATTTAGTATTTTGAATTTTTTATCTGGTTAAAAGCTCAAATGGTTATGCAGAAAATCCAAAAATAAGTTTCCCATATTATTCTTAGGGAAATAAACAAAACTCTCTATCTTTCTTAATTATTGGCATAGCTTGATAAAATTTGGTATGTAAATTCACTAGGAAAGGTACAACTTTTTACATGCTTCCAAAACCAACATACTCACCCCCATGGTATTTGTGGGTAAAATAAAAATATCAAAATCTGTAGGAAATTCTCTCAGTACGCAAGTCTGCTGCGACGGAAGTATTTGTTATTATCATGCCAGCAAACCTGCATACTCTTTTTCCATGTCAATCATATGGAGAATAGGCAAACTCCTTTATTTATAAACTTATACAGTAGAAGCCCTCTAGCCCGGCCTTGGATGGTTCGGCTGCCGGATAATCCGGCCGCGGTATTCCGGAAATGAAATATTCAGCCCCGGATGTTCCCACGGAAAAATATAAAAGAGTAAACTTTTCCCATGATATGTCACTAAAGTATATCAGTTCAATTGGCATTTTCTGAACTATTTGGCTACAACTATCTTCTAAAACTTTTTGTTAGTGTTCTATCTGTGATTTTTATCTTTTTGTTGGGTGTTACACGGTCCGATCGTTAAGGTTAGGTAACTAGACAAATTCTGTCGCTTTTACGGTCCCATTGTTAGGGCCTTCGTTGACAGAAGACCAGTATTATTGTCTGTTAAGCGCAGGTTCATCGCTAGCGACCCCTTGTCCGTTTCTTATCGTCATTTCGGCGGTACAACTTCTGAGAAGGAGCAAATCATGATGGTTAAAAAGTTGATACATTACATTGTTTGGGCAAGTGTGCTACCCTTCATTGTTAAATACATCCTAATAGTTCATTGTTGGAATACACATATAACACAGGTCTCTATTTAACACGTTTAATAAACCGCCAGTTAATCTGGCCATTTTGAAATCCGGCCGGTGGTCCTGTCCCGAGGTGGCCGGATTTGAGGGTTTCTACTGTATTGATGAAACTTGTTATATAGCTTTATATGGTCAAAATTTTTTATTTTCAACAACTTCCCATGGTTAAAATACAAAATATCAAATTCCTTTCCAAATTCACTGAGTTTAGCAGATCTGCTGCGATGAGGGTATTTACTTTTAGCAAATTTCCCAATAGGAACTGTAGCTCTTTTGAAGATCTTCAAAAAACATCTCACAGATTGTTCAGTTGGACCAACCACATAGTCACTGGACCTTAAATTAAAAAATAATAAAAACTAAATATTTTTTTATGCAATTAAATTTGGTTTTGAGGTTTAACGAGCGAACATTACTCAGAGTCATATGACCAAAACTGTAAGTTTGTATAAATATTTTCCAAAAATATTATTTAAATTTTTTATAAGATCTGTTGTTTGACACCAAACGCTCAAAATCAGGAAAATGCATAATTAAAAATGCTTTAAATATCACAAAAATATATATCGAGAGTTAGAGGTGAGAAATACAGTAGAACCTTGCTAAGACGACTTTTAAGGGGTCACACAAAACTGACGTCTTATCAAGGTTTTCGTCTAATCAAGTGTCGTGCTATCAAGGTTGTTTTGCTGATAATTCGTCTTATCAAGGTGCACCCTAACAGAGTATATTTTTAAACTCCCCATATAGCAAGTGCAATTTTAATGAAGCCTCACTAGAAATATTTCATTGAAAATATATGAAATCAAGCATACAAAAAACACACATATAAAGTATAATGTTTTATTGTTATGAAAAAATAGCCTATTATAAAAACTCTAAACAACTAACAAATTTTTTAAAGATACAAAATGTAATAAATACAGTAACTTGTTATAAATTAAAGAAATTAAAAAACCTTAATACGGTATAAATGTTCTCAATTAATCTTTTACCGTATAATTAATTAAGCTGAGTACCAGCAAAGTTAATTGATTTATGGATTACATGTTAGACAATTTCCTCTACGTCTAAGCCTACGTCAGGATTCAATGTTGTTGTGCATGAGCAGGGAAAGTTTGTGAATTAGTCATTAATTTTGGTTTATTTCGTGTTACTCATGTGAACGTAGTCCAATGCACTATTGATTTCCGTAGTGACCCTTACCACACTCTCGCTCATAACACTTTTTTCTCATAAAACACTTTAATATACTAACGGCATGTGAAGCAGACATTCTCTAATCCCTACTTACTGACACTACACACTTATATGTAAAACCACGATGTCACACAATAGCACTGCACTTTAACTGGTACAGTATCATATAAGCTGCGCTAAACGCGACGTAAAACCATTAATTTTCGTTTTGACAGTAGACATGCAACTGACTGTATACAAATTTATTGTGTCTCCAAGAGGAAGTGTAGGAAAGTTTTTCCTAGAACTGAGCATAAAGACATTGTTTCCTTCAAAATGTCTGAATAAACTGTGGGAACGATGCATGAGAAAAGCGATTCGTGTTGTAAAGGTTCCGTAACGAAACACTTCGCGCTATAGAGGTTATGTTCGTGTTACGGAGTTAATATATTGAAAGATTCGTGTCACCGAGGGCGCGTTCGTGCTGTAGAGGTTCCGGTATTTTAAAATGCGTGTTATAGAGGTTGATTGTGCACTAATTTCAGCTGGTAAAATGTGTGCTATCGAGGTATTTATGTGAATGGTATTCGTCCTATAGAGGTATTTTTAACATTGAGTGTTATGGGCAATTCACGGGGACTATAAAATATTACTTGTTATCAAGGTAATCGTGTTATCGAGGGACGTACTAAAGAGGTTCTACTGTATAGCAATTAGTCTGCAGTAACAGTGTTTGTAACCTGCAGTACTCTATTGTCGAATAAAGACAAGCAAGGTCGAGCACTTAAGTGTGCTGGGTGTGCTTAACGCCGCTCAACTTAGTTCACCATGGTTCGCTTCTCCAGTGTCGTGCTCGCCTGCTTGCTCCATCTGCGGTCGGTTTTTGCACAAATCAAAGGATGCGAGCAGACCCAAGCATTCAGCATGAATCCACCCAGTGACCCAGTACATACTGCCATGAGGTTCTTCTATTCTGGTCCAAAGTTGGAGTATGTTGGTTTGTAATAATTTCTTTGGTGCTATTTTATAACTGCTTGTTATAAAGGGAATGGTGAAATGAAACCTAGAGTTTCTTGAGTAGGCCTATTATCATCCGGAGTCTGTGTTGTGAGGCCCGACACATGAGCACATCTAAGATATACGCAATCTGGCAGATGTGAGGGGTTGTATGAGGGGTAAGCGTAATCATGCTGTTACTGAAATTAAATTGAAAAAGGATTTGGTAATGCCTAACTTCACTGCTTCACTGTTTGCCTAAGTGTTTCGAGATCAGCTCATACAGTGACAGCGATAGTGTATTTCATGAGTTCGCTGAGCGAGTTAAACCCAACTTTTGCTCCAGCATTTGCCCAAACAATTTGGCGATAGTGTACTTAAGGCATCACAAAACAATCAATTTTAACAAGTAACCATTAAACTATTTGAAGAAACTTGAAAAAAAAAATTATTTTGAATTTTTAAAACTTGTCATAATAGGTTACAGAGAAACCCATAAATACATTTACCATGTTATTCTTATGGAAACTCAACTCAAAACTGTAACTCACTTTCTTAATTAAACTAGGTTAAACTAGGAAGGGTTAAACCACAGATAACCGATAGATATCTGTAGGTTATCTGGGGTAACCTATATTTGCTTACAACACTCATATGTTGGCAAATTTACCTACCTACCTGCACGCTGTTATGGGAAAAATAAAATAAATACCAAAACTTTATCAAATTCAGTATGTACCTCTAATGGGAAGGGGTTCCTTTACTATTTGTGGCCCATCATGGCTTCGGGATTTTATTTTATAGATAACAAAATATCTTTGAAGGGTAACAAAGTCTTCTTCTTAAGAATTCTATTGAAACATTGACGTTGTGTTAGCGAAGCCCTGAAGGGATTTTGCAAAACCTTAGCTAGCACCTATTATTAAAGAGCACTGCCCACTTTAAATTTCAACCCGCTAGGATCTATGGCAATTTTGAGGTTCCGTGGGGCGGAGCTG
Source organism: Neoaliturus tenellus (assembly GCA_030545055.2). Taxonomy (NCBI): domain Eukaryota; kingdom Metazoa; phylum Arthropoda; class Insecta; order Hemiptera; family Cicadellidae; genus Neoaliturus; species Neoaliturus tenellus. The sequence continues at coordinate 34,752,581 of CM061532.1, forward strand.
TTAACAAAATTTGCAAAACTGTTTCATAATGAGCACCAATGAGAAAAATGAATGTCCTTTACAAATGGTAATCCTGCAGTGCTGTAGGCCCTACAATTTTTGAGATCCATTGTTTCCTTGATTCACATTAAAAAATTGGCCACAAGGATAACATCATATTTTTTAAGCCTTTTGGGGTAGAATCATAAAGAACTTAAAAAAATATATTTTAAAAATCTTTTCTTAGTGAACACCTATCAGCAAAGAGTGACTATTACAAAAGAACACTATTTGGCCCATGCCAAATTTCAACTGCGTAAACTCTATAGTAATTTTGACATAAATTTTGAAGGCCTGTGGGGCGGAGCGGTGGAGCCCTGAAGGAATTTTGCAAAAGTGTTTCTTAGTGAGGACCTATGAACAAAAGAGAGTGTCATTTCAAATTTCAACCCCATAGGCCTCAAAGTAATTTTGAAGTCCTTTGGGGTGGAGCCCTTAAAAAGCTTTTCAAAAGCGTTTCTTAGTGAGCACCTTTGGGCAAAGTGGATCTCACATTACAAATGTCAACCCCTTACATCATCAAGTTTTTCAGATTAATTGTTTCCTAGATTTATATTATTATATATATATGAAGACCACAGGGGAAAAACTTGATAAGTCCAAATTTTGTTAATTTTGAGGTAATAATACTAGAATGTAGCTTAGAATAAATATTTTCTTTCAGTGAAAGTGTACAGGAGAATAACTTGATTAGTCACAAGATATAAGCGACAGAAAGATCCTTGTACAGGGGAATAACTTGACAACTCCATGTGAAACTGGTGAAAAACATGATAAGTCCTTCAAAATCATTGTATTCTGTTTTTGCTTTATTGGCTAACCTGCTTTCATGTCATGTCATGTGATTTATTCTGTCAGTAACTGTTCAGTACAGAGAGGTTATGTTACAGTGTTATGTTATGTCTGTAATGTAGTGTTTTAATTAGTTTTCCAGATAGTTATTTTGTTTTTTTAAGTTTTGTTCGTAAGTTATGTTGAATGAAAATCAGGATGGAGGAGAAACTGACAGTTTTAATAAAGTGAAGAGTAGAAAGAGAAAAAGCTTTGGAGAAAAACAAAAGAACTAAAAATATAATTAACTGTTTGTATTACGTTGAGATGTCTATAGAAATCACAAAACATAATGATTGAACTAGGATACTGGCTATCTTAATTTTACAGCCAATAGATTGTTATTTTTTGACAGGTCTTTTACCATTATCAAATGAAAAATTTAAGGACCTACAAGCTTTGAAAGAGTTCTGCGGCCCACAAGCAAAACAGTACTTTGACAACCTTCCAGTACAATAACATGGATGAGATGCGTACCGTACTAAAAGAAGAGCCTTTGCTTCAAATTCGATGTTTTGACAATTTAATTAATTTTAATTTTGGTCTAATAGTAATATAAAAACTAATATTTCTAAATAAATAAATATTTAAAAGTAATATAACTAGCTATTTTCTTATTTGACTACAAAATAAACCCCATTATATTGTAATTATAAAAGTATAAAGGGGAATAACATGATAAGTCCATGTAGATGTTTACAAAAAATATCACCATGGATACATTGTTAATAATATTAACATACAAACAGAAAAACTGCATAGTTACCATGCAATTTAACTTAAATACTCATTTTAAAATTTACAAGTAGTAGTTATTAATGATTCATATAGTTTCAAACTTTCTAAACACTTTCCTGTAAAATAATAAAAATGTGACTTATCAAGTTATTCCCCTGTGGTCTTCATATATATATATATATATATATATATATATATATATATATATATATATATATATATATATTATACATTATATATATATATATATATATATATATATATATATATATATATATATATACAATATATTAAAAATTGGCCTTATGAATAACGTTAGATCAAAATCAAAATTCTGTGCTGGGGAGCACTGATGGAATGTTGCAAAACCTTTTCTTAGTGAGCACCTTTGAGTAAAGAAGTTCATGCCAAATTTCATCCCTCTATACCCTTTGGTTATTGAGATTCTCGGACTCATGAGTGGGTGATATTTGACAAATATATAGTATATTTATGTACAACACGCCCATGGTAGCAAACCTATATCCTTCGTTCGCCTATGGTGTCTATTGGGAAAAAACTGAACTCTGATCGAAAATAACTGAGTTTGCTGGTCTGTTGCTACATTTGTAATATCGTCACCGCATCAACCGTATGTACAATAATTGTGCAAGTGGGCGTAAATATTCATAAATTATAATACTGTATAAAAGATAGGGTTTGGTGACTAAAGATGGGTTATGAATGACCTCAAACTAAAAGTGAAAATTTACATCTGTAGGATAAACAAAACAATTTTGGTGGGCTTAAGTGTGAGAATATTCTTGAATGTTCTCTGGGGTGATAGGCCTAATTATAAAAAAAAATTTGTTTGTGTACATGGGGCAAGCAAACTTATTTGTACTATCCTAAATAATTAAAATACTGTAAAAATGTTTAAGACTAATCGTAATAAAAATGCATATAAAACAATGTGTATGACACAAATCCATTAAATTAAAAGTAACTACGAACTAAGTACTGCCTAACTAAGTATATAATGCAGTTATCTGCTTGCAATATTGAGCGGAGCGACTATTTTTTAAATCAATAATATCAAATGTTTTATAGGTAATTCAAGTGAGCTCGTTCGCTACGCTCACTCGCTGTCAGGGTTTAGCTCGTTCGTTGCGCTCACTCTCCATTTGGGTCACTTCGTTCGCTACGCTCACTCGCCGTCAATTTAGTTCGTTCGCTGCGCTCACTCACCTTTTGGGTCGGCTCATTCGCTGCACACACTCTTCGCCAGATTTAGGTTGTTCGCTGCGCTTGCTCGCCACAAGTTTGCAATACTCTAATAATTTTTGATTAGGCAGGTTTGGTGCGATGTGGTATTATATGTTTACAAGATATTAAATGGTGCGTGGTCCAAAATATTGTGTGGAAGGTATAAACAAACCACTAAAATAAACAAAACAACAATTTCACAAAACTACTGAATTCACAAACAGCTGATAGTAACAGTCTGCAGTTAAATTTGATCCTTATAACAACTGTATAATCAACACACAGTAAACAAACCAAATATATATCTCCTATTAAAATAACATGGTAACTTTAAAGGGCCGTAGGGCAGAACCCTTATGTCCAATTTGGACCATTTCAGATTTATACCTTCCCATAGAACATAGATGGTTACTACGAGCAAAATTTTGTGAGGATCACTTCAGTCGTTCAGGAGGAGTACGTGTAAATAAAAAGCCAGAGTGTGGTATAGGAGCTTCGCTCGCTCCACTCAATTAGAAGAAAAGTGAGTTTTTTATTTAGATATATATATATATTTTTTTTATTACGAGTGATTTTAGTTGTTTTTGAAATTATTACAAAGTGGGATCAAACTTTTTGAATGTGACAATCCCTAATGCAAAATTTTTAATTTCTTCTTCGAATAGACGCTTACGGGAGGTACGAGCGTACTCCTAGTTATGGAGTAAGATTAACAGAAGAAGGTTTAATGGTTGGTAATAGTCCGGTAAATATTGATGAACATGATAATATTATTGTTGGTAATCAAAGATATAAGGGCACAAGGGGATTATTTGAATTATTATTTGAAAAAAAGCCTTTAGAATTGTTAGTTAAAGAAGAAGACATGGAAGCATATAAACAGATTTTGGAACACACCAATGCATATAGGAGAAAATATTCAGCTGACCAACCAGTTTTTAGATCTAGGTCTTTAAAATATAGGGAATTTGTATCCAAGTTAATACCAACAACGAGAAGACAACCAATGCCGATAATGCCAAGGAAACCTGTAAAACGAAGGCTTGTGTCATCCACTTTGGATATAAGTGCTGCAGAACCAAGAAAAAGAAACAAATCTGTTACAGGTACAGGTTTAATGAAGAAACTATATAACACAAATGTGATTTATTACAATAATATCAATAAATTGGTGGATAGAATGAAACTAATACATGAAGCTAAAGAAGCGGGTCATACTGGATTGGAAAACGAATGGGTGGCTTTAGTGGATGAACTCCGAAACCGTGGGGTAATCTCATAAAAATGCGTTACTGCCTAGATTACTATTCAGTTGCACCATGAGTGTCGACATGTTCGGACGTTACTCCTCGGATGGGTTATATTATGCGAATAGTTTAAAAAGAAGTGCTGGTTTACCACAAACACCTGATGGAGATTATGATATGAGTAATAAAAGGTTAAAAAACATAAAAGATCCTACGGATGAAAACGATGCAATAAATTTAAAAATATTAAAGGAAAAGATATCGCCAACATTAAGACTACAAAATAACACATATGACGCAGAAGATCATAGAATTATCAACGTTGGTAAACCAAATCAAAACGGTGATGCAATAAACAAAGGTTATTTGTCATCTGAATTAAAAAATACGTTAAAATTCAATGGGAAAACGTATAGTGCTAACAATAAACGTATATCCAACGTAGATGACCCTAAAGATGCAAAAGACAGCGTAAATAGACGCTATTTACATTCCTTGATACCTGAAAAGACAAAAGATGGATTTTCTTTTTATAAATTTGTTATTAACGATATAGGTTATCCAAAAAATGAAAATGATGCTGTAAACCTCAAATATATAAAAGATCATTGTGTCATACATGATGTGGGAGTTATCGATTGTTTTAATAATTGTTTAGCAAATGTTAAAGATGGTTCGGCGCCATCAGATGGTGCAACAGTGGGTCAAATGATGGAAACCTTAAAACAAGAAACATCTGGATTTGTAAAACAAGACCAAGTAGTATCGCGGAAAGGGGATGTATTTGTGCAGGGAAATGAAAAGTTTACATTACTTGAAGAAAAGAATAATGCTTGGGATGGTAAAGGAAAGAAATTATCATATATAGGTATGGGTACAGAATTCTTTGATGTTCCAGTTGTAGCACAAACTATATGTTCTAATCCATATAATGATGAACCTTACATATGTAGGTTTAAAAAAATACGTAACGTATCTCCTGGTATCAACGATTTCGATTGTGTTGTAGTTAGTCAATCTTTGATATTAGATAAACCAACTGGTGATATTTTTAATGCAGATGATAAGAAAATAGGTAATTTAAAACAAGGAAGTGATCCAAATGATGCTGCAACTGTAGGACAGGCTATAACAACTTCATTAAAGGACCATAAAGTATATACTTGTAATAATAAACGTATTACAGAACTTAAAGACCCTCAACATGTGGATAATGCTGTTACTGTTAATTTTCTTATTAAAGTTTTAGGAAATGCATTATTTGATATGTTCAATATTATTGCAACCCGTACACGTTGGGGTAATTGGGTGTCTGAATCCGAGAGAGGTAATTGGATTAAAAAGGAAATTTTTAATAAATACTTTATTAACCCTAATACGCAAAAGTTTAGATCATCAGATTGGGGTGATATTGATATATAATATAAGAACGCAATAAACGACCTCATTTATGTCCAACTCGTCATAGAGTTAACACATAAGTTGTACATTTCGATTATAAAAGGACAATAATGACATTCCAGCACATCAGTCCATATCGAGACAGTATACGGAAAGGAGGTGGGATCACGTCCACAGCGGTTTCTCTGTTAAGTAAAGCTTTAAATCGTATTCCAGTAGGATCTATCGTAAATAGAGCAATAGACGCTTTACCATACGAATTTCATATACCGGGAGGTTATCAGTATTGCGGACCAGGAACTAAATTGAAAAAACGACTGGAAAGAGGTGATCCAGGCAAAAATAAGTTAGATCAGGCTTGTAAAGAACACGATATCGCATATTCCACGTTTACCGATTCAAAAAATAGGTCAATCGCTGATAAAAAGCTAGCGAATATAGCTTGGCAACGAGTAAAGTCTAGTGACACTAGTATTGCGGAAAAAGCAGCAGCTTTAGCGGTAACAGCAGGTATGAAGGCTAAAACAGCGGTAGGAGGTGGAAAAAGGAGGGGTAAGAATAAAAAAGGATCAAGCAAGATGGTAAAAAACGGGGCTGGTCTATACCTAAGACCGTATCATGCATATTAAATAAAAGAAATCAATTGGTTATACCACATAAAGCGTTGACTAATGTTGAATTATTTAAATATATTTCCTGTTTAAAAATACCATTTTTCCGCGGAGTATTTATGAAAGACAGTTTACCAAAGAAAATATGGAAAAATGAGACTGGAATCGTAAATTTGGATAATACTGAAGGGCCCGGCACCCATTGGGTGTGTTATAAGAAACTAAATAGTAATGTATATTATTTTGATAGTTTTGGAAATTTGCCACCACCTAAAGAACTTGAACATTACTTTAAATCTGCTAAAAACATATATTACAACTATAAAAGAGAACAACCTGATAATACTTCAATATGCGGCCATTTATGTTTGGAATTCCTAGCTAAAAGTATCAGTCACTATTGAGATGTCTTCCTATACGGGTATCATTAACAGGAAAATCGTCCACTTTACGAAGTATCCTTTTTCCAGCGTTACGCTTGCAAAAAGGAAGATTTTGGGAGGCAGCACTGTTGGACTTTACAACTTACAACTCTATTCCCAATGTTACGGAAGGTAAAAATAACTTATTGCATTATTATAAAGGAAAAGATGCCAGTGGGAAGTTTACAGACTTAGAAGTTTGCACTCTACCCACAGGTTCTTATGAAATTGATCATATTAATGAATTTTTGCAAAATAAAATGGGAAAAGACAATATAACGCTAAAAGGTAATAACAATACAATGAAAGCTGAGCTTACTTCAAAATATTATATAGATTTCAGTAAGTCAGACTCAATTGGTGATTTATTAGGATTTCCCAAAGATGGAGCAATTTTAGAACCAAATAAAACACATTCCGGTAAACAAACTGTAACAATATTAAAAGTCAATAGTATAGACATAACTTGTAATATTATACAAGGAGCTTACAGAGATAGAGCAAATACTCATATAATACATACTTTTTACCCCAGTGTACCACCTGGATTTAAAATTGTTGAAAAGCCGCAAAACCTGGTATATCTACCTTTGAACACCACTTTCATTTCAGACATCGTGTTGAACGTATTGGATCAAGACGGTAACTTGATAGATTTCCGAGAAGAGCCTATTACGGTTAGATTACATTTAAAATCAACACTTTAATACAAAATCATGGGTTTAACATTTAAAAGCGAACAACCTACGGGAATCCGCATTAGTAGCTCTTCAGCTGTGGAGGAGTTAACACGCGAGAACATTCGTTTCTTAGAGAGAATTGGATTAAAAGTAACCGATAATGGATATACTGGATATAGCTCAGGGTCCAACATTCGACGAAACCCTATGGGAAAAAGAATATCACACCCACAACCCTTACACTTCATCAAAATTAAACAATAACGATGAAATTCGTATTCCCATACAAAATCAAGACATTTACACACTACCATGTGAAAGTTACTTGTATATTGAAGGAAAAGTTACTAAAAAGGACGGTACTACTACTGGTACAACAGTTCCATTTATAAATAATCCCATGGCTTTCCTGTTTGATGAAATTAGATATGAAATATCAGGTGTAACAGTTGATTCTACTAAAAAAGTAGGTATTGCAACAACTTTAAAGGGATTAACATCTATATCACCTAATGAAACCAATTTAATACAACCTGCAGGATGGGTTTTACCTGCAAAAGACACAATCACTCCAGATACAAATGGAAATTTTAATTTTCATATTCCGTTACGTTTGTTGCTTGGTTTTGCTGAAGATTATAGGAAAATAATATTAAACGTTAAACAAAAATTAGTTTTGTTGAGATCTTCAAACGATAAAGATATTATTAAAGCTCCAGACGGTACAACAGATGCAACTTTAGAATGGAAATTAACATTAGACAAAATTGTATGGAGAGTTCCACATGTAAAATTAGCTGACGAGCATAGAATGCTACTATTAAGAAAGTTAAAGGCTGATCGTGATATTGTAATTCCTTTTAGAAGTTGGGAATTTCATGAACATCCCAGCTTGCCAACTACGGATCGACACACTTGGACAGTTAAAACATCTAATTATGTGGAACGAGCCAGGTATATTATATTTGGTTTACAAACAGGCAGAAGAGACACCATCACCAAACATGCAGGCCAATTTGATCATTGCAACTTGAAAAATATTAAAGTTTATTTAAATTCACAATTTTTTCCATACGATAATTTAAATGTGTCATTCGCTAATAAAAAGTACAGCATATTGTACGATATGTATGCAAGATTCCAAAGTTCATATTATGGTAAAACGAATGCACCTTTACTATCACCAGAAAAATACTTAGATGGTTACCCTATAGTTGTAATCGATTGTTCTAAACAAAATGAATCGGTAAAATCATCAAGTGTAGATATAAAAATAGAAATGGAATTCAACGCGCCTATACCGGCTAATACAACTGCATACTGTTTAATTCTACATGATAAAATCGTAACATACACACCTTTAACTGGAATTGTTAAAAATGTATTGTAAAAGACCGGTTTTCCTACATTCCAATGCATTCCGCGAGTATAAAAGCAGAGCGTTCAGCTCGCTCCTCATCAGTTTGTTGCCTGTTGTTGTATGGGTAGCATCTTATTCAATATGGCTTCTCCTAGTGGTACACAAGAAAATGTAGTAGATATTGAGAAGGAGATATCCGACTTTTTAGATCTTCAAGGTCAACCGGAGGGAGATGAACACAACGCTTGCGGACAACTCCACGCCAGTAATAATGTTGAGGAAAAAGGTAAAAGAAGAAAGAATGCACACAAGAGGAAAAGGGATATTGAAGATAATATTTCTCCTAACATATTAAGTGAGGTATTCTTGCGAATATTTTACCCAATCTCTTCCAGTTTGGACAAAAGTGTTTTAATCGGTGTTATGAAATCTACAGATTATTCCCCTACTGTAATTTTAACTCATGGACCCAAAATGATTCTGTTTACGGACACTGCTTGGGAATCGTTTATGAAACACTTGCATCTGCTAGAATGCTATTTAAGTAGTAACATGTTTGGAAGAAAGACAAGAGTAGGCCTTTTGGATTCAAATGTGGAAATCGATATTGTTAAACATCGTGGTGATCATCAGTTGCGGTTTAGAGACACAACAAGACATGATAACAAGATTCAACTTAATCGAGAAGAGTTTTTTATTCTAACTTGTGCAACTGAACCAATAACGAGATACTTGAGACAACTGGTGTTTTCAAGTTCAATTATTAAAGATTATCTGGAAGACACTTTGGACAAACAACCGGACGCACCTATATTGTACGGACCTGTAGATACTTCTATATTCAATAGGGTTCCTCATGAAGTACAAATGTGGAGACAATTGGAAAAGTACGCTCAACTACATAAGAAATCAGTAAAACGTGAAAAAGAGGAAGAAGAAGGAGGAGAAGAATCAAGTGTTAGTGATGAAAATGAAAACAAGGAAAATGTAAAGATGGAAACCTAAATGACAATTAACTACACAGCAATGGTTAATTTTTAAAACAATATCAAACACTTTGTGGGGTTAGGCCTACCGGGGACGGTGCCCACGTTAAATATACACCAACGCGCCCACAACTGTACGGCCGGGTATAAAAGTCGTACCTACCGTGGTGTGGAAATCAGTTGACCTTTGGACTTCGTCATGAGCAGACGAGTGATCTTCGCAATGGACAAGGAAGAAGAACAAGTAAAGTCCAAACCTGGTATAATTGAGTTCCAAGCGTTTCGGGGTAATGATGATAGATTTATCATAAAAGAACTTGTGTTTTTCGACATCAATACAAGTGTTCCTTATTCGTTTTTATTTAAACCACCATGTTCTTATTCATCTTTAACTAGTAAAGCCGCTACTACCAACAGATGGATTTCAAAACACTTCCATCATATCGATTGGTATGATGGTTTTACAAGTTACACGGACTTGTATCACATTATGCATCACTTTTCAGACAAGTTTACCAATATTTACACTAAGGGGCTGGAAAAGAAAAGATGGATCGAAGGATTTACTCATGTTCCGGTTAATGATGTGGATTTGGATAAAAACTACAAGTATACGATGGAAAATGTTTGTATTTGTACTAAAAGTCCAGAACATGAAAAAGATAGACATTGCGCTTTAAAAAATGCCTATAAACTCGCATCTTACCTTCAAAGTGGGGAAATGGGGAGTGGTGGGGGTAACGGGGGTTATATAAGTGAGGAGCAGACCGGGACCTGGCATGAGTATTACTCGAGATTCCGAGACGACAACATCTCCCAGCAAGAAGACGAAGAAGACGATCTATAACTTGACCATGGCATCTCACCAGTTCCTGCAAACTTTGGTTGAGCAGTTCAATGCTCACTCCAAATCTACCATACTACCCGTCAAGAAGTGTTCCGAACTTAAAGACGAGAAGCACTACATTATCCACGCCATGAAGAAGATGGAGACTACAGTTGGAGAGGCCATCTGCTGCAGTCTTAGCGAGGCACCATTCACTCCGGGGGATGAGCCCAAGTTCCAAGTCTACCTGCCGAAACGGTTCGTCCATCTCCTCCAGAACGAGGATCTGCGCTCCATCCAACCCGGCTGTCTCTACCTGGTTTCCCACGGTTGCACGGGTAGCAATTCCACCGAGTTGACCATCCACATCGCCGACAAGCAGCAGTGTTAGATTTAAGTTTTACTGTTGTACATATGTTATTGTAATGTTTTATAAATAAATAAACCATAAAAGACAAAAAAAAGAATACAAAAAGACGAAAAATGCAACATATCAATATGTGAAGTTTGTCACATATTGATATGTTGCATTTTTTTTTAAACTTCGCGGGTGACCTTGACCTTTGACCTTTGCATTTCACAGTTACCCCCACCACCACGCTACAAGTCAAACCTGCTTGAATGCAAAACACCCCCACCACTTTTTCATATACCTCCAAGTGCTGTGCCTCGTCTTCATTTCAACTCCAGCAGCCAACCGAACAACATCAGTATGTCTCTGAACGTAAGCTGTGCCAGCTATGAGGAGGTGACGATCAAAACGCAACAGGAGCTGAACGACTTGTACAAGGAGTTGCAGCTGATGGTGGCAAGAGGCTACCGTATAAACGTGCAAGTCTACGCTTGCAATATACGGAATCTTCGGCAGCCGAAGGAAGAGCCTGGACATTCCTCTTCAACGACAGCTTCCTCACCGGCGTCGATGAAGACCGAACCAGACAACTTGGATTACTTCAGCTGACTAGCGGTTGTCTTCCTTGTCCTTACAATTGTAGAATATGTTTATTTCTTCATTATATTAAGTAAAAAGAGCAAAGCCACCTATCTTGTTACTGACATATATGCTCAGTAACAAGATAGGGTTTTTTTTAAAACACAATTTGAATGACCTTGAAACTTCCCCCACCACTTCACTGTTGATATACATGAGACAACATAATTAGATACCTCATTCCTTCTTCAACAGCCAAACCTACAACATCAACAATGGCTAACCTACCAACAGATGAAAGATGTCCTCACGCATGCTGTGACTTCGTACACGAGTTAGAGAAGAGGATGCAAGAGAGGGCGATAAGAAGAAAGCAGATCCACTCAGAAAAATATCATGATAGTAAACGGCTATCTTTTGTTGTTCGGCCTTATCATAGTTGTACTGTTCATACTGTACGGCATAGTTACATGTGTCGTCAAGGTTTCAGAAGAAAACGCTCGCCACCATCAGTTGGAAGATTTCAATGTTACTTTCTAGGTTTTCCTTTTTTTAAACTCCATTTGGATGACCTTGAACTTTCCCCCTCCACTCCTTCCTTTTTAAAACCCAATTTAAATGACCTTGAAATTTCCCCCTCTACTTTTCGATAATGTTACAACTGACTGCAGCTCACCTCATTCCTTGCTTAGCTGCCATGGCGGAAGGAACTCTTTCTCAAGTTGACTCCACTACGGACGAAGCATTTCCCTTGCGGTGGACTGTTCATTTACAGGATGCGACAGAAGTGGAAGTCTTGTATCAAAAATTACTCAATGTATTCAACGGGAACCCTGGACCTCTTGAATGTAGAATGGATTTGAATTTTGATGCAACCAGGGTCGGCACAGAACCTTCAACTTCAAGCCAGCCTCAGCAACGAGATTTTACACATTTATACACTCCAATATCACCGGAAGGTGTAACTGTCTGCGAGGCTGACTCAACTACACGTTATGTTCAGCCGAAGCCTTGGGTGTTGATTATTAACAATGTGTACAAAGTGGAATTGGTATGTAATAGATTAAAGGAGTTGATGGTACAAGATCCAGGCCTGCGCTTTCAAATAGATATACATTTCATCTGGAGAGCACCTGCGCGGGGCTCTTCGTCTGACAGCTCTCCAAGTACGACGGACGAGGAGGACGACTAGTCATCTTTTTTAAAACTCCGTTTGAATGACCTTGACCTTTCCCCCTCCACTGAGTTTATTTAAGGTGCACTCTCACTGACTCTAGCATCATTTTATCGCGCACCTTCACCGCAGCAACATGGAGAGTCAACTCAACTACTGTTGCGAACAGAAATGTTTTTCATGGCCAAATGACATTGATGTGGTGGATGGCCTGGCTTGTAGAACATGTGAAGCTTTTGGTCAGTGCATGTGTAAGTGCAAGTCTTGGAAGAAGCCGGAACCGAAGTTGAGGACATTCCATGTGTACCAAATGAGAGGGCATAAGTACACTTGTTGCCCTGAACGTTGCATTGAATTCAAACTAAAACAGCTAACTGGCTGCAAATTGTGCAACAATCATTTTGCAGGTTTTTGCAAACATTATTTAGGAGCGTGTCAATACAGATCAACTTGGCATACCGAAGCACTCACTATCAATGAAATCGCTATAGACTCACAAGAGTAGTCTTTCTACTCTTTGACTTTTTTAAAACTCCGTTTGAATGACCTTGAAATTTCCCCCACCACTTCCCCATATATCTAGAGTACGCAGGGCCCGGAGGTCAGTCGCTCGGCGGCTGTCGTAGGATGCACATCCGTGTTGTGCAGTCTGCTGTGCAGTTTTGATTTTAACCAGTTCAAGGTCACCACACTTGAACTCTGGCGAAAATGTCAAGCTGTTAAACACAATCCTAAGCCCCAGGTTCACAGTCAACCTCAAGGTCATCCCACTTTAACATGTAAATTTAAGGTAGCACCAAAACGGTGCTACCTGGCTTGACATTTTCAAGTTTCCCGAGGTCATCGCAGTTTCCCCCACCACTTCCCATATACCTAGAGTGCGCGGGGCCGGACAGTCAGTCGCTCGGTGTCTGTCGTAGGGTGCGCATCGCGGTTGCAGTAATGGTTAAAGTAAGGCAGCTGGGCTAGTTCAAGGTCACCCGAGCGGTGTCACATGACGGTTTAGGCAGAGTCACGTTGCAAACTTCAAGTTTCCTCAGCACTTTTGCTGTTTCTCGTCTAATTTCGCTCCAAGTCGTCAAGGTCACGGTAACCTGACTAAAACTCGGAGCGTAGTGCGAGAAACAGCAAAAGTGCCAAAAAATTTTAGGTTTCAGCGTGACCTTGACCTTTGTGACATCGATGACGTCATCTTGGTGACGTAAGGGGTGATGACGTCATCAGCACGTCATTTCTGTGACGTCATGGGTGTGACGTCATGAAAGTGACGTCATTGGTGATGACGTCATCGATGATGCAATCGGTGACGTCATCGATGAGGTCATTGACCTCGACTGACGTCATCGCTTGGGTGACCTTGAACTGGCCCAAAAGCCTTACTTTTCCACTACTCACATTATAATCCAGATGTATGTAATCCAGATAATTTTAACATTATGTTACTTTAACTTATTTATAATCAAGTAGGCATATTCACTGATCGAGTTGATGCTTTTTTTGTTTCAAAACTAAACGTTTTACCTACCAATTACTAGGCCTAAGATTATATTGCAAAGATTATCTGTTTATTTATGGTCTTATAGTATTGTTTTGCAAGGCATAACTATTATTTATTTTTCATGAAGAGCTTCAATATTGGTAAATTATAATAGTTTTAAATTAATACACAATAACAATTATTTTAAAATATTTTCTAAATATTAAATATGATATTGGCTATTAAAAATATTGGTTATCGTGTATTAATTTAAAATGATTATATAATAAGGTATAACTATTGCATTTGGGACCTTTATTAACACTTTTTATGCATTAATCTTTTATATGACTTTTAGTTTTGAAGCTTTATAATGACTTTTAGGGTTTATAGCATTTTTTGCTGAAATAGGTTATGGTCTTACACTATTTTATACAATAAACGTGTAATAAGGTGTAGGAAATAAACATATTTTACATTTTACAGAAGAATCTTTAATGGGCACTACCTTACTAATCCTAATGGTATGGTACATTATAGAAATAAAACAACGTTGTAACTTACCAGTAACCACAACAACGTTGTAACTGGTATGATGTTACAACGTTGTTGACACGTTTATTTTTTTTAAACCGTGAAAAATAAGCTTTTTGTTGAACTATGAAAATATTTTACAATAATATGTTTCTATTTACTCTCATACAACACTTGAGTATCAATAACAATTCACAAAACCCTTTTTACAGTGATTTACTGTGTTGAAATACATTTTCCCCTTTCCTGAAAAATTTTCAATTTGGAAGTTACAACGTTGTTATGGCCACCTCTTCAATTATTATTCATTTTGTGATCCAGTACTTGATAGTATTTTCAATTAAAAATGAACTTTGATAAAAGTTAAAATAAAAGTTTAAAATTCAAGTTTGAAATTTTGAAGTTGAAGTTTCAAGTAAAAGTTTAATAAAACATTTTTACAAATTTATATTAATTTAATTTTAACCTTTCATATTGCTTTATATTAGAATTCCCAGCTTAAATTAACATTAATTTACAATATTTAAATATTTTTAAAGTATTTAACAAATATTTAATAAAACATTTTCAACTTCTATTTTTAATAAGAAAACCCCAATAATATGTATTGCTATACTGATTAGTTCATTTAACTTAATGTAACTCAATGGAAATATGAAAGATTACTCTTCAGCATTTTGCTTTGAATGTTACCTTAAAAAATAGTGGATATGTGAGTAAAATAAACTTTAAAAATAATGTATTGTCTTAGATTTACAACATACAACCATTAATATTAGAAATATATAAATTGAAGCAGAAACGCCTAAACTCTAGATTTTTAGGGTAGTGTAACAAAATAAATCAACTAATGAAAGGCTGTATCGGTCTCGTGTTCCAGCTTAAAAAATGCTGCTGTCTCCCTTTACAATCAAACTCTATTGACGAGCATTTATATTTCTCTGTCGACCGCAAACAACGAGTTTATTGGAATTATATTTATTTATATATACAGGGCGTCCCAGAACTCTCTGGAGCTCTTTTGTATATATGTTCCTTGCATCGAGACAAGAGAAAAAAACATCACACAAATAGGGGTCTAAAATCCGTTGTTAAGCCACTGGCTGTCATTTTCTCACATAATTTTAATTTTCAACGGATGGTTGTATCAAAATCGTATTTGGTATGAATCTTTATCATACCATGTACATTTTTTCTATAAAAAAAATAATTTTTTCCACTGTATATTTCCAAATTGTGGCCATTTTAATTTTTTTAACTCAAATATCTGAAAATCGGTAAATTTTATAAAAATTTTGCAAGACACCAAAAAAGTCGTCAAATTAAATTGTCCAACCAATTATACCAATTTTATAAGTATCGGACAACAAATAACTGTGTTATTGCTATTTTCTGTTAAAATGTATTTAATTGGCATTTATCATAACGCAAAATCAATGTTTTATGGAGATAAATCACCATAACTCCGTTATTTGCTGTTAGATCCTTACAAGTTTGGTACCATTGGTTAGATCATTTAACTTTAAAAATATTTGTTTCTCGTAAACTTTTTATAAAATTTAATCGATTTCAGATATTTGAGTTTGAAAAATTTAAATGGCCACCATTTTAAATATATACAGATGAAGAAATTAATTTTTCCTGAAGATGTACATTGATATGATAAAGATTCATACCAAATATGAACTTAATTATATTTTCACGTAACAGTTATTTTCACGTAACTGTCCGTCACGTGAAAAAAATTATTATGTGTAAATAACAAAATGGCGGCTAGCGGCTTAACCAAGCATTTTAGACCCCTATTTTTTGCTTGTCTTGATCCAAGGGACAAATATACAAAATGATTCCAGAGTGTTCCGGAACACCCTGTATATATTATCGTCCGTCCTTAATTACGTATTGCAATTTCCCGTATATTGCAATGTTTCTAGTATAACAAACATCGTTGTTTGTAAAAAAACATTACTTTAATAAATTTTTTTGGGTTTTTACTTTAATTAACAAGATACATGAAATATTAATACTGGGGAAACTATCTAGTGATTTTATAGTTTTTATTAAATTATCATCATATTGCCTTATCGACTTTGTTGTATTTTTTTGTGAAATCTTAGGACTAAAGTAGTTTAAATTTAAATTTATTCATTTCTCACACACTTATTTTTAACACTGCAGTGCTTTTTCAACCTCTATAGCTTTTAATAAGATATTTTAAAACTAATAATTATTATTACTCTAGCTATTAATAGATTCACAATCTTACAACTAACTATGTCACACTGAATACAAAGTGCAAACTAACTTTGAATTTAGTCCTATTTACAAATTCAATTTATTTAACGTCAATCTTAAAAGTCAAAATTAAACGTTAACCAATCTGAAATGGAGGATCACGGGCCGTAAGTTGTCAATCTGCCATCCTTTTCCTCTCGGCTAATTATTTCCACTGGTAGTTTTTTTTTCAGAATTTACTTCATTACTAATCGCAACAATGAAAAATGGAAAACTATTATTCTATATCAATGCCCATTGAATAATATTACAGACAAAATTGAACTGTAAAGCTACACAAAAAATTACACAGTCTTTTGCATTGTAATTCTTTAGCACTCTACTTGTCAACATTATTATTAAAGATTCATAATTCATCATAGTTTTTAAGAAAGAGAAAACTTCTTTTCCCTGCAAGTCTTTAAAATATGTCAGGTTGTGTTAAATCTGTTTACATAAACTCGTCGTAGCCATTAACTCTATTTTACAAATATATTTTCTCTTCATCAACTCTAGAATCGTCAAACAATTAATACAATCAACCTTTCAAGAAGAAGTTTGTCTTCTTCATTTCACAATACAGTGTTTGTTATTAAAATATTTTTAGATTACACCTCCAGTAAATGAGGCCTAAGTAAGTTTCACTAGGGTGTGTACTAGTACTAATTATAAAAATTATAACCTATAGCAAAATGCTATACTTTCAAAATATATAATTTATGATTTTTTTACTGTGAAATTTGTTATACCTTAAATATAAGTTTTTTCTTATAATATTATTGAAGGGATAATTTTATTTTTATAAGAACTCTATAACTTTCAGTGACAGAGAATAATAAAAAATAATAAAAAAATAAAAAAAACCATAAGTAAGTTAGAAGTCAAGATGATACTGGTTTCGCAGTGGAGAACAGCTGCATGTGATGAGGTTACCCAAATATATAAAAATTATTTATTTTTATTGTTGTTTCTATTGTAATTTTGTTGTTGTAACTGTCATTTTATCTTATTGTTATTTAATTTTTAATCTGTATTTAAAGTGTAAAAACCTTTTTAAGTCTGTTATTTTTATATAACAAAATAAATACAGTTACTGATTTTGTAAAACCGAAATGTACAGGGTGGCAATTAAATCTTAGAAATCGTTTACAACCATTAAACTATGATTTATAAAAATATTAAAGTTAATATTATCTAATAGTATATTTACCGATAGTCGTGTCCAATATTTCTGTGTTATTTAGGGGACTGTATGACCTCTTTGGAGCATAAAATCTTATATTTTCTCATAGCTAGATGTGAAAACTAAATTACAAATCTAATTTGTTATTCAATACCGCAAAATCTATCTTAAAATTGCAACTAACCTCAACATGCCAGTTGATCAAAGTATAAACTAAGTAATTTTCTCTGTTGTATTTTAATAGATTGTTTATGCAACGATTGTATAATTATTGTATAATTGGTTCAAATTTTTCTAATTTTAAATGTCTCAAGAGTGACATAAAGGCTGAATACAATTGTTACGTACTCTACTTTATCTAAGACCAACTTAAATTTGGTATATTACTGAAAAAATAATAAATAAAAGGGATGAAAATTTATAGGTTATAGACGGCCACACTTCCAAAACGTAATCACACGCATGTAACTTTACTTAAAAGATCGTTTTTACTTATATTCGATTTCATTATTCTGAAGGCACGTGAAGAAACTAAAACAAGAATCTCAATGGGACAGTCCACTTAAGGGCGAATTGTGTAATTTCTAAAATAACCCTACTTTTGTCGAATGTCGAGCTCTCATTGGTCTATAATCTTTACTGTACAACGGTCAAAGATAAAAGTTATAAAAGACATCTCAGACTTAATAGTCATTCCGTATAGCCTACTTTTCTTAATTGGATATCATTTGTCTTATATCACCTGTAAGACAAATTAATTAATTAATTTTACCTATAATAATCACAAACATCAGCATACACTCGCATTATACATATGTTCAACATGGATGCACTTAACCCACTTAGAAATGTATATCAATACTATAACAATACTAATTACCTTGCATGCAAGCGCTGTATCACAAGCAATAACAATGTGTTGCAACTCAATCGGAGTTTATGTTTACTTCTGTTAGGTTGTCAAACGGTATTGGTGTGACTTAGTTAATCCCACAACGAAGAACTTGTTTAACTACTCGATTTTTTCTGGATTAAAATGTTTACCTTGATCCCAGTTTTGTAAACTTAAGAATCTTCTCGGACTGATAAAAATATTCACCCTTGTTTTCGTTAACCTTAGATTATAAGCGTAGGTAATATAATTGTGGCTACTGTTCACCCCTGGTTTAATTGTATCAATCATATGATTTTAATGATGTGCAAGATTTTCAGTGATATTTACATTTTAGTTGGCGTTATACCTGTTACCAGGTCTTATACCAATAAACCAAACCCTCTTTCTAAAACCTCTTTCTCTAAACCTCTTTGTGTACAGCTGGCATAATATTATTTCTTCCTCAATAGCACAATATGACTTTTGAGTAATTGTGTAATGGAGAAATAAGTAATGGTGTGACTTTTAACTTTTTCATGTACAATAGGTATTGGTGATAATGAGCTTAATCTGATTGAATGGAAGTAAAAATTGCATACCTAACATCTACTTGTGCTTCTAGGGACTAAAGTACGCTTTTTCTCCCTGAAAGGAAACTATTGTCGCCCGAAGACGAAGCCGAGGGCGACAATTTCTCTGAGGGAGAAAAAGTACTTTTAGTCCCTTGATGCACACAACATTTTTCCTCCACCTACACGAATAATATTTAGGCCTATAACATAGGCCTACCGTATATAATTTAACTTAACCTTCATATTCCTTGCTCCGTCAAGCTGGATCAGTCACATCAACATAAACAACACAAGGTGCTATGTCATTTTTAAAGAGCACAAAGAAACAAAATGGAATTCAAGCCTAGTCAAAATTCTTACACTTCAGGTTTAGACTTCTTAGGTTAATAGCATACCCAAGCGAAATGTAAACAAACATGTACAAACACTGCTGACAGAATGGCTTATGCTACAGCTGCTATTAGTAAACAAAGATTAACGAAACAAATACAAGTGACTGCTGACTGTGACTCATGTTTTTTAATCTCTCTTTTAATGTTATTCTTATGAAACTAACTTTAGTCACGTGGTACAAAAAATTTAGTTTTCCCTGACAGAAAAATTAAGAATTCAAGTCACACGGGGTGAAAACTACTACTTTAGTACTCTATTCCAAAGAGTAAATACGGCTTTAGATAGTAGGTAGAGAAAAAATAAATATTTAAAAAACAAATGAGTGATAAAATCTGTTCTTTTAAAATATAACCCATTGAAACAAAATGTATCGTCAACACACTAAGTTGTTTACAGAGATGAAGAGTTAGAATGCGATCTTCATGTTTCTTAAGACAAGGTAAGGCCTAATGTCTTGTGAAATGCTTTTCCGTGCCTGAAAATGTATTCGTGCCTGAAATGTATGTCTTTCGTGCTGAGGATCGCTTTTCTCTCTATAGATTTATTGTAAGTGCACATGGAATTCACTTTCCACCTCATTAAAAAGTCTTTAGTTAAAATGAAATATTAATTAAATATCTTTCCACAACATTAATATGAATCCGTCAATATCTGATCGTTGCCTACGCTGTGTTCTAGCCTCGCTGTGTTGATAGGTCCGAGTTGTCTACAAAAAGAAAAGCTTAAAACGTTGTGAAAATATGACTATTGGAAAATTGCCTTTTAATTGAATTGAACAGTGGTGTACCCAACCAAAATGCTATTTATTTTTTTTATTTTTATTATTATTATTTTTTGTAAATGCAACATATTCTTCTATAGTTTGTAACATTTTATCTTCGATATAAAGCAATGATTGAAAGGATTGTAGTAAAACCCATTTTTATAAGTAATATAATTCATAATGTGATTTCCTTTTTTATAAATATTATAATTTTGTTTTCTGATATGATAAATGTAAACAGTGTGTCATTTTTACACTGTACCTAGTAGTATTTGCGATATAGAACGTTTGTGGCGTTCGCCCACACACTGGATTGTAGTCGTTTTCACTGAACCAAACTTTATTAGCTGAAAACTCAAATCTTTCAGTTGAAGTTTCACTTTGTAACCCCACTACAGAGTGAGTTGTGTTTCTAACAGTTAATTTTCAGTGAATAAGCATTAGTATACATGAATTTAGTGGTACAATGTTCACAATATTAAATTGTTGAAACCTTACTATTTCAGACTTTTGCCAATACGTATCTCTTGTAATAAAAGATTATATAATTCACTTTCATTAGATCAGCGCATGGTTTATGTTTTTTGTAAATGTGTTTACACAACGATTCTTGAAATGAAGAAAGGTCAACATATTTATAACTTTGTCATAAGACTACTGACTTTAGTTCTAGCCACTTCTCTCACTCAAGTAATAATTTTATGAATATTGCAATGATCCATAAAAGACATGTGAAAGCCTAATGTGTAATATTCAAAATGATTAGTCTCATTAGCTGATATTGGCTTACAATAATTACCGTGATTAATTACCGAAGCTAAATACATCAATGATATGGGATTGATGTTGGTCTAGTTGTTGATTGTATTAATTTTTGTTTATTATTCAGTTGATTGAATATAATTTTTATGTTTTACCACTTAATCATTTATTATATATGTAGAGCCAATATATATCTGAGCCCCTTGTTATAGTCGTTATTTTTTAACCAATGTAAGCCAATTTACTTCAAAAACTTTTTTCGTAAGAAATTTGAAAATAACTTATATTTTCTTATTGGGATTATTAAAAAACTAAGGTACATGTATAATTAATCAAACTCTTTATTAACTGATTTTACTTTATTGAGTACTCATTATGAAAGTGGGTATTACATTTCTCTTAACTCTAGATCAAATTATTTAGCCATCAAAACTTAAAAAAAAACCAATAATAAATTTCAGGATGAAGAGAGACCAGACTCCCCGAGTAGAAGAAGTAACAATAAAACTTCAACAAAATTCCTTAGCGTTATTTCAGACAACAAACTAACTTGGACAGAGCACATTGACCAAGTATGTACAAAAATTCAGCACCGAGATATATGTCGTTAAAAGAATTAATTATATTGGTAGAATCTAAATAACGAAAACAGCCTATTATAGGTTAATCGAGTCACACTTAAGATATGGCCTGACAGCATGGGGAGGATTCTCAGCTCAAAACATCAACCCGATCCTTGTACTGCAAAAGTAATCTGTAGAACACTCACTTACCTCGAACCAACACAAACTTGCAGTCATCTTACCTGTACATAGAATGTCGATATCGAATAAAAGCCATCCTACGCTGGCTGCAAAATGAAGAACTACCTTCCACACCTCATGAAGAACCTAACTGGCAACAAACTCCATCAAGAGTTGAAAATGTGGCTGACTTAACGAGCCATATTCTACTCGCTGATGGAACTTCATGACAACTCTGAATTGTAACAATTAATTAAAACACTATCGTAATTCTTTACGAATGAACAATGAAGAATATTTTATTGGATTGAAAAGCATCGAGATCATTACATTTTCTTATAGCAACACTCCAGAATGAGTTCGCCGGCCCAGAGTTCTACCCCTAAATGGAAAACCCATTACCATTATTCCAGCCCGTTTGAAGGTATAACGAGAACAAACTATCACGTGACATCCATTAGCTGCGGTATGGCTTTTTATGGAGTTTCTATGACGTGAGCCTTTGATACATAAATCTATAAGGTAAAAACATATTTTTTTGCAAAAATATTTATAAACGATGTACATTAATTTGACCTCAACGTGCAAGATTTAATCGTAGAAACTTATCTGGAATGTAATATAGGCCTAATATAAGAAATCTTAATTAATTTATATGTTAGAACTTATTTTTAACGGTTTCTGTAAAGTAATAATTTTATTTTATTATTAACTTCAAGGAAGATTTTATGTAGATCACATTTACTTTTTTTGTAAAAGCAGTTCGCACTCACACGGTGATCATCCCAGCTCCTGAAATCCGTGATCTAATTAAATAAAGTCCAATATGTAACTCATAGGCCACTGAGTTTCCCTGATGAATATTCTTTATATTAGGTTCCACAAAACTAAACTGATAATTTATTATTATTATTATTTCATAGCAACACCTATTCGAACATGGTACCATTAAGTACTTTAATTGTGATGAGTATATCTTTATAATAAAATTATACTGGTATACTAATTTTTAGATATATTTGTTTGTACTGCAAAGTAAAGTAATATTAATTACTTAGTAGTATAATTATAACTTTTTTATTTGTTGAATTGTTTTTTTTTACGTTTGATATTCAAATAAAAAATTTTCTGTTGTTGGTATTATTATTTAATCTGCTTATCAAATAGAAACATTAATGTAAAAAATTTTTATTTATCCGTCTGTGTGAGTTCCTCCAAACAAAGCGAACATCTATGCAAAAATTTTGTTTCTCGTGTTTCATTCTAAACACGAAAAACAAGCTTTAAAGAAAAATAAGCTTTGCACCTAACGGAAAAGAATGTGTCTTAAAAAATAAGTCGATATATGAAGTTATTTTTTTAATTTTTTTCTCAAGTTAAATATAACATTTAAATTAATATATAACACGAGTCGTTGCCAGTCGATACTCGACCAATACAGCTCCAGTCTGAGGTCTAGGCAGATGGTGTGAAAAATGTATAAAATGAAAATAAAATCACATAATTAAATAAACTAATTGTCACTCCTTAATACTCTGAATGAAAACTGCATGTTAATAAACACTATCAAATTTCGTCAGTCATTGTTGTATTTGATTTTAAAAGTTAACTGATAAGTAAACAGAAAAACTAACTAAATTAAAATAACAGAATGGAGAAAGGTTGTTTTAATGAAGCCAGCTGTTTGTTTTCATGAAATAAATCACATGTTGTAGGTAAACTTGCTAAATTTTGTCTTATATTTAAAATGCATGGGAACTTTAAAGTCCAATGAGGCAAAGCACATAGAACTGAGGGTGTCAATTATTAAATTTATTCCATGATGTCTACAGAGAATTCCCTTTAATTTGACAACTCAACCATCAAAATCGACTCATAAATAAAAGAGTTTTGCTGCTCACAATGAATACCTTACGGAATTAGTAAGATAGATTTTTTAGTTTGTTTGAGTTAATCTGCATTTACCATAATAACGTCTTTATTCAAAGATCAAACACTTAATACTTACACTGCACTTAATTTAGTAAAATAGTATTGGTTCTTTTACGAATATGTAATAAAAATGCCTTAGCACACATTAACACACAGATGTGTTAAAACATATTAACACTTACACCATATTTATAGCATGCAGAAAGAAAACAGTATATCAACATACTTCAAATTGAAACACATTTATTTTGAAAACACTAAACTGTTTAAGGCACTAAAGCAAAATAAATCAACTAATGGAAGGCTGTATCGGAATCATGTTTCCATTCCAGCTGAAAAATGCGGCTGTCTCCCTTTACAATCCACTCCGTAGAGAGGCATTTATACTTCCCCGACAACCACAATTAAAACCATTTATTCGAATTTTATACTATATCTGAATAAATATAACAATAAATATGTCCACGAATAAATTTAACTCTTAGAGGTCAAGGTTTCTTTGTTTCAAATAATGGATGGCATTTTCGTGGTTAAAGTGATTTTCCACAACAAAAATAGGTTTCTTTAATAAGTTTTTATTATATGTATTTTTGTTTTTAAGATTATTTAAATTTCTTATGATCTATACTAGTTTCTGTTCTATTTCTTGTGATTTATAATTTTGTACCATATTACTCCTACCTCTATCCATAAATATTATTTTAATACCAACATCACCATATATAGAAAACCAAGCAAAAATGTTTCTTGAACGAAAATGAATTCTTTTAAAAGATCGAAATAAACCTTCACTGATGTTGGCTGAACGGTGGATTTAGATTGTCAAACCATCTAGATATACCGCCATCTATATACCACTACATTATGTTTCCTTGTTTAGTTCTTTCCATTATAACCACTGCCATAACAAATGTATTACGTATCTTCCACATTGCTTATCAGGTTATCAATAAATTATTTACTCATGTAACTTAAGTTACAACAATATAAGTTTTTGAATCAGTAGCTCCTTTTGAAACTAAATTTATAAATGTTATGTATTTATCGGTTGCGTTACTTTAATACAAAATCGAATAAACTTGAAGGCCAGCTATTTAATCAAGTTTAGGGTTTTTATTTCTTAGGTTAATTGTTCTTTTAAAGAACATTTTATTGTTCCAAAGTTGCCTGCAGAGGTCAGGCGCTGTAAAAGCTGTTTTGTTGCAAACAAATCCTATTAGAAGATAATTCAATTTTAACGGTGAATTTTCACTTTGAAAACTCTTTAATGTTCCCTAAGGTATTTTGTGAAGTTGAGTCAAGAAAAAAAACTTGATTAAAAAAAACATATAATATACTATGACGAGCAAGAATCATAGACATTTTTACATAATTCAATTTTTTTATATATTTAAATTAAAAGATAACATTGATGTACAATATTAAAATGAACAAAATGCGTCATATATTTAACAAAATGTAAACCTTTTTAGAGATTTAAATGTAAAAATTTTATAAAATTAACAATATTTCTAACTTCTAATGGATTATTTCTTAGTAAAAGCTGGATTTTTCAGTATAATAAGTATTTTTGACACCGATGAAAATAGTATTATAAAATGCAATATTCATTTGTAACCTTAAAATTCAGGCACGCATACAAACAAGAACAAACCCTCACAAATACTGACACCTGATAACACAAACTTAAGACTAAAGATAAAAGGGATATGAAAACCATATCCGTCAATTGTGGGTGTAAACAAATTATCAATTCCTTACTACAGTTGAAGGTTAAATAAATGGATTTTCAAAAGCCTAATTAGTTTATAAGAAATGCAAAAGTTTAGCAATCAACAGGAGCAAGAGCAGCCATTGTCACAAAGCCAATAGTTTGATCAACCGATGTGACGATATTGGCTGCCAATGTCCATCAAATTAACACTGAAAACAATCAGGATATGTTGAACACTCAATTGTTACAAAAGTTTAGCAATCAACAGGAGCAAGAGCAGCCATTGTCACAAAGCCAATAGTTTGATCAACCGATGTGACGATATTGGCTGCCAATGTCCATCAAATTAACACTGAAAACAATCAGGATATGTTGAACACTCAATTGTTACAAAAGTTTAGCAATCAACAGGAGCAAGAGCAGCCATTGTCACAAAGCCAATAGTTTGATCAACCGATGTGACGATATTGGCTGCCAATGTCCATCAAATTAACACTGAAAACAATCAGGATATGTTGAACACTCAATTGTTACAAAAGTTTAGCAATCAACAGGAGCAAGAGCAGCCATTGTCACAAAGCCAATAGTTTGATCAACCGATGTGACGATATTGGCTGCCAATGTCCATCAAATTAACACTGAAAACAATCAGGATATGTTGAACACTCAATTGTTACAAAAGTTTAGCAATCAACAGGAGCAAGAGCAGCCATTGTCACAAAGCCAATAGTTTGATCAACCGATGTGACGATATTGGCTGCCAATGTCCATCAAATTAACACTGAAAACAATCAGGATATGTTGAACACTCAATTGTTACAAAAGTTTAGCAATCAACAGGAGCAAGAGCAGCCATTGTCACAAAGCCAATGGTTCGATCAACCGATGTGACGATATTGGCTGCCAATGTCCATCAAATTAACACTGAAAACAATCAGGATATGTTGAACACTCAATTGTTACAAAAGTTTAGCAATCAACAGGAGCAAGAGCAGCCATTGTCACAAAGCCAATGGTTCGATCAACCGATGTGACGATATTGGCTGCCAATGTCCATCAAATTAACACTGAAAACAATCAGGATATGTTGAACACTCAATTGTTACAAAAGTTTAGCAATCAACAGGAGCAAGAGCAGCCATTGTCACAAAGCCAATGGTTGGATCAACCGATGTGACGATATTGGCTGCCAATGTCCATCAAATTAACACTGAAAACAATCAGGATATGTTGAACACTCAATTGTTACAAAAGTTTAGCAATCAACAGGAGCAAGAGCAGCCATTGTCACAAAGCCAATAGTTTGATCAACCGATGTGACGATATTGGCTGCCAATGTCCATCAAATTAACACTGAAAACAATCAGGATATGTTGAACACTCAATTGTTACAAAAGTTTAGCAATCAACAGGAGCAAGAGCAGCCATTGTCACAAAGCCGATAGTTTGATCAACCGATGTGACGATATTGGCTGCCAATGTCCATCAAATTAACACTGAAAACAATCAGGATATGTTGAACACTCAATTGTTACAAAAGTTTAGCAATCAACAGGAGCAAGAGCAGCCATTGTCACAAAGCCAATAGTTTGATCAACCGATGTGACGATATTGGCTGCCAATGTCCATCAAATTAACACTGAAAACAATCAGGATATGTTGAACACTCAATTGTTACAAAAGTTTAGCAATCAACAGGAGCAAGAGCAGCCATTGTCACAAAGCCAATAGTTTGATCAACCGATGTGACGATATTGGCTGCCAATGTCCATCAAATTAACACTGAAAACAATCAGGATATGTTGAACACTCAATTGTTACAAAAGTTTAGCAATCAACAGGAGCAAGAGCAGCCATTGTCACAAAGCCAATAGTTTGATCAACCGATGTGACGATATTGGCTGCCAATGTCCATCAAATTAACACTGAAAACAATCAGGATATGTTGAACACTCAATTGTTACAAAAGTGCTTAAAATGAAAGTATAAATTTGGGATATCTCTCTTCAAATTCGGTAATGTGAGAAATGTGAGAAACTGTGATTGATCTCTAATATTTTGTTTTAGTTAAGTTTTTCTGTTCTTTTTCTAGTTGTATAAACGTTACAACTGAAATTAATTTTTTTAATGGCTACAAACTTTTTTCAACTATAAAAATTGTGATAAGTTTATGAAATTAAATTATTCAACAGTTGTTATACTGGCCTAATCAACTTGGAACTCATGCTATGAATCTTGAGTATCTTAACAATCTTAAGTAACAAAAATCTATGTTTTTTATAGTAAGATTTAAGTCATTTCTATTTTATTTTTGTAATTTTTTATATATTCACTTACAACAAAAACAATGGTTGCAAAAATCTTAAGATTGCAGTATAATAGTATTACCGTTAGTTAATTGCAGTATAATTTTTGTGACATTTTAAAAGTTAAAATGCAAACATAAACTTTGTTGGGTGTGGACTACTTTCCCTCAAAGCGTTTAAGTACTTTAATGAAAATATCACTTTCCTTAAGGCCTTCATGAAAAAAATTTTGATATTTATGTAAATTTATTACTGTTTGGTTCTTGTATGTATTATTGTGAGTAAAACCTTTTTTTTGCAACTTTGTTATTGCACTTCGAATCAAATTTGTAAAATATCTCGTTGTCCAAAGTAAAACATTAAGAGTATTTTTTTTTTTTTTTTTTTTTACTTTCAATATTTTAATTTATATGTAAATATATGAGATACGTTAAGGCCTCAAACTGTCAAACTTTCATAATAAAGGATTTTTTTGTTGGTGTTTGTGAATTAAATTCAATGTTAGCTTTTTGTTCATAACAAAAAAAATGACAAAAAATTAAATTAAAAAATTCATTTTTAGTTTTTCTTCCATTCATTTTTATAATAAAAGGAAAGTACACCCTAAAAATTGGGTTATTAACCAAATAAGAAACATTCATCCTATATTACGTTCGTAGTATTCTGTATTGGTAAACGCTTACAGTATATTGAAATATGGCCTTGCTCCAATGTCAGTAACATATGTCTAAGATACAGCCAACATATGGCCTGACTGCTGTCGTACCCATCCGGTGCTAGGCAGCTTGATAAGGCGGTATAGTTTAGTGCATTTTGAATTTCTTAAAGTGAATCATTCAGGTCCGGCCACCAAAAAGACATCATCACATAGTAAAAGAGATTCTTAATTGTAAACTCAACAAATTCAAACTAATTGTTCCTTGGGGGCGTAGCATTTTGCTCGGTAAGCTTAAATTATTTTCAAATAAAAAAAATCACAAGTTTAAATAACGTTATTTTATAATTCCATGCTCATTGGCAGCTACCAGGGTAGTGTGGAAATCTCACAAACTTTAAACCCCACCTTAGCCGCAAGGGACTAGCCTGAAACCGTGCGTCAAGGCTTTTCGAGGGGCTTATACCTTTTTAAGAACCACTCACTATGAAAATATTTTATGATTACAAATATTAAACAGTAAAAATTTAATGCCTGTATTTGTATATTGATAAATCTAATAATTTAATACAGTATTTTTTTTAGCTTTAGATTTGTGGCTCCAACAGCTTAGACCTATCATAGTATAGATAGAAAGACGGAAAACTAATTGTTTTACCCATTTGTTAACTTTTATCTTATTTTTTATTCTGTTTTAGTGCCGTAAGAGGTCTTGAAACACGTTATTAATATTATTTTATGATCTACCTTTTTTGGTTCCCACTTAAGTAAATATAAGATTAATATTTTCTTTTGTGTGTGTGTTATTCTTGAAAGTGTGAAATATTACGAAGGGGTGCAATTTTTCTTATACAGTATTAGATACTTAATTTAAATCCATAAAAAACTTTCAATATTTAGAATCCCTTTGAGGACTTTGGTCTAGTAAGCTATATAGTTAAGTTTGTGCTATTTTTATTAGATTTCCCATTAATTTCGTTTTATATAAAACCAAATTAATTACTATGAATTGTGATTGAAATTACGAGATTGAAATTACGTATTAGATTGATTCGACAGAGTCTAATGCACTTGGAGGAGATTTCTTTTATATTGAGTATATGTATGCCTATTTACAAATACTGATGATTTAAATTGTAACCAAGATTTTCTTGTATTTTTTATATTCTTCAATTTTAAACTAATACTACTGTTTTATGTGCAAATAGAAAATTGCATTTTAAATGATTCAACTAGGTTATGGAAATGTTATTAGTTTAAACGAACTGTATTCAGGCCCTGCGAGACTGTTTTAACAATGAGCCCGCCTAATAAGATTTCTACAAGTTTACGACTGTCCTTCTTCTTTTTACAAGTTATCTAGATATTTAAATTAACACTAATATTTCCTAAAATCTTTAACAAATATATTTCAGATATATTTGGAACATAAAGATAAGATAGTTTAATGTTTGTTGATTACATTTTTACTTTTTCTACATTTCTGAGACACGTGACTTCATTTTATGGTTACAAGTTGTTATTTTTTTTATGCAATTAACCAAAATCCATTTGAATCTATGCAATTGCAGGGTAAAATTGAAAAATAGAATGGTACAGTGTAAATAAATTGTTGACTGGACCCAAAATATTATTGTTTAATAGTTTGACCAAATAGAACTTTGGTGAGCAAATATTCATCAAGCATGTTTTAAAATATGTTATAGGATTACATTCCAAGTCAGAGATTATTTTGTAATTATATTTCTATGTAAAAGTAGAAGTTCCAATGTGCATTTCTCAAATAACATTTCGAAATATAAGTTTATCATTTTAGACCATTCATAGTTGAGTGGGTACCGTTTATTTAAAGTCTTATTTAAATTAACATTTATTATATATTTCATTTAAAATTTGGATACAAGTTTGGTAGTCAGTTTAGTCATATTCTAGAAAAATAAAAAATAAAATAGAATGATACGCCTAAAAATGGTAGACAACGATGAATAGAAGATATTAGAGTTTTAACATAAAAATAGCATATGAAATTAAATTTAGGGTCAACAAATATATAATGTTGTTTGCGGAGAAGTTGAGTTTAGGTTCGGTTTTTGTATTTCCTTAAGACAAGGTCAGGCCTAATGTTTTGTGAAACGCTTTTCCGTGCTTAAAGATATATGGGCTCTTACCCTGTAGCCTCTTGTTTATAGCAAGGAACCATTAAAATGTACCTTCTTTCTTTTTTTTTTATGTGTCTCCTTCAAGTTTAACTAATGTCTTGTTAAAACGTTTCTTTTAGAAGTTATATGTATACTATAAGTTGACGAACGCTTTGTTTGGTTATATCCTTCAGAGAGAAAGGCTGCATTTTAGCCTAGAGAGGTAATTTTAAGTCTTAAATTGCTATTAAGCACAAGAGTGAAATGTTTCAAATATATTTGAAGGGGTGGAAAGGTTAGATCCAAACTTATTGTAAATTATGTAATGGAGTTTAATTTGCCAATGCAATAAGAGGTAAGTTAGGAGGGTATTGACAAACTAAATATTCACATAGTCGTTGATACTTATAACCCACTTCCTCTGTTCCCAGACTGGTTCCCCGGGTGGAGTCAGCACAACCACGTGCTGAGGCAGCCTAACGACGACTTCCTCAGCGAGGAGGACTGCGTGGAGCTGCGCCGTCTGTACCACCACCCTGCCCTGGGCGGCGCCTCGGCGGCCGCGCCCGCTCCAAGGCTCACTGGGTCATACATGTGGAACGACAGAGACTGCCGGACCGAGAACTACTTCATCTGCGAGAAGCTGCAGAAGGGTGCAGGTAGGTGTGCACTCCTCATTTTGGTCGTTTGTTTTGTTTTGAGGAATAAAGGGTCCTTTGAGGGGTGAGTGGAGTATATTCCTTGAGATCACACTGACAGTTTTAAATAACAAAAATATAAAATGTTTACAATCAATCGCATTATTACTTCCCAAATAGTTTTATTTACATTAAATATCAGTCATTTAAAGGACACACATTATATAACAGACATTCAAACACTCCTTCTCATAAAAATACATTTTCTGGAACAAACTTTTGGTCAAATTCTAACTAAAATAAAAACAAGTAATCCTAGTAACTAGCTAGTAGGTTAGGTTAGTAAAACTTGTAATTAATGACACTCTCTACGGATGTTGTGTCGCTGGGATCCTGTGAGCCATATCCACTAAACCCACACCTTTTCCAGGCTTTGTTGTAGGAACCGTTCATCACATTACTTTGGTTGGCCCTCTCCCGTTTGCCTGGGGTGCCGGCTGCAAAGACGGCATCCCGAAGGAGACGTCCTTGTATCCCCGACCGGTACCTTTTTCGGCACGCTCTGGATTCTTCGGTTCCTGTCACGAGTCGCAATCTTACACAGTGTCCTCTTGTTTGCGCATAATTTTTAAACTGTCAAACAGGATAGTTAGTTCAACATTGCGGTCCTTCACCACCCTGTATTTCTTGTCCAAAATGACGATACCATAGTTCCTAACAATTTACATGAACTTACCTTATCAGAATTTGTTAAAATTACCGCTTCCTAGTAAGCGCAGGGGATTGACTGACTCAAAAGGTTTATTGTTGAAAGTGACATTGTTTTTAATATTGTTTACCAGCGACAACAATGTTGCTTTCTTTATCAGTAAAAAGCTAAACAAAACAGTATCTGATGGTGTATAATAACAGCTAAAATACTACATACAAGATAGCACAGTGTTGTTTGTATCGCAAGTACTCGCTCAAACAGTCAGTTTGAACCGAAGTAAAAAGAAAATCTTGAACGGTGATCCAATTGCCATTTGTCATTAATAAATTATTACCGAAGCTTTGGTAAAGACCCGGGAGAAATATTGTTCCAAGGAATCACATTAAACCACAAACTATGGAATTACTTCTGCCAAACTTTTTTCATGAATCAATTTTCGTTGGAAAAAGTGTTTTGTATCAGTGATGAGAAATTGATCTAATTTAATATACTCTCGAATAGTTGAAGTAAATAAATATCATAAATGAAAACTAAATTATAGCAAAAAGAATTTAAAATCAAGAAACATTGTGTTATTTATGTTATTCTTAACATAATTCATTAACTAGTTGAACTATATTAGGAGAAAATATTTCGTTTTCCTTCACATTATGATAAAAATAAAATTTCTTCTTGCAAAATGAACGAATTACATCGCCATATGTGACACCTGAGCGTGCTCATGAATATATTTCAGATTAACCCTGCGGGAACAATAACCTCCTAAGCGGATAAAAAGAAGTACCCAAGGTCTTTTCAAGAATAATTGGAGAAAACTGACAGTTATTTTATAACTTATCTTAGTCTATTAACTTGCATAGCTCGTTTATTTTCATTTCATTAACATTTTATTTTTTCGGCATTTTATTCACTTAAGGCTGAATACAGTCTTCATGTTAATTAATTTTAGTCTTGATTTGGTTTTTATGAGTTACGTTTACAACAGAACTGTTTTTAGCTTTGTCAAACCACACAATGTAATTTATTTTCCGTTAAAAAAGACATGTTTGTCCAAGGCCCATGTTACCATATAAAATAAACATGTGGGCAGCCACACAAGCTAGCACAATACACATTAATGTTTATTTGTGCTGAAAGGATAACAACAGCTGGTCCCAGCGGCTCATCTGGATTCAAATTGTGTTCAAATATTCACCACTCCAGTGTCCTTGCTGCGTGCGTTCGGGCTCTCCCGATACAACTATGAAGACGGATTTCATCCGATGAACAAAGATGTTTTAATAGAGGATAATGTGAAATTATTGCTGTACAAGTTACAAAGCTTTAAATTACTTAGTAGAGGATTACTCGCCATCAATTTTTAGTTATTTTTCAGAAAGCTCCTAAGATTTATAAAGAAAAATATTTTATATTTTTTAGTACGTTTGTGATAGTGAGACAGTTAGTTTTGAAGAATATTAATATGTACTTAATATTTCTTAATATATACTGTAAATATTACGTTTATAAATTGAAACAACTAACTTATGGTAAACATTATTTTATTACTAACAATAATTAAGCTTATTCTTAAATAAAACAAATTGTTAGCCCTAAATTGGCTGATATAAATAAATACTTAAGACGAATGAAATACAGAATGTCTAATATTGAGCTGTAAAACTGACACTTGTCTTCAAATCACAACACTTGAGACATCTACAGCTGCACAATCATCGGAATGTTCCATATAAACCGTTATCGCCACTATCACAAGATATCACGTAGTATGATGAGTCGCATACGATATCGGCAGTCGTGGAGACCATAAGTGTAACGGTAGACAATCAAATGGGGCTTGTAATACCGTTCAATACTTAAATAAAATCTCTGTACTTACGAGTTCGTTTACATTTGATTGTCAGGATACCTCTTACATATTAGTAGTCCTTAGTCGTACATTCACGGTCGTTTATAGTTGTAGATTTATAAGATTACATAGTGGTGGACTTAATTGACGCCCTTTATTTATAGCCGTTTCTAATCTGGTAGTGCTTATTACAATGTAGAAATTTTTTTCAATGTCCACAGTAGCCCTTTATGCTTCCCTCAGTTTGTCTTTTACGTAAAAAGTACTAAGCTCGAACAATATCTCTAACCCTTAAGTTCATATTACAAATATGGAAGGTCACTGGCAACAAAAAGTCAATGTGGCGAAAAGACACACTTAAGGGAGTCTTATCTTGCATTAAGTCGTTTTCGTTCATTACAGCAATACACAGCAATCCAGGTGCATTTGCAAACTTAGACATATTTCAGATTAAAATAACTTGAACTGTAATGCGCATCTTATCCTTTCTAACTAACCATGTTTACACATGTAGAAGTATAGTAATTATTATATTCATTAATAATAGCCATGTTAAAATTATTACATCCATAACATTATCTATATAATTGATGAAACAGACAAGATAGGCAATCGCCTGGTAAAAGCAACACTTGATTCCACACAATGCCGCATAATCCTCGGCCTGTGCTGTATATTGCCGCTATCTCCGGATCACGTTGTGTCATGAGACGCATCGATATTGGCAATCGTGGAGACCATAAGTGCAAGATTGGATAATTGAAGGAGGAGGTATGGAAGTGAGTGCACTAAAACCTTATCTTCTAAGATCTATCTAACATTTTTTTATACGTACTCAAAATGTTGTTAATGCCAAGAATTTATTTCGGATAAACCTAAGTGATAACAAATAAAATGGTAATATATTTTTATAAAGATTAATAATCATTGCGCTAGTATTTATAGCCTTCGTATTTTTATGGTAAATTTTGAAAGTTGTTCACAATTTCGCAAATGGAAACTAATTAAGTAGGCTCTAAGCTGTGTTTAAAAATTTTAGATTAAAAAAAAATTCTGTGAAATTTGTATGTCAAATATCACGAGTAAAAAATTAGAACATTGCAAATAACTTACCTAAGGGATTTTTAACTTTTTTCTTTTTTATAAATTTATATTACAGTAATAGTTTTTTGGCCCAAAACTGCAACCCCAATGGTTTTTAAATTTTATTAATACTACAAATAAATTGTGGACTAAATTATTGCGGAACGTAATCATCGCCAGCGGTGTATAGCTGGAAGGGAAGCATTCTAATTGGCTGTAATCGCTCTTCTGGATTGAACTAATCTGAGCGTTAAATTCGTTAAAATCATAATATAATTAAATGTTATCACTTAATTATCACTCTGGTAATATAATGTTATATTGACAAAAAAAAATTACACACTAAATATTTTTTTTTTTTTTACTTGTTGGTAAACTACATTAAATCTTCTTCAATTTCAAAGTCAGTAATTCAAATAAACATTCTCGGAGGCCATTGAATAGATGTGTGGTGTAACAATAATGCAGGCCGGTCACTATAACCTCTGCTTACAGTGGTTTTGCTCATGACTGCAATGAAAGCAAACTAAGTTTGGTATTTAACGTATTTTACATGTACATAGATTTTTAGCTAACACGATGAAAAAACTTTTCGAACTCAAAAAACTTGAATAAATCATGCACCAACCTTTCCACGCACGTTCAATATGTAATAACCGGAACAGTTTTTTTTTTATCATACAAAACTTCATCATACAAACTTGATTATGCAAAATTGTTTTTGATTATAAAAAACTTCAACTTAAGACTTAAAATTGGAAAACTAGTGAATATCCTCGAGCCACTTGGTTATAGCTTTAATTTTAAGGATCCATGCTAAAGTACTATCAGACAATGGTTGGTACAAATTTAAAAAGCCACAAGAGTTAATTTTATTGCTTCTAGGTCACTAAATATAAATTCAATTAAAAGAGAGCAGCGGCCAATGCATGACTGGCCAGCTGACCGATACTGGCTCTGGGTCGATGGCTTTAATCTCGAATACGTCCGATTCGTTTTATTGGCATCGTTATTTCATCTAACACCTCTAGTGACCCAAAACATAAATCAATACATTTTACTATTCCTATAGGTTTTATATACAGGTTCCTATACATTTACTACATGTTTTAATCATCTCAATGAACGAATACAAATTTCAGGTAAATTGGATTACTAAGTGATAAATGAAACAGTTTAAAGTCTAGTTATTTTATTTATATTTATAAAACTTATGGGAAAAGGTAACCCTCACCAACAGTTTGTTTTCTCAATGAACTAGGTTAATAGAAAAATAAAATTTAAGAAATCTCAAAAGAAAGTGTAGATAAAATAAAAATGGTTAGAACATATTAGGTTTTGTTAGAGTGTTAAAAGAGCATTTGAAAATATTAAAATATGGCAATTTGTTGAAATTTATAACAAAAAGTAAAGTCATCCCCACTTGAAGCAACACATACATATGTGAGATTTATTGGTAAAAATTAAAGAAGCTTTTAAATTATACATCACCACTTAATGTAACTAGAAAAATTGTAATTGCTAGCAGCTACTAATATTAGCATTAATTGAAATTTTTATTTAATCTAAACTCAAGTACGTTGATGTTTATCGGTTTACTGTTTTAAAGTAATAAGGTATTACCTCCTTTGAACTATGATGGACGAGCAATTTCGAAAATCAGAAGTTGTTTCGTAACTGTTGTCACAACCAGATATTCATATTATATTCGTAAAGTCAGGCAAACTAAATTAATATAAATTTAATAAAATATATTTGTAATTTTTAATATTTATAATTATAAAATATTTTTATAAAATGCAATTTTAAATGTACAAATTTAAAATTTATTTCTAACTATATTTTCAAATGTATTTCTTTCTCTGAGAAAAGTAGCAAAGGCCAATTAGTTGTTGTAATTTGAGATGTATTATACAAAGGTTTACAAAACTGATATTTAAAAACAATTACAAAAAGAAATAATAATCTTTAACTCGTATTAATAAACCATCCAGATTTTGTCTTTAACAACTTGTGTTTCATTCTTGCTAATAAAGACTTTTCAGTAGCCCATAAAACTTGTTAACTACCGAACCACCTGCTGCAATGACATCTTGAACTAATCCATCCGGTTTTGATCGTCCATAACATTTTGTCTGTTTGAAATATTTATATTCAGTCCATACTTGTACAAAATACAGGGTGCGGCAAAAGTCAGCTACCGAAAATGCAGTTAAGCTGTAGATACTATTAAACATAACTATAACAGTATTATTTTGATGTACCTGTTAGAGAAGCTGCTTAAAGTGACCACCAACATTGTCAATACACTTGTTGCACATTTTCAATTTTCAACACTTATTTACAGATTTTGTTGCATAGCTGTGGTGTGAATAAAACATAAAAATGTTTCGTTATTAATTCTTTTAAATGTTCTAAACTTTGAGGTTTCTCCGAAAACAAGTGTTCTTTTAACAAACTCCACATACTGAAATAGCACGGAAGTCTGGGGACCTAGGAGGCCAATCGATAGTTCCTCTTCTTCCAATCCATTCATCAAAAAAATGAAGACAAAATAAACCATGACTAGGCGTTAGATTAGATAAGTAGTAACACTGAGAGATAATAATAGCGCGAGAGATAAACAATGAAGCTCACCGGCCTGCAGTGGTACGCTGACTTTTGCCGCACTTGGTAGTAGCTTATCACTGTTTTGTTTTTGACACGTCATATTTTATATTTTTCTGATGTTTCTCAGTATAGTGATTATACACCCACATAACGTATTCAGTCGTATATATTATACTTAATTTTTATCGTCCTTTTTTAAAATGCACTTAAAACAAAAAGGTTATTCAAAAATCAATAACAACTAATTAGAAAACAAACAAAAACCAAACCTGACACCCTGTTTTACGGTTGTTTAGAGAGTATCTGAATCGTGTTGTGCAAATGTTATCGAACGCATCATCAGTGTTGTGTCCGCACACATTGGACTGTGCTGTATTCATGTACAGGTAAACATATGATCCCGTTGGGCCTGGTCACTCTCGGTTGTTTGTCATGCAATTCCGCTATTCTATTTTTCGATGTGTCCGTGTTTCCAATACATTTAGTAAATGAAAACTCTTTTCATGTGAGATGACTTTTACTTTACTACCTATATGCAGTTGAATAGGATGCCTGGATCGACTTCAATACACCATTCTAACACTTTTCTTGATTATTTTATTTTTTATCTTTGATTTTGTATTTATTTGTTAGAGTTTAATGATTATTTCAATATAGGCCTGCTGTATATATTTCCTTATTTTTTTTAACTACAAATGTTTGTATATTTTTACATAGCCAATTTTAATAAGAAAACCTTAAAAGTATAATCTTGTATTAAAAACGTTGAAAATTGTGTTTGGGTATTTTGCATGTATTCCTCAGAGCTGAATGATATTTTATTTTTGCTCCAAGCACTAGTATATTAAGTCACAATTAAGGCTGCTAGATTAAAGAGTAAAAACATTCTCTCAAACATATAGGGCACATCACAAAGATAGCAACAGAGATAACGATACGGATTCTAGTAACGAAGTTGTGTAGGCGCAAACCATTAGCGTATCTCTATAGTACACCATTACTATTTCATTTTTTAGTTTAGCATATTTTAAAGTTAGAATGAAAATAATGTTTTCAACCATAAATTATAGTGGTTACAGAACTTAAAGGAAAGTTTCTTTAAATTTAAAACCCTGTAAAATTACAGAACTAAAACTTTTTTTAAATAACTTAGAAAGTTGTTTGTAAAGAAACAAACTGTACTATAAGTGTAATTCAACAAATATAAATATACAAACAAAAAAATTGTATTGTAATATTAGTGCACTAAATTTAAGTTCCTTTTCAAGTTGCTTATTAAAGGTATAGATGTTAAAAAACTATTGTATATGAAACTATGCATATCAGAAATAAGGCATTTGAATTTATTTTTTTCTTAGTAATGTTTTTTTTTTTTTTTTTTTTTTTTGTCCCCGTTGTATTTTTTCTCCTGAACTACTAAGTTTGTTGCCAGATAAAGTTTACACTACGATTTGTAGTTTTCTCTTTAATTGTATAAAACAGAACAGTTTATTTAGCTTTATGAAACCACACAATTTAATTTATTTTCCGTTAAGAGACACGTTTGTCCAAGGCCCATGTCACCATATAAAATAAACATGTGGTCTGCCACACAAGCTCTAGCACAATACACAAGAATGTTTATTTGTGCTGAAAGGATAGCAACAGCTGGTGCCAGCGGCTCATCTGGATTCAAATTGTGTTTAAATATTCACCACTCCAGTGTCCTTGCGGCGTGAGTTCGAGCTCTCCGATACAACAATGAAGACGGATTTGATCCGACGAACAAAGATGATTTAAGAGAGAATAATGTGAACGTAATTATTTCAGTACGAGTTGCCAAGCTTTAAATTACTGTACGTAAAGATAATTTAAAGTACTCAGTAACCCTTATAACTAAAAATTAGCTCAAAACTGGCTGATATAAATTAACGCTTATGATGAATTAAATACAGAGTGTCTAATATCAATATGTAAAACTGACACTGGTCTTCAAATTGCAACAGTTGAGACCTCAACAACCACATGATCCTCAGCCTGGCGCCATATTATAAAACGTTATCGCCGCTATCACAAGATATCACGTCGTATTATGAGCCGCTTATGATATCGACAATCACGAAGACCATAAGTGTAACGATAGAGAATCGAATGGGCATCTTTTACTGGTCGATACTCAAATTTAACCTCTTTGCTTACGATTTATATCTTGATTATACATTTGATTGTAAGGATAGGCCTACCTCTTACATATTTGTAATCCTTAGGTATTAATCCATGGTTGTTCGTAATTGAAACTAATTATAACAATCACGCTAACAAGTTATTTTTTCAATAACCATAACTAAATCCAATTAGTGTAGCAAAAGTTAGTAAAATTTTGTTTTTAAATTTGTTTAGCAGAAAATTAATAACAATAGTTTTATTAGAAAAGGGACATGATATTTAAAAATTATCATCCTTAAGTAATTTAATAATTTTTTATGAACTAAACTGTTTTTTATGAATTTAACAAAATGTTTTTTATCTTATTTCAAATTGAAACGAAACTATTTGATGGGGGGTAAAATAAATAGGAGTAGGTGATTAACATCGTCAGTTGATGTAACTCTACGACAAACATTCTAATTAGCTCCAATTACTTTAGTAGACTAAACTAATCTGTTCGTTAACTGAAACTCGCTCACTGAATAATGCCATAAAATAAAGGCCCACTTGCTTAATATTTTATAAATTGTTATTTCCACCATCATGACAGCATATAGCATATGTCTCAGCAGCACCAGACACAATTTAAATTTTACATAAATAACTTTTCACAAAGACAAATAGCACCTTTATAAGTTAACCGTTTACGCTCCTAGAAGTTTATTAGTAGAAATTTCAAACACTTTTTAATTCAACATCGCCAGTTACAGTAACGAGGGAAATTTTAATTGGCATGAATTCCTTACACAAACTAATCTGAGTATTATATGATTTTTTTATTTATTAAAAAACATAAGTTACGTTGATGTTTATACTGTTTACTGTTCTTAAAGTAATAAGGCATTTCTCCGTTGAATTATATTCGACGCTCAATGTATTAAAAAAAAGAAACTTAATACCAGTATAACGAGCTGATTAGAAAAATTCTCTAATTACTCAGTAACATGTTAAATCGAAGCTCTTGCATGAATATTTCATGGAACTAAAGACGAATGATTCAGTATTATCTCTGCTAACGGTGGTTGTGTTCACGGCTGCGCTACAAATCAAACAAAGTTTGTTACTGAACTCATTTCAACTTTAATGTGGAAATTACATTAGGTAACTATCAAACTAGTTGTTAGTTTTACACCAACAGGTTTGAAAGTTATTGAAATATATCACAGACTATCCGTGAACTAGCCTTTGAAATACATAACATATCAAACACTACAGGGGTTGTGGGATAACTATGGGTTGGGCCACTTAAAAATTGTTCTCTGTTCAATACCAGTTGATAAAAAATAAATAATTACATTTAAAAAGCTCACTGATGTCTAGATTAAAACCTAGATTAAAAACATGACTGGCTGGGTAGCTGAGTGGTTAAAGAGCTCGCCTTTGAATCTGAAGGTAGCCGGTTCGATCCTGAGAAAAGTTAGTGCTTTTTGATGGTTCGACACTGGACCCAGCTGCCTTTGGTCATTGGGCTATTAATTAATGATCCTGACAAATAAAACAGCTGATATTTGTCAGTAACAAAGCTACACTTCATCTGATCCATCACAATCATCACACTCACCCCTTCAGTCATACTCACCTTAAAATACACACCACAGAGGGCGTCGGTGTTTCAAATAAAGTATCTAAAGTAAAGTATCATGATGCTAGATTAAAAACAGATTTAAGATATTCTCTTCCATTCGTAAAAAATACATTATTTCACTCGCATTAAAGTTTTATTCTACAGTACATTAATTTGAGAAAACATCTTAGTTAAAAATATTGATATTTATGTTTAATACGACAAATATATTTAATATTTACTTGTAACCATCATATTCTTAGAAACTAAACCATGTTTAATATATAGAATCAGTTAAGTCAAATGTCAAATAATCAGTACGGAATGCGGTGGAACGTGGACAAAGGCATGTAAAGATCGGTCCCATAACGGTCCAGACAAAACCACGAGAGCATGCTCAACCGTTCGTGGAAGTTAACGCTAGCTCGGAGATTCTCTATATTTATAAAAATATCACTTCTTTTTCCATTTTTCCAATGGGCAAACAAACATTGGGACAAAAACATAAAAAGACACAAAAGATAAAAACATAAGTGCTAAGTTTAAGGTCCAATATAAAAGTTTATATAAGAAGTTAAGTTCTGTTTATGCAACGACTGCAGTGTGAAGGCCTTTAAGACAAGAGCGTTAGAACGCTGGTAAAGCTAGTGTTCTAAAAGAAATAATAAAGAAACTAAAACATAAATCGTAATGTGTGAATTGCATAATTTATATATTAAAAATTTCCTTTCGTCAAATGCCAAGTTTTCATTGGTCTAGAACATGTATGATGATAGTGTGAAAACTGTACATTTAAGATGTCATTACTTATCCAACTTTGTTTGAATTTGGTTTAGTAAAGCTACTTAACAATGGTTAATAGTGTTAAATAATGTTTACATGATGTTACAACTTGTAATTTTTTTAATTATTGGTGCTCCTTGTAATAGTCTTAGACAAAAGTTTCTATGATAATTTTTTTACTTATCCAAAATGGAATGAAATAAATTCATTACCTTAAAAATAAACTTTGATTGTTTAGCTGTCAGTAAAACTCTGTAATTAAATAAAATGGAACAAGCGGCCAATGCCTGACTGCCCAACTCGCCCCCGGGCCTCGGTCGGTAGCTTTAATCTGAAACACCACGGATTAATTTTAATTCTCGTAATTGTTTCATCCAATTCCATCGTGATGCAATCGAAATTGCAAAGAAAATCAGAAATAGTGTCATAACCAGATAATAATATATTCGTAACTTCAGACAACCTAGATTAAAATAAAGTGAAAGAAGCGGTGATTAATAATGAAATTGACTGTTTCATTAATATAGTATAATTTGAAAACTATTTATCATTCATTAAATCTTAAATCATATTTTCTTAGGTCAAAATATTTATTCACTGTTGCCATTTTAATTTTTTTATATATATCAGTAAAACCTTCACAACAATTTCTTTTTTGTATCTTTGGACCAGCTATTATTTAATTATTTAAATAATTTAAATCTAATGACATTTTTTAGAACTGAAACGTTGCTGTACAATTTTTATTCATAAATACAACATTAAATATGATTATGTTTTCTGGTAATATATATATATATATATATATATATATATATATATATATATATATATATATATATATATATATATATATATATATATATTAGAATTTTAAACAGTAATCAGTCCAACGCAGGTTTAAATATAAAATGTAACCTCCAAAAAAGTTTACATAATTTAAGCACAAAAATGGTGCGGTAGAACTGAAGAAGTAACTTATTAGAATAAAAATTGTAATGGATGATAGAAATAACCCTTCTACAGTTTTTTTAACGATATATACTCAACACTCTTTGAAATGAAAATCATAAGTTTTCGTATTTAAGTTCTAGTGACCTTTCCAGTGATTAATTGTAAAATTAGATTAGTATCCACGGGATTATTGTTGTATTATAGTTTTACTTACATTTCCTGTCCCTTTAGACCTTGTCCAAACATTTTAAGCGTGAACCATTATCCAGTAAATACTAAGTACACAAACCTCCGTTTGTAATCAACTGCCAGAAATGATAGAAACCCAATGCCGTAACTACTTCCATTGTCCACCCACTGCCCAGAAAACTAAAACAGTTACTATACCGATCTTAAAATGAAAACAAAATAAAAACATAGATTTATTTTCCACCTTTTTTTGTATCTTTCGCTTTTTTTTACTTTTTCCACATATGTATTTGAGAGTACTCGTGCAATGTACATTAATATAATGATCAATAGAAATGATAAGTGGTTCGTTCACCTGTAGAGAAGGTGCGCTGCATTCGAAAATGTACCCCCAATATCCGCAATACGTCGCGTCGTTGAGGATCTCACTGGCGTATTTTGAACCAAGTTCTAAATCAATCTTTCTCTTTTATGGTAGAAAATATAGTATTTCTTTCATGAAGCCCAAGATATATTAAACCATTGATAAATTTCTTTATAAGTCTTTTATGTATTCTTTTAATTAATGAAGAATATCACAGATTAGTTAACCTCGAAGCTAATTAATGTTTTACAAGTAATTATAATGGATCATTTAAGTTGTCAAAATCCAGGGGAAAAACAGAAATAGTTTTTTTTTTTTAAATCATAGTTTAAAATATCGGAGGTATAAAATTTAATAATTCACATATATATTTGAACGTTGTTTTAGGCTTTTAGGGACCTCAAAACGAAAAAGTATCATGGTCCCGGGCCGGGCTTAGGTCTTAACATGAGTACTACCATAATAGCGTATTTCCTATAGAAAATCTCACTAAAGAACCTTTTCCCACAAAAAATATTATTTATTGATTTTACTATGATTAAACCTATAAACTGTATAACATTAA
The DNA here is from genome assembly GCA_030545055.2 of Neoaliturus tenellus. Classification (NCBI taxonomy): domain Eukaryota; kingdom Metazoa; phylum Arthropoda; class Insecta; order Hemiptera; family Cicadellidae; genus Neoaliturus; species Neoaliturus tenellus. The sequence continues at coordinate 34,796,890 of CM061532.1, forward strand.
AAAACTACAAAATTAAAGTATATTCATAATATATTTTAAAATTTATGTTTAGCTTTTGGAAAAGTAGCGATGACAATTTAAGCCTAATTGTAATTTTAGATGCATTATACCTAGGTTTAAGAAACATAATATAAAAAATTACAAAGTGAAAAATTAATCTTAAACTCGTATCAATAAACCATCCAGATTTTATCACTTACACCTTATGTTTCATTCCCAATAATAAAGAGTGTTCAGTGGCACTTGTTAACTACCGAACATTCTGTTACAGTGACAACTAACTTGAACTATTACATCTGGTTTTGAACGTCCGTAAAATTTTCTCGGTTTAAAATATAAAATATTTTCAAACTCAACATGTTGCATTTTACCACTTTTTCGCCTAATATTTAACTTTTTTCACACAAAAGAAAAAATATAATTATTTTTTATGGTACTTCTTGCTTTAATAATTTTACTCACAATTATGCACGTGTATACTATTTCTTTCACTAAATTTTTATCCCCCTTTTTAAACACACACTGGATGAAAAAAATATCTTTATACGAAACAAATGTTAAAAAATAAATTAAGACTAACAGAAAACAAACAAAAATAAAACCAGACAGGGTGTTTCCGGTTGTCTAGAGAGTATCTGAATCGTGTTGTGCAAATGTTATCGAACGCATCATCAGTGTTGTGTCGTCACACATTGGACTGTGCTGTATTCATGTACAGATAAACATATGATCCCGTTGGGGCTGGTACTCTGGGTTGTTGTTGTCCGCTAGTCAATGTTCCGATGAGCCTGTGTTTTCAATACATTATTAAGTAAATTAAAACACTTTTTAGGAACTATGCCAGTGGGTAGGAAAGCTCAATCGAATTCATTAAACCTTTCTAACACATTTCTTAATTTATTTGATTTTGTGTTTCTTTATTCGAGTGTTATGATTCTTCGATATACTGTAGTTCCTTCATTATTAACTACAAATATTAGCGATTTAAACAATCCTCTTTGGGCTACACTCACCTTTTTTTAATTTTTCTGTAGCAGACAAAGTCCAATAGTCCGTCGGGAATCCAACGCCGTCATGTTACACATACACTGTCTATTTACACCCGATATTTCACGGAACCACTTAAAACGTTCCGCGTCTTCAGGAGAGTAATTCCCTAGCTCGCCGTTCACGTAAGCGGTGGGAGAGCCTGATAACGACTCATTAATGTAGAAATTTTGTTCCATGTCCAGAGTAACCAAGGCATCTTTCCCTCAATTCGACTTTTTAAGAAAAAAATTTGAACAAAAAGTATTAAGTTCGAACGTATCTCTAATATTTCAGTTCGTAATACATAAATGAAATGTTACTGGCAACAAAAAGTAAATGTGGTAAAAAGACATAATTCAGGTCAATCAGTCTTGCATTTCCTTAAGTTGATTTTGTTCATTACAGCAATACATAGCAATTCATTAGTATTTGCAAACCTAATTATCTATTAATTAACTAATGTATGATAATAATTATACTCTTTAATAATATGTTAAATTTATTAAATTTCCAAAAAAATCTATAAAATAGATTAAACAAACAAGATAGGCAATCGCCTAGTAATTGCAACACTTGACTCCATAGAAGCCGCATAATCCTCGGCCTGTGCCGTATAAGCCGATATTGCGGCTATCACGGGATATCACGTCGTATCATGAGCCGCATACGACATCGGCAGTCGTGTAGACGATAAGTGCAAGATTGTACAATCGCATGATGACGTTTATAGTAGTCACTGCACTAATATTTTATCTTATGGTCTATCTAATATTTTAGCGAATTTCCCATAGGGAATAAGCTATTACCGTAGGTCTCATGGTAAGACCTAAGCCCGGGACCATGTTACTTTTTCGTTTTGAGGTGCCCAGAGACCAAAAATAATAGTCATTAAAATTTATATATATATGTATATATGTATATATGTGTCCCTAGACACGATAACTCTCGTAAAAATGGTCCGATCGACACCAAATTTGGTAGAGATGTGTAATCCTACATTTATTCGGATGAGTTCGAAAACCAGACATATCGACCTACCGGAAGGGGTAGTTTTGGGGGGTTTTGTACTCCAAAAATGGGTTTTTTTGCATTTTTCATATGTAAATTTGAAATATTTTAAATATTTATTTTGACCATTGGAATTAGCTCAAAAAAATACACAATTTAGTAATTTGAAGCTTTGCTCTATCTCCATTGGTTACCGAGATATTAAAAAGTCTAAAGACAGTACATTATCTTTTGGGGCTCCAATGTTAATCTTATGGAGAATAAGGATGTGTTAATATTTCACTTATTAACCAATATTTTTGGATGAAACTTGGTATTTAGCTTCATTTGGTTGAGATTCATCCATTCAAGGTAAAAAATCTTTGTTTTTGTACTTATCATGGCAGCAAACCTGCTTACTCTTTTCCCATGTTAATCATATGGAGAATAGGCAAACTCTTTTATTTATGGACAGATATCGATGAAATTAACTATATGGCTTTATATGGTCGAAATAAATTTTTTCTATGATAAAAACCTACTTTTAGTGTCCCCCATGGCAGCATACCTGCATACTCTTTCCCTATATTTATCTTAAGGAGAATAGACATTTATTTCCCTGTTTATGAGCTCGTGATGAAATTTTGTTTACAAGTTTAGCTGGTCAAAATTAATATTACTAATTTGGAAATTCGCTGAGTACGCAGGTCTGCTGCGACGGGGGGTATTTTAAGAGTATACGTACTCACAATATAGCTAATAGCCAGAATTTTTATCAGTTTTTTTTATGTGATAGAAAATAAAACTGGTAGTGGGGGCTCGTTTTATGGTCTTCCTTTTTTAATTTTCGTATATTTTTAAGATAACTGTTTGAAATCGTTCACAATTTGGCAAATAAAAAATAAAAGTAAGCTGTGTTTTAAACAGGAAGTTTAAAAAAAATTATCGTTTTAAAACTAGTTCAGAGAAATTTATATGCTAAATATTACAAGTAAACTGGATCATTGCAAATAATTTATGTGATTTTAAACGGATTTTTTGTTTTATCGATCATTAATTTTAACATTTAACTATTAACCTTTTTGTGTGCAAAACTGAAACCCACATGTTCCATTAATTATATTAATGTTTGCTAAAATAAAGTTAAAATGCGACTAAAAATTTGTAGACAAAATAATTTCAAAATGTAATCATCGCCAGCTCTGTAGCTGGACCGCAAAGAGTATAATTAGCTGTAATCGCTCTCCTAGGCTAAACTAATTTGGGGTAGCTCTAAAATCGTTTATAAAATTACTAGAATAAAATTAAGTAATTTTATTTGAAATATTTATCAATTTGAAAACCTAATAAGATTAAAAGTTATCACTTTACATTCTGTTATTATCACCTTGACGAAAATCACCTACAAAATATTAGTTTTATGTTTGCTTGTTGGCGCAAAACTTCTTCAGTTTCAAAGTTTTTAATTCAAATATACGAGCATGGAGGACACTGAATAGATGTCTGGTGGGAACAACAATACAGGCCGGTCACTATTATCTCTGCTTTGGCTCATGACTATAATGAAAGCAAACCAAGTTTGTTATTTGCCATATATTACATTTAATGCACCTTTACTTCGAATAAACGTTATTGTAATAATTCATATTATTATTTTTATTAAAATTATAAAGATCTTGTCGATCTTTTTCTTATGTACATCATGCACCGATTTTTAACAAATGATATATTAAACTCCAAGTGAAATTTACTTTATAACCTAAAACCGGGAAAATAGTGGATGAACACGGGCTACTTAGTTTTATAGCTTTAATTTTAAGGGTGCATGAAAAAATACAAGAAAAGTCTATGTTTGTCACAATAAAAAATTAATTGCATTGTTAGTAGGTCACTAAAATCTATATTCAATTAAAAGAGAGCAGCGGCCAATGATTGACTGGCCAGGTGACCGATACTGTCTCTGGGTCGGTGGCTTTAATCTTGAATACGTCCGATTCGTTTTATTTCCATCGTTATTTCACCTAACACCTCTAGTGACCCAAAACGTAAATCAATTTTACAATTAATTTCATAGAGCAAAACGTCTAATAATCAAATAAATGAAAATCATTCAATCATCTCAAGGAACGAATACAAATTTAAGGTAAATTGGAATGGTAGGTAATGAAAAATAAAATAATTTAAATTTTTGTTATTTTATTTTATTTATAAAACACATGAAAAAATTCCTTCCTTACCCCCAAAAGATTGCTTTTCGTAGGTTCGTAGAAAAATAAAATCTGAGAAATCCCAAAAGAATTGGTAGATAAAATAAAAATGGTTAGTACATATTATGTTTTTAAAGCGTTTCGTAGACTATTAAAGTGTTCAAAGAGCATATGATACATTGAAAAGATTATTTTCGTTAAAGCCTATAACGAAAAGTAAAGTCATCCCCAATTGATCAACTTAAAACCAAAAGTTATATGAGATTTATTGGTGGAAATTTAAAACAGTTTTTGAATTAAACATCGCCAATCACTGTAACTAGTAAAACTCTAATTGGCAGGAATTACCCCCCTACATAAACTAATCAGGGCATTAATTGATTATTATACATTGATTTTTATTCTGTTTACTGCTTTTTAATTATAAATCATTTTCTTCGATGAACTATATTCGACACGCGATGGATTAGAAAAAGAAACTTATTATAACTCGTATAATTAGCTCATTAGAAAATTTTCTAATTATTTAATTAATATGTCGTATCAAAGCTCTTGCATGATGAATAAGATTCAGTATTATCTCTGCTAACGGTGGTTTTGTTCAGGGCTGCGCTACAAATCAAACGAAGTTTGTTACTGAACTCATTTTAACTTTAATGTGCCACTTACATTACGTAACTATCAAACTAGTTGTTAGTTTTACAATGTTTTACACCTACTAGGTAGGTCTGAAAAACATTTAAATATATCACAGACTACCGTGAACTAGCTTTTAATCTAGAAATATATAATATATAACAGATTGAATGTGTTTTGGGATAGCTAAGAGTTGGATCGCTAAAAATTGTTCTCTGTTCAATACTGGTCGATAAGAATACTTACATAATACCCCCCGTCGCAGCAGACCTGCGTACTCAGCGAATTTCCAATAGAATTTCAGATTATTTACTTTCTCCATAAAACACCATAGGATCAAGTTTGTATAATATCATCAATAGAAGTGATAAGTGGTTCGTTCACCTGTAGAAGAGGTGCGCTGCATTCCAAATGTGCCCCGATATCCGCAATACGTCCCGTAGTTGTGGATATCACGGGCGTATCTTGAACCTAGTTCTACCTCAATCTATCTTGTTTATGTAGAAAATATAGTATTCCTTTCATAAAACACCCGGTATTTTTTATCATCGACAAACTGTTAGAGAAGTTTATTTTTTACGGAAATGAGGAATATCACAGATTAGTTAACTTTTACGTCAGTTGATTATGTACAAAAAGTGGATAATTTAGAAAATATATATTATTCCTTTCATATAACTCCCGATATTTTTATCGTCGATACGCGATAGTCTTACATGTATTCTTTAAAGAAACGAAGACTATCGCCTTAAAGTTATTTAATTTCCTACAAACAACAGAAGTGAACTATTTAGGTTATAAAAAACCAGTAGTAAAACAAAAACAATTTTTGTTTGTTTCTTATCGAAATAGAAAATCGCATTTTAAAACGTTGGTTGTGTAAAATTTAATTATCTGTAAAGTTATTTAAAATTACTTTTAAAGTAGTTTAAAATAAATATATGATAAAAAGAATTGTATTTAAGATAAATTTTAAAGTATATTTAGGATAAGTTGAAGATAAATTTAAGATAATTTAAAAATAAACAAAATTACGACTTTTTAATAAGTAATTTAAATAAATAAATGTAACAGTAATTTAAAGGACTTTAAAACACCCTAAAGTAAAACTACTTTCAAAAAGTAAGTTTGTAGCACATATTTTTCCTGCAACCGCTAAAATGTACATGACAAGTTTTATTGTTAGGAAAATCTACTTTACAAAAAACCTTTTAAACAAAATATTTAGTTTTTAATACTTTTAGGCAGCGGCCGTAGCTAAGTGGTAGAGCTCTGGGTTATCACCCAGCGGGCTCGGGTTCAATTCCCGGCTCGGGGACAAAAATATCGTTCGGCCGCTCCCGTGGGTCGGAAGTCACGTTAGGCAGTTAGTCCACCTGCATAGAAAACAAATAGTGCAGGCATTTCAGGCGAAGAGAACCATAGTTGCTGATCTCCCATACGATAACTAACTTTTAAAGTGATTATGATTATAAACCATATAAATTTTGAAATGTACAAAGTTGAAACCTATCCTAATATATATTATAATGGAATTTTTTACAATAGTAGCAATGGCCATTTAGTTTTTTTAATGTGAGATTCGTTATACCCAGGTAAAAAAAGGAAATTAAAAAAATTACAACGACAAAAAAGCAGTCTTTACCTCTTATTGATAAACTAATGTGATTTTATATTTTACACCTTATGATTCATTCCCACCAATAAAGTGTTCAGTGGCACATAAAACTTGTTAACTACCGAACCACCTGCTGCAGTGACATCTTGAACAAATCCATCCGCTTTTTACCGTCGGTACAATTTTGACAGTTAAAAACATATATTTTCAAAGTTTTACGCACAACTATGCACGTGTTTAGTTGCACTATTTATTTCACTCTCTTTTTATCTCTGTTTTTTAAACATGCTGAATGAAAAAATGTTCTTAAAACGAAAAAATGCTAAAAAACTAATTACAACTAACAGAAAACAAACAAAAACCAGACACTCTGTTTTCCTGTTGTTTGGAGAGTATCTGAATCGTGTTGTGCAAATGTTATCGAACGCATCATCAGTGCCCGCACACATTGGTCTGTGCTGTATTCATGTACAGGTAAACATATGATCCCGATGGGGCTGGTACTCTGGATTGTTTGTCATGCAACTTCGCTATTCTATTTTTCTATGAGTTCTCAACACAAAAAAACCTTAGCGTATTAAATAAGTATAGATGGATTCAAAGAAAATAAGTTTCTTGAATTATGTAATGAATGAAATGATTTTATATAATTTACATCTTAAAATATTTTTAAACACGTTCATAACCCGGCGTTTGAAAGTTTACGATACTCTCGCTTGTTATAGTAATTTTTTATATCTGTGTTCCCTCTTGCATTAACAATCACACATCAGATATGCATAACATTTTTAGGATTAATTATCACCTATTTTTAAAGGATATTTTGCATATATACCTCAGAAACGAATAATATTTCAATTTTCCTCCCACCACTAATATATTAAGTTGCAAACACGGCTGCTGGAAGAATAAAGAATAAACATATTGTCTCAAGGAGATAAGGCACATTACAAAGATTTCAACAGAGATAACGGTGCGGATTCCAGTAGCGTAGTTCTATAGGCGCAAACCATTAGCGTATATTTTATGTCTAAAGTCTTGCGGTAAATTGCTTTCTCTGTGGTTGTTTATCAATTGTTTCATTTGGAATCCAATATATACAACTAAATTATACAAAAACCCCCGTTGCAGCAGACCTGCGTATTTATCGAATTACCACAGGAATTTGATAAACTGTATTTTTTTTCATAAACACCCTAGAAATTAAATTGTATGTTTACTGCCATGGGGTGTAGTTAAAAAATGTTAGTTGTCAGGAAATGTAATGGTTAGGTAAGATAAAATCAAATATTGTATAAATATTTGGTGATTTTAATTTTTCCCATAAAGCCCAGATCGAGTATGTAGGTTTGCCACCATATGAGTGTTGTATAAGCAAATGTCAGTTAAACCCTATCGAGTGAATGTACATATCAAAGTTTATCAAATTGTATCAATAAGGAAACGAGGTACATAGTTTTGTTGATTTTGTAAGATTAACATTGGAAACATATTTTTATATTTAAATTTGTTTGTTTTTTTTTTCTCTTTTAAATGGGTTTAGTTAAATGGGGTTAGTGAAGAATCGTTGAATTTTGAAAATTTAACCCATTTTTGACAACTTTGAAACTACATAGTTCGTGAACTCATGAAAATAGACCTGGACAGATCCATACAAAATTACACCAAAATCGGTGGTCTCTTTCAAAAGTTGTCATTATCACTCATGTGTATACATATATATGAAAATGAATGAGTGGTGTTTTTGACTTCTGAAGACGTCAAAATGAAAAAGTAACATGGTCCCCGGCTTAGGTCTTACCATATGGCTACTACTGTAATAGCTTATTCCATACAGGGAATTTCGCCAAAACAAGACATTGCAGATGGCTAGCAAAAACCCCTTTGATAAATTTTTTTGTAACATATAGATCTAAATATAAATCCAACACATAAATCTAAATTATAGTTGAACACACAAAGAAGTGATGAAAGTTTTTCAACACAATATTTCAAGATGCTTCAAATTATTAAGGAAATAAAATAAAGTTCAGACAGATTTTATTTATTTTCAAACATTTTACAATTTTTTACTTGTTATGTTTAAATTTAATCTCGGGCCTCTAGGATATAGTAACAATGCTTAGAACCTTTTCACACTGAAATATAGTAGGAATGCAGCCGAACAATGGTATGGGAAGACTGTTCACATAACAGTTCTAGTTTCTCGACTAGAGCATTGCTAACCATTACGTTGAAATAAACGTTCTCTCGGTGATTCACTGTAATTTTAATAAATACCTTAATGATACAAATCTACCCACCTCACAAAAATTATAACACTATCGCTTTATGTAACTACTCTATTTAACTCTATTAAAACAAAAGTAAATACTATATAATATAAAAAGTAAAGGCTTGGTGCAAAGCAAACCTAAAACTGTAACTTTTTTACAGTAACTTAGGGCAGGTAATGTGCAATGTACAACTGCAAGCGTTAGACCGATCGAAGATGGTATTGCACCTGGCGGTAGGAACGTTAACAAGTTTGATGGATCGTTTAAAATTCTTTATCGGTGGCAATGAAACGCAAGCTGTTAAAAATCTGAGCCGAGCAGTTAATATATGGCCGTTCATGGATGGACGTCAAATTAACTAGCATGTATAATATGTTATAAATACGTCATATTTTTATTGCATTTCGACTTTTCTGTTTGTTTTAAAGCAGTATATAAGTAATAGTGATTGTACTCCTATACAATATAATGAGGAAGAATAATATTTTTTATGTTTGTTATAGTCAGTTTATAAATCCAAATATTGTAGTCCTTAAGGTGGATTTAGTTCTGTAGAAAATAAAGAAAAATATCAAAGGCATTTGAGTCAGAATTACGTCCGAAATATCACCTCTTGTATGCCCACTAGTACTTATTGTATATACCAAATTGCATTTCGAATTCAGCGCACCTCCTAGACAGATGAACGATTTTCAATGCTCTTGCTTGACATTGATATAAATTACCATATTTATATTGATAATTATGTTACATTATGATTCATCAATATGATTTGAATGCTATTATAAATATAACTACTGTATTTCGGTGGTTCGCAATATTATCAGGCTTCATGAGTTCAAACCTACTGCACTGTCTTAGCACTGACAAACTTATCTCTTTATTCTTAATTTATCTGTTTTCATCTGTATGTTAAATTATTTACGAATATAGGCATTCATACAAAATAATATAATGAGTTATTGTTGATGAAACAAAAACCTTGTTGTAAGCAGAAAAGCCTTATTGACAGTGCCACTGGTTGCTGTTTGAGCTACACCCTCATTCAGCTCCTCGCCTAGTTGTTGACAAACCAAGACGTGTGTGTACTTGGGGTTGGATACAGGGCGGGAAGATGTTTACCCTGACGGCTGCGGTTTGAGGCTCAGCAAGGGCCAACACTGTAGATAAACACCACCTAAACCTGTTTCACAAGACGGTTTCCTCTAAAAAAAATTGGAAATAGAACCACCTTTTCGTAGTTTTAAATTTCTGAAATTTTATTTACAAGGTGTGTTTAAACTATTTTGAAGAAATTTATAGTAGCGTAACATTGTGAATATAACTTATGGACGTTATAAAAATACTTTTATTTATGACCATTGAAATTAGCAGCAATAACGATGTGAAAAGTAACATAAAATAGGTACAATACTAAACTAAATTCAAACAGTTGCAAAATTACCTCTTACCAGGTAATTGAGCCATATTTAATGGCCGGTTTTTTAGACCAATGAGGTATTTGACGAGAGTAGTGTTATAATAAAATACCACTATTGGCTAATCAGCCAATAGTGGTATTCCATAAAGATTTATGTTCAAGTTTCCTCATGTGCCTAACCTCGTGTGCCTAAGATCTTATGCGAGTGAGAACGACGATTAGGTCACGCGACATCGATTTTCTACATTTGTACTACAGTGATTTACCAAATATAAGTTGGTCGTAGGTAAAGTAGTGTATGAAACGATTATATCCTTTAAGCCACTCATGAGATAATAAGAATATCTAACTCGTAAGACCTTTCAAATGTAATAATTACTTAAACTACTGCAGTCCAATTTCATCAAATAGCGATGTTATAATACAAATGTCATATAAGCTACATTTTTATTTATTAGTTTGTAGAATTTTGTGTCTTTATGGGATGTGCAGAACTGCACAGTATTTCAAGAAATAATAATGGTGATATTAGTAAAGTGTATGAATGTCCGTGTGATTTGAACACCGCTTTTATTATTAGCACGTTAGTCATAATAGTGAAACTGACATATTACTCATTTACTCATAATCATTGTTATTTTGTAATCCAGTAAATATGATTATGAATTATAAATGCGACATCTGCACTAGAGTTTCAACACGTTGGCCCACGGAGATAAGCGACATTACCGAAACGATAGCAGAGATAACGCTGCGGATCCAGTGGTGCAGTCGTGTAGGATCAAAACATTATCCTATCTCCAAAGTGTACCTCCAAAGCTTGATGCTATCGCACTTTGTACGGTTATCACTGCAATTCAATGCCTACAATCTTTAATTTAAAGATTTATACAATCATTTTTCTTTATAACTATAAAACCTAGAGTTTTTAAGCCGGTGACATATTTTAACGTTTTCATAGGTAACGGTCCACCCTAGTATTGTTACTATCTAATTTCCAAATATTATTAGCCAGGATCAATAATTAATTAATAATAACCTGGTAACAAATTACAATTATTTACTACCATAATTTAATCAGAGGTGATTTTTTGCTGAGACTAAAGATGTTTTAACCTTCGATTTTCCTGGAATCTAATTAATTTTTTTTTCACAAATCATTTCTTTTTAGCTAGACTTTTTCAAAAACAGAATTTTGTAGGCTACTCATATAGAATTGCCTCCTCTAATAAGAAGGCAGGAAATTCTACTATGTCGTTACAGCACAAGTATCTATTTATAACACAGGACCGGAGTCTAGAAAAGCCAGATTATTTCTCCAACAACTTCTGACACTACACTTTCCTTTCTACAAGGTTCATGTCCTACCTGACCCTTGACACTCTCTGTTGCAGAGCCTCTGGAGGAGCTCAAGACCGTGTGTAACCGGACCGTCTCCCTGACCGCCGACCAGCCCAGGGCCTCCGTCACCTCCCCCGGCTTCCCGCGGACCTACCCCGACAACGCCGAGTGTCACACCCTCGTCGCCGCCCCCCTCGGGTACAGGATCATCGTGGAGTTCGACGAGCTTATACTGGAGGACGAGCGGCTAGAGTGAGTCCACGTTCAATTCATTAGTTTTTATCATGATTTATAATTTTGAAACACTTTAATTAATTAGTACTTTTTAGTATTTCAAAAGTACTGCATGTCCTTTGAAATAATCTAATTTCAGGGTAACAACTATTTTGTGTTTGAGATAAATTGGCAACAGCTGAATTTCTCATTTTAAAGATGGCGGTTACGGATTGATTGGTCCTGTCAATAAGAGCGTTTATTGTCCATCAAAATTCTGAGAAATTTTTCAAGAGATTTTGGAAAATTTATATTTTATCAAAATTAATACTTATGTTACTGTTCAATATAATCATGAGAAAGTGTTCTGGTAAATTACACTACAGTGCGATGAACATTTAATAAAGTTGTAGTAGTGTGTTAGAGTTACTTGAATAGGCAAAAGGCGTTGACCTAAAACTCTCAGTAGAATATTTACTTTTAGAACATCAGGAAATTCCAAAAAACGTATACATTGAAGTGTCAAATACATCTTTTTTTAAATGCAAGTGTCAGTGCATGTAAAATACAAGTACCTAAAGTGTTTGTTGCTTATTTTCCTCTGCAGCGATCCTTTCCTATAAACTAAGCAGATACAGATCTCTCTTTCATTACGAACTTAAGTGTACCTTTCAGTATGACATTTCCTTATAAGACATAGGAACAGTTTAACATAGTAGTGAGTGGACCCTTAAAGTAAATTTAGCAGTCAACATTTGTAACAACAAAAGGTATGGTGAAATAGAACATAAATAAACAATACATATCTTAGCTTTTTCTTTATCTTAATTTTAAGTGCTGGAGCAATAAATATGATCTATATCCCGAGGACTGTTTCAGTTTTTGCTGTAACGTTCGCGTTGCTCCCAAGGAAGGCTTAATCGCTTCATTTACCTAGGCTCCCCGCTCCCTCTCTCGCTCCCGCTCCCGCTCAGCCCTGGCGTCAACACTCCTCCATTTGCCTAATTGCTTTAGTTTGTTTAACCCCACGTTTCAACACTTACAGCCTCTGGAGAAGTGTTTCTTGTTGTTTCAATTGCTCTTAAATTCGTTAACTGCTCTCCTTAAGTAAAAATTACCTCCTTCGTTTGCACAATTCTTAAGAATTTAATTTATAATAGTAGTATTATCGTCTTCAAACAGGAAATTTGGTTATAACCAACAAAATGTTGGTCTATATCGTGTTTACGTAAAACAGGTATACTCCAGTAAAATTGAATTCTCTGTAAAATAGAGTTACTTTAAATACACCCTTTTTCATTCAATAATTACTTGTAAAATACTATAATTTGGAAAGGTTTCAAAATTAAGGATTGCAAAGAAAAAAAAATATTGAAATTCAGAGTATATTTCATTATTCAAACCAAAATGAGACACACACATAAGTTAAGAAAAAAAGTACCATACAATTTTGGGGAAACTTTTATTTTTTTAGTTAACTAAAATTTTTAGGTATTTTACTCATAGGATACTTATAAAACATCTCTATGTATTTTTCTTTTATTTCATGTTAATATAAACGAGCCTAAATAAATGAAAAGCGTATTTAATGAACATAAATTACAGCCACTTTCTGTGGTCATTAAGCGAATTCTGGTTTTTAAGATCAAAGCAGGAGTTATGTGGAGCGAGTATTCGTGAAACTCGAGTTTTGGTAATGAGGTTTGTTGTTGTTCGAGTACTAAATTATAATTAAAGCTTTACGTAGGTTTTATAAACACATACTCACACTTTTCCTAGGGTTTTCTATGAATTTCTTCTATCAAAGAAGCATATATTTTTAGGATTTAAGGACATAAAGAAGCCTTTACAAACTAAAATTGCTACTACATAAACTTTTCTTTTGAAAGTTTCATTTTTGAATTTAATTTGTCAAAAATTTATTTTAATTACCAAAGTCTTAACGTATTTTCACATATAGGTACTTATTTACCCAAAAATTAAAGTTCCGAATTAAGCACACACACTGATGCGAGTTAGAAAGCAAAATATAACTACCATCCATTTCAATTATTTTTAAATTTTTTTTTCTTTTCTCTTGGTAAATGTTTTTACGAATTCACTTCTACTATAGTAGTAAAGTAAACAGACTATTATTTTACACCAACAGGTAACATATAAACTATTTATACTATTTCTACTATATTTCTATACTATTTCTATTATTCAGAATTTATACTATTTCTATACACCTTTTTCAAAAGTAGTCTCATTTATTTCTCATTTACTATTCATACCATTTATACTATTTATACTAGATATACCATAGTATATTCTTTGTTATTTTGTTACCAAAATGGCAATCTAAAAGACCATTAAAAAATTGCATTTTCCAAACTCTTTTTAGACTGAAAACCATTTTTTTTCTAGGGTTAAGCCTGGTTCTTAACTTATTTTTGGGCCAAAACGCTTTTAAATCCAAATTAAAAACAAAGTCTACCCTCTAGATTTTGAGATCACATTCAAATACAGCCCTCCAGACACTCCTCCTATTATAGTATTGTATAAATTACTAAAACCAGGTGTAAGACATGTCGTTCGTGGTTATGACTTAATAATTTCGGAAATTCTGTGCTATTTCAAACTGGTTTTTAAGAACTTCACGACAAAATTATGTCATTAAAACGTGTATGTAAGTATTGAATATGTGTTAAGCAACAACTTATCAAAGTTTGTTAGACCAAGTGTTAAGATTTAACATCAAAGTCCTGTGAAGCAGCCTAAGTGTCTTTAAGATTGGAACAGACATTAATGAGATTTGATGTGCAAGGTCTTTACACCTCTTCCACTTTGATTTTCTTTTGATGAAATAAAACCTTTAAGTTCTGCATGTATTTTTCCCTAATTAATCCATCCAAAGCTTTCCTGGTTAAAGTATCAAAGTAAAATTTACTCATATTTTGTTTATTAAAAATCACGAAGTATAAAATATACTTAATCATAAAATTTCAGTACATTGTTCGAGATCTTCGCTCTTCATCGTAAGCCACAAATTATTCACATATTTGGCAAGCTTAGAATAAAGGTAATATTGAAAACAAAATTCATAACGCAACTATCAACTATAAATCATTTTTATAAAATTTATCAATTTAGTTACAATAGTAACATATACCATTGAGTACTTGTTAGGGTTCTCTTGCTGTAGGGTTAGATACATTTTTTTTATTGTTGACCATTCGTAGTATAGATTATGTAGTATTATGATCATGACCTAATATTGATGTGTACATAATTTTTACTTGTAATGAAATACATTTATTAAGCCCTATAAGAGTAATAAAATGTTAAGTAAATAAAAAAGAAAAATTTGAATCGTCATGATGGTTTTAAATACTATCCAACTTATGGTAAGATTATTTTATAATTTGTAACACTAGTTCACATAATCTTTTCATTACGAATGAAGAGTCATATGACTTGTTTATATGATTAATTTCTGAAAGGGATTAGGACAAAAGGGCTTAACAACCACCGAGAGATTAGAGGGGTCTGACACCTCAGTTGTGTTGACTCATTAAGAAGGTCACGGGTAAAAGCAACAGTCCGAAATGTTAACACCAATTCACTTTAACTCACAGTTTATGTTATTTAAGTAAACGCTTTACTTCTCTTAGCGGTTTAAATTATTTGTATTTTTAATTACCGTAGTCAGTTAAATCTAATTGAAAAAAAGCACCTGGGGCTGCACATTTGCTCGTATACAATTTTCTTAGTAATAATATCAGTCATAGACTATGCGTTAAAATGGCAAGCTTCAAAAGGCTTTTTTATTCAAGACAGGCTCGTTCGCTCCGCTCACTCTCCTTCGTGTCAAGCTCGTTCGCTTCGCTCACTCGCTTTTCTGGATGTTTTCATATAGTCCTGCGGATGGTGCCCTCTGGTATAAATTTGTCGAACCACATGTTGAAACTGTAACTCTTAAATTCTATTTATTGGTTAAAAGATAATTGTACCATTGTTACTAGTTATTTTGTTTTAAAATCTCATTGCAATTCTCGTACATTGCTTAGTTGTTTTACTCTTGTATTTTACTTTTATTTATTTAAACATTCATATTCGTCTGTATGAAGAACTGTTTATAAAACGATAAATATTTTTACCATAGTATCATTTATTAATTCACTAATTGAGTACAATGAAAAACCACATGTTAATACTGAAGCACGAGGTCCGTACTTTTTTTTAATATGTATTAGCGTTTTAAATATTTCTAATATTGTTGATTAAGCATCTATTCCTTATGTATCTACAACTATGTTTTGAACATGGAATACCTGTGAAGAGACTGATTGAACGCATTTCCACGCACAGACGAATAGTCTTTGTGGAGATTAATTCCTTTTTATATCAAAGTTACATTGTATCTGAACGTTCTTGTGGAATAAGCATAGTTGAATTTGAATGTGAATTTTGACTTAGATAGTTGAGTCAGCTGTTTTCATCAACTCTTTTGTTTTGATTGTTTTAACTCTATAAGACCAAAGTTAAAGTTTTTAGGACTTGAACAGAAGTTTACAGCGAAATAAGATTTTTCTTAGCATACAGACCTATATAAATATTACTTTTACCCCAGAAACAAATTATTTATGAAGTAAAAAAATCGTTAGTGCTGTTTTAGAGATTCATATACATAAATACTTTACTCGTATTAGTACCTCGTATTAGTTCTCGTATTAGTACTAGTATTCGTACTAATATTACTCGTAATAAAATAGATGCTGATGCAAAAATATATTTCTTGGTCCGTCACTATAAAACCGATCAAAATATTGTATGACTTAATTTAGAAAATGTGTCATTTTTATCAATAATATTGTAAAATGTTTAAGAGTAAGTTTGAATTTCGAATGTGTGAGGTAAGCCACTCCTTGTAATACCTTTACATTAACATTATTAAAATAAACTCAAAATTAAAATTGATAGTTTTTTCGTCTCTGACAATTACTGTATTTATTTCAAAATCATACTATTTACCAACCAATAAATATTGAGATTAATAAATCAATAATATAAATTGTTAACTGATGAGGTGTATATTGTATATCCTGAGTATTGTTAGCCAAGCGTCCAAATTTTTACTATACAAATTGCTAGCAGATTGATACCCTAAAACGGATTTGCAGTGGTTTGCATCTTCCGTCAATCATGATTTCAAGAATATCATTTTTTCCAATCAATAAATTGAGACAAGATCTTGGAACTAACACTTTAGTTCATTACAATTAAACTTTTTTACTTAGAATCTCATGTTTTGATGAAAAACAACTAAAACGAATTAACAAAGAGTTTTGTTGAATTAATATCAAGTTTTGTTGACTCATTAGCAAGTCTACAAGGTAGTTCCAACAATGCAATCAGATTACCGATAAACATTCCTGATGTTTCTATCAGGGTTGAAACTACTATCTTTGTATGTTTCCAGGAATCATATTAATTAATTTGAAATTCTGAACTTCAAGTTCAAATTTAGTCAAACAGTTGCTTTTATTCCATGATTTTTTTAAGTGTTATTCAAATTTATATTTTAAAATTTTTATTATTGTTGTTTACCATAAAATATATTAAATTGTGTTTAAGTTGAATTATGCAATATTAAAAATTATATTGTTCCACTTAAGGTAAAAACAAATAACTAGAACAACAGACTAAAGCTTCCGTTACGTCGTGATAGTTCCATTATCAACCAACCTGCTTCGCGTAAACATCTCTTCCGTTCCAGTTGCAGCTACGACGAGCTGGAGATGTCAGAGCCAGTCGTGGAGCAGGAGCCACGGAGGATTTGCGGTGATTGGAGCGACAATCTGAAGCTGCTCCGCTACGTCGGTTCCAGTATCAGTTACCTGCTCCACACTACTAGCTTTTCCGTTCCAGTTGCAGCTACGACGTGCTGGAGATGTCAGAGCCAGGGGTGGAGCAGGAGCCACGGAGGATTTGCGGTGATTGGAGCGACAATCTGAAGCTGCTCCGCTACGTCGGTTCCAGTATCAGTTACCTGCTCCACACTACTAGCTTTTCCGTTCCAGTTGCAGCTACGACGTGCTGGAGATGTCAGAGCCAGGGGTGGAGCAAGAGCCACGGAGGATTTGCGGTGATTGGAGCGACAATCTGAAGCTGCTCCGCTACGTCGGTTCCAGTATCAGTTACCTGCTCCACACTACTAGCTTTTCCGTTCCAGTTGCAGCTACGACGTGCTGGAGATGTCAGAGCCAGGGGTGGAGCAGGAGCCACGGAGGATTTGCGGTGATTGGAGCGACAAACTGAAGCTACTCCGCTACGTCAGTTCCAGCCCGAGACTGTTGCTTCGGTTCGTCTCCGACTACTCCCATCACTTCGGAGGTTTCAAAGCCCGAGTCTCTATGGAACATGGTGAGTGTTCTTTGAATTCGTTGGTAATATTACCATTCTCATTGTAAGTGAATGCTGTATACTTGTCAAATCCCTCTTTTATTGTGTTCGGGGTGGGTGGGGGTTGTTGTTGTTGTTGTTATTGGCGGATATGGATACCCCGGCCAAATTGTTAAGAACGCATGCCTCTATAATGATCATTTTGCGCCAACCCCCGGTAGGACGGGATATTAAAAGAAGAAAAAGGGTGATAAATAGGATAGAAGAAGGCCGTTTGACTATTCAGAGGACCAACTCCCATGCTTCTATGACAACTGGGTTTCAGGCTCAAATAGGCGGTCCGCTCTGCCCTCTAAATGGCCATAGTGGCCAATCCAAAGACTTATCGCATGGTATGACAACTTCTTTTGCTGTACCCAATGTAAACTTGGCAATTAGTATAGTCTGTTCTAGAGTTGACCTCGGAGGGAGCGAGGAGAGGGTGTTAAGGAATATAAGTTAGAGCCTAAATACGGGAATGTCTGTCTTTTCAAAAGATGTATCTGGAATAACTATCCAATTTTTTATGTAGTGAATTTTAAAAACATTCCCAACAACGTTTGTCTTAAATTCCTCGTCATTTAATAAATTATATATTTTAAATTGTTTTGGTTATTTCGTTAAGATTATCTAGCAACATTTAATAATTTACGAAACATATTTCATTTATTAAAATTACTCGCAATAGTCTTACCATAACCGTTCCGGGAAATTTCCCTTACATTTTCTTTTAAATTGCTATTTTAATAATAAGAGTAATGCAATATAATTAGCCTAGTTAAAATGGTTTATTGTAAAAAAAAATACAAACCAAAAAAACTTCAAGACAATCAACATTTTAAATAATATTTCAAACCATATCTAGGGCCCCAAGCCATCGAAAACGGTAAAAATATTAATGGCGTCTCTATCTCCACATCCCAACGCAATGTCACTGGCTCTAGAAAACCACAAACCACCTTTGGCTCTAGATAAGCCAAAAGAAACCACAATCTAAAATACACCTTTTTCCCGTTTGTACCAAAACTATTTTTATCTTTAATAAAGTGATTTATTATTTTTTTAAGCTAACATAAATTATTGCCGGAGTTCTAAATGTTTAATGTAATTTTTGTGCAAAACAGAAACACAATTTACAATGAACATTTAAAATGAATATTGTGCCTTAGTCTCAACTAAATACGGGTGACAATAAGTTGTAACTACTCTTTTTTACAATTAAGCATTTGATTTGAAGTGGAAAGTGTTTAAATACTGCATTACAATAGATTGAACATCCCTGGACAGTATAGTTTGCTGTATTAAAAATCTCAAAGTCTATTTTATACTGCAAATAAGATAACGATACAAACTTAGATTATACCAGAAGGATAAAAGTACAGGTATTTAAAATGATTGGTCATTTACTATAAGCAAATTCCTTACATACAATTTTTAACAATTCTTTCCTATTTAATTTCGTTACCATTTTTACATTCTTCCTTAACTAAATCCCGTAAATTTTATTAAATAACATTTAAAACTGTATATATTCTAATTAGTAAATTTAATGTAAATGATAGGTAGTATTTCGAATGCCCCTATTTACGTGTGTCACCCATGTCCTACTAATGACAGTAATCGCTGGCTACCTCATCAGCAGACACTGCAGCTATTGTCCCCAATAGAACCCTAAGCGGGGCACAATTACCGTTCTGCTGAGTCAAATGCTGACGAAGTGTCGTCTCTAGTCAGTCATTTTCGAAACTATATAACTTCAGTGCATTTGACGACGAAGTGTTGTCCTAGTAAGTCGTTTTCCAACTATACACCTACCGTCCATTTGCTTACGAAGTGTCATCTCTAGTAAGTCTTTTTCAAAATAAACATATACCGTCCATTTTCTTACGAAGTGTCATCTCTAGTAAGTTTTCTTCAAACTATACATCTACTGAACATTTTCTGACGAAGTGTCTTCTCTAGGCAGTTCCTTTCGTAACTATACATCTATTGTCCTTTTAGTGACATAAGTGCTTATGTGTTGCCTTTTAAGTGGCAGTCGTTTTCAAACTATACATCTACTGTATATTTGTTCAAAAAGTGTCATCTCAAGTCAGGTTTTTAGAAACTACACATACCTATCGTAAATTTAAACAATCGTACGGTCTCTAAACCTTTCTTCTAAGGTTTAAGATTTATTACGTTCAACTTAAGTAAGAGGGAAGAATTGTGGCGATTACCTACTTCAAGTAAAAATCCATTAGGCGCCACCATTTGCAGCGGAACTGTCTTAAGTGTAACGACCTTTACTTGACTTCGTTAATGGAAACAAATCCGATTTGTAGATCGGAACACTTTTAACTCTTTTTAGTGTAATGACGAAATAATTAATCAATACTTGTTTATTTTATTGGAATATGTAAGGGGGGAACTGGATTAATATTGTTTTATTTAATTATTAATTAATGATTGTTGGGTTTTAAAATTGTTTGTTTCTGGCGAGGTCAAGGACAAATTGTAAGGAGGAAGTATTTGAGCTTGCTGTTGTATGAGTAGGCTGGAACTGTTATTAAACAATAGCTTGTTTATACTGACCTATTGGTAGCTCTGGTTTAAATAGGTCAGCAGACTTAGATTCGGGGGAGTGTGTCTAGTGCAGTGATGTGAGTGTATAGGTTTAGGGGGGTTAGGTCAGAGGGGCCATGGGGCTCAAGGCCTGGTGCCCCGGGGTAAGTCTAAATTAGATGGGGTTTTCTAAATTAAGGGGGGGTCCGATCCAAAATTGATAAATTGTTTAAAGTTTATCTAGTTTAATAGTTTGAATTTGTTTCTTTTGGAGTTCCAGTCTTCTCAACCCTAATATTTAATTTAATAAATGTATAAGTTGAATCCCATTCTTGTTTATCATTAGTTATTTTACTGTTTGGAAAGATTGTCTTTTCTGTTTGTTATGTTGATTTTTAATATCTGTTAATTATATTTAGTTTTGAATCTTAACATGTCTCTCTATTTCTTTGAGCTACGCCCTCAGTCATGTAGTGTGGCTTCTCAGTCTGGCCAACTGGAAACTCACACATATGACAAATACTTTATATGTATTTGTTCAAAAATATAGTTCTCAAAAATAACACTTGCTCTTTAAATTTAAAGTATTCTCTTACTAATTTTTTGTTTATTTATTCTTTATTATCTGGGGGCCGAGCATTTACTCGGTAAACGCAAACAGTAACATTATTTATAGTAATATCAGACAGAGCGCTAAAATTCCGAGTGCAAAAAACTTATTTCCTGTTCAAGACGAGCTCTTTCGCTTCGCTCCCTCGCCTTTTAGACTGTTTCGATGTAGACCTACCGGTACTGCACACTGGTGTATATTTGTTGAAATAAAAGTTGATTTTGTTATATTAAGTTTGCAATTATTTACGGAATTCAACATGTTAATTTGTTATATTGTGTGAAACCTGATGAAATACTACTATAACAAAATTCACGTTAGCAAAGTTCGATTAAATAACATTTTAACCTGTTCTTAACTCTTACCTCTAAATTTACATGCCATTAGATATAAAGTTATTTACTTTTTTATAATTAAAATAAAATGAAAATTAAAACGTAGAAAACTTGTAATTAAGCTTCAACATTTTCCTTCAAATTAAATTATCAAAGCTGAGCGGATTTCGTCAAGTTTATTCGATTGTGAAATTAGTCTGAGGAATAAATCTTGCTTGTTACAAACTTGAATCTCAGTAATTTATCTAATGACTACTGCTCCATCTAGGAACAAGAGGCTGACAATGGTTAATATTCTTCTCTGACTTGACTGCATTTTTTTAAGTAGTTGATTTCTTTAAATTGATAATAGAGTTTTTAATTAATGAAATTTTAGACAATTTATGAAATTTTTCTTTCCTTAAATATTACCTCCCTTTAAATTAAACCCAATGATTTGTCTACACAGTCCTTCTAGTGATGATTTAGACCAATTTAAACTAACTTTTTTTAATCTGTTTAAACGTTATTATATATCTTTAGTTTACCCTTCATATGTATTTAGGACTACAATAAAGGACATTTAATTAACCAAATGTTTTTAAGTTTAAGAGGGCTAATGTTGTTTTTTTTTTTTTGTTTTTTGTTTTTTTTTTTTTTTTATGGAGTACTTTTGTCTGGTTCTTATACTTTAAACATAACGAAAGATTCTCACATAAATGCATTTAGTTTTATATAAGCTGAACTCATTCTTTCTGAATATCTGCCAGCTAAAATGCCAATGATGAAAAATAACATATTTCTTGTTTATTTTTATTTTTATTTTTATTTTTATTGTTTTTTAACGTTTCTTCTAAAGTTAGTTACGTATCGATTTTTATAAATCATTATCTTGCTGCCAGAACAATACCAATTTAAATTGCATTCTATCCATGATATATACTTTTTTTTATTCCAGGCAAACTATCCCCATTTGAAACCAAATATTCGTTGAAACAGAAAATATAAATTATTACTAAAAAGCAAAAATTTAAGTAATTTTCAGTCTTCACGTTTCTTTATCATACTGTTTTTAATTAATTTCAGATGTTTCAACTATCGGAATGGTATCGGAATGGTACAGGAATGGTATCAAGTTCATATGGAATTTGTGTTTTCAAAACACAAATTACATATGAACTCGATGATCTCATTCTAATTAAATTGATAGTCTTGTTTTCCTTTTTGGATATCTAATAAGCAATTTTTTACTACCATGGTGTTGAGAGAATTATTTTAAACAATAAAATCATAATTTAAGAAAATTAAAATTTCAAAACAAATTTTGTTTATGAAAACAACATATTAATTCGATTTTTGTTAGTTAATCATTCAAAATTGAAAAGATGGCTTGTGAACACCCAATATTAAGAGGACAGTTGAAATAATAGATCTCTGCACAGCGTCAAAATTCTTTGATTTCTTATACTTATGGAGTTTGAATTTTTATCAGACTCTGTAAAACCAAAAGGACAAAATAATGATAATTTTGATTGTGTGAGAAGTATGTCACTAAAAAAATAGTGTACGAAAAATATATGAACATGACATTTTAATTTCAACTTGAATAAAAGTGTCGGTAAGTGGCTATCAGTGTCAACCTGACGAGTCATGTGTGAAATTGCGGTTTTTATTGAAAGCTGGGTTTCATCAACACACATTAATTGGAGTTCAGATTTACCCAAAAATATAAATGGGTGTTACTTTTTGTAGAAAGAAAGACTATATTTTATCATTATTACAGTCTTTTTGTCCTTATATTACTTTGTCCTTCTACACATAGTAAATTATATTCGCATATTTTCATAAAATTTACCAATATCGCATTAAATAAAAATATTAAATAAAACGTTATTAATAGGTTGTTTTAAACATTATTATTATATTTTTTTATGTTATATCCGTTAAATAGTTTTTCTAGAAACATTTTACTTTAAACAGCAATTTTTAATAAAGATGCCTAATTAAAATCCACAAACGGAATTATTTAGTGTTGTTTACTCTTAAACTTTTTTTTATAAAACTTTCAAAAACAAAGACATCTTTCTACATTCGTGTTTATTAATTTGGGATCAAAATTATATATGAGGGCTTAAAGTAATTACAAAGTTACAACTTAAAACTATTTCACATAAATGAAACATATTTTATTCTATTATTTGTAGATATGAGTAATTAATTAAATTATTATTACTTTATACAGTAGTACTTCTAAAAAATGCTGGATATAAAAAAATCTAGTATAAAAAATACTGAATTTTTTTGTAAATATTATATTTTTCTTAATTTTTGCTGAAGACTAACTTTTTTATCACATATATTTTGTATAAAAACTGCTTTTTATCTATTACACAAAAATAGTAAATTGTTAATTGAGCTTTTATTGTAATTATTTGTTGTAAATTGATTTAATTTCAACAGAAAACGTTTACTAAATATAGTTTACCCTACCTATGCCATAAATTTTAGGTTCCATTGTTGTAACTAATAGATAAGAAACTAAACTAGTTCAACTATACAAATCTTCTCAGTAATCTGAGCTTGAAATAAATCACAACCATGAAGAAATTTCTCGAATTAGAACTTAATTAAGTTAAAGATAAATTAGACTTTTCGTCAAAATGCAACTTTAATCAAGTTACTTTGTTTGTAGAAGAATTCAAAGATGTTAGATTCGTCTTATTTTCATTTGATAAATTAAAGATAATCAAACAAGATCCAAATTTGATTAGTAACAAATGAGTCTGATACTTTGATTTGAAAGTCTTAGTTTAAGAAATATAATTTTCAACATCGAATGTGTCACCACAGTTTTACAAGATGAATCAAATACTTTCTGCCATTAAATTTTTGTTCAATCTTAAAAAGGATTAAATTCATGGAAACGCTATATCTTTATAGTTGCCTGCAATTATTATTAAACAATTTTATTAAAATTAATCCTTTTCAGTAATTTTGGTATTGAGAAGTTAATCCGTTTTAAGCTTATTTTAAGTGATTTATACGATTATATTCGTAAAATTTGATTTGTTACTATTATTATTTCAATATTTAATTAAAAACAAAGAGACTCTTAGTTTGTGTGATTCCTAAAAATACAGTACTTTAAAACCGAAGAGGAAGAAAGACGTACTACATACGTATGTACGGTAAAATACGATACAATGAAATACAAAAAAAAATGCAGCCATTACAAGCCATTACGAAGGTCTCTTTCAACAATCAGAGCGTAAAATGCAATCAAAATGGATTATTATATGAGTCTTCAAAAAGATTTTTTAACCTAGGCCTACCGTTTACGTGAATAAATCAGCAGTAAATGATAGACTAATTTTTCAAGCGTGATTGATATTCTTTTGGTGACATGCAATAAAATAAATAATTACAGCTGAATTAGAATAATTTACCTTAGTCTGGATCAATATTTTCTAAAATTATTTCCCAGCTGTACTGCTCTAGAGCAACGTAGGCCTACGTCATGCCTTAGTGTATGAACTTCCAATTAAAACCACCACGCTGCTCTCTCTTTATACCTCAGCCATAGACTTGAGTCAGAATTGGTGCGCATTGAGCTAGGCAACAAAGAGTATCTTCAAGAGTCTTCATTAAGTTTGTATTTTTTAAGCCAGAACACCCAACTTCTGAAGCTCAACACTTCCCTTTCACAATTGTCGATTGTTGTCTGGTATTGTTATAAATCTCATAGGACCGTAACCCCCAAATAATTCTTCAATATTTACGTTTTTACTACATTAAAACATTAAATATAATTTACTATCAATAAAAATTATATTAACAGTTTTACTATGACACATTATAATTTATTATATTAAATTATTTTTTGTCATCAGACATTTTTACTATAAAAAATCTTTTTATTCAAAACAAAAAAATTTTTGACTTACAACACCCAAACATATGTGTAATTGTTGTTGGCTACGATTAGCCAACAACAAAAATATATTGTTAGAAGAAAATTGTCAACTATTTTGTTTAGTTTATGATTGAACCTTGCCGGTAGTAAAAATAATATACGTGGAATAATTTACCTCAAAATTAAATTCACTTTATAAGTTAAATATAGTTACATAACTAATAATTGGATATTAAAAACTACGAAATTTGCTTCACTACAGCATTACGTATGTTTGATATTTTATAAAAAACGCGGCGAGTTTAATTATTCGCCAAAACAGTTTCTGGGGTTTCCTTCATTATTTTTTTATGAATAACGTTATTTTAATAGTCTTATTAAATAACGTTATTTAAATTATTAAATCTTATTAAATATTAAATAAACGTTACATAAAGTATGGACCATGATGCTACTTTTGATAACATTAGTGACCGATTGCACATGGTTTAAATGAAATTATCAGTTTGGGTAGTATATCTTCTGAATGATGTGAGTTTTAATGATAGGTTAAAAATCTAAAGTAGGGTTTATTTTAACAGCTTTTGTTTTTTAGCGAATTTCCCATAGGGAATAAGCTATTACCGTAGGTCTCATGGTAAGACCTAAGCCCGGGACCATGTTACTTTTTCGTTTTGAGGTGCCCAGAGAACAAAAATAATAGTCATTAAAATTTTTATATATATATATATATGATATATATATATATATATATATATATATATATATATATATATATATATATATATATATATATATATATATATATGTATATCTAGACACGATAACTCTCGTAAAAATGGTCCGATCGACACCAAATTTGGTAGAGATGTGTAATCCTACATTTATTCGGATGAGTTCGAAAACCAGACATATCGACCCACCGGAAGGGGTAGTTTTGGGGGGTTTTGTACCCCAAAAAGGGGTTTTTCGCATTTTTCATATGTAAATTTTAAAAATTTTTAATTTTTATTTTGACCATTGGATTTAGCTAAAAAAACACACAATTTAGTATTTTGAAGCTTTGCTCTAACTCCATTGGTTACCGAGATATTACAAAGTCTAAAGACAGTACATTGTCTTTTGGGGCTCCAATGTTAATCTTATGGAGAATAAGGATGTGTTAATATTGCACTTATTAACCAATATTTTCGGATGAAACTTGGTATTTAGCTTCATTTGGTTAAGATTCATCCATTTAAGGTAAAAAATCTTGGTTTTTGTATTTATCATGGCAGCAAACCTGCATACTCTTTTCCCATGTTAATCATATGGAAAATAGGCAAACTCTTTCATTTATGGACAGATATTGATGAAACTTACTATACGGCTTTATATGGTCGAAATAAATTTTTTCTATGCTAAAAACCCACTTTTAGTGTCCCCCATGGCAGCATACCTGCATACTCTTTCCCTATATTTATCTTAAGGAGAATAGACATTTATTTCCCTATTTATGAGCACGTGATGAAATAGTGTGTACAAGTTTAGCTGGTCAAAATTAATATTACTAATTTGGAAATTCGCTGAGTACGCAGGTCTGCTGCGACGGGGGGTATTTATAAATCGTTTCTCGCAAATAAAAAATGTTTACTTTATGTTTTTTTTTTTTTTTTACTACACAATAATGATTGTTTCATTGTCTCTGTTTTAACATCACAACGTTCAAGCTTGGACTGTATGTTTTTTTTTTCTCCTTTAATGTGGGATTCATTTATTTAATGTTTTACATTTGTTATTTGTTTATCACTGTTGGAAAGTGGTTGGTTATTGTGTTTGTAATTGAATTGTGCAAAGATGTATCGCTATCACTGTTCCACAATAACATCGATTCCGTTTTTGTTTAAAGTTTGTTCCGTTTCTTTCATAGCTTAGTTTTGTTGGTTATGTTGTGTGGCTATGATTACAGATTTAAATTGTGTGTGTGGTTATTATATTTATTTGGTGTGAGCGTTGCGGTTATTATTTTGGTTTTGAAAGGGTTTTAGTGCTATTGTTATTCTTCTTGGTGTTTTTGTATCAGGGTATTTTTTATTATTATTACGATTTTGCGTGGGTTGTATAGTTATTATAACTTTATCACACATTTTTAAGTGTGTTACTGATCTGTGTGGTGTTTTGTTGTTGTTCATGTTGTCGTTGTTCCGTGTTGCTCGGTGAATGTTTATATGTGTCTCTTTTGTTGTTTGCTGCTTAGTGTTAGCAAGTAATGAGGGTAAGTGTTACAGGTTTTTGTTTTGCGCTGTTTTATTTGTATCGAATAAGTGTATTGATACTATTTCAATCTCATTTTTATTTGTATAAAAATATTCAACCACAAAGGCGTTATTTCTCACATATTTCATTATACACCGTAGTAAATCTCAAAATATCTTACTACAGTAATCAAACACATGGAAGTTATAAAATATTTACTGGGAATACTGAATGATAATTAATTGAATATGACATAGGTACTCTTCAGTTCAAATAAAAACTCAAATGTATTTTATTTAACAAAAATATCAATACTGGATAACATTTTAATAACTGTACCAGTCATAACTGGACATATATTTTACTATCTATTTTATCCATAAATATTGATTATATAAAAATAAAAGTAAGGCATGTAAATTTTGCAGACATTTCAAAGAATGAAACGAATTTAAAACCACGCCCACAAGCACATTCCTTTTTCAATATTTTTTTTGAAATGCGCATGTTTTAAGCTGTCTCCATGCCACGATAGTATCAGTACACTGGACGTTTCAGCTTCTAGCGCAGCATCTTAGACACTTCTTGTTCTGCTTGTTGGCGGATTACGCAGGTAGTGGAGACATCATAGAAGATGTACTTTTATAGACTGTCGTAGGCTCTGTCTTAGATAACTACCTTCGCTTTATAAATTAGTTGTAGAAATGTTTCTGTAGTCAACTATTTTGAAACTATCAGTTCTAGCTAATTGAAATCCCAATCTTAGTAGTTACAAAACATCTCTCCCAGATTGAATTATAAAAATTACACTATATAATTTTATGTTATAATGTTTTGTATTCATTTAACCATGTAATCAAAATTTTAAAAGCTCTATTAGATGGCTTAATTTCATTTCACTCATTTAAAACTTACAAAGATATTTCTTGTAGCTAGCTTATTGTTTAATAAAGGATTTCTATTTGTTCATTTTTCTAAATGCTCTGTATTTTATTGAAATTTATTACTTGTTAGAAAATAGTATCTTAAGTACATAGAGTGTGTTGAATTTTTAATACAATTATATGTAAGTTTCTGCTCGTTTGCAATTGTATAAATTCTTTAACATTGTTAAAGAAAACAAAAACATATAAAAATTGCAACTTAATATTCAGAATGCTAGTTATGAGATAAATATTTAACTTTGAAATGATTATTTTTAATCCTAAACCATTAGTTATAGGATTAACTTTAGTTAGAAACAATATTAAAATTGAGGAAATGTGTCGGTTTGACAGTAAAGTACAAAAAAATAATAAATCATTTAATAGAAATTTTCGTTTGGTGAGATCAATACAATATTTAAATATTAGGTTTCTAATCCTTTTATTTCTACTTGGCTCTATGATGTTTTTGGAAGGTGTCATATCAAACGCTCATTGTCATTTAAATAATTAAATCTCTGTAAATGTAGCTGAATTACTTTAAGTTATTATTGAAAATAATGAAGTCCTTTTATTGTCTGAGATCGTAAAACCACCATAAGGTTTCACTAAATACTAATCTACATTAAAATTTTACAAAATGTTAAGAGACATTTCGATATTTCTGTTGGATACCACTCATTATTGTCTTAAAGGTTTTCCAACGTATCAGAGACATTGCAAAACTCCATCTTCAGTGTTAACCGGAAGATAATGTCGTAATAACCGGATCGGATGTCGTGAACCGGATGGTGGTAATGTCATTATACTAAACCACGAAAACTATTTTAAATACGAATTTTCCAACGTTGGCAAACCTCACGATTTGGACGTGATGTCAGAGCTCCACTCTGGTGACTGTCGGATGATGGTGATGATGGTTGTTTGTTGTTGTTGCAGCCAGTGCCGAGTGCGGGGACGACAGACTCCAGATGTTCAACAACTCCTGCTACCTGTTTGTCAGCTACCCAGAGGTGACCTGGCACACTGCAAAGCAGATCTGCAAGGGGCTCAAGGTAAGCCTGAGTTATGTTCTAAAAAGAAAAGTTTAAAATGGTTATTAAAAAAGTTTAAGCTAAACCCGAGATCACTTAACTGAAATATTAAAGGGGGTAAAAAAAACTGCAGGAATTTCTGTGAATTCTTTAAAGGGTGATAGATTTCAATCCAGTGGTCATCAAACCACATTGATTTTAGTTTTGATCAATCTTAGCAAGGCTTATGTTTGGAAATTTACAGTAAGCTTTTTGAAGAGCTTCAAAATACGAGATGTATGTATGTTCTCGTATGTTCGCTTGATTATGATTTTTGGATGAGTTGAAGTCTGTCAACATTAAAAACAAAAAATCCTGTAAACTCAATTAATCAGATATGTAACTCTGTGCAACTACATAGATGTATTATTTATAACAAAATGTTTTATCTTGGAGTATGACACATTTCCCGGCGAAATATAATGCAAATAATATCACTTCACGCTACACAGTACGTTTGTCTCAACAAGCATCAGGATCTAGCATCATAGGCATCAATAATTCGGCTGCTCCGCAAGGCGCGCTAGTTATGCAGAGGATATTATCATTCATTGTCGTTTCTCATTGTGAACATATCTCTAGAGAGACAAATGGGACTTCTATTATACCAGAAAAACTTACTCTTATACCAATTAAACCAATCTTTTTCATAGTTTTAATTTTTACAGCATACACAATCTTTGTTTCATCCATGAATGTATTGAACTGTTAATACTATTTTAAAATCGTGGTTTTGCAATGAGAGTGCTATAAAAAAATTTCAATAGAAATTTTAGATAAATAGACGTATTATCAAAATAATTTTGTTTAGCTAAATAAAATTTGGGGCTACATAATAAAAGTGAAAATTAAAATATCAATATTTGTTGCTTCAACAAGTACCAATAAATGTTTTATTTTATTATTGTAACGTAACTAGAGCTTTATACCAGGGTTTTGATTAAAGAGTTTTGAGAGAAATGGGAAGTTTTCAATTACCGGATACCCACGACCGTATGCCCTTTCCAAAGGTCACGGGGCAGGTCAGGATTGTGGTGTATACGTGTTTGTTGGGGAGTGAATGACTAGGCAAGCAATCCTAGCGTCATGTGATTGCCATTAGCGACGCTGGCTGAACTGTATAACTAATGAACTACAGCTGTTTGTCAAAACTGGTTATACTATATCATTTGTCTTTACGTGATACTCTATAACACTCTAAACAAGTTCAGAAATAAAACTGGTAATGAAGAAAGGCTTAGTTATAAATTTATACAATATACTCATACTGTAAGTTAAATATTATTTATCCACTAATTTATTTGTATTATACCAAAACATTCATAATTGTCAATAGTTTTTCAACAAGATTTTACTATAGTTTGATGACCGGTTGAGCTCACATTTGATTTAATGTTACATATTCATAATAAATTTTACTATTAAAAAAATTTGACCTCTTGTTATGTAAGAAAACAAGTATATCTTTTATCATACAATTTTATTTCTACTTTATAAAGTAATATGAGACACATAGAAATCTTTTCGATAGAAAGTTTGCAAAAGATGCTTAGAATGCACGACTTTAAAAATACGAAATTGAATGGGTTAGCCGTCATTTTTCTGATAGTCTTAATATTAAAAGAAAGAGATTATATGATTATAGATATAAAATATTAAAAGAGATGTAACTACCACCATTGACTAAATTTTATCAACTTTGAAACACTTTTAAATTCTGATGTTAAAACCCTGTCATATGGTATAAAACAACTTTACTAACTTTATAGTATAAAACAACCACAAGTAACAGTTTTAAGAACATTAGTTATTCTTTATCTCTTCGTGTCCTGGTTGCACTGTCCTTTGTTTAACACGCGAAAAATTCATTTTGTGAGCATAATTCAAGGTCTTTATCTGGTCTTTCTTCCGTGTTCCTCGTATTTCTACTGTGGGTTTCCTATATATTTTTTGGTCAGTTACAGTTATTTATGTGTTGATATTTAGTTTTTAGATGTAGGCATGACATATTGAGAAAATAGATTAATAACTGCAAATAATATCAATATTGACTTCATGGTCTACAACATTTGTCATATTGGGTGGGTGGTCATGGTTATGGTCATGGAACCAAGGAAAAGATCTATTGTGTTTAAATTTCCATTCTGCTTAGTAGTTTTTTTCTTGTACCTGTATGTACTAAGACCAAAAGACTTCTTATAAAATGCATTTGTTTGCACTTCTAAAATGTTCGCCATCCCATAGAGCTGCAACAAATTTTTTAACATTTTAGCTGGTTTTACAGAGCTGAAAAAACAAACTACCATAACATGAACAGGCTCTTAAATTGAAAATGTTTAATACGGAATTAAAAATATTGGTATAACTGATTTGCTTGTGAAACTGATGTTACTTGTACTTCATGTACATTGTAAAAGATCACACGGCCGTGAATCGGTCTCAAACGCTCGTTTTTCACGATAAGTCTTTTGATGTTTTGACAAATATT
Organism: Neoaliturus tenellus; assembly: GCA_030545055.2. Classification (NCBI taxonomy): domain Eukaryota; kingdom Metazoa; phylum Arthropoda; class Insecta; order Hemiptera; family Cicadellidae; genus Neoaliturus; species Neoaliturus tenellus. Next base: position 34,829,143 of record CM061532.1, read on the forward strand.
GTGTTGTAGCGACTCAACCTACAGATCAGTAGTACGTGAGCTACATATAGTTAAAGTTTGAAAAAAATTTTAATAAAAAACTAAACCACAGCATTAAAACTGAGAATTTTTACTCAAGTAATGAACCGTTACATTCATTACGTCAATAACCGATCATTTCTGGAATTAAATAAACTACGTCGTTTAGTAAATACTTGCGGACATTATCCATCACTGATTAGTATATTACAAATTCACGACGTTTCGGGATCTGGAATCTGATCCCGTCTTCAGGTGGAAGAAATGCCTATAACATAGCAAAGTTAGTAAAAACACCCCAGGTGAACCTGGAGAAGTCCATAGCCAAACCTTAAGCTTTGTGCATTTATTAGTGTTTTATTAAATTTTTGTTACTGCCTTTTCTGATTTCATGTTTGGGTATGGACTTCTCCAGGTTTACCCGGTGTGTTTTTACTTACTTCCACCTGAAGACGGGATCAGATTCCAGATCCTGAAACGTCGTGAATTTATAATTTACTAATCACTGATGAAAAATGTCCGCAATAATTTACTAAACAACGTATACTCACCATCACCAACAACGAACTTTAAAACAAAGAATTAAATAAACTAGTTTTTAATACTATTATTTAAACACGAATCTACTCTTAACACCTCCATTCAGGCCCGTTCTACTGTATACCATAAGCTCCAACATCGAATATGGCAGCTATCTAAAATGGCTAAATTTCTTTGTTCATTGTATGTGAGCTCGGCAAGAAATTTAGAGCTATTTTTGTCAACAATTTTGATATTTTTATATGCTATATGAAATCTACATGTTTTTACAGTTTGGTTTGATTTATTATAAAAAACTATAATTTAATAAATTATTTAGGTAGGCCTAAATGATTTATTTTTCATCAATATAGAAATTTTTAATATAATAAACAAGTATTATCTTCAGGATATAGATGGATGGATTGAAATATATTTGTTGTGCAACATCTCTAAACATCATAATCTAAGATTCAATTAATTTCATTTAAAATAGAAATGTTGGTGTACTTTTTCACAAAATTTCCAGAAGATAGGTTTGTAAAAAATGCCTCATAATTGCGTTTAAGGTAAGTGAGAGTCAATTTTCATGATTACTAAGTTACGAAATTTGGTTAAGATTTTCAAATTTGGAATTCCATACATGAAAAATTTATAAGATCTTAAATTTATCATACTTTTATTTTGTTGAAGAATCTTTAAACGTAGAATATTTATACTTGTTGAAAAACATAAAACGCAGAATGCATTCAGAAACATCAAGACTTATTTATAAATACTGTAATGCGAGACTTCAAAGACATAGAAGGCGTGCCAATTTCATTACATAATTTTCGATTACAGAGAATGAATTACAGCTTTTGATATGATTTTCTAATTTATCCGTACGACGCCGGTTACATTTTAATATCTTTGCATCCTATTTCTCTGGCAAAATACTCGTGAAATAAATTGTACATGGCACTTACCGGTTTTAAAGTTACAACTAAAAATAATATTATAACGCTTAATATTTATTGTTTTTTTTTAATTTTTTATTATTATTTAGAATGTTGTCCTTGAATTAGATACGACAGAAAACTCTCATTCCTTAAATAAAATAGGTATATTCTCATCAGGATAGGTTAAGGTATGCAAGTTTACTTTTCTTTTAGGCCTACCTTATAGCTAAAACAAATATTCCATAAACAAACTTAAAAACTCGTTAGAACACGTCATTGCTTTCTTTGAGAATTCCATGAAATTTTTTTTATTTTTCTGATTTCAGATTTTTTTTTTTTTGACAGGTACTTAAGTTTGTTCTACTAATGTTACCGACGAATAAAGATTTAATGCCTTAGAAATGAAATGATATCGTAAAGAAGCTAAGTTGCAATGAAAGGTCAATTACTTTTCAGTGTAATATTTCTATTTTGCTGAAATTATTACCTAAAAAGGTTAAGTTACTCTTAGTGGCTAAGTATATAAATACACAATAAATTCATTTTAGTTATGAAATCTTGAATTGTCTCGTTTCCGTTACCAATCAAATTACATTCTACAAGCCAGGATTTAAATTCTGTAAACTGCACTATTATAATGGTTTTCTTACAGCTTAGGCAGAATTATTGTTTTCGAGGGAAATTTAGTTTTCAATAAACGGATCTGAACGACACCATGACCTTTTTAAAGGTCATGTGATTACTGAGGAGTACGTGGATTGGTAGAGGAGTGAACCACGCCTATCCTTTTGTCGGTTGCTTATTATTAACACTCAACATAAAAAAATTAGTATATCTAAATTATTCCATATTTATTTATTCCATATTTATTTTTTCCATATTTATTTAGGTTATACATAAATACGCGTAGCAATGAAAATTTTTAATTAAAGCCAAAGGCAATTGAAAAAATTCAATCCAAGCAAATTTTTATTTCATTCGTCAACTATCAAATTCAGGAAAACTCCTTTGCTGTAGAAACAAATTTAAACTTAATTTAAATTTAAACAAGTTCCATGAAATGATTGTGAAGTATTTAGATGTGATTGTAACCAATTAATTAATTATAATATACTTAATCCAAAAAGACAATTTCATCAATTTATAAATACCAGCACTATACAAATATACCTAAGTTAATTCTCTTAATTACAGTACATCCGTCAAATGTGATATAAATTTGAATTTTGAACTTATTCAAACCTGAGAGGGGAGGCTCGGGGTAATGTGAATCTTCCTCAATTCCATTCTGCTCAGTGTACCTGTAATACGCCAGCCATGGCGATAGCAAAATGTCTGGCGTTCCTGCTGACTATTTGGGTTCTGCAAGGAATGTGTATTTGAACACAGTTTTGGTTTGGTCAAAAATTTACTTTCTTCCCCTTTTACATTTTTATGAATATTAAAATATATTAAACACTATGGATACCTTTTAAATACGTCAAATATAATTCATGAATATAGTCTTAGTTTATAACTTTTTAATCTACTTAAAATACGTATTTGAAGATGTGATTTGTATTTACTGCACAGTGTTATTTTTCACGGAATTTAACATGGAATAAAAAGATTTATCAAAAAAAAATTATCCATACATTTTTGCTTCAAAATAAAACCTTGAACCATTTCTACTAATTACAATTAAATACTCGAAAATGTATATCGTAAATAATTCTAAGGATATACATTCCATTATCTATTAGAGCTTTGTCCTTTTTATTGTAAATCTTTTATAGTTTGGAGGAAACGTGTCTGTGACAGATTAAATTAGGGACTGCTTTTAGATTCAACCTAACAGGAAATAAGTTTCGAAAACATCAGAATAAATCTTGGCCTCTCACGCCTCCCCTCCCCCCCCCTCCCACCAGATTTCCTGCATAGGTTAACACAAACAGAGGCTAAGTCAAGGACAACATAACGTTCTCGGGTAAGTCATTCAATGTTACAACATTAAAGGTTTTTGTTAACTTGGCAGTAATTCAAATATTATGTTTTTAGATGGCATTGTATTATGAATTTATCAGAATAATTGCCTTGGATAAACAATTCTATCAAATGTATATTAGTTTACCGATATCAAGGAAAAAACTAATATGTCACCCTTATTTCTATTTCTGTATTTTATTCCTAATATTTTTACATTGCTTTCCCACTTAAATCTTTTTAACTGTGTTCTAAATAAAATATGAGTGTACCAATTTCTACTTCATCATAAATTCGTTTACTTATGAAAGTAAAAACTTATTTAAAAATGTATCAAACATAAAACATAAACGTTTATCTAAATAAAAATTTAAATTATAATACACTTTTGACCTTTGAAGAAATAATGTTTTATTTCGTTTTTTTATGTCTTTAACTTTGTTTCAAAATGTGCATTATGAATGTTATTAGCTGGCGCATTTTAAATTAGACCTGTTTAAAATATACCTCAAATAATAAAAACGCATTTTAAAACAAGAAGAATCAAGATCTTTATTTGCCATGAACAAAACCAATTGCATCGGCATCGTCAATCACAAATACATAGTAAAAATCATCAACAAAAGATTGATTGGTTTACGTGCACAACTTATTGCATGAAACAAATATTGTAAGTTAGTTGATTCATAAAGCTGCCCATTGTAGGCCAATCATAATGTAGACTTAGTTAGTCTAAGTATGTTTTCGCGTGCGTCCGTTGAAACTAGTTCGTGGAACACAATCGCACGAATATCTGTTATCTCAGTCTGTTGTTGCTGGGTGTCTAAGATTTAACATAAAAAATTTCCCCATTTTACTTTAATTTATTTTTATTCAAATGTAACCGTAAAGTTATGTTAAGTATTTAATTTTTACTGAGATTATTACAGTAGTAGACTATTATTTTATTTTAATTGTGGTAATGTTATGAACTTTATTTTACATTTATAAGTTTTCAGAATGAAAAATGTTTATGGAAAAGAAAATATCAAAATGGTGTAATCAATCTTTTTCGTGTTCTTTAGTGGACACCCGGTTTTTTATTTAACAGAGACTTAACAGATATGTTACTTCTACGTTACTTATACTACTACGTTACTCTTTCGTTTGTTTTTTCGGATAGAAGATTGTTAAAACTTTTAGCCAAGATTTGGCTCTAAGAAAAGAAGACAGGCTTACATTAAACTAAAATTTGTACAAAAAATTAGATTTATGTCTTAACAAATGTAATTAGCATACAGGCAGCTATTTGTAATAACTACTTTGAGAAAAAAATTATGAAACCCTTTTATATTTGAATGTTATTTTTTCTAAGCATTACTGAATAATGTAACCAAATGTATTCTAAACCGTTCGTTTTTTGGGATTCCCAATTTTTTAATTCACATTGGTAAATTTAAATTACGGTTTTAATGCAAAAACAAATAAGATATACAAAAATAACTTTATTGCGACTGATATGCTATACTTCAATTAAATCTTATCTTTTCCTGCCTTTTGCAATTTTTATTTTAACCCTTGAATGTTTAATGTTGGTTAATTACCTTCGCTTGTTCGGAAAGTAAAACACTCCATGTGTTATTTATTTCAAACTTTTAGGTGCTTTTATCTTTTATTAAAACTTTATGACATACTGTATACTCTTTTACAGGTCAAAGAAAAAATAAATCCATAGCAAATATATTTTCTTTATATGAACACGTTAATTTTAAGTATCAAAAATTAAAAATGTCTAAAACATCTTGAGATTGATTTTGGTTAGAATAACATGTATTCTGTTGCATTTAATTTATGTGTGTGTTTCTGTAATAAGATGGTTATACCTATATGTTAAACTTATTGAGTGTACTTTTTAAATCTCATTCGTAGTCACAAGAGTCATCATATAAAGTAGTCCAAAACTGCTTAAAAGGCAGAACTAACTTTGCAACAGGCAGAACAAATTAATTTAATTAATTAATTTAATTAATAAGGCAGAACAAACTAATTTTCTCAATAAAGACTTTTAAATCGAGTTAAATCGTGTGATCTGATATATTCGGAATAATTTAAGCATCAAGGCATTAAGATAAAAAGATTTTAATAATAATTTAGCAATTTTTTAACCGAGTTATTACACCATCTTTGTACATTATTGTACTCAGTATCTATTTCTTGCATAACCCCAAAATTAATCACATGTTGAAAAAGATTCTGTAATCCCCCTCCTAACCACTCGTAACGCTATTCTAAGCAGTTGAGAAACGATCATTTTGTCATCAGCGAGCAAATTACGTGGTTGGTGTTATCAGTCGTGGTGGCTAGAGTATAAGGGATGAGGAAGAGAACCGCTTCTTGGTGAACACCGATCAAGGAAAATCTTGTTTGTACTACCAGACTAACTATTTTTATTTCCACAAATTTTACTGGAAGAATAAATTGCGTAAAATTTACGCAATTTATTTGTATTTTCTTATTTTTTAAGGATATTTAATATCCTTAAAACTTAAAAATAATAACATGCTGATAAAACAATATAATATTTTTACTGAAGCTTCTTGAACGACATTGAAGTATAATCGAGCTTCTTTGGTTCAAAACTGATTTCACATTGAATAAAACTTTGTAGCTTCTTAATTATCATACTTGTTGAAATCATTTCCCTTATTTCTGTGGAAAACTTATAAAACATAGGCCTAGAAAAAATTGTCTAAACAATAACATCTTAAAATTTTCTAAACAATAATATTTTCTTTTGATCACATAACAATCAAACTTCTAATATATTAAGAATATTAGAAGATTTTTCTATTTATGAATATCATTTAGAAAATTTTTTCTCATCGCCCATCACCGAAATAGATAATGAAGATGGTTTTCATACAAAATATATTTTTCCTACCACTGCATGGAAATAATCACATTGCCACAGCTGTAATCCTACGCAAAACAGTTCATTTCCGTTTTCCGGTCCTTTTCCGCTCTAGAGCGGTAATGGAACATTGGCGCACGCTAAATCAAGGTTATTTTAAATCTACAATAGGTTAGAACGGTAAAGAAGGTGACGTCACAACACAGACTAGTTTCTATTGGCCAGAAACCACATGACAATCACCATAATTATTACAAATTAATTGTAGTTGCTTTGCTCTGAATCAGCTGATTTCACGGTCAGTATTTTGATAACACTAACTTCCGGTTACACATCTATGCAGGTGATTACGATTTATTACAGTTATTAAGTTAATTTAAAGTTGATATAATTGTGTACGTTTATTAAATACATTTAATCGGTTGTAATTAGTTATGGTGGTAGGAAAAATATTGTATGTATTACGAGCACAAATAGTCATTGCCGCTCTCGAAATGTTTGGCCGCACTCAGCTGACGCTTCGTGCGGCCAACTACATTCTCGAGCGGCAATGACGTTATTTGCGCTCTTAATACACAAATAGCTATTTCAGTGTTAAAATAAATTCATAAAATATATTAAAAATCTGGAAACCCATCCATCTTTACTACAGTGTGTTTTTATTCCAGATTACATGAACATGTTTTTTTCAGAATCTATGAATGATGATACAATTTTGATTGTAACATTTTCACAGTTGTTAAGCATATTTTAAAGATAACATTCGAGACGTTTTTAAATATCTTGAACCTATAAATTAAATGAATTAAGAAGAAAGTGTAAGAGGTGTTTTGAGAAAAACTGCCATTGTCTCTTAGCTATCAGATTACTCACGAATCCTTTGAAATTATATCCTTAAAGTGTCATCGCCTGAGTTTCAATGTCGTTGCAACATAAGTACACCTTGCGATACGGTAAATACACACTTTACCGAGGTTTAAGTTACCGCTTCTGGAGTTTGAAGAGCCAAAGGAGTATTGGTTTACAGTGCGAGGCTTCATTAAATTGGTATCTTATTTTAATACCCCCCGTCGCAGCAGACCTGCGTACTCAGCGAATTTCCAAATTAGTAATATTAATTTTGACCAGCTAAACTTGTAAACAAAATTTCATCACGTGCTCATAAATAGGGAAATAAATGTCTATTCTCCTTAAGATATAGGGAAAGAGTATGCAGGTATGCTGCCACGGGGGACACTAAAAGTAGGTTTTTAGCATAGAAAAAATTTATTTCGACCATATAAAGCCATATAGTAAGTTTCATCAATATCTGTCCATAAATAAAAGAGTTTGCCTATTCTCCATATGATTAACATGGGAAAAGAGTATGCAGGTTTGCTGCCATGATAAGTACAAAAACCAAGATTTTTTACCTTAAATGGATGAATCTCAATCAAATGAAGCTAAATACTAAGTTTCATCCAAAAATATTGGTTTATAAGTGAAATATTAACACATCCTTATTCTCCATAAGATTAACATTGGAGCCCCAAAAGACAATGTACTGTCTTTAGACTTTGTAATATCTCGGTAACCAATGGAGATAGAGCAAAGCTTCAAAATACTAAATTGTGTGTTTTTTTAGCTAAATCCAATGGTCAAAATAAAAATTTAAAATTTTTAAAATTTACATATGAAAAATGCAAAAAAACCCATTTTTGGGGTACAAAGCCCCCCAAAACTACCCCTTCCGGTAGGTCGATATGTCTGGTTTTCGAACTCATTCGAATAAACGTAGGATTACACATCTCTACCAAATTTGGTGTCGATCGGACCATTTTTACGAGAGTTATCGTGTCTAGGGACACATACATATATATACAGTGTGTTCATTTTTTTATGCTCACCATTGGGATCTCCCAAACTATAAAAGTTACAGCAAAGGTCAAATTAGCAAAGTAGTGCGGAATTATAAGCTGAACAAAATGATGTGTAAAAATCCCAGATATTTCTACTGGTTAGTTCGCTGTGCTCGAAAAACTGTTTTTTGCTCAAAACTTCTTTTGCCTATAACTTTGTTATTTGTTGAAATACAAAAAAACTTTTTAGATAAAACTTTACTGAAATTTTACGTAGATTCTGAATATTAAAACTATTTTTTTTTTTACTTCAAATGGTTTTTGAGATATTTTAGACAAGTTGATTATTTTTAATGCAAGTATGTATTTTTTCCATCATCATAAAAAAGAAATATTTTTTCTGATCACGAAAATACCAAATATGGCATATTTATTTATCATAATAATTATTTAATTTAAAAAAATGTGATTAATAAGCAACCCTGAAATGCTAATAATGAGGATGCTTCTAGCATGTGGTGCAACAATGGTGTAAATCAGCTGTTTTTCATTTTGTGTTTCATATTTTGTTGCTTACATTGTTGATCAGCTGTTTACCGGCATCCGCGGTTCCCATAAAATGTGTAAATCAGCTGTTACATGGGATGCCGGTAAACAGCTGATCAACAATGTAAGCAACAAAATATGAAACACAAAATGAAAAACAGCTGATTTACACCATTGTTGCACCACATGCTAGAAGCATCCTCATTATTAGCATTTCAGGGTTGCTTATTAATCACATTTTTTAAAATTAAATAATTATTATGATAAATAAATACGCCATATTTGGTATTTTCGTGATCAGAAAAAATATTTCTTTTTTATGATGATGGAAAAAATACATACTTGCATTAAAAATAATCAACTTGTCTAAAATATCTCAAAAACCATTTGAAGTAAAAAAAAAAATAGTTTTAATATTCAGAATCTACGTAAAATTTCAGTAAAGTTTTATCTAAAAAGTTTTTTTGTATTTCAACAAATAACAAAGTTATAGGCAAAAGAAGTTTTGAGCAAAAAACAGTTTTTTGAGCACAGCGAACGAACCAGTAGAACTATCTGGGATTTTTACACATCATTTTGTTCAGCTTATAATTCCGCACTACTTTGCTAATTTGACCTTTGCTGTAACTTTTATAGTTTGGGAGATCCCAATGGTGAGCATAAAAAAATGAACACACTGTATATATATATATATATATATATACATATATATATACATATATATATACATATATATATAAATTTTAATGACTATTATTTTTGGTCTCTGGGCACCTCAAAACGAAAAAGTAACATGGTCCCGGGCTTAGGTCTTTCCATGAGACCTACGGTAATAGCTTATTCCCTATGGGAAATTCGCTAATAAATTATCATAAGGCAGTAAATCGTTAGTACGTTGGTAACAATGTATTACTGGAAGTATATGAAATATAAATAATAAAAAATAAAAATAAAAAACTATAATAAAACTAGCCAGCCAACTTTTACTTTGTCAAATTTCTTACAGTACATTTACTTATTTAATTTATGGCTCTTACATATAAAAGATTCAGTCAGTTAAAACAAATTATTCATATTTAATTATGGTTTTATATTAATTACCTGTATCCAATTTAATTCACTTATTTCATTTTAATATTATCTGTCAACTCATACATTATTTAAAAAGTTCAAAGTGTTTACAAGATCTTGAATCGCAAAGGTATAATTATTTCAATGTCTGTTCTTGTGACAAGAAATTAATGTAGAATAAATTTTTTTAGTAATTGATCATTAAAAAAAAAAAATTCAAATTATATATTAAAATAATTAATTCTTTCACTATAAATTTTACCTCTCTTTTTTCATGAATTAATTCATAATTTAATCAACTGAATAAATACATATAAATCAGGATATGATTAAACTTGTACACAAGGTACACTTTTTATTTATTCAGTAGGAATTTTAAAGTGTCGAATTGTTTATTGTGATACTTTCAATTCCCAACTCACTTCTAACAGCAGTTTTCAACTCAAAAGTGCTGGTTACACAACTCTATAGGAGAGAGTAACTTATGGCCTTTTCAACTAGTTTTCTCTGACTTAGTAATTGAATCAATCAACTTGTTTATCCAACTTTTCCTGAAAAGCAAGTTTAAGAAAGGTTCGTTGATACCTTAAGAACTATGTTATCTTTTATCTTGCCTAATTGTGAATCAATGAATTGTTTTATTCTTTAAAAACAATGTAAGGGTTTCTTTTGTAGTTATTTTTGGGGAAATCAACTAATTCCTTTTTTAATAAAACTCAAATTTAAATAACTTTTGCTCTGTTGACGCCTTTTAAGAATTGTTCCTTATAAAATTCTCATAAATTTGCGATACACAGTTTTTTTTTTTTTTTATTTTTTTATTTTTTTTTTTTTATTTTTTATTATTGAAACCCCTATTTATTTTAATTGATCCTAAATATTCTTTTCTCATAGCCTATATACAACCATTTTAAAAACCTTTTAATTTTATAACCTTTTAATAAAATTATAAAGCCTAACTAAATTGAAAGTTAATGGTCATTTTACGTAAAAAGCTTAGCTGACAAAGTCTCCTATTAGGGAAGGTAGACCAGTCATTTATTACTAGGTTTTGCCAACCAACCTTACTGGGTTTAAAACTAACCTTCTCTCTAGTGACCTCACATTTATCAGCCTTTTAATTAATATTTGGAAGTTGTTTTAATCGGTTTTCACTTTGCCTAGCTTTTATATTTACCTCTACTCACGTACTAGTGTTTTATTTTTTTTTTCTTATTTGTGTTACTGCACTTTAATTATTTTCTTATTTTTACCGCCTCAGTGAAAATTCAGGATTATTTTTTCTCAGTCAGTGACACCTAACAAAACACCAATCATATCTATCTATATATTAATACGCAAGCATGTTTCATTTCCTCCTTTTTTCTCAGCTCGTGTGCATCGTAGGAGAAATCCGTGCATGCCATAGAAAGGCATAGTCCTGTAGATGAGCAGAATCACATTCTAAATGACATCGGACACCAGGGCTACGCCCCACAGGCTTTCAAAGTTCCAAAGTTAATATTATGGAGGAAGGAGAATTGATTGAATCATTAGACAGCTGTTGTAAAAACAACTGCTAGAAAAAGAGGAAGAACAGATGTTTCGGTTATAAAATGTTTTTTAACTTCTTGGGTCCAGATCAACTGAAATTTTGATCGAATTTCGATCAGGAGGCAATCTCTAGTACTTATTTAATACGCTAAGGGTTTTTTTGTCTTGAGAACTCCTCCTACAGTTTTCTACCGATTTTCAAGTTTTTGGTGTCGTTGGATAGGACTTGGTCTATAGTTATTTCCGCCAACAATTGATGTAAATCAGACTTAAAATAAGGGCGCTATTCACAAATTAAATTTTCCCATTAGAATAACATTGAGATTGGTTTGAGCATTTAAAACATCTATTAACTTACAGCTGTTGTTTTTGGTAATCACTGATATTCACTATATTGGATTGGTCGGATGTCATTGATTTAGAACTAAATGTAACTTTTGTATTGTATCAAAATAAATAGCTCGATGTCGAGCTACACGTGCACTAGTCAAACTAAAACTGTTAGTCAATAGTTAAATTATTTATTGTATTTTTTGTAACAGAGTAGACATAAAGTAGGCTAACCACGGTGAGATAACTAATAAAGAATTAAGGTAGCCTAAAATGTGTATTTTTATTAGCATTATCTATATGCTACTATTATAAATTAACAAAATTCACACGGTAATTGTTGATACTTTACTTTGATGAGCAAAGTCTGAGACACCAAAGTCTGTATTGAATGAAAAAATAATCAAACAATGTCCAATAATGAGAAAAATAATATCTCTTCATCTCTGTCTTTTCAGTAAATCATCTTCACGACTTATCTTTTTATTCATATATATTCTCGAAGCCTTTCAAATTTTGCTTGATGTGTGCAGGCAGAGCTAGCCAGCGTTCACAGTCCTGACGAAGAAAGGTTCATAGTAGCGAAGATCCGTGCGTCCCGCGAGTACAGCACCAACGCCATCTATTGGCTGGGAGCTCAACAAGACGCCCTGGACAACTGGTACTGGGCCGACACCACACCCATGACCTACACTGGTGAGTCGGTAATCTAGACTAAAGATAAACTTCATTACCAACGTACAAACTTTGGTCGGTAACGTAGAATCCACATTATAAACTTCATTATCTACACTGAACTGGATTTTCAGTAATTTATGCTTACAATAAACTTCAGTATTTTATCAGTTTCAGTATTAGTATCAGTATCAGTGTATTAAGTATCAGTTTCAGTTTTAGTATTATAAGTTATTGGTATTTTATAAGTATCATGGTCTTTATTACCGTCTAACACTGCTGTCGGGTTGGACTAAAACTTAAAATATTTTATAAGGACGAATAAATTGATATTGTGGTGGCTTGCATCCACGAATTGCTAATAAATTAGTAAAATTTTACTAATGAATAATTTAAAATGAGGATTAATATACAACTTCTCTCTGAATCATTGTGATTTATTTTCCAACAAGTTTGTAGTTGTTCATAACCAGTAAATGCACGGGTTGTTAAAGCTATAAAAATGCAATTTTTAATTTTAATTTTACAGCCTTTCCTTATTAAGAAATAAGGAAAACCCCAGTATAATAAGAAAATTTTGAAAAATAAACTTGAATAATGTTTCCACCCTTTACGTTATATTAAATCATTAACATTTATGCTTTTAAACCTTAAACCGGAAAACTCCCGTCAATGTACGTATAATGTAAACAGTAACAAAGATTTAATAAAAGCCCGTGGCGAGGCGCAATAGCGGCGGCGTCCTAAGATTAATTCCCCGTTGTAGCAGATGATGAACAAAGGCCCATTACATTAGGTGGCCGTTTGCGTCGCCGTCCCACAATGCCGCTATACACGTCACCGCCCAGCCATTGTCTGCACAATGCCGCTATACACGTCACCGTCCAGCCATTGTCTGCACAATGCCGCTATACACGTCACCGCCCAGCCATTGTCTGCACAATGCCGCTATACACGTCACCGCCCAGCCATTGTCTGCACAATGCCGCTATACACGTCACCGCCCAGCCATTGTCTGCACAATGCCGCTATACACGTCACCGCCCAGCCATTGTCTGCACAATGCCGCTATACACGTCACCGCCCAGCCATTGTCTGCACAATGCCGCTATACACGTCACCGACCAGCCATTGTCTGCACAATGCCGCTATACACGTCACCGCCCAGCCATTGTCTGCACAATGCCGCTATACACGTCACCGCCCAGCCATTGTCTGCACAATGCCGCTATACACGTCACCGCCCAGCCATTGTCTGCACAATGCCGCTATACACGTCACCGCCCAGCCATTGTCTGCACAATGACGCGTTATTATTGTCTCTTCAATTTAGGCCATTAATCAAATTAATTTTGTTTTAGCAATCAATTGTGTTCACAATATTTTTATTAAAGGTGTACAAACAAACAAACACTTACTTATTATTTGAACAATTACGTTTTGTTTTATAATGCTTGGCCATTTGTGTACCTTAAACTTGTGTTTTATTTTTTTCATGTCCATCGCTGCGTTTCTTTTTTATTATTATGCTCGTATCAATGGCTCTTCCATGGTATTTACGCTTGTGGTTTTTTATAATTTCATAAATATATTTTATTTATAGTGGGGTTTGGAAGGCAATCTGCATTTGTTTATCTTGGTATTTTATAAGTTTCAAACTCTGTGGTAACATTGTTAACATTATTTAAAAAGCACGTATACTCAAAGAGTGTAATTCAAACATTTGTCTAGAACTTTTTTAGCAAACCTTTTGCTAAACTTTCTTTTAATTTACAGATCATATCCTTATAATTTAATTAATTTCTCCCTCCCTTCTATTGACAAAATGTTCCTTATTTTCAATTCTGTTTTCCCATATTTTAAATAATTGTATAGTTATCTTTTTTAGCACACCTGGAACTCCCCTCACTCACTCCACTCAGCACTATCTCTATAACCACTCCCTCATGTTCCAGCGTGGCTGTCCCCGGACACGGGCGCCAAGGGCACTCTCAACTGCCTCAGCCTGCAGTGGATGTCGTCCCCGGCCCAGATGCTCCCCAGCAGCCTCTACTGGCAGCCCCAGCTGTGCGCCAACGTCGGCGGGTACATCTGCAAGAAAGAGAGTCAAGGTGAGTCGTGGTTAAGATAAAATGTTGTCCTCTCCATCTTTACAAGGGGAGGGTCAGGGTGAACATATGATTAGTTAAACCTGCAAGAAGGAAATTAAAGGTAAGTCTAGGTCAAACATTTCATAGTTAGCTACATCTGTAATAAGGAGAATCGAGGTCAAGTCAAATATGGGTTAGCTAAAATCTGCAGGAAGAAGAGCCGTGATTAGTTAAAGTCAATGCAACATGTGGTTGGCTACATAAGTAGAATGTGTAATGGAGTCAAGGTAACATTAAAATGCTACAAGCTACATTTGCAAGAAGTAGAATCATGATGAGTCAAGGTCAAAGTAAACATGTTGTCAGCTACATATGCAAGAAATCTACAACTACTTTGGTGAGACCATTATTGAGACAAGATTGAGTCGAGCATATGATTAGATACATTTTCATGAAGTAGAATCATAATGAGTAAATACCAAAGTGAATATGTTTGCTACATCTGTAATAAGTAAAGATGTAGTTAGCTGTTAAAAGTTTCAAAAAAGCCATGTATTTATACAGGGTTAGGCAAAAGTCTGGACACCCCCAGTTAACTTTTTAACGCGTTGCAGTAGGAAAACCAAACTCGGCACATAATCTGCACTTTTTCATCAACTACAACACTTTGCCCCTGCCCCCAAAATGGGGTATTTTGGGGGCAGCCCCAAATTTTCAAATGTAAACCCCTATTGAGTGACCCCTCATTTTAAACGGTTTATCAAGAGAAATTAAATGGCGCAAACCGGAGGTCGATATCTCACCCCTAACCAAAATGGCAGCCATTTCAAAATTTGAGATGGGCAAGCAAGTATAAGTCTGGACACCCCCAGTTAACTTTTTAACGTGTTGCAGTAGGAAAACCAAACTCGGCACATGTTTACAACATCAAAAACTGCACTTTTTCATCAACTACAAAACTTTGCCCCTGCCCCCAAAATGGGGTATTTTGGGGGCAGCTCCAAATTTTCAAATATAAACCCCTATTAAGTGACCCCTCATTTTAAACGGTTTATCAAGAGAAATTGAATGGCTCAAACCGGATGTTGACATCTCATCTCTAACCAAAATGGCAGCCATTTTAAAATTCGAGAAGGGTAAATTGACATTTGTTAAAATCAAATCGGAAAATAGCTTTTGAGAATTTATAATTTCTTGAATTATTTTAGAATTGAACCTAGTAGTAGAAATGAACTAGTAGGTTCAATTCTAAAATAATTCCAAATATTCTCAATTCTAAAAAAGCTAATTTTCGATTTAATTTCAACAAAAGTCAATTTACCTTTCTCGAATTTAAAAATGGCTTCCATTTTGGTTAGAGATGATATATTGACATCCGGTTTGTGCCATTCAATTTCTCTTGATAAACCGTTTAAAATGAGGGGTCACTCGATAGGAGTTTACTTTTGAAAATTTGGGGCTGCCCCCAAAATACCCCATTTTGGGGGCAGGGGCAAAGTTGTGTAGTTGATGAAAAAGTGCAGTTTTTGATGTTGTAAACATGTGCCGAGTTTGGTTTTCCTACTAAAACGCGTTAAAAAGTTAACTGGGGGTGTCCAGACTTATACTTGCTTGCCCATCTCAAATTTTGAAATGGCTGCCATTTTGGTTAGGGGTGAGATATAGACCTCCGGTTTGCGCCATTTAATTTCTCTTGATACACCGTTCGAAATGAGGGGTCACTCGATAGGGGTTTACATTTGAAAATTTGGGGCTGCCCCCAAAATACCCCATTTTAGGGGCAGGGGCAAAGTTGTGTAGTTGATGAAAAAGTGCAGATTTTGATGTTGTAAACATGTGCCGAATTTACTTCAATGTGTGAATTTTACTTAAGTTTGGTTTTCCTACTGCAACGCGTTAAAAAGTTAACTGGGGGTGTCCAGACTTTTGCCTAACCCTGTATAAACAGTTTATGTTAACTCTATTTACTTCTTTACTGTGCTATAATATTTCAAACAACTTACATAATTTTATTTTGAGTTTTAGTACCGGTACTTGCAAGTTGTGTTGGAACTAATATTTACTTCAGGATTTTTGTTTCTCAGTTAAAAGAACTGCAATTCTCATAAACTTAAACTATACTGTAACTCAAAAAATTATTGTATTAGCAGGAAGCAAATGCAAATAACAAAGTATGCTAAAAGCACTAATACCTTGTGTAATCAAGTTAGGAGGATGTTTTATTAAGAATGTAATTATCTCAACTATCGAGTGGAGAAAAGTTAGATGTTGTTTTAATGAGGTGAGATTTTGTGGTATTCTAAATACTTTTATAATTTAGCTACATACCAATTTCGTTATTAGGTTAAGGAAATACAGTAAGTATCTTCATGAAATATACTACCTTTTTAGCTTTAAACTACATCTATTGTCAATAAAAATGTTTTTCATCACTATACACGAAATCAGCCTTTTTATTGTTCTGTCAATAGTACCAAATCAGTTTTTTTTTTATCCTAGGACTAAAAAAATCAGCTGGAATATTTTTTAGGTCCTAGGACTGAAAAGTCAGCTGTTTTTTCTAAGTATATTATCATTCATTTATTAATTTTGAGATGCAGAATTTTGAAATTCAAACGTTATGAAGAGCATTTTTGTAAATAATATTAATGTAAACACTGCATATTTCTTACTTTGTTAATATAACTTCGGAAATACAAATTTATAGTTATTATTTTTAAATATTAAAAGTTAATTCACTCGGAGCAACAGTGTCTTTTTTACGCTTAATCGTATTTTAAAACTCGATTGCGCACCAAAAAGACCCCTCTTTTGCTCCTAGTGATGAAAACTACAATTAAACTATCATTATTAAAGCAAAAAAATGTCTACGAAAATTATAATTATTCGTTCTTTTGATTGTTTTACCTTAATAATTTAAGAAGACACAATAATTACAAAAGATTTGTAAGAAGATAGGAAAAGAAAACTTCATTATGGGTGTTGATAAGTGCTGAAGTTGCAATGAAGTGTGACGGAGCCAAGCGGCTTACGGACATTAACAAATCTCAAGCGTATGTTTCAATCTGAGCTGTGTTATTGGAAAACTTCTCTCTCCGGATTAAATCCAGATTATATCCTTCCCGATTGGATATAAAAGTACTATCACATTTTTTGTTTGCTTTAGGGTTGATGATACACGCGATTATTATCAATGTTTTAATAGGATGATACACAGTCTTTTAAGTATTCGGCGTTTTATTAGTTTCTTATTGCTGTAACACTTAAATAAATATATTTTTAATAAATATATTAAAATCTTAAACAATAATAAAGTAACTTATAAACAAGATCATTTCAAACTTAAAATATTAATTATTTTTACGTAAATTTTATTTCTTTGGTACAATAGTTTAATTTTCATTACTATAAACAGAAAATTATATTACTTCCTTTACCAGTCTGTAAACTAAAATCCCAATATTGTGAAATACTTTGCACTTATTCCTTACTTGTATCAAATTCTCGGACTTCTAAAATCACGGCATCCTCAGCTTCTTCTCAATAAACTCTTTTAATATTTATCATTCTTGGGAGGAGGCTTATACGAAAAAGTATAATATGGAAAGTAAATTGTGGGAAAACTTGAGTGGGGTTGAGGTATTCAGTTTTGAAAAAAACTGAAATTCTTGAGTGGGGTATATTAGCCATCAATAGCAGTCAAGTCACCTCCCGTCAATCTTTCAGCTCCCGCAATTTCCTTTGGATTTCCTTCTCTTATGTTCTAAAATTTCTCATTATGCTCTTACTTTTATTTTATTCTCATCCTTAATTGTCTTTCGATGGTTTGCTCCTCCTGCTCTTCCTCTGATTTTCTTTTCCTCTGATCTTCTACTCACCCTGCTCCTCCTCTGATCTTTTTACACTTTTATTCCTCTGATCTTCTTCTTACCTTGTTCTCCTTTTGACTTCTCATGATCCTCTTTCTCTCTTCTCTCCCTGCCATTCCTCGGATTTTTTTACACTTACATCCACCTAACCATCTTCTCACTTTGCTTTTCATTTGATCTTTCCATCCTTCTCTATTCCTGATTTTTCTTCCTATTCTCTTCCTTGGATTATTTATCTACTCAAATTGTTCTCCCTTTACCTTAGGTGTTGGCAAGGGACTCGACCTGAACGGCACCGTGAACGCCACAGAGGGCCGCCTCACCTCCCCCCGGTTCCCCGCTCCGTACCACCACAACCTCGACTACTGGGTAAGGGTCTCCGCCCCCGATATGACCCGCATTGTAGTCCGCTTCTCCCGCCTCGACCTGGAGCCTCAGGCCGACTGTCTGTACGACTACGTCGAGCTAGAGGACGCCAATGGCAGGAGCGACCCTCCCAGGAGGCGGAGGTTCTGCGGGCGACACGAACCGGCCGCTCTGGAAAGGTGAGGGAGGAGCAAATATTTTCATAATAGATTCCTTAGCATAATCATATTGAGTTTAAGGTTGCAGGTAATATGAATGATCAGAAATATTGCCTTTCAATTATTGTTAGGCGTAGGCTACTGAATTAAGTATCCATTATTGTAAAATTTACTTGCTGAGTTAATTGATACTTAAATGATTAAATGAATTATTTATTTTTGCACGTATGCATACACGTTGAAGGTAACAGTAAACAAAATATAATGTCCTATTTTCAGTACTAATTATGATACAAGGATAGGTATCCTAATTTGTAGAATTACTCTTTTGCTGAGAATTTGAAAGTTAATAACAAAGGAGAGTTCTTTTGTGAAGGAAAGCTGTTTACTTGTCATTTCAAACTGCTCGATTTTCTATTTGTTTAATAGTGCACTGCAGGTAACCCACATACAGTATTAATATTTGGTTTATTAGTAAAATTAGAGTTTTCAAAAATTTCCTCCCTGATGATTTTTATGGTGAAATCATAATCATGATATTCCAATTTTTTACTCGACAAAGGTTTACCAACTTTCTTTGCCTATCAATACCTTCCAAATAATTTAAGTTCCTAATAAAGAAACGACATTGGAGCGCTTCATGTCAGTTTCTAAACATCCTTGTCTCACCTGCCAGGATGAACTTCGTGTCGGAGGGTCACGAGGTGACGGTCCACTTCCACTCGGACTACTCGGTCTCCGGTAGTGGGTTCGCCCTCTCCTGGCACAGCGTAGACGTCAGTGGCTGTCCCCTGCACACTCTGACGGCCAAGGAGGGCCTCCTCGTGTCGCCCAACTACCCCCACTTCCTGCTCGACCATCTAGACTGCTCGACCACCATCCTGGCCCCAGGTACTGCCCACACGAGGGCTTCTTAGCTGGGTGAAGACATATGTCTCTTCTACGCTTTCATTAGCTTAGGGTTGTACAAAATAATCGGTATTGCAAATTGGAAATGAGAAGAGTTCAGTTGAGGATAGACTGGTTTAGATGGAAAATGGCTGGATAAACATGCTCAGACAACCCCAATATAGGGCTCCCCTATATGAAGAACACAGCCTCTTCATAAAAAGGTAGCAGAACTTTTCCTGCTACTCATTTGATTCTTTCTTTTTTTAAGCATGCAGAATGATTCTCGCTATGTTCTGAATCTAATTTGAATGATTTTATCATTCAATTTACAAATCTGAAAATATTTACGTTATTGTGATTTTAATTTGAAGTTAATTTTACAGTTCTTTTGACTTATAAAATGATTTAATTTAGACTTATTAACTAAAGAAAATTATTCTCAAATATCTACATATTTTACTTATATATAGAAAAATTGCATTGTGTAATCATGAAGTGTAGATTATGTTTTAGAGTTTTACTAATCAGGGCGTTTCGCTGATTTAACATGTGAATATTTTAGTAATTCATTGCATAATAAACAATATTAATAGGATGCTAAAATTTAAAGAAACCTCATAACAAATATACTATATTTTTTTAATCAATATAATTATGTAAAAGCTTAAAACACTTCATTTACAGTTATGCTTGTCACGTTAATTATGATTTCTCATTAATGGACTCTCAGTCGGCATGGACGAACCGAGTGCTTTTCATAGATATATTACATTTATTGAAATTATGGTGCAAATGCAAATTTTATATGATGTTCTTTCAATGTTTTGAAATTGTTGCGAGTACATCGAATATCAAAGGTAGCGCAATATATTTTTTACATAGAGTATGGAAGATTCTCAGTAGATATAGAAGGGGCATTCTGGGCCACTCATAGTTTTTTTTTGACCGCTTTCAGCTTCAAATTGACCGGTTTTTGACCGGATTCTGGCCGGTTTCGGCCAAATATCAGCCCATTTCAGGGCATTTTTTGGGATTTCAGACAGTGATTTCAAGGAGCATTTGAAATATAATCCGGGGAACTATGAGATGCCCTCTTACGTTAACCATAACTTTTAAATGAAAAGCGGCAGACTCCCCAAACTGCAATCCCACCCGAAGCGATAAATCGCAGTTGCATTGATAACCTCAATCGAATGCACATCCGCTCGATCACATCAGACTTGATAAACACCGCGCCGCCAGCCACCAACAAGTCCGCTGGTCTAGGCGCTAACGTAACAGCGCACCACCCGACCGGCCCAGGTTCAAACCACGCCTCGGCCGGAGAATCTTTTTGAGAACGCCAAATCCACAACTAACGTATACATACGTTTTCTATATATATATATATATATATATATATATATATATATATACATTTTATATAAATATTTTTATTATATATAAATTTATAAATATTTATATAAATATTTTTATTCTATATAAATTTATAAATATTTTTATTGTATATAAATTTATAAATATTTATATAAATATTTTTCCTATAAATATTTATATATAAATATGCTAGGGTTAATAAAATGATTTAAATAGGTGCAATTATTATCAAATACATTTATACCTTTATGAGCAGCGGCCACTCCACATCGCATTGCCATAGTGTCGCAACGCGACAGTTGGCCACTGCTAGGGATTTAAATAGATTAAAATGATTTAAATAGGTGCAATTATTATCAAATACATTTATACCTTTATGAGTTGCGGCCCCGTGAAAATCGTATATCCGCTGGGGTAGCAAATTGCAACCCCCGTGCTTTTTCGGTGAATTTCATTTGTCCAGTTTATTAATATTATTAAAATAATAAATTTTGGTATGGATATATACACAATTATTATCAAATGCATTTATGCCTTTATAAGCTGCGGCCCCGTGAAAAACGTATTGTTTTGCATATCTGGGGGGGGGGGCTGTAAATCGCGCCCCCCCGGATGATGGATAGGTACAATTATTATCAAATGCATTTATGGCTTTCTAAGCTGTGGCCCCGTGAAAATCGTATTGTTTTGTACATCTGCATTTATGCCTTTATAAGTTGCGTCCTCGTGAAAAACGTATTGTTTTGCATATCTGAGGGGGGGCTGTAATTCGCGGCCCCCCGGTCGATATTAAAATAATATATCTTTCCTATGGATGTATACAATTCTTATCACATTCATTTATGCCTTTTTAAGAAGTTTAGTTGGCTCAAATATTAAAAATGTCAACACTCTCAATGTTAAAATATTTTCATTTGACAGCTGATTAAAAGGCCGGCTGCTTGACCCGAGCTGATAACGTTAACCCAGCCTTTCGGCAATATGAAGTTTGTAATCAGCGGCTCCCAATATGAATGCCATTTGGTCCAGTGGTCAGCATTGTGTTTTTGCGTGCCATAGAGCCTGGTTCGAATCTCGATGTAGTTTGAGTAACTTTTTATTATAGTGTTATAATCTCTTATTTTTAAATTACTTTTTTATATAATTGCTGCTTGTATTAGTTTTATAAAAAAGCAATAAATAAGAAATTACATGCTCATAAACTGATTCTTAACGTAGTAAAACAAAATGGAAAATATCATTGATGTAATACACAACAAATTTAAATTTAATAATACAGAGGTTTTAATAATATTTGATGAAAACAACAATGCCTGGTTCAAAGCCAAGGATGTCGCCACCATCCTTGGATACGAAAGACAAAGAGATGCAATCAACAAACATGTTAGAGATAAATATAAAATCACATATGAAAATCTTACTATTCAAGGGGGCGGCGATTTACAGCCCCCCTCAATGGAGCAAAAACATACTATTTATATAAATGAACCAGGTCTTTATTCCTTGATTTTAAGATCAAAACTACCTTCAGCTATATCTTTTCAGGATTGGGTGTACGAAGATGTACTTCCCAGGATTCGAAAATATGGGGAATACAAACTGAAAAGAAAAATTTTTGAGCTTGAGGAAACTATAAATCAAAAACAAAAAAGGATAGAACAATTGGAAGAACGTGTGGCTGTGATGCCAGAGGACGATGAACTAAAACATGTGTTTTGTGTTTTGATGACAAGTTTAGATGATGAAAAAAAGCGCTCTAAATGCCTAAGGACGCAAAAAAGACGATTTAAGAGATCGCTGGAAGAAGCGATGATGGATAACAATGATATGTATATAGTAGTTTATGAACGAGAATACGTGGCGAACGGTATAAACATTTTAAATTGCATTAAAGAACAGATGAAAGAAAAAAATTTGTACTACGAATCCCACAATAATATCATAGATACAAAATATGATTTTATACAAATGGTGGAGGAAATTTTACATCAAGAATAGTATCTTTTATTTAATTATAAAAATAAATAGAAGATATGAATGATTGATGTGTAGCAACTTTGAAAAGCGTTTTTTATTTTTAAAAGAATTTTCATTCTTCTATATTTTTTGTTAATTTTCAAATAGCATTTCTTTTACTTAGTGATGGATATAGTTTCTTATCATAAAGAGACATTTGAAAATAATTTGTTGCCCATCCCACTACGCTGTCTGATAGTGGGTTCTTCGGGCTGTGGTAAAACCAATTTGCTGCTCAACTTCATTTACAATAAGAATGGTATCATATTTAAAAACCTGTATGTTTTCAGCAAATCTATTGAACAACCGGCATATGTAGAGTTAAGAAAAACCTATGCGGATATCGAGAAAGAACATAAGAAGAGAATTGCATTTTTTCAATAACTGTGATGAGCTACCCACGCTGGATGAGTGCAAGAGTAACTCGCTTGTGGTGTTTGACGATTGTTTGATGGAAGACCAGAAGAGTATTAAAGATTATTTCATCAGGGGCAGGCATAAAAAAATATCATGTGTCTATCTAAGTCAAAGTTACGGAAAGGTAGACATGCAGGTTATACGTAATAATATTAATTTTCTATGTATCTTCAGACAGAATAAACACTATACCAAACGGATATATGATGATTTCGTTGGATCGGACATGTCTTTTGATAAATTTGAAAATATATGTAAAATATGTTGGAGCGAATCTCACGGATTTCTGGCTATAAATGTATTAAAGAAGGCTCACAGCGGAAAATATATGTGTAATATAAAAAATGTAATATTTCCATAAATCAGTATTTAGATAATTCCAACATTTATAAACATCAATATTATAATATAAAAACTATTAAAGAAAAGTGTATTGTTGTAAATATTTCAAATATATAATTCATTTTCAATATGTGTTTTATTCATATTATTCCTGATAACATATTTTTCTATTAAGGGTATTGTACTTTTCATTAGTGTAAAATTTATGTGACGACTAATATTAGTATTAATTAGGCCCCTTTGGTGAGAGACTTGCCGGGGTGTGTAGTGAAGGGTATGCTGGTGGTGGGAACATACGATGTCATACAGATTCAAGAGAACGGATTTATGACTTTTGGAATGGAAATCGTTTCAAAAGCATGGATTGGTGACTTCGGAATTTTTTAACTTTTTAAAATATTTTTATAAAACTAATAAATTAAAAATTAGCCCTGGGCCAGTAGCAGTGATTATCACATACATATAATAAAACACTTTGTTGGTAAATTATTTTTTATAAATTTATATTTATTTTCACTTTTAAAATATTTTTATAGGAAGGCTAGTAATAAAAAAAAATAAAAACCCCCGCCGCCCCCGCCCAGTATTAGCAACACTAATGCGCTAGGGACCGCCCCCCGCGGATCTCTCTCTTTGGTCAGCTTCTACATGCACTAGGGACTGTAAAATGTGTCAGGTGTAGGTGCGCGGGCCGGTCGCGGCCGCGGAGAACTAGTCTCCCGGACCGCACAGCCCGGCCGCGCGCTAGGGTAAAATCCTTTTTACTCCCCCTTATCCCAACTATTCTATGGTGGTTGTCAGGCAGGGTCTAAACGGCGTTCTCTTCCCCCCATATATATTACAACCACCGTATATGAAAATGCAGGCTAGCTCCAAAGTTAGGCAGGCCACCCCCACACACACTCGCGGCGTCGCGTAGGAGCCCCCCAACCCCCATCTTATCTTAGCTACAACCGTAGGCAGGGCATCGCACACTACACGCCTCCCAATTTTTGCACACCATAGGGACTCTCTACTGGTGGAACCGAGATCTGTGCCACCGGCCGACCAGTACTGCTCCAAGTGGGTGTTCACTGAACACTCCGGATGTCAGTCCCGAGCCACGGCACCTACTGGCCCACCGCCGGGTTCTCTGTCCAATTAAATTGACGTACTTTTTCATAGAACACACACACTGAAAACACTCGTAGGGTTGTGATTTTTTGCTTTCTGTAATAAGTTAAACTTCCACCCCTATATTCCCTAAAAATTATTAAAAATCTAAACAGCTTAGCTAGTACCGAAATTCAGGGACTAAAAAACTGCATCTCACCTCGTAAAAAAAAAACAGGAGGAACACTCAGGTATGGGAGTCGCTTCCCAAAAAAAACAAATATACCAGCTTCGTGCTTCTCTGCTATACCCAACCGGGAATGTGGGTTTTAGGCTTATCGTGCTGCAGCCCCAGTATATAAGTTTTTCGCGCGACCGGCGTCAGCCTGCAACTGCCGGACGCCCGTAAGTGACCGACGGGGCCAGTATATAAGTTTTTGTCGCGAAAAACGAAGAAACCGGTGTTGAACATCGAAAACGGGCCAAAATGGATTTCGAGGGTCTGGGAAAAAAAATTTTTCAACATATATATATATATATATATATATATATATATATATATATATATATATATATACATATATATATATTTATATACTCCCCCCCTTCCTTGTTTATAAATACTTGTATTATTCAGCAGGATACAGGTGATAAATAATTTATTTAATCAAACAATCTTTTTATATTAAAAAAAGAAAAAAAAGAAAAAAAACGTATTTAAATCATCATTTGTATATATTCTTTTTTAATATCATAAGTGAACATGGTCTGTGATACTACGACGACTTAGGCTGTAGTGCCTTTATCAGCAATAGGGTTAGAAACTGCATTTGTAAAATCCAATTCGATCTGAATATCGTTTCTTTTTCTTTCCGCTGAAAACGGATGGAGATGGGTGTCTATCACCATTAATGGGTATTTGGTGACGAAATCGTTTATATTCAGATATACATCATCATTTTTAAACATAACTTGTCTTATTGAACAGTAGCTATCGTATAACAGCCGGTATTTTTTATCCGTGATATTCAGATTCTGCTGCTCTTGCGGGTACCGTTGTCCATTTATTTTAACATGAAAATTCTTTATATTCACGCTGTCAAACTGGCTGGGGTCTTTTGTCTGATCATTCTTACGACTTGTCTGTAAAGCGATTATACCGAAAACCGGAAAACCGGTAAAGATTTGTTATGTCAAACGTGTAAGTTGACCCAAACACACCGAATTTCTCAATGCAATCCCAGCGGAAATATTCATATACTAATTCCCCCTTCTCACTCAATTTTTTAAGTCCATCAATGAGCACAGCTTTCTTAGCCGGATCATAATCTACAAGGGGTACTTTTAACACAAAACTAGTAATTTTAATTTTTCCTTCCGCGGCATTCACGGCACTTGTACCGGTTCCCTCAGTCCAGCGGTAGATGGCATCATCGTCTTCCGCGCGAGTAAATATTATTTCAAATCCCCCCTTATACATTGGATACTTCAGACTGTCAAAGAAGCCCAGTCCTAGGTGGGCCAGCGTTCCCAGCGCTTCAAACTTACCGCCTCCCTTTTCGTAAACAGATTTGAATCCGCTGCTGTAGTAAGTGTTTTCCTCCGATTTGCTATATGTGGTTAAACCTTTAATTGTGCTTGCAATACCGACTTTATCCACAGAATCTATAACTTGATTGTGTTTTTTCAATTCAATACTCTTGAACAGGTAGGCCGCGAAGTTGTCCACGAGCTTTATGGGGTCTGTACTAGTGTATTCGGCACTGTTTGTTTTTTTACCACTTCGCCTTGGATGTGAAATAATATTCTATTATTATAAAATGAATCTCCATGATCCAGTTTGAATGTTGTAAAATTGTTTGGTGAATTAAAGTGTAAATCAGATACCGGCAGAACCGTCACATATTCGCATCTTGCTATTTTATCCGAAGCTTCTTCGTAATATTTCTCCATTCCTAAAATAGGTTTTACGGTTTTCTGTTTCCAATAAAAAATATGAAATATTAATTAAAGAGCAAAAAAATAAAACATATATTTTAAATCATTATTAGTAAAATAGACTAATTGAACAGTTTTGTGTTTTTATACAAATTCAAACATCTCAACCCAAAATTGATATTTCGAAAAACTTTTTTATCAGAATAATTTATTCCATCCCCTTTGATATTTTTTAACACATTTAAACATCGTGCTACATAGTCGAGACCCCGTGGCTGAGAGATAAGTTTTTCCATTCTATCATGTATAAACTTTATGATGGCAATTTTTTCATTGTTAAAAGCATTATTGCCGGCCTCCTCTTCAGCTTGTATAAACTTTAATCTCTCAATCAGTTTATCATCATCATCGATGTACTTGTACTCGACGGGAGCGTGTGAATCTACCAGTAATCCACTGCCCGTCGACTGTTTACGTTCTTTCCATATCTCACTGATCAAATTCGTCCATTTCCAAGACTGACTGGACCTGGGGCGTTTCGACTTCGGATCATTGTTCTGATACATTGCGTCGGTTTTCATCAGTATGTCTTTGTAATTATCAAAGTCCTGAGCAGTGAAAGCACCCACACTTATGAGTTTCTCTCTCGTCGTAGCGCCCACAGCATCTATAGATGAGACGCCCCCGATTTCTGCTTTTGTTAACAAACTCCACAATCCTGGTGTGCCGGCATATCTGTCGCCAGTGCTGTCCAGTATGATATCATTATTTTCAATCGTAATGGTCCTAGATCCGACGGCTAGCTTGTTCGCATTGAAATCATAGCGAATACCAAAAGTTCTATCTTTGCCGGAAGCGAGGTATTCCTTCGCAATATCACCGATATCTTGGCTTTCTGTAAATTCACGGATGGAACGGTTCATCCTGTCCTCATCTGGCAATTCTATTTCCGACGGCATAGGTGGTGGAGGGGGAGGTTCAAACACCGGGTCTTCATCTTCACTGCTGCGAGGTAAAGGTATCGTTCGCATTTCCATCAATACTTTACGACCCGGTGTACTCGAGGCGCGGGGTCTAAAAATTCCGGGTAATGTGGGTTTTCGATGTATAATTTTAGATACAGACGGATGTTGCAACGGTGATGTTTCAGTTTCTGTTTTATTAAAAGTTTGCTCTTTGATCGCTTTGACAACTGGTTCCTGTTGTTTTTCGATTTCGCGTTTCTCTTTGACTTCACGAACCTTAAAAGTTTCAGATTCATCAATTAGTCTGTCCTGCAATTCGTCCAATTTCTTTGCCTCCCGCACGGTTAACGGTTTATATTCAGATAAAGGTATGAATGGAATCCGGGGTTTGTATTCAATGGGTATAGCCGGATGTTTGCGGAACAACGCCGTCCGTTCTGCAGTCTGTGCTTTTTGAATCAGCCTGTCCTCCGCAAGCCATTTATCTTGAAGTTTTTCAATATTTTTTGCCTCCCCCACGGTCATCTCATCTGGAAACATCTTATCAGCTAACTTGTGTTTTTTAACTAACGTTTTGATGATCTCTCCGTTGTTTTTTCTCTTCATCTCTAGTAAAGAAACTTGTTTTTTCATTTTTTAATTTTTTAGCAGGCAATCTAAATATAAAAATGATAAATATTGACACAGAAATTCTGAGTTAAATAAAAAAAACGTTCAACAACGGTATTAATAAAAAAATAACGTTTATGTATCGATTTTGAAAAACGTTCAACAACGTTATTAATAAAAAATAACGTTTATGTGTCGATTTTTTAAAACGTTTGCAGACATATAACATTAAAAATAACGTTTATATTCAGAAATAAAATGTTAGTAAATAAGCAATAAAAAAATAATATCAACTTATTTAACAACAAACAAACAGTTTTATATTTATTCTAGTAAAATGTTGCTTTTCAAATATAATTTAGCTTCAATATCCCGTGGTATCTTATAGTGTCCCCACGGGAGACTGGTAATTCCATCTTCTAAGATATACCGCTTATCATCACTCACAGACAATACTTTTTTATACATCTCGATGCTGTATAACTCGTGACCATGGCTTCTTATGGTGTTTATAGATTTGTATAGTTCTTTCTGTTCAAACAAACATGCCTTGTAATCCTCGAAGGAGACTTCATTTTTCACAACAGATTTTTTTACTCCTTTAGATTTTTTTTGCTCATCACCCTCCACGGTGCAGTTAGCGTACATTTTTGATCTCAGTCCTACATATTCTAAACCGATATTACCACCGAATTCGTCTTTCACGTTCCCAATTTTTTCTTATTCACCTTTGGCATTTTGAATGGGTTTCCCTTCTTGTAGTTGGAGGTGTCATACCTGTCAAGTGTCTTTTTCATGTCCTCATAAAAATTTGGTGTCTCTATAAGGATCTCTAAGCTATCGGTATCCATATATTGTAATTTGGCTTTATCGCCATATTTGACTTTAATAAAATTGTAAAAGAAATCATATATAAGTGTCTTTGATACGTCCAATATGCTCATCCCTACATAGATCGCTTTGTTAAACAGTAAACTCATTTTTCTCATGTGGATCGCCGACAGTTTTTCCGAAAATATTGTTCTGTGTTTGAACTGTGGCTTCGCGATCCATTTATCGATCTGCTTCTCCTGGGTAGCCAGACGTATATCCACTCTGTTTCTGATGTTCTCGACAGTTTTCCCATAAATTGAGTTGTTCATTAATTTGAAGAACTGTTTGGCCGATTTATTTGTTTGTTGTTTCCACATTTCCATGTTTAACTCTATGTATGGTTTCAACCACTTACTCTGACCGAAGCTCAACACTCTGTGTATTTTCGTGAGTTTTATTCCAAGGGATAAGTACAATTTCAAATTTCTATAATGAATAACATATTTCTCTTTATCATACAGAGTGGTCAGGAGTTTAACCTCCTTAGAACCGGGTGGGCAACGTTTTTCCGGAGCGAGAGGAAACTCAGAATGTGAATCGTGCAGTTCCTGAGGATACTGTAAATCCACTTCTAGTATGTATCCTCTATCAGAATCATCAGCAATCTTCGTAACATCTATATCCGTGCCCACCCATTCGAAATCTCCATAGGGCATTGCTTGACACATAGACCAAGCATAAAGACCCACGGCATCTAAATACATAAGATAACTAGTTGGTTCGTCTTTTTTATAGTTATACATGTATGGGTTGTTAGCCTTTGCATAACGATTACAACACTGGGATATCCCCCCACGAATACCTTTGGTGATCATCAAAATCATTTCATAATCGGTCAGCAGCTGCAGTTGTATTCCCGTGTGCTTTAACATGGCACTCCATGAAAGCCCGGGAGTTGTGAAAAACCATGCGGGGTCGAGTGAGTAAGTCTGTATACAAATCTCTCTGAAATTCTCCATAACATCGGCCAACAATAAGACATCAGTTTTATTGTATAGTAAGGTGTACTCTTTCATGTTCTGTATGCCGAATTCCTCCCAAACCTGTTTAGCATGTAAATAATCTAAATCACTGATGTCGCATATGTTCAATTTATTGTAAAAATGTTTCTTGCTTGGTAAACTGGTTTCCAGATATCGGTCATCGCTGTCCATGTAATCATATGGATAAACACCCTTTTTAGTAAGCAAATACATTTTGTTCTTATCCGTAAATTTTTGTGTGTGTACAAACTGATCATTATCCAAGTTTTTTACAAGTGTATCAAGCGAGTCGATGGTAAATTTGAATGAATCCAAAAATCTTGCTTTTATATTGATATTGAAATCAACTGTATAAGATATATAACGTTCCTCATTATTCGGGATGACTTCTATTTTGGTTTTATCATCTAAACGTAGCATTTTTACGAACAGATGCGTGTCGTATCCGCTCAGGTTGTGTATAAATATGGGGACGAATTTCGGAATCTGATAGTTCAAGTTACAAGAGTTGTGTGCTATTCCGCGAAATTCACCAGTCAAATGGTCGTGATCAAAGACGGAATCATTTTTCAACTCTTTACCGCATATATGACACGTCTTCGCTTTTTTAGCGTTTTCTTTCTGTTCGTCAGTCAGCGGGTTCATAGGTTTTTGGTTTACCAGACAAAATTCTTTAATATCTTGCAATTCAGATTTCAATAGTTTCACGAATTGTTGACCAGCATCGACACCGAAATAAGTAATCGGTTCCTTGTAATCACCATTCGCGTAAGTCGTGTATAATGCGAAGGTTCTAGCCACGTGGTGTTGATATTTATTAGTGTTTGTACCGTTTTTCGGTGGTTGACAAGTGTCTATCGGCTCGAGTATGCATTCAAAATCGGCATACATGACGAACGGAATTTTCATTTGGGATTTGTGATTGGTAAACTTGACGACATCACCTTTTTTAGGCATTCTAATTTTCACCGCTTCGTGTTCCTTACAGAGTTCTTTGTGACTTTGAAGCAGATTTTCTCTACTGAAATGTTGTAAACAACGCCTGCATATATGTGCCTCACCATGATGTCTACTGATTTGATTTCTCACCAACCTACTCAGCTGTTTAATATAACAATAGTGAGATTTATTTGCCGTTTTCATATACAAGAGGTCAACATGTTGATCCTTTTCATCATCAGTCACAATCAAAGGATATACGTTGAGTTTATTTTCTCCTGCACAAGTATAACCATAAACATTGATGGATATCCCACTGCGCCTTTCGAATTTTTTCACATCATCTAAACTCACAGGAAATTCAATGTCTTTCAACGCTTTGTCAAAGTCGTGTTCGTATTCACGGTATTTGCTGACTCTGTAAGAATGATTAACAACAGGATGCAAAGCTGCCAGTACGGACCATAGAAAACATTTCTGGTCATTGTTTTTAACATTTATGACAGCTTTTTTATTTTTAATAACGTCTGGCAGTTTAATATAGCTTGACCCTCTGAATGGGACATATTTGTTTATTGCCAGTTCTAAAAACAAGACTTCATTTAACGTCCAACCTGACCCCCGAGCCTCGAACTCTTCCATTCGTGTTAATATCTTCGCTTTTGCACCTTCAAACACTTTATGTAAGTCGGTAGTCTTATATATGATCGTATTCTCAGTTTTAAAGTACATGGTGTCTATTTCGAGTTGCTTATCTACACCAGGAACATTCCGTCTATAATTGGCAGCAAACGAAAAATTTACTTTCAAATTGTACTGTTCCAGGTGTTGTTTTATCTTACCGATAATCAAATTTTGATATCTATTTAAAAATATTTCTGGTTTTTTTATACCACGACAATTTGTAAATTGATAAGTCAAAAGTCTATTGTTGAATGCTCTTTCTTTTACACAGTGTTCATCTTCACTGACGGGTGGAAGGTTATCAGTTTTTTTGAAGAGGTTTTTAATCACATTAAGTGCAGAAGAACACGTGCCACTCACACTGTTACACACTTTTTGAACGGTGGAAAGGGTATTCTGATTTTCAATGCGTGGCTTTTTAATTTCAGGCTGTTCATCTAAATCATTTCTGTTTGGCGACGGGCGTTTACGGGTACCGCTTGTAACGGATGATGTTGGTTGCTCACAGATTTTTTTATGTCTGTTGAAATAAACATTCAAAGCAGTTTTCCCACATTTTTCACGTGTTCCCTTTTTATAACGTGAATGGTCTTTATTAGGATTTTTTGAACATATCTTCACATGATAGGAGATGTTTGATTTTGAAATAAGCTTACCGCAGAAGTTGCAATTGACTTTTATTGTCCCCATTTTACTAACCAATCTATAATAGAAAATAAAAAACATTAGAATAAATTTAAAATAAGGTTAAGTAAATTTCAATAAAAAAATTGACCTAACAGCTTTCATTTTATTACTTTTTAAATTACGTAAACATAGCGTGTATCAAGCATTATACACATGGCCCTGAGCACATAACATGGTGTGTATCAAATTGATACAAATGGGGCCGGGCTCATGCTATAAAAAAATGGGCTGGGAGTGATTTGGGACTAAAAGAGTTAAAACGCAGTTTTTTGCAACTCTCTTTCGTAAAAACCTCCAATTATACCTTCTCCGTTTTTATCAGCAATCTTGTAGGTGATAGGTCTTGTATTTAAAACATCGACAATTGTGAAAATTTCAGATGTCCAATTTTGTTTGTACTTGTTGGAAAACACGTCTTTTTTAGCCGTAATGCGTACTCTGTCTCCAACATTAAATTTCGCCTTTTTACGTGGTACTCTATTTTCCAGTTCATTGTACATTTTCAATAAATCCTGCTCATTGCCTTTATTCACATCTACAGGTCTCATTTTTATAGTATGATGGAAGTCGTGTTTATTATATTCATCGGTCAATTCTTGCAATATATTGTACCACTTGTGCGAATTTCTAACTTGGAATTTTACTTTTAATTTCTCATTTAACGTTCTGTGATATCTTTCGATTATGGCCGATTTATCCTCGCTCTCGGTGTGGTACAATTTAATGTTGTGCTTTTTCAATGACTTATTAAAATATGTATTTTTAAATTCTGTCCCTTTATTAGTGTGTAAGAGCTTAGGCGGTGAATGACCGTCATTTTTCGCCCGCGCAATTATTTTTTCAAAAGCTGATGACACATCCGGACCATCTTTTTTCTTCAAAGGCTCAGACCAGACAAACTTACTGAACGTATCGATTACATTTAAAATATATTTGTACCACTTGTTTTCTCTAGCATATTCTTTCATAATCAACAGATCGGCCGCCCACAAGTCATCAATGCCTTTCATGACAATCCGGCGTTTTATAAACTTTTTCACGACGGGTCTGTGCAGTTCTTTCGCTTTCAAAACTTCGGGTGGGTCCTTGATGAATGAATTTTTTACACTACCACATATTGCACAATTTGATGTCGCCAACCATCTTTTATTTTTTGTTTTGGCAGTCTTAATATTTTCCGATGTTGTTTTTCTTTTACACCTTTTACAATAAAATTCCATTACTAATAATATAACAACCAAAGAGTTTGAAATAAAAATAGTTTTGGAAAAAAATTTAGCTAAATAAATTATATGATATAAATTTGTAAATATACATATATAGGACGTATAGACGTAATGCAACATAGACATAAAATACGATTGACTAAGGGTCAAAAAAATAAGTTGCGTATCGCTTATAAAAAACAGAAACTGGCTGTTTTAACTTTGAATAGAGATCAGTTAACAAACGGTAATGTTGAAGTTATGTTAACGGATGAACAACATAAACAAATATTGAAAGCTGTGAAAAATAAGAAAGGTGTAAGAGTGATATTAAGTCATACACAGTTGAAAAATAACATTGATGGGGGTCTATTGAAAGAGATTCTGGAGTTGGCAGAAAACAACATTCCGTATTTTAAGAAATTAGCTTCACCCCTGATTAAAGAGAAAGTTGCTCCCACCATCAAAGAGAAATTCGTTCCGTGGTTAAAAAAGATAATTGACGAAGAGTTGGATACTATCATAGAAAAAGATCCATCTGGTACTGGACTAAGACAAATGATAAATGGTCAGCTTAGTAAAATTTTAAATGATGTAAGAATTAAATACCCCCGTCGCAGCAGACCTGCGTACTCAGCGAATTTCCAATGGAATTTCAGATTATTTACTTTCCCCATAAAACACCATAGGATCGAGTATCTAGGTTTTCTGCCATTGGGTGTTGTTAGAAAATCTAAGTTTATCAATAATTGGTGAATGTAAACACAAAATTGTATCAAACTCTGGCAATTTTTTTATTTTCCCCATAAACCCCATGGGGGTGAGTATGTAGGTTTGCCGCCATATGGGTTTTGTAAGCAAGTATAAGTTAAACCTTATATAGATAATGTACATACGAAATTTGATTAAGTTATGTCAATAAATAAGCAAGATAGAGGGTTTTCTTGATTTCCCATAAGAATAACATGGAAAACACATTTTTGGATTTGCCCCGTAACCAGTTATGTTATGATAAAAATTCAAAATACCAAATTGTTTGTTTTTTTAAGCTCTTTTAAATGGTTTCAGTTAAAATTGATGAATTTAAAAAATTAAGGTCCAAAAATGCCAAAAACCCATTTTTGACCCCTTTGAAACCCCATAAAACCCCGTTCCCATAACCCGACAATGCTGGTTCGCGAACTCATGAAAATAGACCTGGTCTTACACCTCCATACCAAATTTCATCAAAATCGGAGGTCCCCTTCAAAAGTTATCAGTACCACGGACACATATATATATAGATATATATATAGATATATATATAGATATATATATACATATATATGAAAATGAACGAATGGTGTTTTTGGCTTCTGGGGACCTCAAAATGAAAAAGTAAAGTGGTCCCGGGCTTAGGTCTTACCATGGCTACTACCGTAATAGCGTATTCCCTATAGGGAAATTCGCTAAAAAAATTAAACCCGTTGACGATGAGTGATCTGGAAGTGTGGGCTAGTAAATTGAAATTGAAGAACTTCCGTGGTGTTTTCAGACGAGAGCTTTTACCTCATGTACCTCGAAAAATAGAGTGCGGAATAATAAATCTAGGGAATTTGGACACGGCCGGCACACATTGGACATGTTATTATAAAAACGGCAAAAATGTGATTTATTTTGATTCTTATGGAAATGCCCCACCACCTTTGGAATTGGAAAAATATATAAGAATGAACGACGGTATTTATTATAATTCAGATCAATTTCAAAACTATGGCGATCCGCCTATCTGCGGTCATCTGTGTTTAGAAGTTTTAAGACAGTTTTCGAATGGAAAAACGTATGATGAAATCAAAGAGGTTTTAAATAAAAATAAATACACTTTTCTAGAATGGTTTAAATAAATTATATTTTACATTTCTGGTGTTAATAAATTGTTTATTTAATTTTATTTTTTTAAATTAATTTATTACTGTGTGAAAGTCTGTTTCCTAATATAGAGATGTCGACTAACCAGTCTGAAGCATGGGACCTCCTCTCTGTGGAGCCCAAAGAACCCAGAGGGGTTTTGACTGACAAATTCATAAAGAGGTTTGATCGGTATTTGAACTGGGATCTGCTGTCTTCCCATTATGATTTTTCAATCGAGATGTTGCGGATTTACCCGCACAGAGTGAATTGGGCCAAGCTATTGAGACGCATTAAATTTTCGGAAGAATTCCTAAGAGAGATGGTTCCCCATTTCGATGAATGCTGGGGTATCCTGTGTAAATATCAAACGCTGTCTGAAAAGTTTATTCATGATTTCGCAGGTAAAATCGATTGGGATTATGTGTTGTTGTATCAAAATGTAACTAGCAGATTTTTAGATGAACACAAAACGTATTTTGATGAAAAGGAATTATTCTAATTGATAAACTTATCCTATCAGAGAGATTAAAATGAAAAAATAAATACATCTGCCTCTGTTGGTTTGAATAAATTATTTTTAATATTTGTTATATGAATAAAAATTTATTATGATGTAAAAGTTTTTTTTATAATATAGAAATGGTGAATTTCAGATTATCAGGAAAGTCCTCCGAGTTGACTTTGACCTTGGAACACCCGATTCACTTGGACAGTGATGCACAGTATAAACTTGCTCTCACGGGATTTTTTTGTGAATACAATTTTTATAATTTATTCGAGAGTTGTAGTATAACATTTGAAGGTGGGGGAAAATTAGGTTTTAGCAAGGGGTATTGGACATTAGACTTAATTCAAAAACATATTCAGAAAAGTGTAGATTCAATTTTAGAGCGTAATGCATTGGATAAAGATGATAAGAAAAATAAAGTGCAAGTCGGATTGAAAACATCAACTAAAGGGCACAGAGTGTTGATCAAATCTCCTGTTAAATTTCACATGGATAACATTTTTCGACATTTGTTAGGGTTTGAGGATAGTAAAATTCAAGAATATTTTGACTATTATTCAGCGAAGAACCGAAGCAACACAAGACCGTTTGACCTAATTGAAATTCATTGTGATATCGTGGAAAACTGTTTTGTTAATCACGACAATGCTTGGTTTAAACATGGAGAGACTTCGCTGTTACACAGTTTCTTTCCAATCGGTGATTTCGGTAGTAAAATTGCAACCGTCCCAACTCCACCACATTATGTATCATTGAAACATGGATTGAAGAAAATTCAACAGATCAATGTCAATATCACAGATCAAAACAATAATTTATTACAAATGTTTGATTCAAATATACATATTTATTTAGAATTGATTCGTGTGTAACATTTTAAGTTAATTGAGAACTGAGAATTTATTATTTTTTTACCACATTTAGAAGTAATATTCTTAATGTAGGTAAAAATGAATGGTTCTAATTTTGATAATTTATTGAATGAAATCAATGGAAAATCTTACAAGAGGCTGAATGACCTGGAAGTTGGTAAAAAATATCTAGTAAATGACATAAATACAATTTCATCATCATACGGTATGAGAATTTTAGTCACATGTGATTATGTGAAATTCTATCTTCCAGAAAGCTGGAATAACAGATTGACGATGAACAATATTATGCAACTACTAAATCATAAAGGAAGCCTCTATGTGTTATACAATGGTAAGGTAGCACTTCCAGACAATAAATTTAAGCATGACATCGAATTTAAAGTCGAACAATAAAGATTTATTTAAAACCCTAATTGAAATATATTTTTGAAAAAATCTACATTTATTTTATTTGATGTGGAAATCATGATTCATATATTAGGAATCAATTATGACTGAAAACTATGAATATTATCTCTTGACCGATAACGCATTTGAACCTTTCGACGGGTCACAAGACGCTGCTGGTCTCGATTTGAAAAGTGCTTATGATTATATAATTCCAAAGCGGGGACAACAATTAATAAAAACTGATTTAACTTTTAAATTTCCCAATGGTTGTTACGGACGAATCGCTCCAAGATCCGGCCTTGCCCTCAAGCATTGTATCGATGTTGGTGCAGGTGTGGTGGATAGAGATTATACCGGCAATGTTTGTGTTCTGTTGATAAATAATTCCGATAGCGATTTCTTTGTACGCCGAGGAGATAGGGTGGCGCAAATAATTTGTGAAATGTATAAAAAACCCCCTTGTGTAAGAGGATATCAAATAGAACAGACTGAACGAGATAATAAAGGATTTGGAAGCACAGGGTTGAACTAATTAATTTTATTTGTGTTCGTAATATAAATATTGAGATATAGACAATTTTTTATTTTTGAGAAAATTGCGAGCCGCTTCTCATAAAGGAATAAATGCATGTGATAAGAATTGTTTTATATGTCTGAGGGGGGGTCGCGATTCGCTACCCCCGCGGATATACAAAACAATACGTTTTTCACGGGGTCGCAGCTTAGAAAGCCATAAATGCATTTGATAATAATTGTACCTATCCATCATCCGGGGGGCCGCGAATTACAGCCCCCCCTCAGATATGCAAAACAATACGTTTTTCACGAGGACGCAACTTATAAAGGCATAAATGCAGATGTACAAAACAATACGATTTTCACGGGGCCACAGCTTAGAAAGCCATAAATGCATTTGATAATAATTGTACCTATCCATCATCCGGGGGGCCGCGATTTACAGCCCCCCCCCAGATATGCAAAACAATACGTTTTTCACGGGGCCGCAGCTTATAAAGGCATAAATGCATTTGATAATAATTGTGTATATATCCATACCAAAATTTATTATTTTAATAATATTAATAAACTGGACAAATGAAATTCACCGAAAAAGCACGGGGGTTGCAATTTGCTACCCCAGCGGATATACGATTTTCACGGGGCCGCAACTCATAAAGGTATAAATGTATTTGATAATAATTGCACCTATTTAAATCATTTTAATCTATTTAAATCCCTAGCAGTGGCCAACTGTCGCGTTGCGACACTATGGCAATGCGATGTGGAGTGGCCGCTGCTCATAAAGGTATAAATGTATTTGATAATAATTGCACCTATTTAAATCATTTTATTAACCCTAGCATATTTATATATAAATATTTATAGGAAAAATATTTATATAAATATTTATAAATTTATATATAATAAAAATATTTATATAAATATTTATAAATTTATATACAATAAAAATATTTATAAATTTATATAGAATAAAAATATTTATATAAATATTTATAAATTTATATATAATAAAAATATTTATATAAAATGTATATATATATATATATATATATAGAAAACGTATGTATACGTTAGTTGTGGATTTGGCGTTCTCAAAAAGATTCTCCGGCCGAGGCGTGGTTTGAACCTGGGCCGGTCGGGTGGTGCGCTGTTACGTTAGCGCCTAGACCAGCGGACTTGTTGGTGGCTGGCGGCGCGGTGTTTATCAAGTCTGATGTGATCGAGCGGATGTGCATTCGATTGAGGTTATCAATGCAACTGCGATTTATCGCTTCGGGTGGGATTGCAGTTTGGGGAGTCTGCCGCTTTTCATTTAAAAGTTATGGTTAACTTAAGAGGGCATCTCATAGTTCCCCGGATTATATTTCAAATGCTCCTTGAAATCACTGTCTGAAATCCCAAAAAATGCCCTGAAATGGGCTGATATTTGGCCAAAACCGGCCAGAATCCGGTCAAAAACCGGTCAATTTGAAGCTGAAAGCGGTCAAAAAAAACTATGAGTGGCCCAGAATGCCCCTTCTATATCTACTATTCTCTTTAAAGCTAAAAAAATAATGTATAGCAATCTGGAACGTTTTTTAACAAACTGGAGTTTAAAAAATATTTCCAATCACTGCGACTTTTTACACAACAAAATACTCTAAATAATTATTTATGTATCAAATAATTATGTATCTACGTAATACTACGAATAATTATCTATGTAACTATAGTTTATGTAGATAATGGAAACATACATTATGGATTATTCTCTTTTCTATAATGTAATCTCTTTTCTGGTGGGAAAATACTTTAGAAATTATAAAGTGGAAAGTAAGTTACGGATGAAAAGTTTGTCAAAATAAAGGAGCACAGATTGAAAAACACGCAGCGCCGCGCCGACTCTTCGTGGTTGTTAATGTCTGCAGGCAACTCTGTCTCATCCGACGAAAGTTTTCCACTTATCACCGAGAGTGTTAGGGTTATTGGAAGTTATGGAACATAAACTGTCCGACTGGGACGTTCATTGTTGACTTGACAACTCTGATTGTAAACTAACTTTTGAATTGGTTAACTAATATGATCCATGTACATGCAATCTATTTTGAAGTACTTAGATCTGTTTAGAGGTACTGCTGATTTCTGTTGGATCTTTTTTCAAAAAGAGATTTGATATTTTACGATTCCCACTGTTTATATTGTCTAGTGGTTGTATTTTGAGTATTTAGACACGTAAAAATACAGTGACTTCAATTGAAAGTATTCTAATTTAGAATCAAAAGTAGTGGTTTTAGTTCTTATTTCAATATCTTCAAAAGTGGTAACTAACCTGCCTCGAGACTGGAAAAGTACCTATAGATACTTGCTAGGGTCGATTTTTAGAGTATTCAAATAACTCCTAGAACTACACTCTATAAGGACTCAAAGCCTCATTGGTAAATATATACCTTGTAAATTATTGTATTATAGAATTTGATAATTTCATCCAACACCAAAGCTACACAAGTCATCACATTCAAACTACTCTTGCCTTTTAAAATCCTAGACAGCGTATTACGAAGCCCGAGGATCAAACTATGGATAAGGACCTAATTTTAGTTTACTAACATTAAAAAAGGTATGGAGCTTCAGTTGATAGATGCTATTACCTTCCGTTGGTATTCATGGAATACCAAGAACTTAACTAACAACCTTTATTAAGTAACTTGAACTAATATTTTTCAAAGCTTTTTGTGATATCTGGATACAATCAGCATTTCTTGTCAAGGACACTTTTAGTAATATTGTTTAGAGTTTCCACATTTTAAATAAAAATTCGGAACGACTTTTCAATCTTACTCAAAGTTAAAAATCTCGAAGCACAAAACTGCTATTTTCAGAGAAGAATTTAGAGAGTTGTTTAATGCCCACAGTTGGCCGAAGAGTATGGCTGCAGATCACCGACTTCGAGGTAGATGCTCCAGACTCCAGCGTCGAGGTCAGTCTGGGGGGCGGATTCCCCCTGCTGCAGCCCTTCAGGACGCCGCCTTCCCCCCACTCTCGCTCACCTCCCTCGAAGCTCCTCTCCGACGGCGTGTTCGTCTCCGAGGGTGAGCGGCTGCAGCTGAGGCTCAAGACTGGGGACGCTCCCAAGGGACGAGGCTTCAAGGCCGTCTACAAATCTGGTAATTAAAATTTGGTTTCTTGACTATTGCTGTCTTTTGTACTTATACTTAGATGAATTCCACGATTTAGGTATTTTATAAAAAGATAGTCTACATTTCCTTTTTAACTACGTTCCTAGATGGTAGCATTAATAGATTAAACTATCAAACGTAAACCAATTTTCATTGATTTCAACTGATGGTACTTAAAGTGATGAAATTACACAATTTAGACACAATTTAGCTAACGAGATTCATTTCCATCCTTTTCAATCCCTACTAGTATTTTCAGGTTTTTATTTATCTTTTTCTCATAGAAAAAGATAAACGTGTTCGTCAGTTATTTGATAAAACGTAATTGTGATACCTGTGTATATACAGTCAATGCCAAAAGGCAATACATGTAAGTTTACTTTTGGTTGATATTTACTGTATAGTTAATTAGTTATGGAATTGTTTACTTGGTTATATCCTTAAAACAGACTTCTCCAAATAACCCTGTAAACAAAAGGATTTACCGTAGTAAAATGTGCATAATACACAAGCAACAGAATCTCTTGTATGAACATAGTAACTAAATATTCTCTCCCTGAAACCTGAGTGAAGATTTATTTTAAGACGCGGTCTCAATATATTTTTGACGATAACAAGTCTAAGTTAGGAGATCAATTCACTTTGATCCAAAGAATCCTGAGGTTAAGACCAACTACAAAAAGTTCTTTTTTTTTGTTAAACGAAAGCATTCCTTGTTGTTTGTAACTAATTTTCATGATATGGGACTGGTAACTGCGCATATTTGTTTGCTTCGAAGAATATTGTTGAATACTGTTTTTGAATATAGACTTACAAAAGAACACATTTCTTTTAGTTATTCACTGATGTCGATCATATGGACTATTACCCTTATTGGTTCTTGTGACGTCATATCCGGTTGCAGTCCACAACGTGGTCGACCACCGGATCATCGTGCTGACCAACGTCACTTCCGGTTACCTGCTGCACGTCAACTACCCCCATCACCCGCCCGCCGGCATTGACTTCACCGACCGTTTGGTGGCGCCACTGGGGAAGTCTATCCACCTGCAGTTCTTCCGCGCTGAGCCCACTTTTTGTAAGTGTTGCTCCAAGAGCTCAGTATTCTAAAAATATAAAAATCAACATGGTACCCTGACTCTTCTGAACCTAAACCCCAAAATTTTAATAAATTATTATAAACAATTATTACAAATCATTCATTTTATTCCCAATTAAATTGTTCTAAACAAACCCTTCGAAAACAGAATGGTTATAAACTTTACGTATCTCCAGAATTACTGCAATATAATTTTGTAGAGTGATAGCTTTCAATATTCAACTTCCTTGTAGAAATGATAGAAATAGTTTTCAATTTTGCAATAATTTCCAATTGGTCTGAAGAACACATTTATTTGTTTACTTTATAAACTATTCGTAATAATTTTCCAGCAATAAACTCTCTATTATATTGAACATCCTTCCACAGAAAGAGTTGGAAGCTGCAACGAATATCTATGACTGGTTTTGAATTTGCCTCCGGTTTATTTTCTACCAGAATAGTTCCATCTGAAATTTTATAACCTATAAACTCTTGTACGTTTATTTTTTAATAATTTTTTTTATTTCTATTACTATATTTCTGTATCTTAAATTTTATTTGTTTTTTTTTTATTTCTTGATCCACCTACGCAGCGACATGGTTTTTAAAGTGAGAAGGGCATGTGGAGGGTTAGTGTGATGAGTGATCAGATAAGGTGTAGCTTTATTGCTGCCAAATAGCAATGATTCATTTATCAGGATCATTAATTAATAGTCCAATCACCAAAGGCAGCTGGGTCCAGTTTCGAACCATGAAGAAGCAGTATCGAACCTGCAACCATCAAATTCAAAGGCAAGATCTACCGTATAACCACTCAGCTACCTAACTACTTTAATGAATTTCAATGAAAAGAAATGGGTTCTCTTAAAAGTAAATTCTTTAAAAAAGATACTTAAAAAGTTGTATGATGAAAGGGGTACGTTTATGTGAAAATTTTTATATCTATCTTGGATGTGTTTAATGAGTATAAAAATTGAAGAGAGTTATTTATCACTGTATTGTGTGATGGTGGTTGCAGTAGAGGACGGCGAGGGCCGCGGCGTCTGCCCGGAGGGTCGGGGCGTGATCGAGGTGAGGGACAACTATGCCGACGTGAACGGCACGTGGTGGCGACTGTGCGAGACGGACAGGGACGTGCCCCCGCTGGCCATCACGTCCTACCTCAACACGCTGCACGTGCGGCAGCTCAACCACGCCAAGGGGGTGCGGCTCAACGTCAGCGTCGCGCTGCGCACCGGTCAGCGGACATGTCAATGTCAATATTGTATTTTAGATTGCAAAAGGAACATGAACTGGAAATTTCTGGAAGAATATGATATTTTTGCTTCACTGGGTTCTCTTAAGACCAATGTGATTATTCACTTAGAAGAAATAGACAAGAATTTTTTATAATATTATAGACATGATATACAAAAATTTACAAAGAGTAAAAGTAAATTAAGATACACAAATTAATAAATTAATAAAATACCGGTACTCCTGCCCCATCTTCAAATTCTCTTAGGGCCCTCCACCTCTTCCTTGTTCTTCTTAGACACATGATACTGGCCCTTAATGTCGTACGAGTGGTTTTTACCCTTATCCAGTTTGTTACCACACTGTAAGGTTTCTTCCACTTCTCTGTCAGTCTTTCTGCCTCATAATAAATAGAAGAAATCAAATAGAACATTGTTATTACAGTAGAACGCGATTACCATTTTGCCCCATGGTGTAAAATTAGAGTACAGTGCCAAGAATACCCAGCATATCCCTTCAACATGAATCAGTTCCACCACCCCCAGTTCCATAGATACCCAGTCTTGTCAATAGTAAATGATTCCTCTGGTTGTCCCATCTCTTTGTTAATCTTTTTTCATTGTTTTTCATAAATGAATCATATCATGATAATTCTACAATGTTGGTAAAGACGGTTTGGAAATCCTGTACTACAGTGAAGTATTTCATTCACTTTAATTTCCCTTAGAATCTATTTTGGGAATCAGAACTCTTTTGACCAATCTTTCTATTTCAATCCTATAATAAAACTTTGAAAAAGTGGGTTTGTTAATTATTTATTAGTACAAATTTATTTTTTTAAGCGTTGATACCTTTATTGTGTGATTTTTATACCAACCTGATATAAACAAAAAAGCATTAAACGTTAAGTGTTTAAACTAATACACGATCTGTCTGTCCCCTCACTGCAGACGTGAACTACAAGTCGAAGCTGCTGCAGGGGTCGGCGGAGAGCTCAGTAGAGTCGTGCACCCCCAACCCCTGTCTCAACGGCGGCAAGTGCGTCAGCAGTAGCAGCAAGAAGTCGTGCCAGTGTGTGGGCTACTTCACTGGTACGTTTTACAGTTTTTGAAAGTTTTACAAATTGTGTTAGTGGTTTTGTATTTTTCATCAGGAGAATTTTTGTAC
Source organism: Neoaliturus tenellus (assembly GCA_030545055.2). Taxonomy (NCBI): domain Eukaryota; kingdom Metazoa; phylum Arthropoda; class Insecta; order Hemiptera; family Cicadellidae; genus Neoaliturus; species Neoaliturus tenellus. The sequence goes on from CM061532.1 coordinate 34,873,791, forward strand.
TCAAAGTTGTGTTCAGAAATGAGATTAAAGTTTTATGGTATTCCAACGGAGACTCTATGGACTAAATCACATAAAAATTTCTCATTTCTGTCATTCGATGGCGATATTGTTGTTCACAAGGTCGATCTATATCAATATGACTGATAAGCTAAGGTACTTTGGTGAAGATGCCTCCTGTAGTTTATACATATTTTGAAAATTAGTAGGCCTAAGTAAATAGAATGTGTGGAAAGTCTGACTAGAAAAATTTTAAATTGTTAGCTTTATCATCATTTTGCCAACCTCGTTAGAAAGCGCTTCACTAGAATCTGATATATGTAGTTCAATGCTTAGCAAGTCGGTATATTTTATAACGGTTAGTCGCTGTTTCAGCATCCATTGGGATATTTATCAATGATCCTGACTATAAATAATATTTTCTCGGTTGAGGAAAGAACAAAAGTCACCACATCAATAGCATTCTTCATCATTCAATCATTTCGTCATTTTTGATCATTCATTTTTTTCACCTTACTCACTTACATTTCACATCATAGTGATATAACGATTTGGCCATTAAGTTCACAAGAACTCATATCACCACTCTCCCTCTCAGGCATGTTCTGCGCGCTGACCCTGTGTGAGATGGACCCCTGCCTGTTCGGCCGCTGCGAGCTGACCGCCTCGGGTTTCCGATGCCATTGCAACCGCGGCTACGAGGGGGAGGCGTGCGACACCAAGCTGCACCCGTGCGCCCACAACCCGTGCGAGGGTAGAGGCGACTGCATCGAGCGACCGGACTCCAGCTTCCACTGCCGCTGCCACGCCTGGTGGGAAGGTAATTAATTTGTGCCAAACCTGTAAAATATAGGCTACAACCAATGCAGACACTTTCCAGTATAGGTTACATTTGTAATGGGTACTACCGTACCACCAACACCGATACCACCGTACTTATTAGATACTGATTAGTAGTTTAGTACCTAGAGGCTGAGCATTAGCTTAGTAAACTTAACATAACAATATTTTATAGTAATAAAATCAGTCATAGATGGTGTACTACAGGTAAAAGAAACGCAAACAAGCACCGAAAGCCAAGTACAAAGCGTTTCTGTGTAAGGCGATCTCATTCGCTCCTCTAACTGGTCTTCCCGTGAGCTCGTTCTGCCTCTTTTTCCAACCGTTCATTTTTTAACTCCTTTTCATACAGGTGCGAGATGTGAGCGCAGGATGCTGCACATACCATACAAGCCGCTGTCGCAGCGCATGCTCCAGGAGCCGTTCTGGCTCGGCCTCATCACCGTCACCGTCGTGCTCGGCGTCCTGGGACTCTTCTGGTGCGCCAAGCGACACTTCCCCGAGAAACTAGAGAAGCTGCTTGCTGAGGAGGCCGACCGTAACCGCCACTGTGAGTCCAACACTGAGTTTTCCTTTTATGGTCAATTAAAATCATATTTGAGGATGAGTAACTATCAGAATTGGTCTGGTGTTTGGGCGTCTATTTCCTGATTATTATATTAGGAAGGACAAAATCCGACCATAAAGGTATATGTTTTTGTTAAACATTAATGCTCATGTTTTCCTAAGATTTTTCCAACAATATCCAACTTTTAAGTTCCTAAACCTCTAAAATGCGTTCCTTGAAAGATAAATACCTCTTTCTATCACATACCATAAAACATATTTTTTTAAACCAGACTATCTACTCTACAATTTAACTTTTCAATTTCCTATGAAATATTCAGGAAAACAAAACATATGTTGTCCAGTTTTGAAAACATAAAAAAAATCTCAAAAGAAATTTTATGCCATCCAAAAGTATCTTAAAGATCACATTGAATCTAAAGTTTATGTAAAACCCTACATTATTATTTTTTTTAAAGTTGAATTTGTGAGTATGTAAGGTTTTATGACGATTTTCCAATGGTATATTTGATTTGCAGGTCACATGTCCAGCAGGACAGCGTCGGTCCGCGACCAGCTGTCCTCGTCCCTCTACACCGCCAACCCCGTGCCGGTCCCTGTCCAGGCGCCCAATTCTGGCGCCCAGACTCGGGCCAGTCTCTTCGGCCGACTCGGTATCCGTAAACCCTCTCTGCTGAGCCTCACCAGCCCCCTGGCGCCTCCCGTCCACGCTCCTACAGCCAGAACCTTTAGTTTGGACGATTTGCTTAAGCCACCTTCGAGAAGTAAGAAACTTCCAGTCCCAGTCTTCACGTTCACACGGGACTTCGGCCTTGTAAATGTTCACGACCCTTCACTCTCTCTCGCTAACCTTGTACACTAACCTCTTTTCGTTCTTCTCTTCTCGAAAGCTTCTTCCGAATGGATGGAGTTATACTGTTAATGATTTGCAGTCTCCTTCTTCTCATAAAGATGCTATGAAACTCTGCAAGAATACTAATCACCAACTATATATTAAATTTATCTTCGAAACGTACAACTGCAAATTTAAGTTCTTACACCAGTCTCATTGGTTAGCAGTTGAAATCACGCACTAAAAACTAGTTTACATATCACTATCCAATGCTAACTAAGCTTGACACTTGCTTAGTATTTCTCCGCACATGCCAATACGACAAACTAACGCATTTTCGTACTTACACGACAAAATGCATTTCCTCTTTGAACAAAATATCGAAAACTGAGATGTTTCCCTTAATAACCAACATCAGTGAACAAAAACTAATTTCATGGGTTTAAGCACTCCAAGTGTAAATGTCTTACAGATATTTTGTACGGATTGTAATTAATATCTAACGATTATTATGGACCAATTAGACTGTTTTTCTTTTTCATTATAAAATGCACTTTACAACTATGATCTCCAAGCTTTACGTAAATTTCGTCTTTCAGGTTTATTATGTATCAACATACAAGCCAGTAAACACCACTTTGCAAAGTCTATTTTTCTAAACAAAAAAAAAGTTTACAAATTGGTCTAAATGATATCCAAATGGCTTATTATTGTATTTTAAACCATGCTGTCAAAATGAACAGCACTACTGCAAAATGAAAAACTAAATACAATCAGTTTGATCAAAATTATCTAATGAGTTTTATTTTTAATTGCTTAAAATACCCATAGTTTAAAACGTTAATTATTAAGAGAAATTCTTATATGTGTCAGTCAGTAAGTTTATCAGGCAAACACATTTCAATGTAGCATAATCCAAGCAGAAGAGAAGTTATGATACAAATTCAAATTACACCCCTTGTTACACGCAGAGGGACTTTCTTTCTTCTTCTTTCTCTAGCTCTTCTCTGCTCGCTCAACACCGCTTGCCTGCCTTCAGCCCTTCTGTCTTTCTAACTGCTTCTTATAACTTTTAACAGATGGATCACAGGTGCACTTCGGGTTCTATCACGGAATGGAGCATGAATGAGTTTTGTCTCTTGCACTTTGCACTTTATCATATTTTGCACTCTTAAAGAACACGTATAATTGATTATTTGCTTGCAAAATATTCTGGACGTCCCCAAAAATACAAAATTTTGAATTGTAACATTCACACTACATGAAATAAATAAACTTTAGTACCTTTAATGCCTTTATTGAATTGGTGACTTAACTAATAGCAGTTAAAAATAATAACAGTAATAAGGAATATTCTCAGCAAACATGGAATGACACAGCAAATAATAAGGAACTTTAGTTTTATTTGATTATTCTGTTTGCATTTAAACTGGAGCTGAAAACATTTATTTCAATTTATTTCAAAGTCAGATACTTGGTCTAGTGAAAATCAAATAAGTTTAAGTGGTTTTTAAAAGTCAGAGGTTATGAAGAGTAATAACTATGGCAAATATAATAAATCTTTTTATCTAAAAATAAAATAATATAAAATAATAAAATAATCTGCTTTGTATAGAAAGCTTTAAATTTATGTACTTGTTCAATGCCTTTAATGTTTTCAGTCAATAAGAAATATCCTCTTCCTTTATTAATGTAGAAAAATGCCATAATGTGTCTAAATGTCATTTTTTTTTAATGGCTATAATTGTTTATGTTCTCCAAATAATCTTTCTGCATTATGTTATATTAAAATTTTAAATGCTAACATATTTGTATGGTTGAAATCTTTAAAATGCCCCTAAAATTAACTACTCGTTCTTAATATATTTATTTAAAGCTATTTACATTGTTGTAAAATAGTCCTGAGCCTAAAAATTTTTATTTTTGGGGACATAAAATTTAATCTTTTAAAGCACGATTCTTATTCGAATGAATATTCTGATTAAATTTCTTAGCTTCGTTTGTTTGGAATTAATTTTTAATACTTAATTCAATTAATTATGTAACTAATGTTCCACAAATAGAGTGCTATTTTTTAATTGATATGCCAGAAATTTTGAATATGCTACAAATCGGATACTTATAAATATAAAGAATATATCTGAAATAGTACAGTACCCTTGAGTCTATATATTTTTTATATCATCATTGTGTTTCCAGTTTTTATCGTGTTCGTAAAACGTTTAGTAGATTACATAAAAAATAACTTCTTTGTAGACCGGTATTTCAAATTATTGTTTTCTAATTTGATCTTGATGAAAAATATACTATAATATAATTTTTATCATGAATAAAACTCATCATGATCATAAATATTATGATGATCAAAATTATCATAAAAACTTTTCGTTTTTAAAGTTTTATTAAACTATACGGTACTGATGTCTCAAGATGGGGCAAAAATTAGGTTTTCTGTTACAAATTATCAGACCAAACTGGCCATTCAATTCTAAGATATTAGATTCAGGGAATCATCAATTGATCATCTATCGTCTATTGTTAATGATAATATGCAGAGACAAAATGAAAATTTACATTATATCAGGCCTTTTGAAGTATTTGACACTTTTGTAAATATTTAGGATTGAAATATTTTTGTTATTAAACTTCAAATATACAGCAAGAAGATGTATCTTTTGTATGACATTAGTATCTTTTCTTATACGTTAAAGAACTGCATAAAGTGATTGACTGCATTTATATTTTATATTTTTCTTTGTAGTTCTCGAGTATGGAAGAAGAGCTTTATAATTAATCTTGAGCATGTGTTAAAATTACATAAAAATATATTTTATTGTAAGTTTATAAGTGTAAGTAATGATGAAGAATATTAACACTAATTTTAACTATTATAGCTGTGGGTAATGTTACCTATGAATTATCTTAAAATTCACAAATACCAATTATTTTTTCCTCCTTTACTTTTCAAATTATCAGCACAATATTTTTATCGTTGTTTTATATCAATGTCACTAGTAAAAAATTTATGATAGTTTATTGGTGAAATTAGTTATATAATTACACTAATCATTATTAAAATTTTTATATTCAAATATATTATTTTAATAATATATTAAAATAGTAGATAACTATTTCAATGTTGAAGCAATGCATACATTTCCTATTTCATAATATAAATTATTTTTTGTCTAAATTTTGAAGTTGCAATTACATTCCCAACTCCACAATCAAAATGTTTTCCGCATTGTTAATTTTAAACTTTCTTTTTCGTTCTTCTCGTTTTCCAATAAAAATTTCTTTTTTATGAAATCAATATCACTTTTGATAATGAATATTTTTAATGCATTAAACATGCTAATCAACATGTTAACTCATCGACTGGTTTAAAAATATGACATGTTTAAGAAAATTTACATTTTATATTCAAATGTAAATAAAATGCCCAGAAGTGGTTGAATGTAGATTCACATCTCCTTGTACAACACTTTAACAACATGATAAGTCCTTTCAACATCATTGATATAGCACTCGCTTTCTACTCAGGGTCTCCCTCGCCGAGGAAGAAGAGGGTGAACTCGACTCCGACCAAGAAGAACTCGGCGGCAGTGGAGAAGAAGATGATACTGCAACACCTGGTGGCGCCGGCGGTGCGGCGGCAGAGCTCGGCAGAGAGTGTGGCGATGGTGGGGGGCGGACTGGAGATTGAGAGGATGGACGGGGGTAGCCAGGAGACGTCCTTCACCATGGACTCGGCTGCCGCCGCCCAGGCCGCTGCCGTCGCTGGTGGGTTATCATGTTCCAAGTTGTTTAACACATTCATTTTGACAGACGTTTATTTCCGTCTGACTTCCATGAGCCAGTACGTGCACCAGCAGTGAATGTGTTAATTAATTAATTTCGATAAAATAGCCAACTTTTACCTCTTTGAGTTTCTTTGTACTTTGAAATAATAGCAGTGGAAGAAAATATATTTTTGCTAGTTCGAGATACTTAAAACGATGGTTTATGTTTAGTAGCAATGATTATTAAAATTAAAATCTGTTTTTAGCCCCTTAACTCTGAATCTATGAATAATAATATACAACACACCTCGTCTAACAGTTCATATGTTATCGCATCCATGACATGTTTCGACGTCATGATCATGAGTCTGCCTCCATCCCGGTCGTGGTGCGATGTGCGTGTGTGTGGTAGGCCTACCCGGAATGTTAACTGTGCCGTATATGTTATATTTATTTATGTTTTGTATTCGTCAAATTTATCATTCCAGCGATTCCTTCCCGGATGAAACATTTGTGTGATGGCACCTAATGTTGTGGCTGAAGCGGCGAAACATATCATGGATGTGATGACGTATGAACTTTAAGACGAGGTACCTTTTAGGTAACCTAATATTAGTCCTCGTTTGTTGAAATACCCAAAACTAATATAATTAATTTTAGTTCAGACCTCAAATAATAGTACTCAAATGACAATCTAAGTTTAGATCTTAATTATATCTTGAATATAATGGATACAAAAATTGTTTGATGACTAGGGACAGTCTATCCTCTACCAAAGCACCATAATAAAGTCAAAAATATATTTTAATAGGAATAACAGGAATGGGAGTGGTTTAATGTTGAAGTGTGATTAAAAAACAGTATTATCAAATAGATATAGTTTTACCTGAAGTGCAATATTACATGCCCTGCAGCCCGAACACAAGAGCTGAAGCACGAGAAGAAGGTGACGTTCGCGCGGCTGCTGGACAAGGTGAGCTCGGAAATGAGCTCGGGCTCGGAGCTCGAGATGAGCTCGACCACCAACATCACGGTGCAGCCGCCGAGCCCGCCCAAGGAGCTCAAGTCGCCCAACAGCACGAGCAGCAACCAGGGCAGCGACTCGCTCTCCAGCTCTGACCTGGCGCTGGCCGTGCACTCGGGTAAGCGGCCATCATAGCTGGCGTTGGCATCGGCTAAACCAGTCATTTCATTAGTACTAAATTATGTTAACATGAGGATGTACATCTGTGTAAATCTTTGTTTAATCATCTATGTTCAGGGTTAGTTTAAAATATCCTTCAAACTTTGATGGGTAGTGTGTAGGGCTGTAGGGTTTGTATTACTATATTTTGGTCAGGTATACATAGATTGATTTACAATCTTTTTACCTTTAATTTAATTTGTTATATGTTCTAAGGCAAGTAACCTCTTTCTTTGTCTCTGGCACTTAACATTTAACATAATTTAATTGGTAGTAGGAAGTTATGATAAGTCCTAACTTTTCATACTGTCATTTGTTATTAAGTAATTTTTCTAGAGATGTCCTCAAAGGAATGTTTAAGGGAAAATTGATTGCCCTTTGATGGCATTTGATCCTTTACGATGGTAGTTTAAACTATATCACTGAAGAGTGGGTATGATGAATGTTATGAATGTGATGATTGATATGGATTTGAAACTGACAAAGGCCTGTTGATTTATTTGACAGGATCATTAATAACAGCCCTATGAACAAAGACCAATGGGTACAGCTTTGAACCTTTAAAAAACTACTAATCTTTTCAGGGTTGAATCAGCAACCTCCTTATTAAAAGCTCTATAACCATTCAGCCACTCATCTGAGTCATAAAGTATTTAGAAGTATACTTTTACACGTCATTCCATTCAGAAAAGGGTTTGATGTGGGTCAACAAAATCGCCGTTTATGGCTGAAAAATAATATAGGCACAATTAATTCTAAACCTAGCAATCTTAGAAGTGAAGAGCTAGGAAATACGATACCCTACATTTAAATAAGGAACTTCGCTTGACCCCAAATGGATCGACATTTCCATTTGCAGATATGAAAGCTTGATAAAATTTCTTTTTATTGCAAACTCTTAGTTGTTTTCTTCACTAACCTGTCGCTTTTTCATCTTTTCACAAAGCAGCCGTTAACACAAGATATTTTCCACACTGTGTATATTCGCTTGGCTACGGCTACCAACATTATGTAAAAATAAGAATTAAGTGCATGATACAAGTGTTTTACAAACTTGTACATACTTGTAAGTAAAGGTGTAAGTTTGAATTAGGTTTAGTGTTCACTAGTATTGCTGGAAATATTTGCCTTTCTATTTGCAAATGAACCAGTACACCAAACCAATAGTTTCATGGCAATTTGTGGAATTTAACAGTGTTTCCTAAATGGGGAGGGAGACGCTACTAGAGAGGTCGACGAAGAGTTTAGATTTGGAGTTAACAACTCCTCTGAGAGTTGTTCAGACTCCAACCTGAACTCGTCAGCGTGAGTGGGAGACCTGACTGCATCTTCATTTACTCTTCGCCTTTTGGAAAAATGATCGAAGTGATACAAATATGATTCTAACTCATTAAAACTGTTATTTTTTCACCATTTTTTACACTTCAATTACTGTCAAAATCATCGAACAATGTAATTCTGTAGAAAATAAATTTCTAACAATATAATTAAATGGTAGATAATACCATTTACAAATATAATTTGGAAACATATTTGTTCACTCTTTTTCAGCTTTGCATTCTGCTTCAATATGCTTGTATTTTGTGTGTTTCAATAACGTAGAAGGGTTGAATAGCACTTTTCTTTATGCAGTATTTCGATATATTTTAGTATAAAAATTATTTCAATAAGTTAACGTTTGTTTATTTATGCTATAAGGGATAGATCAAAACTATTGTTTTCATGTTTGATTACAAATCATTCACATTTTATATTATTGAATTCATATTTTTATTTTTATTTTTATTTTAAGGTTTTTGTGACGTGTTCAAAGTAAAATGAATATTAATTACTAAATGAATATTGTTAATTTACCAGTTTTAACAATACTTTAAATTATACTCAAAATCTTTCAAATAAAATAAAAATGAATATATAGCTTTGTAACACAATTTACTTGAATTTATTACTTTCACGATTTAGAAAAATTTCATAAATTCTTTATTTAATCAGTTAATAAAGACGAATACAAAATATGCAATTATATAAAGTTTTTTCGTAATTGTTCATTCATAGCAGGATGTTTAAAGTCACTTAAAAAGCTTCCATCACAATTTTAACTACTGTACTTCTTTTTGAATATTGTAAAATTATTTTAAAAATTAGAATGTTAATCTTCAGGATTTTTTATTTTTATTAGTTTAGAAGCATATAATTTTTTACTATCACAGTTAGTTTTGTCCTATGCACAATTATAATATTTCGGTTAATTTTCAAAATACTTTTGTCAACACAATGTAGCATTTTTTTAAATCGTTTGGCTTGAAAGTTGGTATTAATTGTAGGTCGATTGCTGTTTTACTCTTTTATAGGTAACTTTTAAGTGCAGTTATGGTGTACTTCCAGGTATTATTAGTTTTTGTGAGGTCAAAATACTAGGTTAATTTATATGTAAAATATATTTTTATTTAAGTATTATTCATATCAATTCAAATTTGGTGTTACTAAAAGACCCAAATCATTCGTTTTTCGTAAATAACTTGTGTTTTAAACTGGCCTGTGCATAACTTGACTTTTATATGATTTGCAAATTTTTTTCTTCGAACTGGGATATGTATTTACATAGTTATTTTATAAAATATTTTGCACTTTTCAAAACAAATTTCTCCACCTTTTCAGGTTTATCTAATAAATTGTTCACGAAAACAAGTCTGAGTTTTCTCATACGTGGGACTTTGGTAGGGAGTGAAAAGCGTATCTACTATGTACTTGGGCACTGGTCTGTTAGTTGGAGGCCTGGACAGAGAAGGGCTATGCCATTTATTTACATTTTGGAAAGTTGATTCCGCTCCTTGTATCAGAGAAATTCCGCTTCTAAGAACACCTTGCTTAAGGTTTTCAATCTTCTCCTTACAGCGTTGCTTTACAACATTTTCACTAATCACTCACACTTTTCCATCACACTGCATAGTTGCACATAGCCAACTAACTCAGATTTCCAGCTATTTAACTTTCAGCTATTACAAAATAACTGTTCCAGTTAGCTGCAGCGTACTTTCAAGTACTGCTCTTTAAACTCAATTTTTAACTGTTTCATCGTCTCAGGTGAAGCAGCCAAGCGGCCGGAGAGACTCCTCCTGGGCCAGAAGAAGGCCAACTCGGCCGACTCCATCCTGGCCATGTTCCGCAACTTCTCGGCCGTGGCCGGTGGTGGGGGAGGGGTCGGGGTGACGGTGGCCTCGCCCTCCACCACCCCCACGGCGTCCACCCCCCAGGATGACGTAGCGGGCTCAGATGACTCCTCCACACACACGCCAGTCTCCAGCTCCAGCGGGCCGCCCGACTCGCCACCCATGTTCACCAGGAAACACACGATACAGGTGGGTGTCCAGGAGGGAGTGAGATGACTTATGAATTTACTAAAGTGTCCTCTTGTTGATTGCTTGGTACTTCGAGAAGAGGTCAATAGAAAACAGCAGTGGTCTTAGCTATATAGTGGTAGAGCTCTGGGTTATCACCCAGCGAACCCGACTAACTTCACTGATTAGGCCTATATAATTTCTGACAGTTCAGCTTCCTTCAACTTGATGGATACCCTTAGAATAAGTGGGTGTTCAAAAAAATGAAACGTACATTTTTAGATTTTAACAAAAATTTAAAAGATTTAAGAGGCGTTTCTAAGTTGCTACTAATGTTTCCAAATCAAAATGGCCTTAGTACAAAGTAGCCTTTTGACTAAGAAATGAAAACAACTCTACTTTTCAATCTCGTCTATTTTACCAAAATACACACACAATCATTTAACTACCTAACCTTTTATCATTTACATGGTTAATTTCCTCCTAGGAGTAAGTGTTATGATATATTTAAGATCAAAGGCCAACCTGTTACACTGTGGTTTATCTCTTCCTCCACCGTTTCCGCCACAGGTGTCAGTGCTGGACCCACTGAGTGCCCAGAAGAGTGGCAACCTGCTGCACCCTCCCACCATCCTGCTGGAGGTGCCCAACAAGTGTCTCTCCCCCATCAAGGAGATGCCCACCCCCTCGCCCTCGCCGGCACTCACCCCTGTCATGCCCAGACATCAGGCCAACTCGCCCCTCTACCGGTCTAAGGTAACTTTTCAAGCACCTCTGGTTGGTCAATGATGAACCTTAGATTTCAATCTCAGAAGTATTTTATCGTCTTGTGGTTAAAGAAGGGCTAAATGGCATAACCCTATTTCTATGTCAACGATATATGACGATTGGATCAATTCCTAAACAGGTTTTATTAGTTCCTTATCATTTCGTGTTAAGACGTATGTTAGGTCCGGATAGAGATTATATAAGGTAGTTCAAAAGTAACGGTACACTTTCTAATAAAACAGAATAAAACTGTTTTTATCAAGATATCTTCTTGTGGGTTGAACAATTTACTCATTTGGGGATTGACCAAATACAACGTATTTTAACGAGATATGTGTAAAAGCGTTGAACTCCTTCATTACCATTTAGCCTCTTGAAATCAAGACAGCTCATAAAAAGAGCTCTATAGTGTCTTAAATATGTCTTTGGACAAGCCTGGTCAGAACTTGACGATAGAGTTTGTGTCTACTATACGACCCATGAGAAGATTAAGTGTTTCATAGAACATAGAACCTGCCTCATAGAACATTTATAAATAGTTAAAAACCTTGAAATGCCCTTTTTCGAATGATACTATTTATTTTTGCCATTAGATGAGAATCGTTTTATCCCGATTGTGGTTATTTCATGTCTTGTTCATACCCTGATCAGGAAATAACGAGAGATTAGATTCTCACTAGGGGGCCTGTGCAGCGCAACGCGCTGCATTTATTAGGGTACCTGGTAAACTTTGCTCCATGGTAATACTTTGAAAATAAATTTCACTACAGTGAAAATCAGATAGAACATTATTGGTATTTCATCGATCGATCTTCATTACCAATTCTCCAATTTCCCAATGTGATAGTGCTGAGATGAGATGCTCGTTCTTTTAGGTCTAAATTAGCTAAGATTACGTAGTTGTTCTTTTGCCGATATGTCTTAGGGCCTTTGTCTAAATCCTCCTATAAAATTTAAAATAAATTAAAAGATGTTGGCTCTACATAGTTCATCAAACATAAAACGTAAATGACAACAGAATAAAAATCAACATTTCATTACTTCCCGGTCCTGCATATTAATTATGCAGCACTCACTGTGGCTGTTTTTGTAGTACTACTGTATGAGGTAGTCAATGACATAGTGTATGAGGGGTCCACATTACTATTTATGCCTAATTTAACTTTCCATGACATTACAAAATTTAAATAAAGAAATCACAGAAATTAAGATAATCTACCTACATCTTTGTTGGTGTGGTCCATTTTGTTTTTAGTGGCATTTTTATTTTGGTTAAAATTTCTCTTTGTAAAAGCCGTTTTAGTAATAAGCTTGTTTTCTATACTGGAGGTAAAAAACTTTTAAATGTTCTCTTTTACATATTTTTTTAAATATGTGTAGCGTTCTGCATTTAAAACATGTTTATACTATAATAGTAAATAAAAAGGTTATTACACTTACAACCAACTATCCCTTTTCCTTATAGTTTACAGCAAATTGAAAACCCAAGCACATAAATTTAGTGTTCTATTTTAATATGTATTACCTTTTATTATTGTTTTAACACCAGTCGGACAACCAATAAGACCCATATGTCAAAAATTTCAATTTCCAAAATTGTTTTCGTAAACAAAAATGAATTTTTCCAGGGTTAAGTTACAAAACTTATTTTTCGCCCAAATATGCGCGAATAAAACTGTCAAGCAAAATCTACGTTCTACATTTTGAGAAAAGGTTAAAACCTCAGTTTAGACACTTCTCGTATTAAAGTATGAAATTGTGTTGATATTTCAGTACCAGTTCACTTTGCTTCTATTCAGCTTTTAACATATGTGTTTGTCTGTTTTACAATCAACAGCTGTTTTATATTGCAATTCAATACAAATTGTTCCCCATGTTAATCTTATGGACAAAAAATAAACTTTGAGGGCTTCCAGTGAGCTCCAGAATTAAAATGTCAAAAATCTAAAACCTTATTGCAAAACTACGAACTGAGACCATTCTTTTGACACCTGAAACTTTAAAATTCGTCTAGAAATAAGGGAGGAGTAGTGTTAACAAAAAAAGGGCATCACGTATTATATATATAGATATAAACTTTTGAACATGGGAATTAATGTAACTGTGAATCCAGCTTTCTACAGGCAACTTTTTATGCTTCCATTTTGTTTTTTTCAGCCTGGCCGTCTTCAGATCCCAGTCAGTGCAGCTACAAACTCCCTCACCATCCCAACCTTAACGATCCAACAGCCCTCGCCCACCAGGCCCTCACCCCCCACGATGCTCTTTTCGGGTGGGTTACCCGGATCACCACCACCACACAAGGAGCCTCCGTTCCTCCAAAGGGGAAGTAAACTGCTCAAAGACCTGGACAAACCGACCTCGCTAGAGCTTCCAGTTCCTCCTCCCCTGATCACCGTGACTTGCAGCATGAGCGAGGTGGAGTCCGACGGAGAGTCGCCGGCCGCCAAGACGGGAGTGAACAGTTCGGGTGGGATGTGCTACTTGAGTCCGTTCTCGATGTGCACGCGAGCCGACAGAACTACTTCCGAGTCCAACCTGAGTTCCTCCGGGTACAGTTCGATGGCGAGTCCGGGTCCTTCAAGATGCGGCTCCAACAACCCTCTCTGTCCCGAAGTTGACGACCATTCTAAAAAGCCGTCCCCACTGCTACGCACGCCCAGAACGGACGATTCCAAAAAGACTCACACCGGGTGCCTTAGAGGGCGTTCTGACTCGGAGACGCTGTCGGACGACCCTCAAATCGAATCGAATGACGAAGGGTTCGGAACGGACCATATAGATGAGAAAATCGAAGACGGAGAGTTGAAAAGTGCGAAGGAGCTCGAGGTGTTTATCGGAACGGAGCTCGTGGAGTCGGGCAAGAAACTTATGGGGTTGATTTCTCCTTCGTCAAAACTTAAACACTGCAGTAGTTTTGAATCTAACCTAGAGCAAACGGGAAGGACGAGGAAAGTGAAACCTTGTGCTAGCGTCGAGGCGGGCCTTGACTGCTACCGACTGGCTCCTCCACCCAACGATATCTGCAAGGTAATCAATTATCATAATCTAAATCACTTACTACTGAAGTTCCCTTCATTAATAATTAGAATGTTTGAAAACAGTTTCCAACAGTTCTTCGAAAATCCAAAGTTTGTAATTTTAACAATATAACTACTTTAATGTATTCAAGACTACATTTTATTTGTCTTTAGGAGTATTAAAGGTTTTATTCATCCAAGTCATTGTAGGTATTTATAGAGTAAAAGACACTTGGTAAAAACAATCTATTGTTATGATGTGAAGTGATCTTTTTATCACTATCCAGCAATCCAACAAGAATCCAACACTACCATAGAAGTACATCGTCCAACATAGTACTCACTTAAATATTTGCATTGCGCCTCCTCAATCAAAGTAGCTGGGTAGTGGAATGGATAGAGAGCCAGCTTCATCTCCTGAGGTTTTTCAAATCGATCGTGAGTCCTTTTTTCTATTCTACAGTACAGGCTAAATAATCAACATTTGTTAGTCAGTATTAAAGGAACACCAATAATGCCACTTCAATCATAGCCTGTACACCCATTCTTGCTGCCATGTCATCACTTTAACTATGCCCAACTCTGATGAGGTTTCCCTTCCTCCCGCCAGATCTCGCTGCAGCTGCCCAGCATCGTGGTGGACGGCGACGACAGCGCCCCGCTGGCTCCCTCCGCTCACTGCAGCCCCGTCAGCTCCCGCAGCGAGAGTCCGCTCAGCGACAAGACCGCGGGTCTCGGCCGCTTCTCACCCATGTTCTACGGAAAGCTCACCGACAGCGACGGTCTGTGTCTTGCACAAGAAAATGTTTATCTAAGCTAGGGGGGTTCCTTAAAAATATACAAACATTTTTTGAAAAAGAGGTAGACATATATTTAGTGGACATCCCAGGCTAGAATCCATGTTCTCTTGAATAGGGTGCAAGACACTAAACTTTAGGATAGCAGCCGCCACCGGTGATTTGACTAGTCCACAACTTATAATTTGTTAGGGTTATACTATAACTTAACAAAAACCATCTTTACTGCCTCTTTATTTTTTTAGACTGGTATTATGTTTCTAGAATTACAGATGACATAGATTTGAAGGAAAATCTCTCTCGCTCTAATGGTAGATGAAAACTAAGGTTTTACATGTAAAGTATGTGTCTTGCAACTTTCCTTTATACTGATCAATAACTTATAGCAAAAGACGAACATCTTAAATTTATGTATAAGAACTTTAACGCAGACTTTTAGTAATTTAGAGTGTAATCAATGACAAAATTTTACTAGATGAATATTGGACTGGTAAGGAGGTTCTCTCTACAAGACGGGTATTTGTTCAATATCACTTTTGTTACTAATTAAACAACTTTCTGTCTTCAATACTCTATTTCCTAAATTAGCAAAATGTATATACCAACTTAAGTATCTTCAAAATTATGAAAAAAATTAAATGTATATCTTTGTACATTTATCACAACAGGTTTATACGACTGCGCTAGCTCAGACTGTTGCAAGATGGCGGCCAACAAGAAGTCTTCCGGGAGAAGAAGGGAGAGGAAGCAGAGTAAATCACCTGCGAGGGTGAAGGACGGGAAGGACGTTATGGAGCTGGTGGTTCCGACCCAGAAGCTGCTCGACGTGCCCGGCAGGGAGGATCCCTTCTGCCGCCAAAACCTGAGGAACAAGCCCAGCCCCAAGCGGAGGGTGAGGACTCACTCGCAGGTCGCGTCGTCCACGTCGTCCTCCTCCACCGAGAGCATCAACTCTGTCGGGTTAGTCACTCTTGAAAACGTTCTTTCTTCTAAATGTATTCTATGACATTAGACATTAATTTGCATCGGCAAACTTTTTTTTAAGCCAGTTTGTTTTGATCAACAAGATCTAGAAAGGAACATTACATAGGAACAGGCTATAGGCTTTTTGTTATGACAAGTTATTAGTATAGCATTTTCTGCAGTATGACAAAATATTCTGGTCTCCCGTACCACAGTAAAATGTTGGTTCTGATCTTTTCAAGTACATTTCAGCTTAAATAAAAAAATTAAAAATTTAAAACTTCACTTTTAGTTCTGGAAAAATATACAATGATATATATAAACTGTTTTTATTCAAATTTTTGAATCATCCGTTAGTAAAACAGCTGCAGCTTTTAAGTGGTTTTACTACTTTTAGTTTCAAAACAAATTAAAGAAACTTTTTAAAACAACATGAGTTTTGTGCAGATTGTATTAAATAGTTTAACAAAATTTAAGGAATATTTAAAAATTATGCTTATAAGTTCTAGCTTAAATTCTAAAAGTTTTTGGTGTAAGAAGACTATTACACAGTCTTTATTAAGTCATTCGTCCCTGAATTGATACATTTGGCTAAATTCATATAAAGAAGAACTATACATTCTCTGCTATTGTCTTACTCAATCATTACGCTTTTACCCACTTTCATGTCTGATCCAAATTAGAAATTCTAAAGAGATTTTCACCCTTTAGGGTTGCTTTCTCCAAATCAATATAAACCTTAACTCCAGATTAACAAAAGTTTAAGATGAAATTAAGTATATGTGTTTAGTATTAAATTAAACTAAGTTTAATTCTAACATGTTTGGAGCAAGAGGCCCCTAAAATCATTTTCATTTAAGCTACTTTTATCTTCCATTCTTCGACCTCTAGTCTCTTTATTTGTTAAGTCTTAAACCTTTCAACTCAACCCAAGTTGTACCACCACACCCGTGTGTTCCCAACTCCGGTTCACCCACGACTCTCTGTCCCCCCGCCAGGGACCTGGGCCAGACCCGGCTGTCGCCCGAGAGCGGTCGCAGCCCGGACCGAGGTTGGGCCAAGCTGGAGTCGCCCACCAAGGTGCCGTCCAATGAGGCCTCGGGCGAGGAGACGGGGGAGGTTGGTGAACTTGTCCTAGAGGCTCAGTTGTACATAATATCTGTCTTTCTAGAAGTTCTAGATTTGTCTTTTCACATTGGATCAAATGGGAAGGATAGTCTAGTCACTTTACCACTTCCATCTTGCAAAATGTCGGATGTTCCGTTTTGTCATGTATTTTTTCCATACGGAAAGTAATTGATTTTTTCAAGGAAATGACGTGCTCCACAACTTAGTATCATTTTTTTAATACAAAACTTGTGTCATGGTTTCAGATTGAATTGAGAAGCTAGTCAAAGACGAAAAAACTTTTATAACATTTTAGGCAAAACCAATGATTTTGTATCCTAAAATACATTAAGATCCACTTTATAAATGTTTCTGCTGCATTTAAAATTTTACTCTGACAAGATTAAAATTTATGCATTGATAAAAAATAGCTCAATTTTATGTCAAGGAGTGGATTATTCCATTCTTGTTTTGGTTTATAAATAAGTTATTTAAGATTTAGTTAATTTTGTAATTCCCAAAAGTAATATATTTTTAATATAACTGTAAGTTTGACATTCTAGACACAAAGTAATCGTACTTTTCTGTTATATTAAGCCTCAAATTCAAAACCTTACTTTCGAAAGTAAATGACCGGAAATTTTACAAGGTGGATTTGTTTTTGTAAAATAGAGTGAACTTTTTCATACATACTCAAATTTCAGAATAATGGAACAAGATTTTAATCAGTGCAACAAAATATTTTGCATAGTAAAACAGGTGGTATGCTTGTAACATTAAATAGAGACATTAATATTAAGAGGAAAATGTCACGCAAGATGTGTATGACATTGTTTATATTGCATGATATTGTACTGCGGGTGATGTTGCATATAATTAATTATATTAAATACAGTCGTAACCTGTACAGTGTAAATACGTCGATAAAATTGATATTTGCCTTAGTTTATAGAGATGTCATTATAGTTTTTAGTCACAAGTTACAAAAGGTACGTCTCAAAGCAGCTATTAATAAAATTTGTTTTTCAAATAAGTTTTCTAGACTTATTTATTATTTAAATTATTGGATTTATTTATTTATTTAAATATTACTTTTATTTGGAATTCATTATGGTTTTCAAAAGTGGTTTACTTCATTATATAAATTTGATAAAATTTGATAACACTGTATATTACAACATTTCAGTTTTTATTTTTATTTATTATACAGTACACTGATCATTCTATGTAAAGGTATCTAACTTTTTTTAATCATTACTTGATGTCATATTTTAACCACAAATAATACAAATTGCATAGCTTGCTTGAAATGTCTCTAATAGAATTCAGTTTGTCACTTTTATTAAAGGTTTCTTTTTTGCATGTATAGATCGCTGGATGGGGAATAGAAATCACAGTTTGAAGGGTCTCCACTATAAGAGGGTTCGATTATCCTTTTACCTTTTTCCCCTTACCCTTTACCGATTTAAAGCTTACTGTATACAGTTTTAGATTATTTCATTTTATTTAAGTTTATGTTTGGGCTCTTTTAAAATATCTTATTTATTGTGAAGTTATTTTATCCTGCATAACTTAGGTAAAGTAAATTAAGTTTGTATACTGTTTCTTAATCCTTGCTTAAGGGCTTTGAAATACATATAAAATCCACTTGCGTTTTTATTATTAATATTTGATTATTAGTTTATTATTTTTACAACGCTATTCAGGTGTTTTACTGAGGGATGGCTGTTATATGTGGTTTATGTAAGACTTAATTAAGACAAATGTCTTAAATATATAGTTTTTATTATAAAAGAGAGAAAAATACAACATTGAAAAATATTTGTTAATAAAAGATTTGTGATGCTAAAATATTATAAAAACAATATGAAACTCATATAAAGTTTCACACCTGTTATAATAAACCAATGCCTGTTATAATATAACGTTATATACAGTATAAACCTGTTTTATACTATTATCCAATTTATAAACCTTGAATAGAATAGAAAGGGCAAACGTTACTTTTAACGTTAAACTTTAATTACCTACTTAATGAGCTAAACCTTACATCTTTTGTCGTTGCCTTGAAAGTTTAATAAACCAAAAAATTACTCTTGTTCACACACACTGCTAACTATTTACAGTATAGTTTGCAGTACAAATATAAAAAAAAAAAAAAAAAAAAAAAAAAAAAAAACTGTAAATAATTGATTGTTATTTACTTTAATTTTAATCTTATCTCATATGAATTTTATGCATAACGAATGCTACATTAGTCTGTGTGTAAACAGTGGTTAGTTCGTTGATCCTAGTCTCGTATCTGTAAATTGTGCAGTATTTTACTGTCATTTGACTTAGTTTGTAGGTGTATCAAAGGTAACTGTAGCGTAACATTAATTTTTTCGGACTGGAGTTTAATGACGTTATTTGGTTAACAATTAATAAGAAAAGGGTATTATTTAATTGTTTTGCTTTTTTTATTCAATTGCGCATTTTCCTTTTATTTGCAGTGATTTGCATAATGTATTGCCCATAATGTATGTAGTCAATATAGAGCGATGTTTCTCTACTTTTATATAAGTTTCTTTTCAAATTTAAAATACAGTAATATTTAATCTTTTATATTTAATATTTAATATTTAAATATCTTTTTTAGTGCACCCACATTTGGTAGTTTTTCATATAAATTCTTTATTAATAAATATTATATTTTAATAAGATTTTCATAATTTTGATTGATAAAACTTGATTGATAAAACCAATCAACTTAGACTGATAAAACTGACTATTGCTAGTTAACCTTGAATATTGGATTTAAAATTCTGATAAATAGACTCAAAATGTTATGTATTTTAGGTGCATTTATTTCTAGATTAAAGTACCTAAATATTCTATAAAAATTGTTTAGTTACATATTGTGAGTTCTATACAATCAATAAATGAACAATATCAAATCCTCATAAATTAAAAACTTACAATGTAAACCTTGTGCAACTCTTCCTTGTATAAACTTTTACTGATTAATTGTAAAATTTTATCAGAAAATATTATTTTTAAGATTGCTTAGAATCTTACAGTATATTTAATGGATATAAGGCATACTCACTCATAAAAACGTTGACTGTGGCCCAGTAAATATCAAAACTGTCATAACTTGATTCGCCATTGTTCATTTAAATTTAATTGGAATTCCAATTTTTATTGTTGCAGGAAGCAACAGTGACTACCCAAATGCTGCCGAAACCAAACCGCAAAATCAGTCGACTAAGGACGATCGGGCATCAGATAAGGTGAGATAACGCAGACTTGTGATTTTTTGTTGATATGAGAAAATTATGAAATATGAAATTTGTTTGTGGTACACTCATAAAATTTATACAAACATAATTTACTTTAAACCAAAGCTGTAAAAAGTAGAATTTATGCTACAGATGATTGTGAAGCTTTATCAATTTTATGCTTATTATCTGTTGTACCATTATAACAAGAAATACTAAATACTAGCTGATATAAATTTATTGGCTCCGTAATAAGTTAACAGATAAACAGTGAAATTTAAATCACCCCTTGGTACAATATAATTACAAAGAAACCAAAAATTTAATTATTTGAATTAATGACATTCTTGTTCATGTAACAAATTTAAATTTACTTTCTTAAATTGGCTAGTAGCTCATTAATCCTACACTTAACATTTTCTATTGTTCTGTCCTAAAATTTCACACTCTTTAGTTAAAATATAAAAATTTCATGATAGAGTATGTAGTTTTAGGTTATTAATAAACCATTATGATTACCATTACCCTGTATCATCGAAAAGTAGTGCAATTGATTTGATCTTATAACAATTTAGTCTTGCTTTAATGGCTGTTTTTTAGTTTTAAACTGGTACAAAAGATTTTATATTTATTTTTAGGGTCTCTGAAAAAAATTATTTTGTCATTTAAAAAATTGAAAACTACGCAAATTCGCTTTCAATTATTGATGGTTTTAAATCGTATGTTTTTACTTTATATTTCTCATTAAAGTTTCGTCACGAATGTTTTTAATTTGAATATTTAATAGCCAACTTTATCTATGAAGAAGATCATTTCATGATTAATATCAAGCTACTCTATTGGCATACACTGTTAAAACTAAATTTAATAAGAAGGATATTAAATAACATCATTAGTGAAATAAATGCAGGTAGTCATAACAAGAAAATAATAAAAATATAAAAAAAATTATCGGACCCAGTATATAACTTTGTGGCACCCTGTTCTAGATTCCTCCGGCGGCTGGAGCAGAGCATCCGCCGTGGCTGGGAGTCCCCCGAGCCTCCTGACTCGCCGACCATGGAGCCCCTGACAGGGGGCGGGGGCCACAGGGGACGTGTCAGGGGCACGGTCAGCGACGAGCCCCTGCTGAGCCGCGAGGACAGAGCTTGGAGACGCGTCAACATCATCCGCAGCGGCCACACCGACTAGACCAAACAATCGAAACATCTATGTGGAGTCTACTTTCGATGCTTTCGATGTATCGATTATCGACTAAACAATGGATATATTGAGTCTCTGCTCAATCAGACTGTTAATCGTTGTGTAGCAATGGGTAAAGCGATTTTTGCTTGCGGTAAATCAAAGTTAGATTACATGATATCGATCTTGTCGAATCAATGTTTCCATTGTTTAGTCCAAGTCGCAGCATATCGATTTTACTAGTCGAATGTTTGAGAACCAATCAACTTTCGAAACTACTCCCACTGTATCGATTTTAGAGTCGGTCAATCGATACACCAAATTAATCAATAATGCTCAATCCATTATAATACTCATTTAAATAACAAGAAACAATCCATCTACACAAGTCTTGAGGTTGTGGTTGTTCGTATGAAATTTCAATCAGTCAAAGTATTTATTATATTTATTGGGCAAACCAAGAGATTGAATGAATACAATGTAGGTATCGTATTGATTAGGTTATTGATAATAAGGATAAAACTTTGTAATTAAATAATTTATTACCTCATAAAATACAGTCGACAAAAAAAACATTTACTCGGTTTATTTATCGCCAACAAAAGAGAATCTACACAGACACAGTTTACACACATACTGAAGGGAATGTAAATTGCGAGTATTCAGGCAGGTATAGTTGAAGAATGAATTTCGTACATAGTTTTAATACAGTCATAGTAACATTTTGTACCAAGGGCTAACATTTGGGATTTGATCTACTCAATAAATAATTGCAACTCTCAAACAATTAACAAAAGTACTTTAGTGGAAGTTTCCAGTTCTCAATCAAGAGTTTGACTCGTATGAGTAAAAATAACTATTGAGAAATTTATTTTGGTATCTGAGTTGTAGTTTTAAAATAAAAATAATCTAAGAACTAAGAAGCTTGGTTCTCGGAAAGCAGACAGGTCCCATGAAAGTAAGTAGGAGCGTTTAAAAGAGTAATGAGAAGTAAGAGTTTTCTCTGTGGAAGATAACTAGTTTTATGGGTTTAAATATCTCAGAAGTGTTATGATAAGGATCTAGGAAATGAACAAAATAAGAATATTTATCTGTTAACTTTTTCTATAATGAACTTTATTTATGTATTTCATATCAAAATTATTTACAGCCTACAAACATTGGCTTCAACAAGTAAAAAACTCACTTATCGATGAGGTCAATAAGAGCTAAATATAGAAAGCAATAATTACAACTACAGTATATTGAATTTATAAATTTTTTCCGAGTCTTTGGCACTTTTGGTTTATTTACTACTTAAAATTTTGTTATTTAATTTAGGTAATACAGTATGAGTTTTCAATATTAAAATATGTGGAAATCAATAGTGTAATTGTAATATATATTGGGGTTTATTCATTGCAAAATTTAGTTAAAGTAAAAAAATCAAAACTAATGTGTTTTCTGTTGAATGTGTTTTCAAAAAATATTCCTTAACGATAAATTCATTATAAAAGTTAGTTCAACTAATTCTTCTATCACCGGGTAGGTTCAAAAACCCCTTAAGAATTCATTTTTAAAGCATGATGTAAAAATGTTATAATTAATACTAAATTCATGTATTTTCCTTTAAGATAGAAAGCAACAATCAAAAATAGATTTCATAGGTTGTAAATTTCAGAAAGTGGGTTTTACTGGCTAGAGGTGTAACCGTCCCAAATACACTCTCTTTTATTATCATAAAAAATATATATTGTCTTGAATTGACGTAACCTATAAAATGAAAAAATATTTATTAGTGTTGGAAAATGCATTGTATTACATATACCTCATCCCCATAACAAGAAAACTGGCATTAAAAATATTTTTTTAAATACACTTTTATTTTTCAAACACAAAGCTTCAAAACAAAAACGTTCTACAATTTTTTACTTGTTCATAACATTTGGACAAATAATTTTTTTATTTAATTCATCATTACTGGTTTTAATATTTGCATTACTTTTCCCCGAAAAATAAATCATCCTATGACAGTTGGTCCAATAGCCTTTGAAGGTGTATGTTCGTTGATTCTAAAGTTGAATGGCAATTTTTCGGTGTTTGATGTTTTTATATGATTGGTGTTTTTGTATTTTCTAAAGTTACTGTGTATTAAGATTGATATTATATTACAGACAATCAATCTTTGTCTAAAACTATTATCAACTAATATCCTTCAATGTAATAACGTACAACATTGCAATATCGATGTTTTAGTATGTACTCTTAATTTATAATTTCAGTTTTGCATTGTCTTAAGGTTTACTCAGTTTATTTCAATTTTTTGTCTAAAATTATCAAATTGTCAATCGATATAAATCGCCTATACAAACTTTCAAGTAATTGATTTTGTAGTTATTCATAGGTTGTTAAAGTTTGTCGTTTGAACCAGGTTAATATCCTTTTGATCATTATTTGTAAGACAATTTGCTCCTCAACTCAAAAGTAATCTCATTGTACTACTTTTGAACTGATTTCTATGCAAAAGTTGAAGGCACAATCACAAATATGGTTAAAGGAATTGACCAACAAACTGTCTTGAAAAGCAATAGGTTAAATATACTTAAGAGTGTACAAAGTATTTGTAACTACAGATGTTGAAAGACATAAACGTTTGGTTAACTTGTCAAGGACATCATCTAAAGTTGACACAAAACAATTTAAGTCTCATTAAAGTAATGAATTATTACAACAATTTTTTACTTGTGGCGATGCCAATTAATTATAATTATTATATTTTAACAATCTGCAATCTTTAATTAAGTAATATTGGTAGGAACATTGTCACAGGAAAACTTCACAGAACTTATAAAAACCATTTCAAGTTTAATAATTACTAATCCTAAATTGAAAATTGAAAAAAAAGTATTGTGGTAGTATCAATTACATAGTTAATAATTAACTAATTGATACATAATTAATGTAAACAGAATAAGTAAGTTAAAGATCTATGATCACTAACTATCCTCACGAACCTTTGCCAATACCTTATTTTGGCCCGAAAAATATTGAAAACATTTTAAGTGGAATAAATTATGATAATTTTTGTTACATTATGCTTTATGAATTAAACATTAAATCTTTGTAACAATATATTTAACATAAAGTCCCTTTTTCATTGCAAAATATACTTGGTTAGTTGAATACTAGTATTATTATCGTTAGTTCAAACCTACTGAAACACTTATTTTGTTAAATCCCTAAGTCAGGAAAACTGAAAGAAGTTACTGGTATTTATTATACACATAATTCATGACATTAATACTACATTACTGTTTTCAATTTACATTTTATTCTCTCAGTTGAATATTGTAAATACAGGTTTATGTGTGGTGGGAAACTTTTGTCAAAGACATAGAGAAGACAGAAACCCCAATATGACAAGTGTGTTTCGGCCACTAATTATTGTGTTCATATATTATCTCTAAAACACATTAACTGCTGAATCAAGATTATTTTCTATGCATAATCTTTTAAGTGGACAAGAAATAAAATAGTTTTGAAGATATGGACTCCAATGAAGGTGCAATAACTATTTATGTAATTTTATTATTGTTAAGTCTGTATATTTTTATACTGGTCTCTTTTCCCAAATGTTTTCTGCGTATTTTCTATCATAGCTTATACCCATGTAAATAACCAATGTTACGTTTTATTTTCATGCATTTGGGTGTTGTCAAAAAACATTGTTATCGTGTACATTTTCGTCCGGTTTTTTCATAGATTTTCAGCAATTTAAATATTATAATAAGATATATGACTTAGGAAGTTGTAGATAAAGTTTTTAGTTCCGTTAAACAAAGTAATGTCTTATAAATGAATGTTTTGCTCAGTTTCATGAATGTTATCATAGTGTATCTAATTACTTTTGAAACAAACTAGTGAAGTATAAACTATTTAGTTTATTTTCTTTTCTTTCGTCCTATGTAAATGTGATTTTTAATCCTGTCACAATATTGTTCACTCATAACTTAAAGGGTTGTTTCAATGAAGGTTAGTCTCGTCTTATAGTACTCAGCGCACTTAGCATTATGTTATTTATTGACTAGTCTTTTAACCAACCACTCTTGTACATAATTAATTCGGTAAAACGTTATAAACTGTGATATGAATAGTTTAAAATAAAGCACAACGAAGTTAAACCTTTCTTTTAAGTACTCGAAGTAAATTAAACTAGTATACTCTGATAGTATATTTCCTAATAGTTATCTATTAGTATCACTCGCACTAGGTAGTGATGTCCCTAAGTAGGTGTTCCCTTTTGGTTATTTTTATTCTGTTAATAGAAATATTAGCATGTAATATGTTTTCCAATTCAATTTTTTTACGATGTTTTTCAGAGAAATTGTAATTTTACTCAGACGACCCTATACATAAAATTCAGGATACTTATCCAAACAAATTATATTGGATTTGATATAATACGGGTTCATTTCATTTTCCATGAACCTTACTGGTTCTCGTAAATTTATAACAGAGAAACTTTGCACATTATTTTTTTGTGTAGTAAAAATTTTTTCAACCCCTAAAACAACCTTACAATGAGACTATTACGACATAAAAGCCACGAACGTCGTATAGGGTCGACAGAGTATAGTCATTTCGCCAGTCATTTTTCCCAGTAGTACTGTACGATGTCCGGATGAGGAAGGTCCGGTTTAAGCTGTGTCGGACTCACTCTGTCCACCAACTGTCAATTGCTTCTCACTTGCCGCTACCACCAGAAAATATAAAATGTTTTCTTTAACAGACACTGTGTTTTCTTTTACCCTCCATTGAAATGTGTTAAAATTGTAAAGTATTAAGAGGGAGGGGGCTTAAGGGCCTTTCTCAGACGTCATGGAGTGCTTCACCTAATCCCATTTTGCGCCTTTACTTTAAGTCCGATAGAAATGGGAGGAGTTTTAAATAAAAGATAAAATCTTGGAATATTTTATTCATTTTTTGATTTTTTTATATATTTTGAATCCAAATTAAGTCTAAAGTTAATCTAAAGTTTATCAACTTTTAACCATTATAGCTTATAATATTGATTTAAAATATATAACAAAAATAAAAATAAATCTAATCAAATAGCCCAAGTCTTTTTTTATTGAAACCCCTCCCATCTTCATCACAAAAAATTAAGATACAAAATGGGTGCAGGTGTAGCACTATACGATGAATTTTTTATCAGTGAGACCGCAGATACTGACAGCCTCTATCGGCAGCCGCTGAAACTGCTTGGCGCGCAGGCTATTAAAGTTACTATTTTAGGCCAAATCTCCTCCCTCAACATCATCAATGTGAACAGAACCAAATAAGCAGGGACATAACATGTTAAAAATTTTTTGTTTTTACCCCGAAACCAGAGTAAAATAAAGCGCTGATGCTAGGATTACTTCTCCTTATTGTCACAGGAAGCACTCTTCCTACCTCTTAAATGTCAAAATGAGTGTATTTGTTTTAAAAAATCAAAACAATAACAAATGTCTGCAAAATTATTCTAGCCATATGTTTCCATTCAACCAATCAGCATGATCCTTGAATAAAAATTACGTCTTGGTTGTGCTATCTGTGTTTCGGGGGTGACATTCACTTTTCCCCATAAGGATGCCCCACTTATTCGGTTCTGTATACATTGACATCATCTACCTGAGTTTTGAGTCTCAGGTAGATGATGTTAAATCAACAGGTGTTTAAGATCACCTGGTACATCAGCAGTGTTTCTTCCAGGTAGTTTCCGCAACGCACAATTGAGTGCGCAGACAAAATAATCTACCTTTTTATCGGTCTCTTAGAAAAATCAAATAAATAAGAAGTTTAAAAAAAGTTTTTACTAAAATTTTTCTTTAAGAATAAAAATATAGTATCTTTTATATCCTCACCGATAAACATTCTTCACCTACTGTCATTTTTATAGTGACTAGGAATTCAAAACAAACCATAAAATTTAATAAAAAATTTTTTCTTCTATTTTTACCGTTAATGCTGGATTTGTGTTTGTTTGTAGCTTGATAAGTAACCAAAATACTGGTCTCGGTTTGTTCTGTTTATTTGTCTATTAGCTTAAGGAATTTAACCTGAAAGTGTGAGGGTACTTTTCAGAATGGATGGTGTTGTGATTTAGGTATTTAGTAGTAGAAAGGGTGATAATAACTTACAGAACAAGGTAAGTACATTTAGGATTTCTTCGTCGTAGCACTAAATAAAAACTCTGAAAGTAAAATTTAATAACTTGAATCCGATGTAATATGCCATGCTATAAAGAAGTAAATTATTAATAACCTTTACCGCAGTTAAATTAGTTGTGTTATTAAAATACAATATATTTATGGTATGTCAAGTTCAAATGTTATTAGATGGATTAAAAAATAACAATACAGTCCTTTTTGTGCTTATAAAAAACAATTTCCTTTCCAATATAGTTTTAAAACTCATTCTGGGACGAAGGAGCAAAGCGAATGATAAGAAAGTGGAGGTGAGAGAGCGGAGAGAACGAGCTGGCTCATTGACAATTAATTAAGGGTGTTGACCAGAGCGAAGGCCTTGGGTTATGGTGGTATATTGCACATTTGCAAAATTGAATCACTAAACATAATTGGAGATGGCTTGTCCGTCTTAAGAACCTTAATGGTCACGGACTAACGGACCTCATCACATTATTATTTTTTTATTACTCCATCGTCACTTCATTAGACTAATCATAATTATGCAGTTTACACCAACCTGTAAAATAGCTGATGTATTCGACCACCGCCCTTTTAGAAGGCCACAGCATAATCCATTACTAACTAAAACACTTATTCCTTATTTAATTCTCCACTAAATGACTATTGTGTATTAATTAAAAAGTCATATGTTTCAGGAGTAAGATATCATTACCAATAATTAATTTTTCATAAGTTCTGATTTGACTTTCATAGTCACGATATGTCAAAACTATTAGATTAGAAATACAATTGATACTATTACATACCTAATTTGCTACAAAAATAGTTAGAGAACAGTAACAATTTTTCCAATAGTATTTATTAAATCGTTTATTTATTTCAATCGCATTCTAAAGGTTCTACGCTATGTAAAATTTACCTCTACAGGCACTTTATCCAAGTCGATCCCCTATGGATTTTTTGCAGGAACCTTAAAAAAAAAAAACAAGAGTTGTGGCCAGTTAGGTCTGCCTAAGTATTACGCACCTTAAACAAACGGGTTCTCCATTAAACTCTCACGACTTTGTGAACCTAATTGAAAATTTCCAAATAGTTATTTTTAATTAATCCCAATTAAACATAAAACAGTAAATATCAACTTGAATCCCAAAAAAATCATAAAATTAATTCATAATTATATTTTATAAAAAACATAGGAACCTCTTATTATTTGCTAAAAGCCTACCTACAACGATATCTAGCGTAGAAACAACGAACTCTTAAACTACGTTGCCGACATTTGCTCCATTTGTGACTAAACATACTCTACCGGCAAATACCGGAACTACCAACAACTGTTGAGAAAAATATTGAAATTGACGATCAGAATTAAATCAATACTGTAATATAAAATTGAATATATTCTTTTATATTACATTCTTTAGTACTTTTACTAATTAGTATTGAGTTTGCTAAACAAAAATACAACTACGCCTAGCTGTCAATTAACTTATATTAATGAAAATCTCCCCTTCCGATAATCCTCAATCCTTATATAAAAGTAAGATTACACTCAATGAGAATTTTTTGTTTTTGCTAAAATTAAATGTATTTGTGTGAATAATTACCATGGAAACGGTAGTCAAAATGTGAAGTTAATGAAATGTTTTCATTACTTCTTTAGAGCAAAGAATGCATTTTTTATTGATAAATCCACTCTTTATTAAACTGTATTAATAATCTCAATTCTTATCAGTAGATGTTGGGTTGACAGCTCCTTCATTGAAAGAACCATAAAACAGCAGGTATTGTACAGAACCAATATAAGGTTTTTCACTTCCAGACAGTTCATTACTGATACGGTCTGTGAACGTACTTTCTTGAAAGAAGAAAAGCCCGTGTATCTTTTGCTTTAATATAGCACAATAGACGATTAGTTTAGGAGAATCCCTTCCAAACTTCTCAAGGATTTTCAGTTCCCCAGATACGCACATTGTGCTTGTTAAATTTCCCGCTTCTATGAAAAGTTGATTCGTCACCAATGATTAGTCGATAAATGAATCTATTTTCTTTTGAACATGTCTGGAAGTCAAGGCAGAATGCCAAAGTTTCTTCTGATCATCATCACGTAATTCTTGCAACAACTGTAGTCTGTACCAAGGAATCTAAAATAAATAAAGACATATCTTTATTTATTTTTGATTTCTTGGTCTGTACGGTTTCATCTTTAAACTTTTTTAACTCTCCAAACAGATTACTGGTGAATTTGAAGTTCTACAGTTAACCTGCGGACTTTGACTGTTTAGGCTGTGCAGGATAGCAGCTTGGGCCTGATAGTTTGTGAACTGCAGACCACAAATATTTTAGGAAAGCCTATAATTTTCTCAATTACTCCTATATCTACCTTACATGAAATGGATATTATAAAAGTCCACTGACGGTAGGTATGGCGTCATCCAAGGGGTGAAAAATGAGTGAAAATTTGAACCTGACACACATATTTTAAGAAAGCTGCCGGTTTGATATATCAAAATATACTGTTAAGGCTTACTGGAAAATGGAAACGGCAGACGACTACCGTGGCTGTGACGTCACGGTAGACGCGGAATATAAAGGAAAAAACTTTTTTGGAACATGTTTTAGGAAAGCTGTCGTTTTGACATGACATCAAAATATACTGTTAAACGTACCTGAAAATGGAAACGGCAGACACCTACAATGGTTGTGACGTCACGGTAGACGCTTTGAAGATATGGAAAAAACTTTTTTGGAACATGTATTAGGAAAGCTGCCAGTTTGATATTTTAAAATATAGGCCTACTGGTAAACGTACTTGAAAATAGAAATGGCGGACGGTTACCGAGGTTATGAAGTCTGCCGTGACGTGACAAGAATTTCTCAGAACATTTTGATTTGCACAAACTACCTCTATTTTTTATTTATTGTGCCCATCATAAACAGACTTTATACCTGGAGGGGCTTTTTGAAAGCGCCTGATTGATGCAACTGATAGCAACTAATTGAGTTTTCTCAGAATCAAGCACACAAAAAGCCTTTTCAACTGAATTATCCACCATTTTTTAAACCATGAACGAGGGTAATGAGGGTAAACAATGAACCAACAATCAGCTGATGTAGTAAAACTAGTTCATTATCTACCCATTAATACCTAAGATGACTGTAGTGCCACAGGTGAACTACATCCCATAATAGAAATGGTGCCAATTCCTGCGACAACCGTGGTTGTCGCCACCGAGGAAACAACGCTTTAAAATGTGTTAAAAACATCAACATTTTACTCTTTGTTACCTGCAAGTGTTACCAACGCTGTAGCAAAAACAATTGTTCTCGTTTGCATAGGAGACTGTTTGTCTCAACCTTTACTAAAATGAGGAATTTAAAAGTAAACTATAGGTTAGAATTTATGGTTGTATATCTACCCTGATTGATAATTTGTAATTTCATAACCATCTAATGGTTTATTATTAAGTAATAATTCAAATGTAAATTAGAGTAATATGGTGTCCTTACTATAAATATCGTACCTGTAGAAACATTTCTTCATTCGCATTTTCAATCAGCTGTATAATGGTAAATATTATAACGTAATTAGACTTCCGTTTTAGTTTTCACCCTTCATATCCCGAACACAAAACTTTTTATACAGCAGACCTTCAGAAAGCAATGTTTTTTCTTTGCCGACCTTGATAAATACCAACATTATAAGTATTCTGTTTCAGTTTTATTGATTTATAAAAGTGTATATTTCTTTTTGAATAGGTCTCGTATTACAAAGTATTGGCATTGTTTTTCAGTTACTGTATTAAAATTAATAGAAACAAGATAAAACAATCTTTTCGAACTCACTACAGCAAATTTTATTTATTAATGCTATAGTCTTCGTTATTGTCTGCTTTAGACTCATTAAAGGTACGCCTGATCGTTCGAGCGGCTCGCATTAATCAAAGGCCCCTCAACGCTCAGCTACTGTGTCTCATTTGAACAATAATGACGATCTTGTTTAACTTGCCAAACAGACTTGCTAGCAATAATCAGTCCTCACAAAATTACTCGTATAAATAAAATGTTTACATTTTGTCCACATAGTTGCAGGTGTTTTAAAGCATGGTAACAAAAGCTGTAATGAAAGTAAATGCAACATGCATATTAATCTTTAGCTCACTAAATCAAACAGTACACCATAAACTAGTTGGCGATATTTTTTTAATTTTATCAAAATAAGTAACTAAAATAAATTTGTTAGTACATTATATGACATCTATATTTACACTTAAATTCTTCTATGACAATTGCTTCAAAAACCAAAATTAGGAAAAAGTAATTTTTCATACTCCTGGCATGATTTCAATACCTGATTTTTTTAGTTGCAATGGTCAAAAATGTAAAAGTATTGATTGGAAAGAGTATCAAAGAGTTTTAAGGAATGTAAAGTTTTGAAAATTCGAAATATTAAAGGGTTAAAAATATTAATAAATAGTATTTACATCATCTCAGTGATTTGTGGTCCATTGGGAAACACTGTGTAGGTTTTGTGCAGGAGCGGGTTCGTCGCCACGACATTCGTCAAAGCGACAACAGTTGCTGTCGAGAACGTTGAGACGACGACAAGAGTACACAGTGTTTCTCGATGGACCACAAATCACTGAGATGATGTGACTTCTTCACACGGACATCACCATCCTCGTTGAAATAGTAATAGAGATGTAAGATCGAGAATATGTTGTAGTGTTTTAACATGGGCCTAATTTAATGTACAATAAATTAAAACATTTCTTGAGGTTATCACATATTATGAGAGTATACGTTGATTAAAAATAAATTATTACCTAAAATAAAACAATTTTACATCAAATAAAGTTGTTTGTATAATTTCAACACTTTATTAAAAGTGTGGAATGGGATCGCATTTTTTAATCACTGTCCGTCTGAGCTGGCAGATGGCGTGCATTGAGATGAAACCGTTCAACTTGTCAAACTATTTAGGTTAAATACCAACAGATACATTCAACTATTTTCGCAAAATTAATATAACATTAAATATTACTTAAAATGAATTATATTTTTAAATAAATATGTATTTGTGCTTAAATAGTTTATGATTCGTTTCTATGGATAAATAGGATAAACAAGCTAATATTTTTTGTAAACATTAACAAATATTTAAAAAAAAATGTATAAAAAACAACAACAATTTCATCTTTACTCATGCCTGTATAAAGTCATCACAGGCCTGTTGCCAGGCGTTACCCAATGTCATTGTTAGAAAATTAAGGGACAAATTAACCTCAATAAAAATTTTTTAAACTTAACAAGGACTTTTTTCCCTAAAAATATTTTTATTAATTATAAGTATAAAATAAGCGGGGATTCATTACTAAAATATTTTTAGTTTGGATATATTTATATTTAAATTATACTAAACTAGCTTCTAGATTGTAAAACATTGCATTGTTACACCACGTCCTCAGAAAAACCCCTTTACAACGAACATCCTACTAAATAAATAAACCCTGGCATCGATAAGTGAATTGAACTGAAGTGTTTGAAGTTTGGAGAAAGTGGGTAATGCCTAGTTTGTAGGTGTGGTGGGGGTAGGGGGGGTACTGACATTTGTATATAGGCCACGGGGTAGCGGAGGCTCGACACACCCTTCGCGTGAAGCGATGGCACACTTACACCCCTAACCGACAATCACTTGGAAAGGTTAGGCAAATTAGGGGCGGCTTCTGAAACCGACATCTAGGGCGCTCTATTTGTTACCGTGCCATTATTTTGCATATCAACTCCAAAGAAAAGGAAAGCCCTTCTTATCTCAAACTATCCCTAATATACATTAAAATATAAAAGCTAATTACTTGCTCCTAAATCACCTACATTTGTATCTTTCCTCCTTATACCGTTCATCCAATCCGTGATTCTTTGTGGGAAATAGTAATAACTGACACCTTTTGTGCTATAGAACGAAAGTAGAAACTGACAGAGAAGAGATGTGCTCTTCGAATCATTTGAGTTCACAGAGTCAGTACACGATCCAGCTATGCTGTATGGTTGCAGAATTATGCTAGACATTTAAAAGACAATTTGATGGAAGTAATTGAGCCGTTCTGAAGCACGTTTACACACTAAAAGGCAGGAAGAAAACACGAGAAAATGGCAAGAATGGGGCTCTTCAGAGACCTTCACGAGGGAAAAACTTCCATCTGATCTTTGACCATAGAAGCCTTCTATCTTCACGCAGTTCCTCGTTATGCTCCTTTATGGATATTCTCTATCCATTTTTATCCATTTTTATGGATATGCTCCTTCTCCTTCGAGCATTTATCCATAAAAATGGGAGTATTACACCCTACACATCTTCTGCTGGAGGAGGAATGTAGATTTAAACATCGTCCACTCACTGAGAAGATTTCGTCGTAAAATCTTGGCTGGTTGATGATGTCCACGATCAGGACCAATTTATTAAAACATGTTTTAGCATGCTGCAGGAAGGCGCTGAGGCAAAATCAGCTGAGAAGCTACAACGCATCTGTATAGCTAAACAACTTAGACTTGATAATCATTTCTAAAGGTGCATTTAGAACTCTATATTACTCTATACACTTTTTTCACCTTTATACACATTTTTCCATCAGGCACCGATCTAATTTCGATTGGCGAATGATCGTAATTCGACCAAATATTTAGTTGACTTGGGCCCAATTAGTTTAAAAGTATTTGATTAACTGACACGTCTATTTTCTCCTGTTTTGCTAGCATTTGTTATTACAACCTTAACAGTCTTCCAATGCCCTCAATTATCCTCAATCAATCAATCAATTAACCTTCTTTCTTGAATTTAACATTGAAACCCCAAATCCTGTAGGGTGTAGCCCTGATACCGCTGTAAATTGTAATGTGATTATGCTCATCTAAAGGATGATATCTTTCCAATTGTATGCACGGATTTCTCCTACGATGTACAAGCTGAGAAAAAAAGAGAAAAAGAAACATGCTTGTCTATTTATATATATTACCTATATAGGGATACCAGAAAAAGTTGACAAATTTTGGTTGTCAACTCTGGTGTAAACGCACCTCGTCATTGTAGATTAAATCTTTATAAAAATAACTTAAACATAATGCAAACTGTACACTGGAAAAATATTACATTGTAAATAACATTAGTTGATCAATTTTTAAATGTTACCTGTGATATCTAAGCTGAGCAGCGAACACACTATCCACTCTCACATCCCCTTTTTAACTCTAAGTACATGAGTTATTTATTATTTTGAAATATAAAGTTACTGAAAAATTATATATCGTTCCCATTTCAAGAAAGTCCCGCGTTCTTTTTTTAAAGTTTCTAATGTACAAAAATGGAAAGTTTAGATGTTCCATTACTAAAACCTTGATATTAAATGAAAACTGTTTTAAAATTATTTACAGTATTGTGTTTCTATGGTATCACAGAAACAATAAATGCTATGACTTTAAGTTAATAGGTTTTCAATAGTATGACGGAAATGGTACTATGAAAGTTGAAATTTTGATTGATCCTGCACTAACAAGACACATCTCCAACATTTCCAAATATCATATAATGATTTATCATTTATCGTATTCAGATTTCCAGTATCAACTATTAAAATATTGGATTCCCAACCATTGTTAAATAGACACTCTCCTCTTATAGTCCAGTAAAATTATACATTTTGGTATACAAAAGGTCGGGTAGTTCTGATTTTTTATATGTTGTTAGTGTTGGGCCCATTACATAAAATCCAAGTTTTCGACCTCGAGGTGCGACCGCGCGCCACGGGGCGCGCCACTTGTTACTAAAATATCGAAATTTTTACAAATTCTAGTTTTTTTTGGTCTAAATCGCTAGCGAATAATTTTACAGGTAATATTACATTATTATATTGAAGGAGGATAAATTTTTGACATTTTAAGCCCAACAACACATATGTAGCGTAATTAATGACC
This sequence comes from Neoaliturus tenellus, assembly GCA_030545055.2. Classification (NCBI taxonomy): domain Eukaryota; kingdom Metazoa; phylum Arthropoda; class Insecta; order Hemiptera; family Cicadellidae; genus Neoaliturus; species Neoaliturus tenellus. The sequence continues at coordinate 34,909,565 of CM061532.1, forward strand.
GAAATAAAGACTTTCAAACAAAATAACTAAATAGCCCAGTCAAAATAGGTTCGTGTCGGAAGTGATTCCGGGGTGGCTGAATTTTCACAGCCAATTTGATGCTTGTATTTAATCTGAAGTTTGTAGAGAATTATTTTAGCTTTACACTGATTTATAATATCACTATGTTCGGTTTGAGGATAACGAGCAATATTGCATTTTATTTTATGGCGAGAGTGAAAAAAGTCTCCGCTCTTGGCCCAATTTCAGTACAGACATTATTGAATTTTAAAGTCTCCCCCTCTTATTTTTTCTATAAGGGATGTATTAGAGGAATGGAACTTCAAACATTAATAGTTGGCCATTAGTACTTCATTTTGTGGTACAATGTGACTTTTTAGACCCAATGGGGGACGGCCCACTAGGAGTTGGGCAGGGTCGAGGTGCGCCGATAGTTGGTTTGGGTCTCTCGGGAGGCAGGGTCGAGGTGCGCCGATGGTCAGTTTGAGATTTGCCTTCAATTCGTTGCTTGTTAGTGTTAATAATTATTACATTTACTGTTTAATACTGTATCAATATTTAAAGTCAACTGAAGAATAACAATTTGGTATGTCGTATGGATATGCAGTTTTTTGCACGAAAAACATTTGCTCATTTTTAACGACTGCAAGCTAAACAGCCATTTTCTGGCCCATTAGTCAGTTGGTGTTGAATTAGTCCGAAAAGGTGGCATTTATTATAGCCAACGAGGTTAAATAGATAAAAGAGTGCTCAACACATGTTAATTTTTCTCCCCTGTTGATTTGCGCCATGTTACCCATAATAAACCCGCTTTTCGCCCTAGTGATAAAAATTACTATTTATACATGGCTTTTCCCACAGTTTAAATAACAACATACCGTACCTAACACATATATTTTATTTGGAATGAATTAGTAACAGCGTGGCAGAAAAACATGGGAAGGAGGCCAACCGACTGACTATCGGCGGATCGGCGCACCTCGACCCTGCCCCTCCGAGGGTAGACGGTAATCCGCTGTGGAATGCCCTGACCATCGGCGCACCTCGACATCTCCCTAGGAGTTAGGTCTACAAGAAAATCTTAAAGGTAAGAATAGGACAATATGTACCTCATATTAAAGGTCTCACTTAACAGAACACAATGGTGCAAACCTGACCTCAATCGGACAACGCAGCCGGAAATGGCAGGCATTTTAACTTTTTCCTTAAAATCTTTTCTAGCAATTTCAAAATGTAAAAATAATTCCATTGCCTGCTACTTCTAGCTCGGTTATCCTGGCCTATCTAAATTGCGAAAACTTTAAGTATGCTATTATCGTTATGTGGACTACTGTCGAAGTTTACGTTATAAATATGAAATTAAGTAAATTTTTTAGACGTTAGTTTTATCTCAAGTAGGGCATTCATTGATTTAAAAAAATAGTTTGACCATTTTTTTAACCTCTGTAGCCTATTAAAATAAAATTTTTACAAATTAACTTTATATTCTTCCTCTCTTAGTTTCATTCATACGTTCTCGTATTATTTATCTATAGAAAATAACATAACAAACACCATAAATCTTTACAGTGTTTGCTTGAAACAACTATATAGTGGAAATATTGAAAAAATACACCATTTAAATCTCTCTTTGGGAAATTGGTTTATTTTGAAGATCTGTATTTCGGTCATTAATTACGCTACATGTGTGTTGTTGGGCTCAAAATGTCACAAATTTATCCTCCTTCAATATAATAATGTAATATTTCCTGTAAAATTATTCGCAAGCGATTAAGACCAAAAAACCTTCGGATTTGTAAAAATTTCGATATTTTAGTAATAAGTGGCGCGCCCCGTGGCGCGCGGTCGCGCCTCGAGGTCGAAAACTTGGATTTTATGTAATGGGCCCAACACTAACAACATATCAAAAAATCAGAACTACCCGACCTTTTGCACGGCAACCCCGTATTTTCTGACAAATTTACTGGACTATTACATTTTATAAACTTGCCAGAGTGAAATCTTTTACAATTTTAACATGAACAATAAGAGCATAAAGTACTGTACAGACTAAGCAGCTCTAGATATGACAGGTGTTATTTTAAGGTTCCCTCACTTTGTTTAGCACACCGGGTAAACAGGACGGCCATGTCTAAACTACCGCCCTCTGTTAGACTGTAACTGTTTGGTGAGTCATCCTGTTCTTTTAAGAGGAAAACTGCTTCTGACGCCGGTCTAAGAATAACCGTTCTTTTAATATACGCCTTCAACCAATTAATCTTTCCTAACCAGTACCCACCCCAGAAACTTCGCATTTCGCTTTATCGTAAAAAATATAGTTTCATGATCTCTATGTAATTAATATGGAACGGAAAATTACACTTTACTTGCTGTCCTCACAAAACAGACATTATGTACATTTTTGTTGCGGTTGTTTAATTTTTTATTGTATATGATTTTTAGTATTTTACTGTGATTCCTCACTGAAATAACAGAGTAAGAGACTACTTCGAGTTCTCAAGATATTGGTACCTTTTATAGAAACTCAAAAATATATTTTTTATTTCAATTTATGTATTAGTTAAGTTTCATTTGTCCCATTATGTTTCATGCATTTTATGTCTTTTAAATAGTTATGTTAATTTTAGAGTCACTTTGAAAAAAACCTTCAAACCATCCTCAATGTGTTTGTGTTATTAATACATTAGCAATATTCTGGGGCCAGTTCGAAGCGGTTAAAACCCAAACTGATTCATATAAATCACTCATAGCCTTACTAATTATTTCACTTCATCACTTATTTAGTGTATTGTTTGTGATTTACAAAGCTGTTAATTGCTGGATAAAACTATCATGAAACTGTAGAATAGCATTAAATTTGTCACGTTACCAAATATAAACTCAGTCCAAAAACGTAATATTTTAAGAGAATGTGTTCGTTGAATCATAAAGGTAATTAAGGAACTGTGTGAAGATATGTGAGGACCTAACAATACATTGCTATTATTTTACTTAGTTTTTTTCGTTGAATTGAAATCTTTCCCGCTCGTTCTTTTAAATTGACTGGGTAATTTCCCATAGGGAAAGAGCGATTTAATGTTGTACAGTTCCCTCCTTCACTCTTTTCCGTTTGAAAATAGTATTTTAAGAAGAAATTGTCATACCCGTTCTGTAAATATATGCAAATACATTTGTTCGTATTTACAAGAAAAAAAATCACTTCCTCATTAGTAATTTTGTCCTTAAATAATGTTTATGTATACAAATTTTATATTACTTATGTTAAAGTTTACTTTGACTATCTCAACATAAATATTTTAAAATAAGAAGTATGTAAATAACTATTTTTGTAAGAATTTTTAAACTGCTTTTATTGCTAGGTTTGTTAAAAGGCTTAAAGTATATTATAAAAAATTTAATTTATCAACAAAACTTTTAACATATTTATGTTTCATGCCAACAAACTAAACGTAATAAATTATAAATTTCAAATGACCTTTGGTAAATAATACACTTAAATTAAGGTAATGGATATTAACAAGTCCGGACTATTGGAGCAACATAAAGCTATTTAGATGCTAAAGTTTGAAAGTTAAGACCTGGGGAGTAAACATTTTTATTAGCTGGTTCGGTTTTCCTTCAAACATAAAATAAATCTGTTTACCATCTGGAACCTTGGCCTACTTCTGATAATATGTTGTATAAAACTGATCTGGGAGGATTAAATTCTTTTGTGACCGAGTTAGGGAACATAGGCAAAAATATCAAAAACCGAACATCACTTTATCATGTTGACTATATTTTGTAGAAAAACAGGCAAAAATATAATATCATTACAATTATTTATTCAAGACACGCACCAAATGCTTAAATACTTATTTCATCAAAAACATTGTATGGCAAAAAATCTTATTCCGAAAATGAATTGTAACATTATAACCTGATTAAAATTTATTTAATTATGTATATATTTAAGAAGAAAATTAATATAGGCCTACGCTCAACACAATAACTATAATTTATCAATATATTTTTATCCTTTAAACAATTTTCTTCATGAATATGTAATTTTTTTCTTTAGAATTGTTATTCAATAAAATTTCTAAAAAGTATCTTTTTAATTTTGTAAAGTTATTTCTCAAAAATTAATTGTAATAAAAAATGTTTACTATAAAATATTTGTTTACCGTTTAATTTACTGTGTTAACCGTTAAAGAATTGTGTGGTTTTTAATTTCTAATCTATTTACTTGTAGATCATTTTTGACAATCGAGTTAATTGAATTTGTGAAATTACTCTAGCATATTAGTAATATTGAAAGTTAATATTCATCCACGATATATACAGCCTTTCAAATTTATTGGGTGTCTTCTACAATATTTCATAATATATCATCAATGGTATAATTTCATCGAGTTTTCATCACAACCAGATGATAAGAATATTGCAATAGCTTACTTCTAAGTTCTGCCCTCAAAAATACTATTTTAAGATTCATTAAATAAACACCTATTTATTACACATTTTCTAAACGTGTGTTTACTCCCTAATTCATTTAAAACGTAAAGAACAACTAAACTAAATTGAAATTTTTTTATGACATTTGACGACAAATTACAAAAAAAGTTTCCTTTTACAGATGATTAAACACACTCTTATCCACAAATGATTTTAAGTACGCCAAAAATTACAGAAAAAATTAGTAAACGTTCTTTTCTTTCAAAATACTCTTCATAAAAATATATTTCACATATCTTAGACAAAGTTTTCATCCATAGTACACTCCCCGAGACCACATATCCTCTCCACAAAACTCTGAGTTTTACACGTTCCATCTAAAACATAACAAAAGCCATTAAACAACAACTATTTTCCAAATATAGGCCTTATTTAACTCACTTTTCAACATTTTTGCGAATTTCCCATTGGGAATAGGCCTAAGCTATTACCGTAGGTCTCATGGTAAGACCTAAGCCCGGGACCATGTCAATTTTATTTTCAAAGTTTAATATTTCGGCGAAATTTTATATTTTTATTTTGACCATTGGATTTAGCTCAAAAAACACACAATTTAGTATCTTGAAGCTTTGCTCTATCTCCATTGGTTACCGAGATATTTAAAAGTCTAAAGACAGTACATTGTATTTTGGAGCTCCAGCAAAGTTAAGCCATGTTTAAGGCTTATAAATGGTCGGTTTATATTTTTTTACGTAATAATTAAGGAGCCTTTAATCCTGAATACCTTCCTGAAATAAGTTAAAGTATATAATGTCAGTCTGACTCTGAATATACTTTTTTCAAGACTAGTAACAGTTATAATAGTTAACTTGGAAACAATGTTTTCTTCCCAAAGTAATAATCATTTTCTGAGACACTAAAGAATTACAAATAAGCGATACGTGATGGTTTGAAGATGTTAAAAGAATATGATGTCATACCATCACACATCAATCCAATCTTTAAACTCCAGAGAGCTTCGTACTCCGCGGTGTCGGTGGTGTCGCGCGCGCACCCTACCAGCGTCGCGACGCGGCACCGCCAGTACAGCAGCGGCGGCCGCCCGGCATGGTCCGTCCCCCGTGCATCTTCTAGCTTGACGTCAGCGTCATAGCGTCGTCCAGCGTGACCGGCGGCGGCGGCGTGACCCGCGTCATGAAGTTCAAACAGGTGCTGGACGTGAACAAAGTGATCGCCCACCTGCTGCAGGTCGGCAAGAAGAAGACGGAGAAACAGGTCGGTGGGGAGGCTGGAAGTTGGGTTAAAGTTGAAAATAATAACAAAGAGTGAAATTGTAATTTTGGGAAGCGATGTGTTTGCTTAGTATGATAGAGTAGTGTAACAAAAGTCTAAGAAATTTTGTGCTAGTGTATTTCTTTAGGAGACTAAAAAGGTTCCAATGAATATTAAAAAATTATAATCAAAATTATATTTTATATAGTCAGCTCAGAAATAGATGAAAAATTTTGTATTATACATAAAAGTTTGATTGCATAAAAAAATTAGCGTTTTTTTAATGACTTGGTTATTACAATGTCTAATATACCCGTTTTATATAGAATAGCTTTATAATGGTTTTTATTTTCTCATATTAATAAACTACATTTACAACACTTCCAATTTTACTCAAAAAAGTACTCTCCGTTTTCGAAGTCAGTTTGAATTATTTTAGAGAGTTTTGCTACATACGATAAATAATACGGTAATCGCTAAACGCTTTTTAAATATGGGCAGATTTAGGTACTTTTGCTGCTTGAAGGTACAAAAGCTCGTTGAAAAGTAATCAATAGTAACCATTAGACACCATTCATACAGTTGAACTATACTGTGTAACCTAATTTGCGTAAATTTGCCAACTTAAAAATAGCGTTTAGCGTTTACCGTAAGATTTACCGTATGTTGCAAAAACTCTCAATAAACTACAGTTACAACACCGCTAATTTTACTTACAAAAGTATTCTCCGTTTTCAAAGTCAGTTTGAATTATTTTCGAGAGTTTTGCGACATACAAGTTTTGCTACTTAATTCTATAAACGCTTTTTTAAAAATCTGCAAATTTTCGAATAATACGTTATGCAGCATGGTTAAACTGGATCAATAATGTATAATACTTGCCATTGATCACTTTTCAATCAGTTCTTGTAACTGAAGTAAAAACAGCTAAATCCACCTTTAGAGTCTTTATGGCGTTTTCCGTATTGATTTACCAGGACCGTATCTGCAAAAACTCTCTATAACTCCACTTAAAATCAGGTGATTAAGGGAAATTCCCTATAACAACTAACTAGTTTTGTCGCTTAGAATAGTTTTTCAAGTACAATAATACGTGTTGCTGTGCAGTATTCTGAATAACGTTTCGTTTATGAAAATATTAGGAGAGGAGAAAATACTGTAGGTGGTTATTTAATTAGGTTTTATAAAACTTATTATATTTTGATATCCTATATTATGGTTTAGTGATTTTATTAGTCGCTATTGTTAGTGGAAAGCGTTTTAATATTCGTTCCCTTTTTTTATACGAATTAATAGTAATGCAGTAATTCAAATAATAATAAACATTTTTTTATATGAGCTTATTATAATTAATTTTCACCTTACCTTAACATCAATTTTCATATTACTTTCATTTATCTTTTTTAAACAATAAATAATTTTAAAAAGTACTATTTTTATGTGTTATGTGTTTGTTTGGTGGAAAAAAAAGAAAATAATTTTAGGTACCGGTACTTTTCTTGTTTTTAATGAAATAAAAAAACATCCTACATTTTAAATCTTTGTGATATTAATAAATAAATATATTTAGGTGAATAACCTGCTTAGATAATGCATTTGTTTGACTAAATAATGACTCATTTTTTTAATAATAGAAAACTATTAAGTTATTTTTGTTCATGTACAAACCATAATTTAGGACTTTTTCTTAACATAAAGAGCACTCTTTGCTCTCTGTGAAAGCCTGACCGTCACTTTTCCTCCTGCCTGGAGAGTTTTGGAGTGTCAAGTCAATCACCCCTCACCCCTCACCCCTCACCCCCCACAGCCACTACAGGCGCTGCAGCCTCAAAGGCAAGAAGCCCATTACGGGGCCAAAGCCGCCCAATTGACAAGGTCCAATAAACCCACAGCGATTGCACGCTCTTTTGAAAACCTTTCTCCACCTTCCACCCCTACGGTTTCGTCAATACCCAGTTAAGCATACACTTAGAGCCGTTTAAACTGCGGCTTTGCCTAAGTTTTATTTATTTATACTGTATATTATAATTTTTCAATGAATGGCCGAAATAATTCTTAAGTATGCTTATAAGATACCCTAATGTAATACTATTTTTGTTATAATTTAGCAATATGTTTAAGTACATTACCTCAAAATCGGTCCGGTATAGCCTAATAGGTTAAGAGTTCAAGTCAGCAAAATTTTAGTTTTTTTTTATATCGCACAAAGGGGTTTTTTTAGAAAGTTTTACATAAGAATTTAAGTTTTTTAGATAAGAATTTAAAATAAAACAAATATACAACAAATACAGATACACATTTGTCTACATTAATTAATTATAAGTAATATCTAACTAGACTTGCTTTTATCAGTAAAAACAAAGTTTCTAATTTTACAACAAACTAAATCCTGTTCGATTAACTTTAAAAAGGAATATTATCGGCAAGAGATTTTATTTTATAAACTAAATAATAGTACCCTCGGTTTTAATCAAATTCGACTACAGAATAGCACGTGGTTAAATATGAAAATATGTTTCAAAGCGATACTTTTTTGTTGTTATGTGAATTTTAAGTATTATTACGGTACAGTAAGTTTCGCCAAAAGGATAAGATGTAATTTTTCAAAAGTTATTGGTGAGTCAGTAGTGGGGAATGGGGGCTTTTGGGCCAGTTCAAGGTCACCCGAGCGATGACGTCATCGATGACGTCATCGAGGTCAATGACCCCATCGATGACGTCATCGATTGCATCATCGATGACGTCATCACCAATGACGTCACATCCATGACGTCACACCCATGACGTCACAGAAATGACGTGCTAATGACGTCATCACCCCTTACGTCACCAAGATGACGTCATCGATGTCACAAAAGGTCAAGGTCACGCTGAAACCTAAAATTTTTCGGCACTTTTGCTGTTTCTCGCACTACGCTCCGAGTTTCAGTCACAGGTACCATGACCTTGACGACTTGGAGCGAATTTTCGATGAGAAACAGCAAAAGTGCCGAGGAAATTTGAAGTTTGCAACGTTACTCTGCCTAAACCGTCATGTGACACCGCTCGGGTGACCTCGAACTGGCCCAGAAGCCCCCATTCGACCATTACTGCAACCGCGATGCGCACCCTACGACAGACACCGAGCGACTGACTGTCCGGCCCCGCGCACTCTAGGTATATGGGAAGTGGTGGGGGAAATTGTGATGACCTTGGGAAACTTGAAAATGTCAAGCCGGGTAGCACCGTTTCGGTGCTACCTTAAAGTTACATGCTAAAGTGTGATGACCTTGAGTTAAAACATAGAAATACTACAAGTTGATACCGTCCCAGAGTTAAAGTGTGATGACCTTGAGTCAAAACACAGAAATAATACAAGTTGATGCAGTCTCAGAGTTAAAGTGTGGTGACCTTGAGCTAAAATACTGAAGTACTACAAGTCGATATTGCCCCAGAGTTAAAGTGTGATGACCTTGAGTCAAAACATAGAAATACTACAAGTTGATACCATCCCAGAGTTAAAGTGTAGTGACCTACATTCAACTTGTAAAATTACTTACATATAGAGAGCTAGAGAACAGCGAGACGCACCGCATGGAAGCCGGAGACATACTGGCGAAGCGGTGTTGTGCAGCCTAGGGACCCAGTTGTGGTGGGGGTATAGCCGACACTTAGAGTACAAGTGTTGCGGGTGACCTTGACCCACTTAACTTACCTCGACCCCCCCCCCACCCCCACCCCCACCCCCACCCCCACCCCCACCTCCCCCCCCCCGACAAAAAGTGCGAGCCCCCCCCCCCCCCCGAACTTTTTTTTCGGAAAAATTTTTGACCTTGACCAAAAAGTTTTTTGCTCCGGACGAGAAGTGACCCCCCCCCCCCACCCTCACCCCCTCACCCCCCCCACCCTCACCCCCACCCCCACCCCCCCCCCCCCGAACTTTTTTTTCGGAAAAATTTTTGACCTTGACCAAAAAGTTTTTTGCTCCGGACGAGAAGTGACCCCCCCCCCCACCCCCACCCCCCCCCCCGAACTTTTTTTTCGGAAAAATTTTTGACCTTGACCAAAAAGTTTTTTGCTCCGGACGAGAAGTGACCCCCCCCCCCCCACCCCCACCCCCACCCCCACCCCCCCCCCCGAAACTTTTTTTTCGGAAAAATTTTTGACCTTGACCAAAAAGTTTTTTGCTCCGGACGAGAAGTGACCCCCCCCCCCACCCCCACCCCCACCCCCACCCCCACCCCCACCCCCACCCCCACCCCCACCCCCCTCCCCCACCCCCCTCCCCCACCCCCTGATATCCTGGGCGTGGCAGCCCCGGTGGGGATATAAGGGGGCCCAGCCAGAGCCGGTTCGCAGTCCGCTCCCGCGCGTTGAACGTGAACGATCGGGACGGACCGCCATAGGCATCACTAAACATTGAATGGCGCCTTCAGTGTTTAGCGAAGTCTACTCTAACTTTAAGACTTGTATTAGTTGTAAGATATTGCGCTTGCGTTTGGGTATTGCGAATTGTTCTATATTAGAGTGTTTTACTTGTACCCTATGTCTCCTGTGTGTGTCTTTTATCCTTTGTGTCTTGTTTGTCATATGTGTTTAATGTGTATGTGCTTGTTCCAGCATTGACTACGTTGAGCTCAATTGTGTGTTGTAAGTGTGTTATATTTTTCTAAAGTGTATACGCTTGTTGTAGCATTTCCCCCTTGAGCTTTTGCAATGCTCAAAGTAAATCGTAAAGACAGGGAACGGGAGTAGGCCCCCCGTGTAAAGTTACTTTTGTATAATTGTTAGGCTCCTCTCATGCATGCTTCAATGCGGCTGAGAACTCTCATGCATGCTTCAATGCGGCTGAGAAATAGGAGTTGGTCCGTTTGTACGCCTATATGGGGGTAATGAGCCGATGACCTCTGCACTCGGACCGAGGACGTAAGCCACTAGGGTGTCCTCAGTTAGTTTCCCTTCCGGAAACTCAAAATTATGTAAATGAAACTTTGTTAGCTATTTGTGTTTTTTTGTCCCCAAGGCCCCCGAACATTCGTGGTTCGCCATGGATGTACGGGGGCCGAAATTTTTTAATGTCCGTGTGGCCTTGACCCACAAAGACTTGTAAAAATTGAATGCATTGCTAAATTTAAAATATTAAAGATAGGTTACGGGAGTAGGCCCTCGTGTAAAGCCTATTTTAATTATCGGTAGGCTCCTGCCAGGCATGCAAAAGGTTGCGGATGGCATTTGGGAGCATGTCCGTTTGTACGCTGGCATGCAAAAGGTTGCGGCGGCCTCTGCACTCGGACCGAGGACGTAAGCCATTAGGGTGTCCTCAGTTTGTTTCCTCCTGGAAACTCAAAATTATGTAAATGAATCTTTGTTAGCTATTTGAAAAGACAATGCAGTAAATGTTTACAAGTCTCGCGTGGCGAAGGGTACACGACATTGGATGTTGCCCTGTTGTCATAGTTGGGTCTCTTCGGAGGCTACAGCGATGACAACCCAAGTGCCCCAGGTGGGGCTTAATTTTTTAAAGTTTTTTCGTGACCTTGACCTAAATACAGTAATGACCCCCCCCCCCTTCCCCCAGAACTTTTTTTTGAGAAAAAATTTTGACCTTGACCAAAAAGTTTTTTGCTCCGGACGAGAAGTGCCCAAACAAAAAAATTTGTACAAAGTAGTGGATTTAGACCAAAGATTATATTGGTTTTATCAAACCTGTTGAAGAATAAATTGAAAATGGTGTTTAAAAGCCAAATCTGCTACATGATTGATAAACTGGATGTATATGACGTCACCTTCCCCCACCCTTCAACCTCGGGTATAAAGGGACCCGGTTAAGCGCGCTGCTCATTATTGCGTGGACATTCACCGAGTGCACACTCAAAGCCAAACTGTAAAAAAATGGCTCTTTGCGATATTTGTGGTGAGTTTTTCCAAGATGAAGATATCTTTGTTTTACACCGAGAATTGCATCATGAAGAGAACAGAAAAGAAGAGATTGTTGTAAGTGAAGAAGACTTGGATGCGTTTGATCGGTTATTGGAAAACTGCAGAAGCAGATGGACGACTGTGATAGCTATCTACAGTTACACCGAGAATTGCATCGTGAAGAGGACAGAAAAGAAGAGATTGTAGTAAGTGAAGAAGACTTGGATGCGATTGATCGGTTTTTGGAAAAACCCCATAAGCAGAAGGACTGGGCTAGCTATTTACAGTTAATGCAAAGAAGAAGACCAAGTGTTATTCAATTTGCCGGAGCTGGACCATCTACAGCTGGAGGATTTATTCAAGAAGAGAAAATGGAAGAAGAAGATACGGAAGAAGTGGAAGATGTAAGACAACTGCGTACCCAAGAAGAGGATATGGAAGATATAAGACAACTGCGCACTACAGCCTTGCCAGGACCAGTTGTAATTCATTTCAAAATTAATAATGTGCAATTAGAATTGGAAAATTTTATAACTCAAGCTAAAAAACTAGTTGTAAAAAACATTGACGAAGAATTGGCAAGATTGAACTTTATTAAATTTGGATTGGTGTTGGAGGCTATGTTTACTAATACCGATGGTGAAAATTCACCGAGAGCATTCATTGCTAAAAACCGAACCCTTACAACCACATCTGATATCAACGAAATTTTAGAGAATGTTTGGTTGAACTGCTAGTGAAACTTCAAGAACATGAAGGAAGAGGATCCGGCTGGACGCTATCATCAATTGAAGGTATGGATGTAAGGGTTCACAAGCATGGATATGGTATGAGAGGAAGCAGCTTTATCCCTCTACCAAAGGTGATCCGAGATACAAGATCATGTATCAATGTGAAAAATGAGGATAATGAATGTTTCCGGTATGCAATGTTAGCAAAATATGTGGAAGACCTATCCTGTAGACCTAGCATAGCATACGAAAGCTGTTCAACACCGCTATAACTTCCAAGGTATGTCGTATCCTGTTAGTCTTAATGATGTTGCTAAATTTGAAAGAAAAAACCCAGGAGTTTCAGTTAATGTGTTTGGTTTAGACGAATCAAATAACGTATACCCGTTACGAGTTACAAAGACTGAACGTCAAAATCATACAGATTGCTGCTATTGACCAAAGGTGAAATATCACATTATGTTTACATCAAGAACTTTGAAACTTTGGTTGGACGACAAGTGACTAAAAAGAAAATTAGAGTAACAGTGTGTAAGAGATGCTTTTGTTTCACAAATAAAGACTTGAGACGTGGAGGATCGGAGTGGTTGTCGGAACACCAGCGGCTTTGTAATGACAACTATGAAGTGAAGATTAGTCTGCCACCACCATCTAGAGCATTTGTCCAGTTCAATAAAACAGTTCACACAATACCGGATTCCACTAGTTATCTACGCTGACTTTGAATCCACGTTAGTGCAGCAGGAACTTTCGGATGGTGAAGTAACTAGAAGAACCAAATATCAATTGCATCAACCTAACAGTTTTTGCTTATTGGTGAAATCTACTTTACCTGAAGAACAATTGCAAGACTACGGCTTAACATCCACTCCGATACTCTACCGTGGGGAAGGAGCTGCTAAGTATTTTGTAGACCAGTTGTATAACATTGCTGAAAAGGCGGAACGCTTATACGGTAATGTTTTACCCATGAAACCTTTGAACCAAAATCAACAAGAAGAATACATTTCGGCAACAAGATGTTATCTATGCAAGAAGAGCTTCAGTGAAGAAAATCAAAAAGTAAGAGATCATGATCACCTCACAGGGTTATACAGAGGACCTGCTTGTAATTCATGCAATATAAATTACAAACTGCCTCAATTTATTCCTGTCGTGTTACACAATCTTAGCGGCTATGACTCCCACTTCATTATCCCAGAGTTAGGACGAGATGATGGAAAAATCGAAGTATTAGCTGAAACATTGGAGAAGTACATCAGTTTTTCAAAAACAGTTGGTAAAATTAAACTTCGCTTCGTAGACTCTTATAGATTTATGTCATCTAGTTTGAGCAAATTGTCTGAGAACCTAAGAAGAGAAGATCTAAAAGAAACCAGCAAAATTGTACCTGAAGATAAATTGGACTTAGTATTACGAAAAGGAGTTTTCCCCTATGATTATATAACTTCCACAGAAAAGTTTGAAGAAACCAGTCTACCACCGATTGAAGCCTTCAATAGCAAATTAAATGAAAGTGAAATCTCCGTTGAAGACTACAATCATGCGTGTAATGTTTGGAACCAACTAAAAATTCAAACTTTAGGGGAATATTCTGATTTTTATATAAAATTGGATGTAACTCTGCTGTGCGATGTGATGGAAGAATTTCGGAACACCTGTTTCTCAGCATACGGATTGGATCCTTTACACTCGTATACATCCCCTGGATTAGCATGGCAAGCTATGCTCAAGTCAACTAACTGCCGATTGGAGCTTCTCACAGACATCGATATGGTCCTCATGATCGAATCAGGTGTACGAGGTGGTTTGACTCAAGCTGTGACAAGACATGTTAAGGCCAACAACAAGTATATCCCCAACTTCGACGAGCAACAACCATCACTCTACCTTGGATATTTTGATGCGAACAACCTCTATGGTTGGGCGATGTCAAATCCACTTCCCTACGCAGACTTCAAGTGGATTGACCCGACCACCATTGGTGACATATCACGGATTCCAAAAGATGGCCAAACAGGCTATATTTTGGACTGTGATTTTGAATATCCGGAACACCTTCACGACCATCATTACGACCTACCTCTCCTAGCCAAGACTGAAGTTTCACCGACAGGAAGATGGCCCAAGCTGATGATGACCTTGGAGAATAAGAGTCGATATGTGGCACACTACTGGGTAGTTCAACAAGCACTTGAATTGGGCCTACGTATAGTGAAAATTCACAGAGCAATTGAATTCACCCAGTCTTGTTGGTTGAAACCATATATCGATTCCAACACTACAAGAAGAGCTGCAGCGACAACAGCATTTGAAAAGGACTTCTACAAATTAATGAACAACGCCATCTTTGGGAAGACCTTGGAGAACAAGAGAAAACACAAAATTGTAAAATTAGTAAGTGATCCTAGGAAATTGGAAAAATTAGTGCAAAAACCAAATTTCGGAACATCAATGATTATAAACGAAAATCTAGTTGCTGTCAGTATGAATAAAACAACAATAGTGATGGATCGTCCGTTATACATTGGAATGTCGATTTTGGATATAAGTAAAACTCTGATGTATGATTTCCATTACAACAAAATGGTTAAACACTATGGAAGAGACAACATTGGAGTTGCATACATGGATACCGACGCGTTTATCTACTGGATAAAGACTTTGGACATGTATGAAGATCTAAGGAGTTTCCCATACAAAGACGACTTTGACTTCTCTGACTATCCGAAGAACCATCCGAATTACAATGAAAAGAATAAAAAAGTAATTGGAAAATTTAAAGATGAAGCAAATGGAATACCTTTGGAGGAAATAGTTGCGCTGATGTCCAAATTA
Source organism: Neoaliturus tenellus (assembly GCA_030545055.2). Classification (NCBI taxonomy): domain Eukaryota; kingdom Metazoa; phylum Arthropoda; class Insecta; order Hemiptera; family Cicadellidae; genus Neoaliturus; species Neoaliturus tenellus. Next base: position 34,924,741 of record CM061532.1, read on the forward strand.
TATTCCTTCAAGATGTATATGGAAAACGACATACCGACAGTGAAGAAAGCTAAAGGAGTCAAAACATCGTACTTGAAGAAACGTGTGACATTTGACCATTACAAGACCTGCTTGTTTGAAGATTCTACAATGTCTGCAACGTTCAACACTATCAGAAGCTTTAAACATGAGGTCTACAGTGTCACTGAAGTTAAAAGAGCACTATCAGCTCAAGATGATAAAAGGCATATTATGCCGGATAAGATTCATACTCTTCCTTTCGGCCACTACTCTCTAAACCCTATCAACTAGTAACCTATTCTTCGTCCTTCTACAACTTCGACCTTATTCCTTTCTCCTTCCGTAAAAAAATGGGGAACACGGCAAGTCCAACGCCGTGTTCCCCATTTTTTTACACAAGTTTGGATGACCTTGACCTATATAAATGATGTGAATATTTATAACAACAATCATTGTGATTATACATGTGATACATGAAACATTCAAACCTGCAATATGAAGGATTTGAAGCAAGAAATTGTCAACGAACTTCATAAACCTGCAAGAAGAAAGTTTCCACGAAGAAATACAGTGATAAAAGGAATAAATGATTTATATCAAGCGGATTTAATCGAAATGATTCCTTATAGTAAACAAAATAGAGGATTTAAATACATATTGACTATTATTAATTGTTTTTCAAAAATGGCAGATGCTTTACCACTAAAAGATAAAAGTGGCAAAAGTGTTACAAAAGCAATGGAAACAGCTATACAAAGAGACAAACATACTATAAAACATTTACAAACTGATGATGGAAAAGAATATTTTAATAAGGAATTTGCAAATTTAATGAAAAAACACAACATTAACCATTACTCAACCAATTCAGAGGTAAAAGCATCAATAATTGAAAGATTTAACAGAACTTTAAAAGGTGCGATGTATAAGATGTTTTCCAACAGAGGATCACACGTATGGATTGATGTGTTACCAAAACTTATAAGCGATTACAATAACAAGTTTCATAGAACTATCGGTATGAAACCAAGCCAGGTGACTAATAAAAATGAAAAACTTGTATTAAAACGTATAAAAATGAATACTAAACCAAAAGTTGAAAAACTAAAGCCTAAAAGGTTTAATGTTGGTGATAAAGTGCGAATAAGCAAATACAAAGGTGTATTCAGTAAAAGATATCTTCCGAACTGGACAAATGAGGTATTTACCGTATTTAAGGTGCAACCTACAGTACCAGAAACTTACATTTTAAAAGATAATAAAGGACAATTGCTTGAAGGAGGTTTTTATGGACATGAAATGTTAAAATCAACAGTAGGTGATGTATATCTAGTAGAAAAGGTGTTGCAACGCAAAAAAGATAAGGTTAAAGTAAGATGGTTAGGATTTAATAAGACGGAAGATTCTTGGATACCTAAAAAGGATCTAATATAATGATAGAGCATCATTTTGGGTTGAACCATTACAAAGGATGGAGATAATACCGCAAAAAGACAATTTTACTATTAATAATATAGATGAACTCACAGTGGATGGTTCTCAATTCAATACTGGGAAACACGGTGTTTTGTTACCAAACACGGTGCGTTGTCTGGTTACCGGTCCTTCCAATTGTGGAAAAACAAATGTAGTATTCAATTTGATTACAAACCCTAAAGGCTTACGTTTTAATAATTTATATGTATTTTCAAAGTCACTACAACAACCAAAATATCAGTTATTGGAACAAATACTCAATAATGTGCCTGAAGTTAAATATTTTAAATTTAACGCGAGCGAGAGTGTCATGCAACCGCAAGAGGCTAAACCATTCTCAGTATTCATATTTGACGATGTATCTTGTGAAAATCAAAATACAATAAGGAATTACTTCGCCATGGGTCGACATAACAACATAGATAGCATTTATATTGGTCAAACTTACAGCAAAATACCGAAACAGCTCATTAGAGACAATGCAAACATGTTAATTGTATTTAAACAGGATGAAACCAACCTAAAACACATATATTATGACCATGTAAGTGCGGATATGCCATTCGAACGATTTAAAGAGTTGTGTGGAAAGGCTTGGGCTGAAAAGTATGGGTTTTTAACAATTATAAAGGAACAACCGCTAAACAATGGTCGATACAGGATAGGATTTGATAAATTTATACTAATACACTGATCATGATGTAAAACATTCATTGTTGTACAACACGTCTTGCTACAAACATGGTTAACCAAGAAAAGTTAATAAAGGAAATAAAATCACTTAGTGATTCTATTCGGGATAAAAACAGAGCATTAAAATTAGGTATTAGCGAAAGGGAGAAATTTCTTGAATCTACTTTTAAACCTATTACTGAACCCTTGAAACAATTAAACAAAAAATTTGCTAAACCCGTTTTGGAAGGAGATGCAATTGCACCTATTACAAAGTTTGAAAGAGAAAATATAAAATCAGAAGATTTTAGTGATGAAGACCTGGAATCCTCTACATATAGTGGTTTTACCGGTGAAGAACCTGAAAGAGAGCTAGAATCACCAGACTATAGTGGTATAAGAGAATTATATGAAGTAAAAGCTAAAAGAGGACATGAAGATGTATCAACTGCTAGTGAAGAGGAAAAAGAAGAAGAAGCAAGGGAAGGTCCGTCAAACATAAGCTTGTTGGGTGAAAACATTCATAACAAAGGACCTTTAGGAAGGAAATACATGATAAAAATGTTAGCTGGAATAAATCCTAATAAAAACTACCATAGTTATGGAGTAAGATTAACAGAAGAAGGTTTAATGGTTGGTAATAGCCCGGTAAACATTGATGAAGATGATAATATTATTGTTGGTAATCAAAGATATAAGGGTACAAGAGGATTATTTGAATTATTATTTGAAAAAAAGCCTTTAGAATTGTTAGTTAAAGAAGAAGATATGGAAGCATATAAACAGATTTTGGAACACACCAATGCATACAGGAGGAAGTATTTAGCTGACCAGCCAGTTTTTAGATCTAGGTCTTTAAAATATAGAGTATTTGTATCCAAGTTAATACCAACAACGAGAAGACAACCAATGCCGATAATGCCAAGAAAACCTGTAAAACGAAGGTTTGTGTCATCCACTTTGGATATAAGTGCTCCAGAACCAAGAAAAAGAAACAAATCTGTTACAGGTACAGGTTTAATGAAGAAACTATATAACACAAATGTGATTTATTACAATAATATCAATAAATTGGTGGATAGAATGAAACTAATACATGAAGCTAAAGAAGCGGGTCATACTGGATTGGAAAACGAATGGGTGGCTTTAGTGGATGAACTCCGAAACCGTGGGGTAATCTCATAAAAATGCGTTACTCCCTAGATTACTATTCAGTTGCACCATGAGTGTCGACAAGTTCGGACGTTACTCCTCGGATGGGTTATATTACGCAAATAATTTAAAAAGAGGTGCTGGTTTACCACAAACACCTGATGGAGATTATGATATAACTAATAAAAGGTTAAAAAACATAAAAGATCCCACAGATGAAAACGATGCAATAAATTTAAAAGTATTAAAAGAAAATATATCACCAACATTAAGACTACAGAAAAACACATATGACGCAGGTAATCATAGAATTGTCAATGTTGGTAAGCCAAATCAAAACGCTGATGCAATAAACAAAGGTTATTTATCATCAGAATTAAAAAATACGCTAAAATTCAATGGAAAAACGTATACTGCTGAAAATAAACGTATATCCAACGTAGATGATCCTAAAGATGCAAAAGACAGCGTAAATAGACGCTATTTACATTCATTAATACCTGAAAAGACAAAAGATGGTTTTTCTTTTTATAAATTTGTTATTAACGATATAGGTTATCCGAAAAATGAAAATGATGCTGTACATTTAAAATATATAAAAGATCATTGTATTACACGTGATGTAGGAGTTATTGATTGTCTAGGTAATTGTTTAGCGAATGTTAAAGATGGTTCGGCACCATCAGATGGTGCAACAGTGGGTCAAATGATGGAAACCTTAAAACAAGAAACAACCTCTTTTGTAAAACAAGATCAAGTAGTATCAAAGCAAGGGGATGAATTTGTTCAAGGTAATGAAAAATTTAATTTATTAACATACAAAAATAATGCTTGGGATTGCATGGGTAAAGGGTTATCAAATATGGGATGGGGTTATGAAAAACATGATGCAGCTGCTTTATCACAAACCGTACATCTAGATCCAGATCATTCTTTTAGATTTTTTACATGTAAAAATAAAGTAATAAAAAACTTGCATAATGGAAGAGATCCAAATGATGCTGCAACTGTAGGACAAACATTACAATATGACAGTGCAAATAAAGAGTTTATTTATAATAAGCAAAGATTTAAATTAATGGATGTAAATGATTATCAAAATATATTAATTGCAGATCCAAATTCATTTAGCGGATTTAGAAAATTGTCTGGTGAACAATTTATTCATAAAAATCATGTGTTTCGAAATGAATCAGACGGAGCATTAGTTAGTGGAAATTTTAAATATTTTAAATGTCCCGGGAGCGATGAAAATGTAACTGATAAAGACTAAGAATTTGTATAAAAACTGATACGGGTTAGAAATCGAGACTAATATTATAAAAATGGGTTACACTCTAGAATGTTATTCAGTTGCACCATGAGTGTTGACAAGTTCGGACGATATTCCTCGGATGGATTATATTACTTTAATACTTTAAAAAGAGGTGCTGGCTTACCACAAACACCTGATGGAGATTATGATATTAGTAATAAACGGTTAAAAAACATTAATGATCCCACAGATGAAAATGATGCAATAAATTTAAAAGTATTAAAAAAAGAGATATTACCAACACTGAAACTAGACAAAAACACATATAACGCCGGTAATCATAGAATTTCCAACGTCGGTAAGCCAAATCAAAACGCTGATGCAATAAACAGAGGTTATTTATCATCGGAATTGAAAAATACGTTAAAATTCGATGGAAAAACGTATAATGCTGAAAATCGACGTATATCTAACGTAGCAGACCCTGTAGATGAAAAAGACAGCATAAATAGACGCTATTTACATTCTATAATACCTGAAAAGACAAAAGATGGGTTTTCTTTTTATAAATTTGTTATTAACGATATAGGTTATCCAAAGAATGAAAATGATGCTGTAAATTTAAAATACATCAAAGATCATTGTATTACACGTGATGTAGGAATTATTGATTGCTTTGGTAATTGTTTAGCGAATGTAAAAGATGGTTCTGCACCATCAGATGGTGCAACGGTGGGGCAAATAAAGGAAACTTTAAAACAAGAAACATCTGGTTTTGTGAAACAAGACCAATTAGTAACACGACAAGGAGATGTATTTGTACAGGGAAATAAAAAGTTTACTTTACTTGAAGAAAACAATAGTGTTTGGGATGGTAAAGGAAAGTCATTGACAAATTTAGGTATTGGTGAAAAGCCTGGTGATGCTGTTACTTATGAACAGATAATACAATTAGAGCCAACTGGAAAACAATGGTGGAATTGTGATAACAAACGATTAACAAATGTTGCAGACCCTGATTATGCTGATAACGCTGTAACTGTTAATTTTCTTGTTAAAGTAATAGGGAATTTATTATTTGATATGCATAATTATATTGCAGCCGGACAACATAAACCTATTGATGAAAAAATGAGAAGTGCATGGATTAAACAAGAAATTCTTTATAAATACTTTTTTAATCATAATACACAAAAGTTTAGATCAACAGATTGGGGTACTTTTGATATTTAATTAAATAACACCATAAATTACATCATTTATGTGCAACCTGTCATAGAGGTAACACATAGGTTACGCTTTTCGAATATAAAAGACAATCATGGCGTTTCATTACACCAGTCCATATCGAGACACTATACGGAAAGGAGGCGGTATCACGTCCACAGCGGTTTCTCTGTTAAGTAAAGCTTTAAATCGTATTCCAGTAGGATCTGTCGTAAATAGAGCAATAGACGCTTTACCATACGAATTTCACATACCGGGAGGTTATCAGTATTGCGGACCAGGAACTAAATTGAAAAAACGACTGGAAAGAGGCGATCCAGGCATAAATAAGTTAGATCAGGCTTGTAAAGAACACGATATCGCATATTCCACGTTTACCGATTCAAAGAATAGGTCAATAGCTGATAAAAAGCTAGCGAATATAGCTTGGCAACGAGTAAAGTCTAGTGACGCTAGTATTGCAGAAAAAGCAGCAGCTTTAGCGGTTACAGCAGGTATGAAGGCTAAAACAGCAGTAGGAGGTGGAAAAAGGAGGGGTAGGAATAAAAAAGGATCAACCATGAAGAAACATGGTGGTAATATTAGACTAAAAAGACGTTCTCCGAGGAAAAATAACAAAAAACCGATAATATGGTCAATGGTAAAAAACGGGGCTGGTCTATACCTAAGACCGTATCGTGCATATTAAATAAAAGAAATCAATTGGTTATACCACATAAAGCGTTGACTAATGTTGAATTATTTAAATATATTTCCTGTTTAAAAATACCATTTTTCCGCGGAGTATTTATGAAAGACAATTTACCAAAGAAAATGTGGCAAAATGAGACTGGAATTGTAAATTTGGATAATACTGAAGGCCCTGGCACCCATTGGGTTTGTTATAAGAAACTAAATAACAATGTATATTATTTTGATAGTTTCGGTAATCTACCACCACCAAAAGAACTTCAAGATTACTTTAAATCTGCTAAAAACATATATTACAATTATAAAAGAGAACAACCTGATAATACTTCAATATGCGGCCATTTATGTTTGGAATTCTTAGCTAAAAGTATCAGTCACTATTGAGATGTCTTCCTATACGGTATCATTAACAGGAAAATCGTCCACTTTACGAAGTATCCTTTTTCCAGCGTTACGCTTGCAAAAAGGAAGATTTTGGGAGGCGGCGCTATTGGATTTTACAACTTACAACTCTATTCCCAATGTTACGGAAGGTAAAAATAACTTATTGCATTATTATAAAGGAAAAGATGCCAGTGGGAAGTTTACAGACTTACAAGAGTGCAGTTTACCCACAGGTTCTTATGAAATTGATCATATTAATGAATTTTTGCAAAACAAAATGGGAAAAGACAATATAACACTAAAAGGTAATAACAATACAATGAAAGCTGAGCTTACTTCAAAATATTATATAGATTTCACTAAGCCAAACTCAATTGGTGATTTATTAGGATTTCCCAAAGATGGAGCAATTTTAGAACCAAATAAAACACATTCTGGTAAACAAACTGTAACAATATTAAAAGTCAATAGTATAGACATAACTTGTAACATTATACAAGGAGCTTACAGAGATGGAGCAAATACTCATATAATACATACTTTTTACCCCAGTGTGCCACCTGGATTTAAAATTGTTGAAAAGCCACAAAACCTGGTATATCTACCGTTGAACACCACTTTCATTTCAGACATCGTGTTGAACGTATTGGATCAAGACGGTAACTTGATAGATTTCCGAGAAGAGCCTATTACGGTTAGATTACATTTAAAATCGACACTTTAATACAAAATCATGGGTTTAATATTTAAAAGCGAACAACCTACGGGAAACCGCATTAGTAGCTCTTCAGCTGTGGAGGAGTTAACACGCGAGAACATTCGTTTCTTAGAGAGAATTGGATTACAATTAACCGATTATGGATATACTGGATATAGCGCAGGGTCCAACATTCGACGAAACCCTATGGGAAAAAGAATATCACACCCACAACCCTTACACTTCATCAAAATTAAACAATAACGATGAAATTCGTATTCCCATACAAAATCAAGACATTTACACACTACCATGTGAAAGTTACTTGTATATTGAAGGAAAAGTTACTAAAAAGGATGGTACTACTACTGGTACAACAGTTCCATTTATAAATAATCCTATGGCTTTCCTGTTTGACGAAATTAGATATGAAATATCAGGTGTAACAGTTGATTCCACTAAAAAAGTAGGTATTGCAACAACTTTAAAGGGATTAACATCTATATCACCTAATGAAACCAATTTAATACAACCTGCAGGATGGGTTTTACCTGCAAAAGACACAATCACTCCAGATACAAATGGAAATTTTGATTTTCATATTCCGTTACGTTTGTTGCTTGGTTTTGCTGAAGATTATAGGAAAATAATATTAAACGTTAAACAAGAATTAGTTTTGTTGAGATCTTCAAACGATAAAGATATTATTAAAGCTCCAGACGGTACAACAGATGCAACTTTAGAATGGAAATTAACATTAGACAAAATTGTATGGAGAGTTCCACATGTAAAATTAGCTGACGAGCATAGAATGCTACTATTAAGAAAGTTAAAGGCTGATCGTGATATTGTAATTCCTTTTAGAAGTTGGGAATTTCATGAACATCCCAGCTTGCCAACTACGGATCGACACACTTGGACAGTTAAAACATCTAATTATGTGGAACGAGCCAGGTATATTATATTTGGTTTACAAACAGGCAGAAGAGACACCATCACCAAACATGCAGGCCAATTTGATCATTGCAACTTGAAAAATATTAAAGTTTATTTAAATTCACAATTTTTTCCATACGATAATTTAAATGTGTCATTCGCTAATAAAAAGTACAGCATATTGTACGATATGTATGCAAGATTCCAAAGTTCATATTATGGTAAAACGAATGCACCTTTACTATCACCAGAAAAATACTTAGATGGTTACCCTATAGTTGTAATCGATTGTTCTAAACAAAATGAATCGGTAAAATCATCAAGTGTAGATATAAAAATAGAAATGGAATTTAACGCGCCTATATCGGCTAATACAACTGCATACTGTTTAATTCTACATGATAAAATCGTAACATACACACCTTTAACTGGAATTGTTAAAAATGTATTGTAAAAAACCGGTTTTGTTACATTCCAATGCATTCCGCGAGTATAAAAGCAGAGTGTTCAGGTCGCTCCTCATCAGTTTGTTGCCTGTTCTTGTATGGGTAGCATCTTATTCAATATGGCTTCTCCTAGTGGTACACAAGAAAATGTAGTAGATATTGAGAAGGAGATATCCGACTTTTTAGATCTTCAAGGTCAACCGGAGGGAGATGAACACAACGCTTGCGGACAACTCCACGGCAGTAATAATGTTGAGGAAAAAGGTAAAAGAAGAAAGAATGCACAGAAGAAGAAAAGGGATACTGAAGATAATATTTCTCCTAACATATTGAGTGAGGTATTCTTGCGAATATTTTATCCAATCTCATCCAGTTTGGACAAAAGTGTTTTAATCGGTGTTATGAAATCGACGGATTATTCACCTACTGTAATTTTGACTCATGGACCCAAAATGATTTTGTTCACCGATAGTGCTTGGGAATCTTTTATGAAGCACTTGCATCTGCTAGAATGCTATTTAACTAGTAACATGTATGGAAGAAAGACAAGAGTAGGACTTTTGGATTCAAATGTGGAAATTGATATTATAAAGAATCGTGGTGACCATCAATTGCGGTTTAGAGACACAACAAGACATGATAACAAGATTCAACTTAATCGAGAAGAGTTTTTTATTCTAACCTGTGCAACTGAACCAATAACAAGATACTTGAGACAACTAGTGTTTTCAAGTTCTATTATTAAAGATTATTTGGAAGACACTTTGGACAAACAACCGGACGCACCTATATTGTACGGACCTGTGGATACTTCTATATTTAATAGGGTTCCTCATGAAGTACAAATGTGGAGACAGTTGGAAAAATACGCTCAACTACATAAGAAATCAGTAAAACAGGAAGAAGAGGAAGAAGGAGGAGAAGAATCAAGTGTTAGTGATGAAAATGAAAACAAGGAGAATGTAAAGATGGAAACTTAGATGACAATGGTTGGTTTTTAAAACAATATCAAACACTTTGTGGGGTTAGGCCTACCGGGGACGGTGCCCACGTTAAATATACACCAACGCGCCAACAACTGTACGGCCAGGTATAAAAGTCGTACCTACCGTGGTGTGGAAATCAGTTGACCTTTGGACTTCGTCATGAGCAGACGAGTGATCTTCGCAATGGACAAGGAAGAAGAACAAGTAAAGTCCAAACCTGGTATAATTGAGTTCCAAGCGTTTCGGGGTAATGATGATAGATTTATCATAAAAGAACTTGTGTTTTTCGATATCAATACAAGTGTTCCATATACATTTTTGTTCAAACCACCATGTTCTTATTCATCATTAACTAGCAAAGCCGCTACTACCAACAGGTGGATTTCAAAATATTTCCATCATATCGATTGGTATGATGGTTTTGCAAGTTACACGGACTTATATAACATCATGCATCAGTTTTCAAACAGGTTTACCAATATTTATACAAAAGGACTGGAAAAGAAGAGATGGATCGAAGAATTTACTCATGTTCCGGTTAATGATGTGGACTTGGATAAAAACTACAAGTATACGATGGAAAATGTTTGTATTTGTACTAAAAGTCCAGAACATGAAAAAGATAGACATTGCGCTTTAAAAAACGCCTATAAACTCGCATCTTACCTTCAAAGTGGGGAAGTGGGGAGTGGTGGGGGTGACGGGGGTTATATAAGTGAGGAGCAGACCGGGACCTGGCATGAGTATTACTCGAGATTCCGAGACGACAACATCTCCCAGCAAGAAGACGAAGAAGAAGACAATCTTTAACTCAACCATGGCATCTCACCAGTTCCTGCAAACTTTGGTTGAGCAGTTCAATGCTCACTCCAAATCTACCATACTACCCGTCAAGAAGTGTTCCGAACTTAAAGACGAGAAGCACTACATTATCCACGCCATGAAGAAGATGGAGACTTCAGTTGGAGAGGCCATTTGCTGCAGTCTTAGCGAGGCACCGTTCACTCCGGGGGATGAGCCCAAGTTCCAAGTCTACCTGCCGAAACGGTTCGTCCATCTCCTCCAGAACGAGGATCTGCGCTCCATCCAACCCGGCTGTCTCTACCTGGTTTCCCACGGTTGCACGGGTAGCAATTCCACCGAGTTGACCATCCACATCGCCGACAAGCAGCAGTGTTAGATTTTAATTTTACTGTTGTACATATGTTATTGTAATGTTTTATAAATAAATAAACCATAAAAGACAAAAAATGCAACATATCAATATGTGAAGTTTGTCACATATTGATATGTTGCATTTTTTTTTAAACTTCGCGGGTGACCTTGACCTTTGACCTTTGCATTTCACAGTTACCCCCACCACCAAGCTAAAGGTTAAACCTGCTTCGATGCAAACACCCCCATCACTTTTTATAGTACCCCCAAGCGCTGCGCCTCAGCTTCATTTCAACTCCGACGGTCAACCGTACAACATCAAGATGTCTCTCAATGTAAGTTGTGCTAGTTACGAGGAGGTAACCATTAAGACTCAGCAGGAGCTGAACGACTTGTACAAGGAGTTGCAGCTGATGGTGGCGCGAGGCTACCGTATAAATGTGCAAGTCTACGCTTGCAATATACGCAATCTCCGACACCCAAAAGAAGAGTCTGAACATTACTCTTCTCCAGCGACTTCATCACCGGCGTCCATGAAGACTGAAGCAAGCCAGACTTTGGATTATTTCAGCTGACTAGCAGTTGTCTTCCTTCTTCTTACCATTGTAGAATATGTTTATTTATTTGTTATATTAAAGATGTAAAAGAGAAAAAAAACACCTATCTTGTTACTGACATATGTGCTCAGTAACAAGATAGGATTTTTTAAAACACAATTTGGATGACCTTGAAACTTCCCCCACCACTTTTTCATAGTACCCCCAAGCGCTGTGCCTCAGCCTCATTTCAACTCCAACGGTCAACCGTACAACATCAAGATGTCTCTCAATGTAAGTTGTGCTAGTTACGAGGAGGTAACCATTAAGACTCAGCAGAAGCTGAACAATTTGTACAAGGAGTCTGAAAAGGAGGTTGTCAACAAAACCGATGATCAACAATTGTGGGACTCCTCTATTACAGAAAAGGAATTACATGCAGCCGTCGAAGCTGTCGAGGAAAAGGAAAAGAACCTCAGGCAGCTCTGGTTGGCTCAGATGGATATTTGCGGATCTGTGCCGCGTGATGATTTTGAACTTCAATGTCAGATGGCGATTACCCAGCAACTAGAAGAAGCCGAAAAGGAGCTAAAGAGTGGAGGTACTATCCGGGCGGAGGTGAAAACTGAGAAACAGGAAGAATATAACGAATATGGTGATTAAACGTACTGTTGATCCCAATCCTTTTAGTTTTAAGTGGTTATGTTATAAGTAAATAGAAAAAGTTTCCTTTTTTTAAAAAACTCCATTTGGATGACCTTGAAATTTCCCCCACTACTCTGTAATACCAGCATTGCTCGCTGCACCAAGCATCATTCCTCCTCCAACAACCATGGCGGACACACCTGCTTGCAATGCCATGTCTTCCACCGAAGATGTACCCAATACGAATTGGAAATTGACAATCGACAACGTGCATTATTTAGAAACCATCTGCGATTGGATGAAGTCTATTCTCCTCGACAACCCGGGAATAAAGCTCAAGGTCACTTTAGATTATGATTGGTCTGAAGTTATACTGCAGCAAGACGATCAACAATCACTGGAGTATTTGTCAAATTTACCATCGTCAACCATATATACTACAAATGAGGTGGAAAGGGAAGAAGAGGAGCATGAGGTTTAGAGTTTCTTATTTTTTTAAAACCCAATTTAGATGACCTTGAGATTTCCCCCACCACTTCCCATATACCTAGAGTGCGCAGGGCTGGACAGTCAGTCGCTCGGTGTCCGTCGTAGGGTGCACATCGCGGTTGCTACTCCAATTCCTGACAATTTGGGGTAGTTCAAAGTCACCACACTTCTACAACTTCAAGGTCATCACACTTTAACTCTGGGACTGCATCAACTTGTATTATTTCTGTGTTTTGACTCAAGGTCATCTCACTTAAACTCTGGGACGGTATCAACTTGTAGTATTTCTATGTTTTAACTCAAGGTCATCACACTTTAGCATGTAACTTTAAGGTAGCACCGAAACGGTGCTACCCGGCTTGACATTTTCAAGTTTCCCAAGGTCATCACAATTTCCCCCACCACTTCCCATATACCTAGAGTGCGCGGGGCCGGACAGTCAGTCGCTCGGTGTCTGTCGTAGGGTGCGCATCGCGGTTGCAGTAATGGTCGAATGGGGGCTTCTGGGCCAGTTCGAGGTCACCCGAGCGGTGTCACATGACGGTTTAGGCAGAGTAACGTTGCAAACTTCAAATTTCCTCGGCACTTTTGCTGTTTCTCATCGAAAATTCGCTCCAAGTCGTCAAGGTCATGGTACCTGTGACTGAAACTCGGAGCGTAGTGCGAGAAACAGCAAAAGTGCCGAAAAATTTTAGGTTTCAGCGTGACCTTGACCTTTTGTGACATCGATGACGTCATCTTGGTGACGTAAGGGGTGATGACGTCATTAGCACGTCATTTCTGTGACGTCATGGGTGTGACGTCATGGATGTGACGTCATTGGTGATGACGTCATCGATGATGCAATCGATGACGTCATCGATGGGGTCATTGACCTCGATGACGTCATCGATGACGTCATCGCTCGGGTGACCTTGAACTGGCCCAAAAGCCCCCATTCCCCACTACTTGAGTCCCGAAATGTTTAATAGTTTAAAAGCAAGCTTTGTGGACGTAATTTCTGTTCAATAAAGTAAAAAATACTTTCATAAAAAAGGTATGCTTTGATGCGTCTCCATCTGTCAAAAGCAACTTTATCATACACTGGGGACATGTGTTGGGACTACACCTAAAATATATTTTGTAACAAGAACTATTCTCTACATACAGTAAAAAACCTCTTAACAATCTAAATAACTAATACTGTATAGATGTAATATGTATAACCATTTAAAATGTTAATTGTACTATTATCAAAATCTAGAGATTAATCTATTAAAGTAAATTTTGACGGTATTAATATTTTCTCAATGATAAAATAAAACATGTTTAGAGGTTTATAATCTAAGAGAAACGCAACACACGATTGTCACCATTCCATGAAACTTTACAAGAAACCAAACATAGCTACAACGAAAATATTTACCTGGAGTGCGCTTATCATTCCAGATTAAAGAGTGACCTTTACACTTTTATCTTGCTATATTTTTTTTTTAAATTGACAACTTACTATATATTAAATTAAAGAAAACTACCAAACATTACATGCACTTTTATGACTCAAATAAAGCCTTTACCCTTTTAGATGGAGGTAGGTTTCTTCTTTGTTGGAACAAAAAAAGGAGAAAAGAAGCAAAGAGGAAAAAGAAGAAAAAGAAGAAAAGAATTAAAAATAAATCAAGAAGAAACAAATAAATAAGAAAAATTATTTGTACTATAGTCTACCTCAAACATTCCGTTCTTCCTGTTTCTTAGGTTATTTGCATTTGATTGGCTAATATTTGAATTTGTCAACAAAACTCTTAGAATACTTTAATTAATTGCAAATATATCGAGTGTCATTGGTTTGTCGTCGTCTTGCCAAGGACTTCTACAATTTGTAAACACTGATTATTATTCAAAACTAGGTCGAATTAGAGTACAATTGGAGTACCTAGCATTTATAAGTTTAGATACCTAAAGATTTAACCTTAGACTCAAAAAGATCCATGAATCCTTATTGTATCCATATTATCCTTAAGAACTTTTTATACCTTCTGTAAAAATATAAAGGGAATCTGTAAAAAAGATCACTATAAAAATGTAAGCTTTCATTCGTTTAGTAAAACTATATTTTACTACACAGCAGTTCAATGTAAAAGAACTGTAAATTTTGAATTTCATGTAATATTTTTTAATAAGGGACTCTATTACATTAACAATATGAGATAGTGTGATGAAACAAAGTAAAATACCAACTAGGCCACAAATTAACAGAGTAACCGACAAATATAGGGATAAACAAAAAGTTTTAATTGTACGTTGCAGCGGAGCCATGGTCTATAGTGGTAGTACAACAACATCGGTGTCACTGAAGGTAGGGCTTGTTTTTCAATTACTAAGTTAAATTGCTTTATTGTCCTAGTTTAACAGGACGGATTTCGTTATAAGCCTTCAAGTTTAAAAGTTAGTTTTTACTAACTAAATTTCACTTCTAAATTAAAAAAAAAAAAAAATATATAGTTAAGGCTGATTCCTATAACGTCATTATAGACTTAATTTCGTAAGTATGTTACATATCAAAATACCTAATTCAAAACTTTGAAGGTTTTTTATGTATATATATATATATATATATATATATATATATATATATATAAATTTGCCTTTAAATCTATAGCTTTAAGCTATTTAATAAGTAATAAAATCAGGTAATTTCATTTCCTGCAGCAACACGAGTTTCAAGATATGTCACGCTAATTCCACATTCATTATAATGTAGTTTTATATTAGAGTACCAGGGGGACCGAGCTTAAGCTCGGTAAAATTATTACTTTCGTTTCTCACACAAAGCTCGTTCGCTCCGCTCACTCGCCAGGCGGAACGTTTGCTGCACATTGGTATGATTTTCCTAAAACCACAGGTTAAAGATGTAACACATTGGTTTATTTTATCTACAGTTATCAGCTGATTTTTGTTCAGTTAAAAAATTTCCATAAGGATAACATGGGATCTTTGAAGGGCTCTAGCGCGAAAACCGGATTTTTCCCAGCTATGGGACCAGCTCCAATCGATTTCTGGTGGCCAAAACCCCCATATTCCAAAATTTGAAGGAAATCGTCGGAGCCGTTTTTGAGATAATTGTGCAAGCAAGCAAACAAGCAAACATTGCTCGTATAAGAGTATAGGATATGGAAGTTCTTGTCCCAGCGATTTAATTTATAGCTCATTTTACGCTTTTCTTAATTTATTTTAGATTTTTATTAAATAAGCATTTTGAAGCTTTACGTTTTCTAAAATGCATTCCTTTATCAAAATTGGCGTTTTAGCGAATTTTTCTATAGGAAATACGCTATTACGGTAGTAGCCATATGTATGTCCGTAGTACTGATAACTTTTGAAAGGGACCTCTGATTTTGATGAAATTTGACATGAAAGTGTAGGACCAGGTCTATTTTCATGAGTTTGCGAACCAGCACGACTGGGTTATGGGAACGGGGTTTTATGGGGTTTCAAAAGGGTCAAAATGGGTTTTTGGCATCTTTGGATTCCAATTTTTAAAAGTCAACAAATTTTATTAAACCATTTAAAAGACCTTAAGACAATAATTTAGTATTTTGAATTTTTAACTTGTCTTATCAGATTACGGAAAAAAGCCAAACATAGGTTTTCCTATGTTTCCCATGTTAATCTTAAGGGAAATCAACAAAACACTGTATCTCACTTATGTATTGAAATAACTTCATACCAATTTTTATAAAGTTATTTTAATACCAATTTTTGCCAACATTTATTACATACCAATTTTTATATACATTCACTAGGTAGGGTTTAACTGATATTTGCTTACAACACCCATATGACGGCAAACCTACATACTCACCCCCATGGGGATTATGGTAAAAATTAAAAAGTGCCCAATATTGATACAATTTGATATTTATCTTACCTAACTATTACATTTCCTAGCGAAACTATTATTTGTTAACAAAATCCCATTGCAGCAAACCTACATACTCATCCCTATAGTGTTTATGGGGAAAATACAAAATCTTAAGATCCTTTGGAAATTCGCTGAGTACGCAGGCCTGCGCCAGGGTACAGGTACTTCAGGGGTGCAGGTACGCAAATGCGACGGGGTTTATTCATATTGCATACTGAGTTTCAAAACTTTGTGCAACAAGCTACTTAGTATGTGATAAGATCATTTTAAATTGAGGAAAAATCTTCATTTGCTCCCACTTTATCGCTCGGGTTTCAAGGTTGCTTTGTGGCTGTGAAATCGAAACTCTTTTAATCAGGACGTCGTTCTTTGAGGTATACTCGTTACCTCCCACCTTCAGTTTCAAAGGGAACAGATTGTTTATTTTACATCTGAATGAGGTGATTTTTTTTCTTCATACTTCTTCATGAGATGATGTTTTATAACTTACTTCTATAAGCATGAGCAGCAAAAAAATCTTCAAAAATTAGAAATGATGAAGCTGTATTTTTTAGTTTGAAAGAAAAATAAAATGTTCTTTACATTTTAACACTTTTAACGCTTGTCAAAACAAAGGTTTCGTCTTAGGAAGGTTTTCTAAAAGCATATTCGTGTTTCTTTCTCCATAAAAATTGTTGTCAACTTGTGTTTAGCGTAAGTGGAATTGAGTTTTACATAACATGTTTGTTCGTTTTGAAGGCCACCGCCTGGAGGTCAAGGTCTCCTAATCGTTCTATGTTATTTCAATTTATAGATTAAATATCTGTAAAACATTTCAATATAACGTAATTCGGAAATAAAATAATAAATAATGGTCATTATTTGAACTATTTTTTATCAAATTTTACAGCCATCAAAACGTTAATATAAACGTAAGGTGATATTGTAAAATAAGCATTTTAATTTTATAAAGTGGAAAGAACCTAGTTATCAATAACGTTGTAAATTACCTTTTAATTACTTTGTATACTTAAAAAACCAACATACACAATGAATTAATATTTAGAAGATACTTTTGTGGTCTATAGTTAGTTTTATTTTACTTCGTAAGAACAGGCATTTTTCCGGTAGAGGAATGCTTGTTCAGAATAATTTAGGGTTCTATATTCCACAAAGTGACTTAAAGTTGGGATAAAGCATTTAAACACATCGCTGAACACACATTTGAACATTTATTTTCCACGGTTGGACTATTACTATAACAATGTCGACTTAAGGTTAGTGGTGAACCAAATAAACATCAAAAGTATTTCGATCTGTACTTTTTTTTAATTACTCTTGCAAAAATCAACTATATTCATCTAAATATTTATAATCGCCTAATAATACGGGCAAGAGTGAACAGTGTCTTAAATAAGGTGTCAAAGTGAAACCTTTTACGTTGTTATATCTTTAGACAGTGCAGTGAACCCACTCAAGGTAAAACCCGTTTTAAGGGTGCGCTCTACCCATCTGCCACGCGCGGATGCAAGGGTTTAGAATCTCCGTGTTTGTCGCCCCAGTTGTAAACCGATTTAAAATATTTTGGTGTCATTCTTTTCGTAATATAATTTTGTACTCCGCTATCGTCTTAAATTTTCGATATTAATTTAAATTACTAAGCAGGGTGTTTGCTAATAATGTTGAAATAAGCGTTCTTGTATCAAGTTTTAACGTATTAAAAACAATTTTTTAAGAAAAATAAGACGATACACGAGTACAATATAACCTTAAGAACAAGAATCTGCAATAAGATTGGTAAAAAGTTTATAGATAACGATGCAAGAAGGGAGATGCGAAAGGTCTGCAATTTCAAAGACATCGTTATTAGACCACCGATCGATTTCGCACTGAAACCAAAAAAAGCATTAAAGTAATAAAATTTAAAATCACCCGTCATATATTTTCCAAAATGTGAGTTTCCGCGTATAGCGGCAGTTAACAGTCTCGCTCGACGATTTTGACGCCGAGGTAGAGCGCACCCTTAAGTTAGGAAATTGGTTGCCTTGAGGTGGTATTTTCAAACAAGAAAATGTTAAATACAGTTACACAGATCAAAATGTTCATATAGGGTTGCTGCTCCATCTCCATTGCAGTAAAATGACCTTAAACATTAACTCTATGTTATTATTAGTTCATAGTATTAGTTTTGCTTAATGTTACATATTATGGACTAATATTTTGCCATTTAACAATAACTTATATGATGGAGTTGTAATATTTTACTGTCTACAACCCATTCAAAATAGGGAAGTTTACTAATTTAAAAAATACACTCTAAAAAAAAGTAGCACCTTAACTCATTTTTATAACAAAGCTCATACATTAAATAATTATACTTAAATGTAACAAACTATCAGTAAATTGTCATAATATTTTAAAGGAAAGGAAATCCTTCTGCATATTAATATTTTTAAGGAAATTACTCTTCCGTGTATCATCACTCTAAAGTTTCCAAATATATTATGTCCAACGAATACATATTTTCCTTTATAATAATTATTATATGTACCACAAAACAAAATTAACCTAATATTTGTTTTAGTCCTTCTAGATCTAGATTATGTTTTCCGATAGACCACCAATTTACCGGAAATGTTATATTATAGTAGTGGAAATTCTCTACACCCATATGTGTGGGCAACTTAAAGGATTGCTTCAGGGGTTAGAAACAAGCCGTCAATAGAGCATGCAAACCTCTGCATGCATATAAGTGAACAATTTTAGAAATCATTAGCATTGTGTAAAAATATTTTTAACTTGTTTTTTCTCTGTAAAATATTTAGCTTGAACTATTTTGAAACAAAATAAAGTTATTTTGGTAATTGTATCCTCCCCAATTCCAACTGATGATGATCTAACGACACAAAATACTTAGTACTGCTTTAATTTTTATATTTCTCGTTAATCATTTATCTCTATTGCTAAATAATTTAACTTTAAGCCCTAAACTAACGATAACTTGTAGAGTTTTTACATTTCTGCAGCAGCAAGTTGAATGACGCGGACGGTCTGTTTCACCGGCCCGTGACAGTGACGGTCGGCTTTCGCGGTGCGTGTTTGTTTACTCAGTGCTGGGTAATCCAATAGGTCGACGACCCTGCCGCATTATGCGGAGAGGCGGTCTTTAAATGAGGTTCGTTGTGAAGTATTGCCCGGAAATTGTATACCTGGCCCTTGTTCTAAACCGCAAACTCAAACTTGTCCTTCTTTAGTACTGTTGTTACCTTCGGTAAATTATAAACTAGCGATACAAGTTGTATTCTCTTTAAAACTAGAAAAGCTAGACATTTTTTCTAAGTAATAAATGAATGAATGAGACCTACTAAAAAATGAGGTCGTAAAATATTGACATAGCATAAAAATTACAGTGAAATTTGTTCACTAGATATAAACGGTGTAAGTGTACACTATCCAGTAAGGGTTAAAAGACGTATTTTTCAATATTAATTTTTTTTATTTCAAGTTACGTAGTTTTAAAACTACTTCTTTAAGTAGTTTTCAAAACATAGATTGTAAGGACATTTTCATATTTTTGTTTTGAGTAAAATTAAACATGGCATGTAGGCCTAAACGATATGGTGATAGAAATATTAAAATATTGACAACAAATTAAAAATGGAACTGTTTTTGATGTGCTACACAAAAAAATACAAACTAAAAATAGATTCTATACATATCGAAGCATAAGTTGATATGGTTGTAAGGTAGGCTATAAGCTGTCCAGTTTATAGCCTAGTTTCGTTTGCTTTATCAATAGAAATAACCATCATTAGGCCTATTGATTAACGTTTAATTGCGAAATACACATACATAATTAACATAATTAAAAAGACGATTGACGCCAGGAAGGTGGCCTAATTAGATTACACCATGAACCTGTGAATAAAACAGTGATGGGTCCCATGACACCTGTCAATCACGTGACGCGCCGTGATGGGCGACGCAACCCGCAGCGCGTGCCTGTACCCGTATTGCCGGCATTGCGCCGCGCCGCGGTATCAATCTTTAGGTGGATTACTGATATTGCTATGAGTTACTGTAATACTATTTTTTGTTTATTTGTGTATTGTATATGGACAAATTATTACTGATTAAATGTTTTAATTAAATACATATTTCATTGCTTAAAACTAGATATTTAATATTCAGATATTGAGTGATAAAAAATGTCCGTAATAATTTCCTCAACATAGATATTTAATTTAAAAATTTTATATTCCAATTTTAGTCAGTGTTTTGCTTTATTATTATTATTATTATTATTATGAAATTGTTACTTTTACTTATTCATATTTTTTTATGAAACTAATAAAAGATGTGCTTAGTTACATGATAGTTGATTATATCTATACTTATTTAATACGCTAAGGGGTTTTTTGTCCTGAGAACAGGGATATATTTCCGAATAGGCGGACTAGGCGCGCGCCTAGGGCGGCAAATTTTGGGGGGCGGCAAAATTTAGAGGAATAAATAATTTAAAAATTGAAGTTTTAATATAAAAAAAAAATGTTTAGCAAATAATTTTGAGAACAACAACAATTCGGCTATTTAAAATACCTTCATTAAGTATAAAATTATTCAAAAACACCTTTAAGTTAAAACTAAACGTCAATAATTTATTCACTACACGGATGCTCTAGGATTTCCGTGCCGCATTTTTCCTTTAATTGGTCTGGCGAATATCGGTAGCCTATCGTTGCTCGCGGTCGCGGGCGTGGGTTTTCGCTCCGCAATCCCGTGTTTACTCGTACGCCACTAGGCAGAGTCAGCGTCAGGCGCCAATTGTCAATGTAAACATCGTGGTCTATCCCTAGTAGGTAGCCTATACTTCAATAATTGTGTTTTCTACCAACTTGTAACGCATACTCTGAGTTAAAATATTTAATTTAAATGTTTGTCTCCAAGTATGAATTTACACCGGGTATCTAGTCTTGTAAATCTTTAAAAGACTTGAATTAGTATTGACGTTAACAATAGTCTTGAAAAAACTGAAATTAGTCTTGAATTTGCCTTCTAGTCTTAAAAGTTATAAAAAATTGTAATTTGGAGACGCTTGTGATCGCCGATCAAGACGCTCTGATCATCTGATCAAGATAGCGTTGGACGTTTTCATGTGCCGTCTTCGCGCCGTAAAACGCGAGTATGACTTCTGATTGGATACAACAATGTTGCATTCCGGCATGTATCCAATGAGACTCACTTTTTGAATGAGAACGGCGCAACAAATACGTTCTTAAAAGTGCTCAAAGTGTATTATGTTTGTTGATGCTTTTTCAGAACGCAATTAGGCTACTTATTATTTTTCTTCAAAATCACGGCATTCTGACCCGGCATATATTAGGGTTAGTGTAGTGAGGTCGGGGAGCGCGCTGACAAGTTTGGGGGGTGGGGGTGGGGCGGCGGAAAACGTCGCTGCCTAGAGGCGGCAAATACTTAGATACGTCCCTGCCTGAGAACTCCTCCTACAATTTTCAACCGATTTTCAAGTTTTTGATGTCGTTGGATATGGCTTGGTCTTTAGTTGTTTCCGCCAAAAATTGATGAGAATCGGACTGAAAATAAAGGCGCTATCCACCATTGAAATCTCAAAATTTCCCATTTAAATAACATTGGGATTGAATAAAGCATTTTAAACATGTGTTAATAATCAGCTGTAAATACGTGTTGTTTTGGTGATTACAGATACTCACAATATTGGATTGGTCGGATGTAGAGCATTGATTTAGAGCTAAAAGTAACATTTGTATTATATTAAAAAAAATTGCTCGATTTCGAGCAACACGTATACTAGTATATATTAATTCTCATAATGTACAAATTAAGCATTCTTTCGTTAATCTGTTGATCTGTTATTCTGTTGTTTAGGTTAAACAAATTTATTTACATTATTCATTTTGCAAGGTATATTTTGATAAAATAATTAAAAATAATAATATTTTACTTTTCCAAACTTGTCTAAACAAATTAAAAATTCATTTCTAAAAAGATCAAACATTGCATATTACAAGAGTATTTAAAAAACAATTTAAAGAAAAAACATTATTATTGTTAAAATGTATAAATTTTAAAATACAGCTAATAAAATACAACGTACTGGAAAAGTCAATATCTTAAAGAATGTTTCTAAGCAAACAAATTGTTACAACTACAGGTTTTATATAGGACTAACATTCTATTGAGAGCTGAAGATAAATGAAAGAACGAAATAACGGCACATTGCAGCTAAAAAATACAATGAACCTCATCGAAAAATATTAATAGTTTTCATTTACCCAAAGCAGAATCTTTTACAATCAAATTTTTCACTCAACTATTTGAATTGAGTGATATCCTAAATATATTTATCATTGTAATAATTACTGCTCTTTACTTTTATAGAAATATTAAACCACTAAAACTGAGTTAAGTGTCTATTGTAACAAAATGTGTTATTTCAACAATAAACCCCGGATCACTTTACTCCCATAAGGCCAGACATCGCTTAACCCAGTCCTGGAGGATTGCCAGTTCTCTTTGGCCGACTTTCTATTTTAACAAATCAGTCTGTCCTCGCTGAAGGGCCCCAGACCGCACTGACGGCCTCTGGCGGCCTCGGCGTGCATTATTCATAACAATGAATATCTGACAACATCTACGTCTACATCAGCTACCGCCCCCGGTAAACAGGAGGTGGGGTAGTTAATATGACCCAGTTAATAAAGAAACTACTCTACATATTCAAGGGGTTGCATGCTGTAGTTATCAAATTCTGCTGGAAGTTATTTTTTCCTCATTTGTAAAATAGTCAGGATATTGATTGGTTGGAAAACAGCATTTTTCCTCTATATTTACTTTATCCCTTTATCAAGACTTAACACGACTGATAAAATTATAGTATGTATGTAAATGTTTAAAGGACGGTTTAAGTATGAGTGTTCTAATAATGCATTGTAGCTTTATTATTGCATAAAACAAACGGTTTTGTTTTCTTTGACTAGCTTACCAGGCATGCTTCGAAATGCTCGTTCGCTACCCTCACTCCCCGTCAGGTTAAGCTTGTTCGCTGCGCTCTCTCCCGGTCCGGTTTAGCTCGTTCGCTACGCTCACTCGCTGTAAGTCTAAAATATCGTCTAGTTTTTTTTTTTTTTTTTTTTTTTTAATTATGTATTACCAATCTTCCGTCAATAATTAAAATGAGAACGGCTGTTTATAAAATTAATGATCCTATAAGAATCACATTAGAAAACAAAAATATTGCTTCCATAAGAATAACATGGTAATTTGAGGACGTCTAGGGCGTAGCCATTTGTGAATATTAATATGAAAATAGTCAGAGTTTCCTATTTTAAGCCTAAAGAATGAGTATACCAAATTTCAGCACTCTAGCTAGTGTGGAAGTTGGAAAATTAGTGATGAGTGAGTGAGTGAGTGAGGGCTTTCCCTTTTATATGCTTAGATAAACCATACTTTTATTATGTTAATAAGTTTATATATACTGCACTGTGTGAAAATCAAAAACCATCCTTTAAATTTTAGTTGTAATGGTATATAAGAACTTCAATTAGTATACGCCCCTTACATTAAAGTACGGGTTATGTATTTTGTTGTATATTACACGAAATCGTATTAGTTAAAAAAATTATGGGTAGGTGTATATTCAAACCAATTTAAATATAAAAAACACACTTACTCAAATATTTTTTTTATTCACTTAGTCTACAAATAACCAACCATCTATATTTTTAGCCCTAAACGTAATTATATTCGACAAAATATTTTCATAAATACTTTATCGATGTAAACAAAACCAAAAACTAATTAAATTCCACGTTTCATTGAACATTTCAGCATCCAGTTTTCCTTATTTAAACTCTCTTCCTTTTAATTACCAGCTCTAATACACTTAAACCATTTTCTATCTCACATTTTACAAAAATGTTCCCTTATTTACAAAATAAATTTAAAATTAACAAACTCCATTTCTAGTACATTATTTGGGATCATACAAATCTGTAAATATATTGTTATAAACATAACTTATAGAAATTAGACTGAATTATAATCTTTTAGTGTCCTCTCTCGTGTTTTTGTTATTCATTGCCAGGTAGCAGCGTCCGTAGTCCGTATATTAAATCCAAACCACTGGCGGCTGTCCAGCCCTATATTTATGTCTGGGGATATTGCAGAATTTACAAGAACATAAAACATCTGAGCCAAATCTTGGTCAAACAGATACTTGATTTGAGTGCGTACTGTGTTGTCTTAAGATTCGTTTAGGATATGAAGAACAGCCTTTTTCTAACATTTCATTGAACAGTAAGTTATGGAGGGAATCACTGACATTTTGGTACTTCCAGGACAAATAAAAATATGTAAATAGTTTCGTTTTACTTGATGTTTACATTAATTAAATTCCGATTTTGATCGTTCGCCACTTTTTACTCAGTTGTGTCTTAAAGACAATTTTTGCTACTGTATTCCACTAACATGGATCTTTAATTTGACGTATATTTCATCTCAAAACTCCAGTCTTCAGTTGTGATTTTCCTTCACGCCTATCTTGCCAGAAATCATAAATTTTTGTTACGTACTATTGTAATTTATGCTCGAGTTGTATTATAGTCTATATTTAATAGGTCTATTTATAAAGTTACGAAACTTCTCGAACCTTTTTATCACATTCTGTAAAGGGCGTAGTTCGTAATTTGTACCGCGTAAACTACAAGGAGGTAATCCTAATGAGGAGATAGTTACCTACCTAAATAACCTCAATACTTCAGAAAACCTTCAGGGAACTTCCAATGGAAGACTTCCTTTCAAATCAAACCCCATTTTAAATCCAGTGTAAAATGCGTCACATATAATGGATTATTTCTTTATTTGAAGAACCTCAATTTTAAAGACCTTCAAAATTATATGATTAAATTCTAAAACTTTAAATAGAGAACTAAATTTGTTTCAATGTTCATATATTTGTAGGCCTTTTTATTGTTTGTATTATTCATAAACCTAGAAGATATTTTGATGTTTGCAGCTTAAGTTTAAGATTTTATTTTTAACAAGTTCATGAATAAAAATTAATCAAAACAAAATTCTACATGATTTTCTCATGAAACATTGACATTTATTAAAATGTTTCAGTTTTAACTGACAATCATTAAATTGTTATTTTTTCGCTAGGAAATGATGATGAATCGGATGTAACCACCGTCAGCTGTCGGCGCGGCGCGGATCAGCTGTTTCCTGCGACACGAGCGCTCGAGTGACGGCCGCCCAGTTCCGGCGCGGCGCGGCCTAGGCCTACAACGATGGATATTTACAATACGCCCTCACCAGTAAACCTCTCCGCATAGCAGAGGCCTACCGCCCCAGCTGTGAGCGTGAACAGAGAGTCGGGAAACCGGCGTGCATTTCCTTCACAATTTATTTGCTTCAATTGATTAGTACTTTTTAATCCATACTCCTTAGTAGAACATATTATTTAATTCGTAACATCGATGAAGGATTTTTTCCTTCAAATGCTCTCTTGATTTGAATTGCTAATGACCTATTAACCAATTATAGGTCACATAACTTGATTTAAATTTAACCACGGAAAACTAATAAAGGGACAGTTTAAGCAGTAGCCTATTAGTTAATATTTTAAAACGTTCTAAGTAAGGACTACATTATTAACAGTATTCGGCAGGGTTAAGTTAACAAATTTATGATTACAATATTTAATTTGAACGCCTTAAAACACATGTACGGTATTTATTACGATGTAAAATTATTTAAAACATCCAGTATAAAAATAAAATCATTAATATTTACTGCAGTATTACTGCATTTGAGATTAAAGTACTGGATCAGTTCAAATCAAAACGGAATAAAAACGAAAATTAGGGCCGTGTTACTATATTTTCTGTTCACTGCTAAATTTATTACAAAAAATAAAGAGTTTTAATTGTTCAATATTTTTACTCATCAGATATCCATCTTGCTACTACAATTAAGACAATTAGCTTATTTTTTCTCCAAATGCTGCAGTTTTACTTGACACGAAAATAATTTTTTTCGGTAAGTCTAAAATGGGCTACTTTAAATGCTATTTTAGCCCAACAACGGGTTTATTGAAAATAGCTGCTCATTATAGAGGAGTACGAAAAAATATTTATGAATACAAATTTTGGCATACATATTTTATATCATGGAATCCATTTATTTAATATTTGCCAACAATCAACTAAATTAAAATCTGATAATCAAGATATCCAGTGGAAAGTTACAAGGTAGAACCTGCAGACCGGAGAGCAGGGAAGCCAGATTGCTCCTTGCTGATGAAAAATTCACAGCTGAATTAAGGCGGGGCTGAGGCAGCTGGCCGGATGCCAAGGCCTTATTGCATTGTGACCAGGTCTTATCGGCAGAACGGTTGTGAGGTTCCGGCACGCATTGGCCTGCATAACCGCCATCCCTTGTTGTCCCTTTGAATGGATCAAGTTGTTAGTATTCAGGAAAAACATGTATGAAATCTTTGAGGTAGATCTACTGATTTTTTAGATCTAGGTAGATTTGAGGTAGATCTAGATTTTTTACTGTAGGTTTTACATTGATGTAATTATTTACTTGTCGGTAATATATGAATGATCTATATACTTTAGAATAGTTTAACAGGCAAAGTATAAATTGTGTAAGATGACAATTTTATCTTAATAATAAGCTTATTAATATCAGAGAGTAAAAAGTTACTTTTGAGCTTTAAAAGTTTGTGACAGAAAAGACATTTAGTAAAAAGCTGCACCAATATTACTTACCAACGATATCAATACAGTATTTACAGCAGTACCAATGATATTTATAGTAATATCAGGACCAAAGCATAAACCTGTCAGTAATGCTTATAGACTGATGTAGTCAACTTCATCGTACTTAGGATTAAGGCATTAACAAATATACTTTTAACAAACTCAATTCTTTTTGGAATTCATGAAGTTTTGTGTAATGCGTAAAATTATAGGTATACACACCCAAATGAATTTTGATAAAAAAAACACTTAGAAATAAAAAAAAGATTTAAAGCTTTGAAGACGTTTAAATTATTATGCTCGAAAATAATCAATGGTTTTCATTTAATAGGTACTCATTTTCAATAATTATTTTTCAGACATTTGCTACAGTTTATTTTGTGTATGGATCTAATAAGTGATTAAACATACTCCTACGAAATGTATCTTATTGTGCTACCACCCCGATAAATTGTCCCCCCCTCTGATCTACATATTTCGCTTGGTAAAAATATACAACACAAAATAGCTATTTGTGTATTAAGAGCGTAAAGTACGTCATTGCCACTAGAGAATTAATTGTAGATGACCGCGCGAAGCGTCAGCTGAGTGCGGCCAAACATTTCGAGAGCGGCAATGACTATTTGCGCTCGTAATACACACAAGATTTTTCCTACCAACATAATTGAAACAGATTGACTGTTTTATTGTACACAAAATTCCATTAAAATGATGATTGATTTGTTTCTGTTGAAAACCACTGTTTACTATCTAACATAACCTCAAACTAAAAAGAGGCAATTAAACTTACTAAACGATAACAATGAACGACAGTTGTGGCATGGTTTGTAATAACAGCTGACTTTAAATTGCTGTTTGATTTAGCATGCGGTAAAGAACATTGCCGCTCTAGAGCGGGAAATGAAACAGAAACCGGAAATAACTGTTTTGCGTAAGGTTTACAGGTGTGACAATGTGATTGTTTCCATGCAATGGTAGGAAAATATCATTTTCAGCATAACTCCACAGTAGATTTCCAACAATAATTCAAAAATATAGAGACCCATCCAAGGTGAAACTGCTGCGCCACCGCAAAGTTTCTCAGCTCTGCCACAAATTCAGCGACACTGGAATTGAAGGTGTAAACAACTCTTGGCAACAGCGTTATTCTGTTTTTAGATTTTCAATTTCTCTGTTGTCGCCGTAGTCACAGCTGCTTCCGCTCTTGACGTCGCGTCGTCGGCGGCTTGACCTACAGTTGTCATGGTTCAGTTCAAATTTCAGTTTAATTTAATACGATACTCAACCATATTTGTATTTATAACTATCATTATGGGATATGAATACCGATAATGTTTGTTCAAATAATACGTGTAAATGTACTCAGTATTAATCGTTCACAAGTCACCCAATTTCATGTTTAGGACCCGGGATTCAAATTACTTTGCATTCTCTCTGCCACAGGGACTCTTACCCTTTTGGAATAAAGGGACAAAGCATTACCCTTTTTCATCCTACCCTAAAAATACCTTTTTCACTACAAATGTACAATAAATAAAAACCTCCTGCCCTACTTAGAGATTACACTCACTACTAACCAATACTTTGAACTCAACAATTTATCAGTAAGGTACATTAAACCGAGCAAAGCAAACATTCACTACCAAACCCAATTTGTTGATATATAATCTTTCCAAAATCACTTGACATAAACAAACGTATTTGTTTAAAGAAGGGTATCCCAGTTAACAATTTACATATCATATTCATGACTTAAACGAGTTATCGTCTTGGCTTTATTAAAAGGGTGTCATAATATTAAGTCCAAGAAAGTAAATGAGTTCAAAACAATAATAATAATAGTAGATAGAAAAGCTTTAAATTGATTTTCTTTTAATTAGTCTATCAACTAGGCCATCATTTATAAACTGTAAGAAGCAAACATTCTTCTTTTTAAGAATATTTCCGAAGTACTTTGTTGTGAAACGTTGTGTATTTTTACTTCTTACTTTTAAACACAGTTGCTGATGAAGACGCTTCAAACATTCATTTGTAACCTGACCCAAGTTCAAGCAAAATGGTAGGAACAAAGTTCTATGTTTTCACATCGACATCCGACCTCCTAGTTTCTGGCAATCTGAGATATTTACGTAGTGTTTGGAAGGTTTAGCGTTTCATTTTGATAAGGTTCGAATGTGTAATTAGTGATAACTACAAATAAAAACTTATTATTAACAAATTTTTACTTTTTTAGAACTAAAGTGAACTAAAGTCTTACTTTTTAGCCAATTCTAAATTTCTAAACAAATACGAATAAATCTGTTCGTTATACAATATTTCCATTATAAAATGCCAAAAAATACATATCCCAATGCAAAAAACCCTTTATTAGAATCCACGTTATCCAACAAGTACTTGTGACAACTCATTAAAATGTTAGTGGATTTTTTTTAATATACCATCCTCAGTGTTTTTCTTTAGTTAATTAGCCCAATATTAATTAATTGTTTTTAATAGGTGTACTAATAGGACTAATAGGAATACAAATGTTTTTGAAATACCCCTGCAACTGGTGTGAGGATTTCAAATTTTAGACTCACGTGAATAAATATTTTTTATACACCCCTGCCCCCTGCCCCCTACCCCCTGCCCCCTGCCCGGGGGACGTGTAGGGGGCGTTATCCAATTTCAAGTTTCAACACGACGCACCTCGGGGAGCCTCCCAATTTTATTTCTACGTGACTTGTTAAGGTAACTATTTCGTAGTAAACGTCGTCCATGACAGACCGATGCAGTTTATTCACTCCCCAAAAACAATCATTGAATTTAAAATTGTTGTTAGCACTATTCAATACTTCACATTCAATACTACATACAAGAAAAATGCCCTTTCGTTAATTAATTTATTGATGTTACGTTTTCAGCTATTACATAATCTGCTAGACCTACTGGTACTGTTAAAGTACTTTATAATTTAACTGTGTTGGATATATTCTCGTTGTTTGTATGCCTAAAATAGTATTTCTACTTAATTAAACAGTCAGGGTCAGTTACTATCAATAAACACATCTTTAAAAATAATCTGTCACAAGATGTTTAAAAATAAATTAATATTGAATCACTTTAAGATATATTAATTACATACATGAATAGTAATTATAAAATTAATTAATTAATTGCTAAACATTTAACACCAAAAATTTAATATTAATCATTGTGTCATCATTTTATACTAAAATATCATAAATTACCTTACTCGATATCGTAGGGGCACAATTAACAGATCCTAAATAAATAAATCAGTTACAAGCAACACTAAGAAAATAAAGAGGTTTTCTTAGGACGTGGTCTTTTTATTTTAGTTAAGTTAACTACGGTAACACTCTCTTATTTCCCTCCAAGTTCCTACGCTTGTTACAATTTAAACAGAGTGAATTGTTCTTGGAAAGTAGCAGAATGAGTTTCTGTTATAGAGATGTAGAAGGTTTTAAAACCTACAACTGTATTCTTAGATTATTAAAAAATATGTGCCTACTTTTTTACATAAAAATACTGCTTATATCACCAAAGGTGTTAAATTTAAGTCCAGGACAAAATTCATCGAATTTTTTAAGCTTAATTTTTAATTTTAAAGAGTCTTTAATAAGTGATTTTTTCCAAAGATTGTCCCATCTTCTAAAGGCTATGTCAAATCTATTGGCATTAAAATGTTCACGACCAGTTTAATGGCTTCCTGCCTAAGGATTTTATTTTATTGTATAGGATTAAGACACATATTTGATTAAATCTGCAATAATACTATCTTAATTTTTATATCCATTACTTAATAATGTTAGTCAAACACAATAAACAATAATAAGGACTTAAAGACTCTCTTTTTCAAATATTTTTCAAATATTTAAAATATAAATATAACTATATTTGGTTTTATGTATTGATCTAGCCAAGTTAAAAAAAAATATTAATATAAAATATACCACTCGTGTTATAAAAAATTCTATATCCTTGGTGTTGGGGTTTTGATACTAAAATGAGTTACTCGTAAGGGCATGTGTTGATTTCGTAGTTACATGTAATTTTATGGAGGTTTTTATTAAATTAAATTGTGTTTAGATTAACAAAAACTTCTTTTGAGTAAGGTTACAAATTATTTTCCAAAACATCTCTCACTTAACGAAAACTGCTGGAGAAGCTTTTAAGAGATGAGGGAAGAGATGATAAACCACAAAAGAAGAGTTGAGTGATACATTTTTTCTATAATAAATGGGGATTATATATAACGAGTCAGCTGAATCCTCTAGATTTCACTTTCGTCTTTAAAGAAAATATTTTCATAATTATACTATTAAAGAGAGACACTAAAATTAAAGTACACTTTTTTATTAGTATACTATACTTTAATTTCCAGTGCGTACTTGGTGTCCACCCCCCCAAAACTAATATTATTTGTTGTTAAGATTGTTTATAGGCTACTCAAGCTTTGGAAAGAATAATATTGTTTTAATGAACAAGAATCTATCAGAGTGTCATATCAGAATGATCAGAGTGTATCAGAGTGTACATTCCTTAAATGAAGTAGAATATAGATGTTGTTTAACAAAAATGTTTTTATTATTCTAGATAAAAGATATTCTGTTTATAAAATTACAGTTAAAGATTTACCTTGATTTATATTTTCAACGATGAGTTATGACAAAGGTCAGGTTCTGACCTTGAACGCTAAATTTCTCTGTGACCTTGACCTTCGAAGTAAACTGGGTGTATTGTGATGAATTAGCTACGGCATATTGGCAACACTGAGCTGAGTCGCGCCAATCAAACGCTATTCCACTTACTTTTGTTCTTCTCGCGTAAACAACATGTTTTTGAACACTCTACTGACCTTTAAACAAGACAAGAAGTGTTGATTAAGCCACAAAGCTTTGGTGTCTATATGAATCTTTACGTTTAAACTGAGTACTTTTAGCCAAATTAGACGTATAAAACTTAATAAATACAAATTCATCTTTTCTTATTTACAACAAACCTATAGTTTATTGTTCGATTACATTATGAACCATACATTTATGTGAAATTAAACATTGAGTAGTTAAATTACTATAAATTATTTAATTGCTCAATTAAAATATCTTAAAAGCACATTTATTGTGTTTTACCTCTAATAATTGTTTAAGTAGTGAATCTGTGACCAACCATCCATTTAGTTTTACTTTTTTCAATTCTTCTATTTTGTAAACTTTATCAATATGCAGCAAATTGAGAACAAAATGAATAAAGGTTGTATACAAACAACATATAATAAAGAGAGGGAAAAAGGTTTTTGTTGTAGTTCTCGTTTTGGTTACAAAGAGGGCAAAAAGCCTCTGATTGGGAGACCCAATCTTGAAATCTATATAACTCTTTATAAATATGAAACTATCATTTGATTTCAGTCATTTGTAAATGTTATAACTTTACATATTACTGGTCAAAGTGACTTTAAGACACATATTATGCTTGTTTATGCTCGTCTTGAGCATGAGTTGTTGCGAATGTTAGTATGCGCAGCCCGCTCGTCGTGGGCGGTTCTTCGGCGTGACAGATGATGTTTTGTGACGTAGCGAGCGATGGCGCACGCCGGTTTCTGTTTTTAGCATTTTTATCGTTCCGTCTGACACTTTGCCGACGGTCTAACAAAGTAATGAACAACACGTACAGGCGAGAAACAGATGTAGGTTTATGAAGACCAGACAAATACTGGACGGTTGAGACTATGGACATTGAGGAATTTATTTTGAAAGTGTGAACTTATAAAAGCAAAAGAATTTGCTAAAGTTGGTTCAATATTAATTTGAAATTTGAGGGGGGCGCTGTTTTAGTGAGGAAATAAATAAGGAAAACTGAGGATATCCTATAATTTGTTTCCTAATAAAATATAGGGCGGGGAGAAGGGATTGACGTATTTAAACTGTAAAGAAAAATTTTAACTTGTGACGAATATTTTCAAGTAGTAGATTCCTTTATAAAGTAACTGATTAGAAGTCACAAATAATATTATGGAACTGACACACAAAATGATGCGATATAAAATTAATATGCGACTGTGAATTAAAACTATGACTACAACAAAACCAAAAGGCCATAAACAAATACCCCCCAAACTATTTCTGTCTCCCTCCCACACTGATCAAGTTTTTTTTGCTGGCTACATCATGGCCATTACTAATGATTAGGCCTAATTAATACGTTATATACATTTATTAGTTGTAACTGTACGAACATATAAAATCTATTAAAGGTTTACGCTTCTTTTCGGTTCCTATATTAAACACCAAATTAATTAACTCCCGCTCCTGCTATAAAGGCTTTAAATCAAAACAGGGTTACACTTGTTCATTACAATAATCCTGCTACTAGAGGATTTTCTTAGTGTTAAGTCTTCCAAAATTAACTTTGTACATGCAATTTAATTTTAACCATTCTATTATGTAGAGGCAATTAGAATTTAAGAAGTAAAATAGGCTACAAAATAGGTATAAAATAGGCTATGTTTGGTAAAACATAGTTTTTAAGTTTTTAAAAACTATGATTGTACCTTTGCCTCATAATATAAACATTTTTATGTTTCGTGGTGGTACATAATGGTCAGTTTGAAATTGTGCAATGGATTGTTTCCAATTATGTATACGTGGTGTCAAGGTTGGTAGGACTGTTATAAGAGCTGGTGGCAGGTTGGTATCACTGTGGGATCAGCTGTGGAAGGTCCGTCAGATATTTATCAGCTGATGTGTTGCACGAACGTTCGCGTGGAACGGTTAGCCTTATTCCTCTTATGAAATGCCTGTCTATTTTACATTTTTAACCCGTAAATATGATATTTTCTTCGCAGTAATACTATTTGGCAATGTCTGTGGTTCTATTTTCAGTTCCAGCTTATATATTGGACTCATATATATTTAAAAATATGATTTAGGCGCATTCTACACAGAGGGTAATAGCGTGTAGAGGATTATTTATTTTACTGTTGAGTAAACTATCAGCTGATCGGCGGGTTCAAAATATCGCCTTACACAGAGGTATTGCCTTCCGAATAGAATGGGAAATTAACAGTTGGTCTGATACTTTGATGAAAATTATATCTAGTTCAAATTTACATTATTATGTAATAAATAAATAAATAAGCCCTTTAAGTTTATTTAAAAGATTTTGTCATTCTTCAATCTACAGTATTTTGTTATTAATTTTAAATTGATTTTGTCAGGCTTAAGTTTGTTAGAAATTTAGATTTTTTTAAGTACTTCAATTTTTTATATTTGTAGTTAGTTGGAAAATGTTTTTAATTGACAGTTTACTTGGGGTTTAAGTATAAAGTATGAAGTTTTTAATCGATATTACGGATTACGGGTAGAGAGAGTCTCATTCAAAACTAGTTAGATTGTTTTAAACGTTGAGATTATATGGTTTTGCAAACCAAGTTAATGCACAAGTTTGGTCGATAGCAAAAACAATACCATCACCAGTAAGTTTTGATCGGTTTTGTGATTGAAGTAGATCAAGTCAAACTTCAGAGTTCGAATTGGAACCTTAACAGCATAACTCGTAGTTTATGTAACGTTTGCACATAACATCTTAATCACTATTTGAATGTGGTACAATGACACTTCCAACTTAATTATTTTCACGTCAAAATAACAAAAAAGTTTAATGATGTCATCTGGGAAATTTATTTTTGTTACATCGTGCTTGAAATTGTGGTATAAATAAATTTGACCTCGGTGGTATTCTACGTAAAGGGAAAATACTAAAATTTACCAACATTTTTAGTTCAAATCGAAACTATCAATTAGACTGTAAAACGCGTAGTTAATAGCGAATATCTCCTGTTTTAAAATTATGGAACAGAGAGCAATAAAAATCGGTGCGAACAAAACACTCGTCAAGAGCAACAGCAAAGCTGTAAATCTTAATATAAATCAAAGGTGTAATTTTAGCACCTCCCTCGCCTCCAGATAAGATAAGCTTTATTTATGTTCCCTCTCACTTTTGCACATTATTACTTGAACATAGAAGGCGTAAGGTAATGAAACAAGGAATTTCTAATCTGAACTATAGGGACAATTAAAAGTATTAATTATACTATTCTGAAAATAATTTCCTATAGTCTAATAAAATAAGCTAAAAAAATTACTGAGGAAAAAAGTAATTGAAAAACTAATTTTTTTTTTATCGATTCTCATTTAAAATTACTTGAACAAAACTATGATGAAAAATTATAGCACTCTCTGAAGCTGTGTTTGCCTGCTTTAATCAATTTTCAAAATACCGGCTATTTTATAAGTGCTTGTTGAATCTATTACTCAGACCATACAACGTGTCGTATATAGAGAATATCCCCTGTTTTAAAAGCTGTTTGGTCAACTAAAAGCAGCTATGGAAGATAATAGAAGCTTAAAAACTAAATTTAGTATGTTTTGGTTTTTATAATATTTATTATTAGTTTATCTTTAAATATACTTTGAATTGGGGGGCTTAGTATTATATTTTTCGTTTGGAAAAATCGACCATGGTAGTAGTGAAGGTTAGACTAAAACCACGGTGAATTTTGCTCGAAGGGCCGAGGAATAGGAACATATAACAATAACCTTTCATACCTTCGTTCATTAATAAAATCAATCACAGAATGTTAGAAAAGATATTTTGATTTGAAAGAGTTTGATCTGCACCGTGTTTGGTTTGCAGGTTTTTTTTATTGAAACAGACAAAATGAATTAAAACTTACATTGTGAAAATACTTCGAAACAGAAGAGTAACTTACTGAAGAATTAGACAGCTGTTGCAATAAAAAATGCTAGAAAATCAGGAAGAACATATGCTTCAGTTATGAAATATTTTTTCAACAAATTAGGTCCAGATTAATTGAATTTTCGGTCGAATTCGACCAATGGGGGATCTCTAGTTTCTATTAAAACACTAATTTCATCAAATGCTGAGCTTTCATTGGTCTAGAACCTGTATTTTAATGCGAAACATGTGAGTTAGAGACCTCGATAAGCCACGAGTTTGAATTTAGTTAAAAATTTACCTCTTAATGACACATTATCTGACACTTGTAATACCATTATTGGTCATTATTGTACCGTGCGTAGATAAACAATTAGATGAAAAATGTAAGTATTTCCTAAGGTTGTAAATTCAACTAATGTATTTTACAACAATAAAGCATTATGGTATGATTACAACACAGTGTCACCAATTAGAGCAATATAGCAACATTGTTCCAAATGTCCGCATTCTTCATTTTCTACTTATATTTCAAATGTTATCGAAAGTCTTGTGAACTTTTATTTCCTATTAATGGATGCAGTTTCTGTCCCGTTGCGCACAAACCCCAATCTGGGTCGTCCATGCAGAGGTAGTGAGGCAAACCGGAGTGGTTCTTTACCAAAGTTTATGACTGACTGCAAGTCATAACTGGTTCAGTTTTGCCAGTTATGGTGATACAAATTACTTCATATACATACTGAAATACGTATAATTTATTGATTGCCAACAAAGACTGTGCTTTCAACCATTTAGTTTAACAAGATAAAATGAATGGTAACTAACACTTTCTCTTGATAAAATTGTATTACTTTAATTTTTAGTATTACAACTATTCCCACATTAGATTACTATATCAGTTTTGGGTATTTAAAATTCCTTTTTTTAGTTGTTGCCCCTCTGTAGCTTCTTCGTCTTACTTTTCCTAAGACATATGGGTAGTTTTAGTGTATTACTCACCTAAGATAATAGGTCAAATTTACTCTTTTTAAATTTAAACTGAGAGACACTGCTTAAGATTTAACTAAAAGTGGAATTTAATATTTTCTTCAATTAAATTCTTATTGAAATAATTAGTCTGTTTGTATAGAAAAATTTTCAAGATCATAGTGGGAGGAAAATAACATTAAAAATATTAAAATAAGTAATTAAATCGGAATAGTATGTTTCTTAACTACACTTACAAACAAAAATTGTATCCATACTTGTAAATTTAGAATCTTCACTGTGCAGCTTTTTTTAACTCAGACTGACAATATTTCTATATAGCAGGCTGCTTTACTTGTAATGTAAGTAAGCTTTCCCACTAAATTTGAGAACTTTAAAATGTTGGCAAAAATGAATTCTCAACATGAGCTATGAACAAAATGAAAAAGTTTATCACACTAATACATCAAGTAAAAAAACTTTGGAATCCATTTATTTGAAAACCCATTTTTACACTTTGTAGAAATTATGTTACAACGCCAACATTTCGGGATTCGAAACCAAATTGAGCATCAGCCCTTAGGCTTCCAATCTGATGTGCTCTGTCAAGCGGTAAATTCACAAACCAGATAAGAAATTGACCTGGAATCGAATGATATGTAAACCTATAAGTTGATAAATTGTACCGTATGTATTTAGTTTTTATTAGTGCAAACCAAACTAATTATTAATTTTTCCAATATTTTTTTGTAAGCTCGATCAGACAAAATGAATTATTTTATTCTGTCTAAAGACAGAAAAGTTTAGATCAGCTGATGCCTCTGCTTGTTGTTAGTGTGTCGACCAATCAAAATAAAGCACAGAGGAGTGGGGATAGATTTCGTTCCGTTTATTGTATTCATAGATCGTTATTATTACTCGACCGGCGGCCAACGGTGCGGTCACGTCACATCAGCGCGCCTACAGACCCTTCTGAGAAAGGTACAAATTTAAACTTAACTTCTTTCACTATCATTTTTAATTTCTTTATAACAATTATGATTTCTATGTGGTCTGTCTGACGAGCATTATTGGGGTTAACTGATTACTTATTATCAAACAAAATCTTAATTTATAAATTATATTTGTTTTACGGTTAATTATAGCGCGGATTGTGCTTTGTTCTTTGTTTAGGGCTGAAGACATGGGGAACAACAACCCTTTCAATCCCTTCCTTTGTCCATAAAATCATTCAAAAAAAGTCATTAATTTGTTTAGGATCAAAATTGTAAACCAATTAGGCCAATTAGGCCAATAATGCAGAATCCTTTTGTTATGTATTTATAAAAATTATGATTTAAACCCAAGTAAATGAATAATGTGACAGAATTATGTGAGTGTTATTTCTTATTGAAATAAGAAACCCAATCTTCAAGTTATACTATGTCTTTGTTATGGTATAACAATTGCGCTACTCTGCTTGAATACTTGGGTTTTTGTTGTAATTTTATTTAATCATGATATTGTAACAACCGCTGTAAATTAAATAAAGAATAGGCCTATTGTTAACTCTATGTACTGTATTTGATCGGTCTAAATTAGTGTTCATAACAAGATACTATATAAAAAAAAAATTAAAATGGGTTTAAAGGTTGACTTGCTAGTCAAAGACGAATTAATTTATGAGTTAAAATTAAGGAACATCGAATTAGACGAGAAAAGCACTGTTTCTGATTTAAGAAAAATTTTAAGACAAACCTTGCAGCAAAATGTACCAGCTAAGCATGAAAATATTTTGGGTAAAATAAATCTGGTTGATGAAATAGAATTAATTTCCAACAAATTAGCCATAATTGAAGAGAAAGCTCTAGAAATAAATGATAATAGTAGACCAATCGATATTGCTAGGCAGGATGCTCGTATCAACCACTGTCGAACTAGAATAAATACCTTAACGCATTTTACTTTGTCTGAGAGTGAAAAGGAAGAATGTATAGCTTTGTCAAATAGGTATAAAATTGTTAAAGATAAGTTTAATGAATTGAAGGTTGATCAAAAGGCATTGGAGACTTCTGTACGTAAATTAAGTGAATCTAATATTGAAGAAGAAAATTTTGAGGATGTATTTTTAAAGGAAAGTAAACCTAGGGAAGAAGGGACGGTAAATGTACATTCCAATCTATCCAATCCACCTCCGGAAGCTCCAGGTGAACCGAGTAGCTTGGGTGCTTCCCTTCCTGCTATTCAACCCTGTGCGGCATCCCACCTACCGTTTGATCCCAACATGTACAGGAAATTACCGAACCCACTCGAAACATATTTAAAAGATTTGAAAGTATGTAATGGGTTAGTTGTAAAAGACTTAATAGATTTCTTACGTACATTATTTAAGGTAAAGAACGAAACTAGCCTTTCAGACAAGCAAATAATTGAGGTATTTGTAACAAAAACGCAATCCCCTCTTCTTGATCTAGTATTGAAAAATAAGGATCAAAATGTAGAAACACTTAAGAAAGAAATTTTAAAGTTTTTCATACCTATAAATGTTAAGGACGATTTGATTAAGTTCTATGTAACCCGTCCTCAGGACAGCAATGAGGCACTTCCTTTGTACATTCACAGAGTTAAGGAATTTTCTAAACTACTAGATTGTTTGTATAGTGAGTCTGAGTTAGTGGAATTGTTAATAATTGGTCTGAATCCAAAATGCAGAGTAAATTTGTCATTAGTAAGTAAGCTAGACACAATCGAGGATCTTGAAAGAGCGTGTTTGCATTGTCAGAGTGTAGAAATCAAGAATAACTTACGTTATAATAGTGAACGAAATCAAACAACTGTTCATAATACTCGAAGTGATGTTTCTAGAACAGTTTCGGGAGATAGAACATGCTTTTCTTGTGGTCGAAAAGGGCACATAGCGAGACATTGTAACAGAAAGCCAACGTCAAAAAACTAAATTACAGGGAAGATTTTTTGAATGTAAATAAAATTCCAGAAATGTGTCTTGTAAATAATAATGAAAAATTTTCCCTAGGTCAGTTGTCAGCAAATCGAGAAAACAAATTGAGTGTAACCCGAAATTGTAAATCAAATGAAGGTCAATGTCAAACGATTCATAATGTAGGTCAGTGTAAAAATATACCTAGTCCGCCTAAATATAATAAAAAAGAACTAGTAAAGATCAAGAGAGTGCAGCGTCGAATATCGAATAAAATTGGAATTCCCCAAGCAAATTTTTTCACCGAATTGCCAACAATCCCAGTACAATTGACGTCCGGTAGCCGCGCAGAAGGAAACCCATTCATTGTAGCAGCACTACTAGACACCGGCGCGTGTGTTAACGCTATAAGTGAAGAGCTATACAATAAGTTAAAGGGTATGAAATTAGTCACCCAGATTGACAATAATCATTCTAATTGTGTCGGAGCAGATAACAGTAAAATTCAGATAGTTGGTCACTGTATTATAAAAATTAAAATAAAGAATTTTTCATGGTTTGTAAAGTACGCAGTATTGAGAAAATTAGCGTGTGAGCTAATATTAGGGAGTCCTTTCATCAAAGATACAGGAATGTTAATAGACCTAAATGGTGGTAATTGCTATTTTAAGTTCCAACCAAATGTTAAAATTGCTTTAAAGAAAGGTACTAGCATTGTTAATTTGTCTAGCATAAACGAATCAGAACAAACAGACAGTTTAGATATCGGTTGTCTTGATATGAAAGAACCAATACAAAAATTGATGAGGCGTTATTCTAATGTTTTTACAACAAAAATAGGTAAAGCTCTTGACTTTGAGTATGAGATTCAACTTAAAGATAATGAAGTTGTAAATTTAAAGCCATACCTTGTGCATCCAACTAAAATGAAAGAAATGAAAGCTATTTTAGACTATTTGCTCAATCAGGGAATTATAAGGAATTCTATAAGTAGTTATTCATCCCCATCTTTTTTAGTCTCTAAAGGAGACAAGTCTCATAGATTAGTTATTAATTACTCAAAACTAAACGAGAAAATTGTAAGGGTTAATCACCCACTTGGGAACATGGAGGAATACTACCAATATTTGCAAAATGCAGAATACTTTTCGGTTATAGATCTCTCAAACAGCTTTTTACAAATACCGCTGTCAGAAAAGAGTAAACATTTAACAGCATTTAGCAATGGCGTATCCCTCTTTGAATTTAACCGTCTGCCTTACGGAATGCATTGTGGTTCAGGTTTGTTAAGTACCTGTACCTTGTCATACCTTGACAGAATATTTAGAGATATCAAATTTGAATATCTGTTAAACTTTGTGGACGATTTGTTAATTTTCTCTAAGACAAAAGAAGAGCATATGCAGCATATAACTGAAGTTGTAGACAGGTTGAGCAAACATAACTTAACTGTGAACCCAAAGAAAGTTAAACTTTTCCACACTGAAGTTAGTTATTTAGGGAATATAATTTCCAAAAACGAAATCAGAACCAATTATCCAAGTAGAACAGAAGCCATACGCAATTTTAGTACACCTAAGAACAGTAAACAGGTAGGGACTTTCATTGGAATGGTTAATTATTTTTCAAAATATATTAAAGACTATGCTAAGTTAGCAGCACCGTTAAATGAGCTTCGAAGGAAGCGCTCAAAATTTGTGTGGACTGAAGAATGTGAGAAAAGCTTTGTTAAACTTAAGGAAGCAATAATGAATCCACCTGTATTGTCAATCCCGAACTTTCAAAAGCCATTCTATTTGTATACAGATGCTTCTTCTTACGGGGCTGGTTCGACATTAATGCAATGTAACGATGTGGGAGATAAATTGCCAGTTGCCTTTTATAGCAAGAAGTTTTCAGAATCTGAGCGTAATATGAGTATTTATGAAAAAGAGGCGTTATCTGTTGTTTTAAGTATCAAGAAATTTTATATGTTCTTAGAACTACAACCATTTTATCTGATCACTGATAATCATGCCTTATCTTGGGTCTTAGGACACTTTAAAAAACTTGGTAAAATCTCTAGATGGACAGAACAAATATTAGCTTTACCATTTAAGGTACTTCATGTTAAGAGTAAGGACAATCCTGTAGCGGATGCTTTGTCACGTATGCAGTTAGATGACAATCAAATTGAAATAATAGAAGTAGAGTCCGACCCACGCATCATAAATGTAGTAAAAAGTAAAAGCAGTAAAAAATTTAGTTCTGTAAGTAAACGATATGTCAAAGGTTGTGTTCATGTAATTACAGATGTGCCATTAGCTTTTGTGAAAATTTCAGAACATCAAAGGTCAGATCCTGAATGTGCAAGGATTATTCAAAGTATTAAGAACAAGAGTAATAAGGAAAACTTTTATATGAAAGACAATGTACTAATGTACCGTAAATCTGCTCGAAGTAAAGGAAAAATTTATGTACCAATAAGTCTAATAGATTTAATTTTTACATATTACCATTGTACCCCTTTTGGAGGCCATCCTGGTCAAAATAGAATAGTATTAAGAGTTATTGAGTATTTTATAAGACCAAATTTAATTCAGGAAATTCGCAATAGAGTAAAGAAATGTGAGGTATGTCTTAAATCGAAGCCTCCACAACGCAGGTATGAGGGAGATTTAATCTCATCTCACGCAACAGCACCTTTAGACACTTTGTATGTAGACACGGCAGGGCCATTAGTGCGATCAAAGTTAGGTAACAAACACATTTTAATTGTGGTCGACTCATTTACAAAGTATGTGTGGTTAATTCCTATAAGAGATACCAAGTCCAAAACTGTTATCAGTAAGATAGAAAGTGTAATATTTAATAATTTCAGTTCATGTAGGAGATTGATTTCTGATAACGGTCCTGCATTTAAAAGTGTAGAATTCAAGAAATTTATGTTTCAGTATTCAATAGAACATTATAAATTAGTACCCTATAGACCAAACCCAAACATTGCTGAGAGATTTTTAAGAACTGTTAAACAACAAATTAGAGCCTTTCATCATGACACCCAGCCATCTTGGGACGTAGATATTAAGTACATTCAATTAAGTTTGAACACAGTTGTTTGTGATAGTACTAAATTTACAGCTTTTGAACTAATGTTTAATCATAAGCCTAACCATAGCTTAAGCAATTTATGGCGTATGTCTGATCTGTTGGATAGTAAATTAAGTCAGGACCAAGTAAAAGCAAACTTTAGTAAAGCAATAAAAAATTTGAAGAAATCTGTGAGTCAAAATAAAAACCGTTTGAAATACAATCAAGATCGTATAAAGCACCCTTTCACTGTAGGAAGTACTGTTTACTTAGAGAGCCAAACGCTTAGCAAGAAAATTGATTCATACCAAAGCAAAATGGATTTTAAGTATACAGGACCATATAGAATTTTGTATTTCTTATCACCGGTAACCGTTCTCTTACAGCTTGAATCTGATTTGTCAGTAATAAAGAGAGCGCATATTAGTCAACTTAAGCTAGGAATGAAACAATGATAATTAACTCAACAGCCCGATCTCAGAAGGTGTGAAATAAAGCTGATGTTTGTAAATAGCTTATAATTATACCGGTATATATGTAAATACTGTAAATAGTAATATTAAGATAATGCGCATTTGTAAATAATTGTTTTAACTTAATTAGGCCTAAGTAAAAGAAAATATGTTATTCGACATAACATTAACACTGACTTAATAGCGTAACCAGACGTGGTATGAAGCTATATGAACATTTAACATATTTAGTTGAACTCAAGTTTAAAAGTAAAACAGTGTCACTTTAATTATTGATCAATACTGTTACACCACCTGCGAGATGGTCAAAAGAGTATAAAGTAATAATTTTCGTAATGCCTAATGTTATTTATGCTGACATTATTTTCTCGGACAATGACTATTCAATTGAATAAAAAGGGAAATTGTAAAGCATATTTAGGATACAGAAGAATTAATGTGACTCAAGAATTACAAGTGAAAATTGTTTAATGGACGCTTAATA
This sequence comes from Neoaliturus tenellus, assembly GCA_030545055.2. Lineage (NCBI taxonomy): Eukaryota > Metazoa > Arthropoda > Insecta > Hemiptera > Cicadellidae > Neoaliturus > Neoaliturus tenellus. Next base: position 34,968,823 of record CM061532.1, read on the forward strand.
TGCAGCGATAACATTCCTTCAATTCTTGGATAGTTAGAAGAATTTAGGATTATTTGTATGTTGAATATTTGTGTATTTAAAATATGTGTCTCTGAAAAGGTTTGTTTTGTAATAGAGGAACAAAAATGTCTTTATCGCTAATGATATTGTGGTACAAAGAAATACAATATAAAGATAGTCAACTAGATAAAAGTTTTGTAAAGAGTTATTTCAATTGAAATAGAATAAGATAGCAATACAATTGGAAGAATTTTGGTAATTTATTGATTTGCAAGACCACTATTTCTAAAACTGGACTTTACTATTTATTTCTATAGACGACGAATAATTGAGAGAGAGTGATTGTGAACGAATGATGCGTGAATGCTTATACTTTATTTATTGACATTCTTTTAGACAATACTTGACGGGCCCTCCTTACTTACTGCACTCTATCTACGGACATACGCAAATATAATAATTACTTGACAATAAACTTAAAATGACAAATAAAAAAATTTGCAAATCTTTGTTATAAAAAAAGGGGTTATAATGAAATAAGAAACTTTAGTTGTTCTAGATATTTTGTGTGAATTGAGAGTTTTTGTTTGAGTATCTCTTTTTAATATCTTTTACATTTAAATGGAGGTAGTGAACTTTACCAGAACACTAAATGGGAATTGAATAAGGGTTTTAAGATGAAATAAAAAATAAAAAAAAAATGAATGAAAGATAATTTTGCACTCTATAAAACAAATTTCAATAGGGAAACCCATTCCTATCCTTACCATTGTACCCCTTCCTGTCTACGGGGACGTCTACAAGCAGCTCGCCGAAGGAAGGACCCAGGTTGCCAGTCTGCCTACACTGTGCTCGTCGGAGAAGGACATTCATCAAGCTCTGGATGACAATTGGTTATTCCAAAAGACTTTAATGACCTTGAACCTTTGTGTGTGTATTGAAGTGTGATTATTTACAGTTTTTAGGCTTTGGTTTCGATTGAAATATTACTGATTTTGTGTGTACTCAGTAGAATTTATAATTGTGTCCAAGAAAAATATTGTCAAAATTGAGGGGGGAAGATGTACCGTATGTATTTAGTTTTTATTAGTGCAAACCAAACTAATTATTAATTTTTCCAATATTTTTTTGTAAGCTCGATCAGACAAAATGAATTATTTTATTCTGTCTAAAGACAGAAAAGTTTAGATCAGCTGATGCCTCTGCTTGTTGTTAGTGTGTCGACCAATCAAAATAAAGCACAGAGAAGTGGGGATAGATTTCGTTCCGTTTATTGTATTCATAGATCGTTATTATTACTCGACCGGCGGCCAGCGGTGCGGTCACGTCACATCAGCGCGCCTACAGACCCTTCTGAGAAAGGTACAAATTTAAACTTAACTTCTTTCACTATCATTTTTAATTTCTTTATAACAATTATGATTTCTATGTGGTCTGTCTGACGAGCATTATTGGGGTTAACTGATTACTTATTATCAAACAAAATCTTAATTTATAAATTATATTTGTTTTACGGTTAATTATAGCGCGGATTGTGCTTTGTTCTTTGTTTAGGGCTGAAGACATGGGGAACAACAACCCTTTCAATCCCTTCCTTTGTCCATAAAATCATTCAAAAAAAGTCATTAATTTGTTTAGGATCAAAATTGTAAACCAATTAGGCCAATTAGGCCAATAATGCAGAATCCTTTTGTTATGTATTTATAAAAATTATGATTTAAACCCAAGTAAATGAATAATGTGACAGAATTATGTGAGTGTTATTTCTTATTGAAATAAGAAACCCAATCTTCAAGTTATACTATGTCTTTGTTATGGTATAAAATGTCCATTTTCTCACATTTTTATTATAAACTCGAAGAGTTTTGTTATGTAGAGAACTGTATGTACAATAGAAACTGTTTAGTTTATAATAATAATAAGGTAACATATAGGGTGAAAGTTAAAATAATTTTAATTTTAGTTAAAATTTTTTTTAATTTTTACCTTTTTATCTTGTTGATTAAAAGCGAATGTAAAAACATAAAATGTAACTAAATATAATATATATTTTTCACAAAACAGTCTGTGTTGTACTGCTTATTAGATTTAGCTTTATGAATTCATAGTGAAAAGAAAATTGTATGTATATAGTTAGGTTTTGTGTAACAAGTATTCAAAATTGTGCTATTGAAACTACTGTATCCCATATCAAAAGGAAATGCAATTAATTGCATTTTAATTGCATTTTCCATTACACAAATACGCTTAAAATGCCTTTCGTGAATTGCATTTGACTAAATGAAATTAAAATGCAATTAAATGCAATTAAAATATATTGTTAATGCATTTTTGGAGCATTTAAAATTCAATTATTAAGCATTTTCCTAAATATTTTAAAATCGTATTTAAAATACATTTTGCTAAATGCATTTATTAAAATGCAATTTAATTGTGATTGAAATGCAATAATAACACATTTTAAATGCATTTTAAAAATATTTTAAAATGCAATTATTTAGCATTTTCTAAAATGTATTAAAATTACATTTTAAATTTATTTTGCGAAATGCATTTGTCTAAATGAAATTTAAATGTGATTAAAATGCAATAAAAATACATTTTAAACGCATTTTAGAGCATTTTAAATGCAATTATTTAGCATTTTCTAAAATGTATTAGAATTACAATTTTAATGCATTTTGCGAAATGTATTTCACTAAATGCAATTTAAATGTGATTTAAATGCAACTAGAATACATTTTTAATGCAATTTTAGAGCATTTTAAATGCCTTCTTAGAGTATTTTAAATGCATTTAATTAGCATTTTCAAAATGTATTAAAATTTCATTTAGAATGCATTTTGCGAAACGAATTTATACTTACAGACTCATTCTTATGTAAACGCTAACTTATTAAAAAATAAAAAAAAGCAAATTCAGTGTGCAGATTCCTTGGCTAAAAACAGGAACATTAAATATATTTATGCTTATCACCACACAAAGATTTGTTGTCCTTAACTCTTCAAATATTTGTGAATTACCCTTGAAAACTAAATTTAGTTCTCAGTTTATTTTAAATTATAAGCAGAGATAAAAGTAACAACTTCGTATAGTATTAATTTAATAAATTATAAATATAAACTTAATGAGGGGTGACCTTCCTTCAGAAGGGTTGGGGTTGTCCCCTCATGGGTATTGCCACTCCTCAGTATCAGTGAGCAACTGCGGCAATACTTCAAGTGGTACCGTTGTTCATTGAGACTGCTAGGAAATGTAAATCTATGTCCATGGATATTACCGTGGCTGCCACCACTGACTGGCAATCCTGTAATATTTTAATGTTGAATAGTCATTTAAATGCTATTAAAATGTGATTTGAATCTATATAAAATATAATTAAAATGTCATTAAATTGCATTTGAAATGAAATTAAAATGCATCAAAATTGTGATTAAAATGCAATTCTAATCCATTTTAAATGCATTTAAAATGCTGTAAAGATGCATCTAAAATGTGATTAAAATGCATTTAAAATGTAATTAAAATGTATTTTAAAATGCGATTAAAATGTATTAAAATTGCATTTAATTGGGCCAAAATTTGTATATTTCAAATGCAATTAATTGCATTTTAAAATATCATTAAAATATGATTAATTGCATTACAAAATGCAATTTAAATGTAATTAATTGCATTTTTAGAAATGCAATTAATTGCATATTTTTGATATGGGCGTATTATGAAATATATAAGATTTTTCACATTTTTAGTAATTCTGTGTCGTGGAACAACACCTCATAAGTAAGTGTCTAAACGTTTTGTTATCAGGCCTTTTATTTTTTTACTATTATCAACAGAATGGAGAGTATTACCTGACCATTGTTCTTTGTGTTGAAAATGATACCAAAAGATATGTAAATGTTTTTATCATTTAAAATTGCCAAATTTAGGCGTTAACATTATTCTGATATATGGGCATTGACATAAAAAATTGAACATTAATTCTAATATTGTATATTGTAAAAATATGATAACATTGTTCTGATGATATATGGCATTGACATATAGGATTGAATATTAATTCTAATACTGTATATTGTAATAATATAATTATAAAAGTATAAAATTAATCATTTATGTATCTGCAAAAGGAGAATTTATTAATGCTAAAAGGTGTGGGTGGGAGGTCGGAAAGGTCGGAATCCATAGTTTTGATTAATAGATGTAATGATCGTCCTTTCACATTGACGTCAGATGGACTAATGGATGTGGTGTTGGGGGGGGGGGGGGGGCGAAGGACGAACCCAAAAGCATTGCAGCCCTAGACATTCAACTCTCTAAAGTTACCATTTTTGTCTGACTTTTTATCTCTACTTTACTTATGCAAATGAGCGTTGGTGCTCCAGACATTTACGATCTTTGCGACCCAAACTAACAGCGGTCTCTATACAGTACAAAAACTATGAGGTCAAGTGAGCTGTAAATATGGGTCACTAGGATAGGGAAGATGTCCAAAATCGTGTATGTTCTATGATATGAAATCTTCAACATTGGCATTCTCTTAGAATAATAAATTTGAGTTACTAAATATTAAATGTAAATTATTTTTCTTCTAGTACATAACTAAACAATTTACTGTCTCAACAATTTATAGTCACGAGTAAACTATAAAAATAAAATAAAAACAGTTTTATAAAGGTGTTGATTTTTAATGTATTTATGGCAAATTACTTTTATCAGTCAACTAAAATTATTGTTTTATTATTCATTTAAAATAAAACTTAATACACAGAAAAATTTTCTCCAGCAAAATATTTTTTATCCAGAGTAACAAAGGAAGACATTTCTGTTAGCTCAAGGAGGTTTTCTTATTTTACATTAAAAGTCTTTGGTTATACGTGGTACGTGTTCTTTTTAACCTTACAACCTTCATTTCTGGTTAGGTACCTTTTATCCTTGTTATTTTTATTTTAAGTCTACATGTTTGCATTTTAATTTTTTTCGTTTTAAACATATAAAGAAACTATCCAAAGCTAATTAATGTTTAATTTTCAATAAAATTTAAACCCAAAAAAATTTGGTGGTTGTTCAACGGAAAAGGTTAAGAATGAACATGCATTCATAATTAATAAGAGTATGAATAAACACTTAAAAACTGTACATTTATTTTTTATTTATTGTTAGGGGTCTGTAATTACGTTAAAAATTAAGTAAACATACCATTATTCTGGAGAAAAGGGAATCTTCTTGGTCAAAATCGTTTATTGGAGATAATTGTGTTAAGGGTGTGTGCCCTTCGGCTATGCGGCGAATCGTCACTTAATGACTTCCATAATTCAGCCTTCAGTTTTCGTGGAAACTCTTTTTACTCTCAATTTCTATTCAATAACGTAGGAGAACCAAACCTAAAATTAACTCGATTATTAAATCTATTTTAGATGTGATATATAATAATGTTAGTTGTTTTCTCACCGTAAAATCACAAAATTATTATTTATTTCACTACAACAACCATCAAGCCCTTCATTATTGACTGGAGCTCAATCCATTTTTAAAATTAAATAGATTTATAGGACGGTTGCCAAAGTATATTTGGCAAAGGTCCATTGTAAAATGTACACTTATGTGAGCGGCAAGCAAGAATTTAATTAATTTAATTATACATTATTTTAAGTTCATTATTGTTATCAAACTGGGTTGTTAATTTCTAAATTGAACTTTCAGGTGAAATACCTATACATTCCTCATGAATGTATAGGGTAGAGAGTAGAGAATATGTGTAAGGCCACAACTCATATTATTAGCAGGTCCTATCTTATTCAAAATAGGACTAGGTTCATTTTAAAATCAAAGAAATCAAAGTGTTGAGATATTATTATTGTTAAGCGTTTCCTACTATACAAATAAGTCTTCTAATATTTTGTTTTTTTCACCACCACATGTACCTATTATCACTGATTCAACTCTAAAATAATCTTATGTCATTTTCGGGAACCACACCACATAATAATTTGACCACTGACTTCTAACATATTCTACCATCGAAACCCGTAAAAAATTTTAAGTCTTTTTAAATATAGAAGATCGTCACTGTAAATGTTACGCTATCGCCTAAAGTGCCACTACGAAGAAATGGGCCATATGATACACTTTTGCGTACGAGCATATGATTTGCGTACGAGCGATTATTTGGAACCTTCACTGTCGGTCTGAAATATTGTATGAGTGGTCGCCCACACATGGTGGCGAGAAAAATCAAAATAATCTCTAATCAGATAAAATTCAATGCCGAAACTTTAACGGCCTCTCTAAGAATAAAAACGTTTACATAGCCATTCCATTTGTTGACTTGTTCACTAATGTTAAATCGAATTGTTTGAAAATGCTGTTAAACTACTTTAGAGTTAATTAACGCTCTACTCAGTTCTTAACTCAAACTTAAGTTTACTTAACTGTATTCGACGCAGTTCTATTTTCAGAAATTATAAGTTGATGTTCCCCGTTCCTGTTCTTGGAAACGATTAATCTGTTCCATTTACTTATTTAAAGGAGACTATGGCGATGGCGCAGTTACTGGAATTACAAGTAGTTTGGTTTTGTTGTCAACCTGAGAACCATTAACGAATGGAGTAACAGGGATTGCTCTTTCTGTTTTGGTTGCTCAGGAGACAGTCATTTTACTAATTAATTAACCCTCTTATTAATTAATTTGTTGTCTAGTTTTATTAAAAATTTATATCATTTGAATAGTTATTATTTCTGGATAATAACTATTCAGTGATTAAATTATATGGGCAAGGCAATCATATGAATGAAAATGAAAAGATAGTTTTGACCATTCTACATAGTGTACTACAGAAATCGTTGAGAATACTAGAAATTATTGATAGTTAACTTATTTTAGTTAACTATTAAGTTGGTTAAAAGTGTGCTAATTCACTAAGACCAGACCATGTTATTAGTTAAGTATCACTGGAATATATAAAAACATTCCTCAACAAAATTGGTGAAAAATTTCTTAATACATTTTGAAACGTTTTAGGTAGCTTTAAAATGTTTCGTTAAGTCGTCATTCGCCCCAATGGGAAACCAGAATATGAATCATTGAAAATGGTTATGACTCAAATAATTTTTTTTTAAAGTTTTGCAATTGTTTAATTGTCTGAGCTAATATTTTCTGTAACCAAGAAAGTCTTCTATGTTTTCTTAAGAACTTTATAGTGTTGTATTTTCAATCTTTAATCGTAAAACATACAATGTAAGGAACTAAACTACTAGACTATATAAAACACAATACTGCTTGCGGTTAGAGAATACATTTCACTCAGTACAACAGTTAAGACAAACACATTTCATCCCAGCATTGTCCTGTGTCTGGTTCTTAATCACCCTCGCAACACGGTGGCTCCAAGCCAGTTCGTTCTCGTGACACTTTCGCCATCTTAAATCCTCTGAGCTATTTTATATACACAACTGGAACGTGTAACTGGTACGAGAAATGACGTGATAACTTACCGCGGAAGCTATTTTTAAGGTTACAAACCCAGCACATAAAAATCTAATTCTTTATAACTGACGGTAGACGTATTTTGTATTTTGCATCAGATGATTGGTAACACTGCTGATTTGTCTAATTCCGAGATGGCAGTGACGGATTTGTTCCCATGCTGAATTTTTTGCCCGTGTTTTGATAATCAGAACACGTTTTCTTGATTATACAGGGTTAGGCAAAAGTCTGGACACCGCCAGTTAACTTTTCAACTCGTTGCAGATGTAGGAAGATCTTAGCTATTATCAAGAAATTAATTTCTTACATTTTCGAGCTTACAGGAACTAGTTGTTTTTAAATTAAAACGGGCCAAAGAGTGGCAATATTTAGTTCTACAAGCTAGGAAAAAACGAAATATTCATTTAGAATATGTGATAACCATTAATTTATATTATCTTTTTTGTTACACTCACCTTAGTGACTCGTCAGGGCTCGTCAAAATGTAGACACAAAAAAAACACACATACAAAAAACACGTGGACACTAATAATTGTCCCTAAGTTGAAGAGGACGTTTAGAAAAACGAAAACATAAGAAAAGTCCCGCTTCTTTAAAGCTTTACCTCATTTAAAAACTTTATCTAAGTCGATCGAACGCCTAACCACGACTGAGTCTCGCAAAACTTGGGCTTCATCTTCGGGACGATTTTTAGAGTCTACGTGTTTTTTGTGTATGTGTTTTATTGTTACTCCACAATTTAACGACTCCCGAAGAGTCCAAGATTAGTGTAGCCCAAAAAGATAATGAGATCGTTACTTTCATCCACCGTAAACTGTTTTCTATGGCGTAGCTAATCCTTCAAATAACGTGTCTGTAATTTTTCACGTGATAGAAAAAAGTTGCGGTGGCTGAACGTTTGGAAAGAAAAAAATAACTTTGCCTCTGCAAACATTGCTGGTTTTAGAGTAGGTCTATATAAAATGCATAAGTAGTCAGTCTAGCATCATGTATTTTTCATACAACACGTTTGTTAAAAATTGAAAAAAAAAAATATTATAAAAAAGGTCACAGCAAAGTAGATATCTATCCAAGACTTAAAGATCAGTGGAAATGGCACTCTTATAACCCGAAACACATTGTTAGGATGAGTTTTTCACGCATTCAAAACAACAGATACAGTAAAAATTAAAAAGACAAACGGTCGTAACCCATATCAAAAGGAAATGCAATTAATTGCATTTTAATTGCATTTTTCATTACACAAATACGCTTAAAATGCCTTTCGTGAATTTCATTTGGCTAAATGAAATTAAAATGCAATTAAATGCAATTAAAATATATTGTTAATGCATTTTTGGAGCATTTTAAATTCAATTATTAAGCATTTTTCTAAATGTTTTAAAATCGTATTTAAAATACATTTTGCTAAATGCATTTATTGAAATGCAATTTAATTGTGATTGAAATGCAATAATAACACATTTTAAATGCATTTTAAAAATATTTTAAAATGCAATTATTTAGTATTTTCTAAAATGTATTAAAATTACATTTTAAATTTATTTTGCGAAATGCATTTTTCTAAATGAAATTTAAATGTGATTAAAATGCAATAAAAATACATTTTAAACGCATTTTTAGAGCATTTTAAATGCAATTATTTAGCATTTTCTAAAATGTATTAGAATTACATTTTTAATGCATTTTGCGAAATGTATTTCACTAAATGCAATTTAAATGTGATTTAAATGCAACTAGAATACATTTTTAATGCAATTTTAGAGCATTTTAAATGCCTTCTTAGAGTATTTTAAATGCATTTAATTAGCATTTTCAAAATGTATTAAAATTTCATTTAGAATGCATTTTGCGAAACGCATTTATACTTACAGACTCATTCTTATGTAAACGCTAACTTATTAAAAAAGCAAAAAAAGCAAATTCAGTGTGCAGATTCCTTGGCTAAAAACAGGAATATTAAATATATTTATGCTTATCACCACACAAAGATTTGTTGTCCTTAACTCTTCAAATATTTGTGAATTACCCTTGAAAACTAAATTTAGTTCTCAGTTTATTTTAAATTATCAGCTGAGATAAAAGTAACAACTTCGTATAGTATAAATTTAATAAATTTTAAACTTAATGAGGGGTGACCTTCCTTCAGAAGGGTTGGGGTTGTCCCCTCATGGGTATTGCCACTCCTCAGTATCAGTGAGCAACTGCGGCAATACTTCAAGTGGTACCGTTGTTCATTGAGACTGCTAGGAAATGTAAATCTTTGTCCATGGATATTACCGTGGCTGCCACCACTAACTGGCAATCCTGTAATATTTTAATGTTGAATAGTCATTTAAATGCTATTAAATGTGATTTGAATATATATAAAATACAATTAAAATGTCATTAAATTGCATTTGAAATGAAATTAAAATGCATCAAAATTGTGATTAAAATGCAATTCTAATCCATTTTAAATGCATTTAAAATGCTGTAAAGATGCATCTAAAATGTGATTAAAATGCATTTAAAATGTAATTAAAATGTATTTTAAAATGCGATTAAAATGTATTAAAATTGCATTTAATTGGGCCAAAATTTGTATATTTCAAATGGAATTAATTGCATTTTAAAATATCATTAAAATATGATTAATTGCATTACAAAATGCAATTTAAATGTAATTAATTGCATTTTTAGAAATGCAATTAATTGCATATTTTTTGATATGGGAACGGTCGTGTATGAGTAGTACACAAGCTTAACCTCTCGTGTTTGCGTGCAGAGGCCTGCCCCTGATTGCAGCAGGTTTCATTGTGACAATTTCTTGAGTGTTTTCACTATTAAATCTTACAGGACCACTTTTTGTATTGTTTATGTTGTGTTTCGGCTTGTAAGAGTTTAATTTTACTAATCTTAAAATCTTGAATATAGATATGCTTTGCTGTGACGTTTTGTATAATTAATTTACAATTTTTAACAAAAGTGTTACATGAAAAAGACAAATTTATTCGGCATATACCAGTCCTTTTGGTTAGACTTAATTATCCACAGATCCCATTTAAATTAAAATATAATAAATTAATAATGCATCCAATAATAACCAAATTGGAGTATGAATTATAAGCAGGCGAAACATTCATGAAACATTCAGTGAAGGTGAAGGCTAGGCATTATCACGCAAAGCGAGGCGCGGACGCCTATTGTAATGAGGTATTGCTGCCTACGTTATTTTTAAACATTCACTGCAGTGTTCTAAACTAAGATGTTCGTAGTACAAAAAGTTCGGAATTTGCATTTCACTTCACATATTATTACGTTTTCCTACTTTAGCTCATAGTTACAATTCATAATAGAAGGTTTCTCACCTTATGTTTCATTTATTGATGACATTATTTTTTACCTGCTTTTAAAAGATATTTTAAATAAAAATTATTTTCTACAGTTTTGATATTTTCTTCTAAACTAAGTGTTGATTTTAGATTTTGGCTTTTGTTTTGACACTTGATAAACGTCTGGTTATATGAATTGTTAAATACATGCATGTACTTACACTGAATATACTATTACACCGTAACATTTAACATTATACACATCTACTATCAACGTGGACAAATAAGATGAAGTTAACATTTAGATGGTTATTAATTTTGAAGTTGTTAAAAAAATGTATTTTCAGATAGAACTTATAGAATTAAATTCTATTTAAGTTCGACAACAATTATAAATTTTAACTTCAGATTTATTTACTTACGTAAATTCGGTCTGAGGTGTCAATGAGTTCATCTTCACGCTTTGACACCTCAGGCCGAATTTACGTAAGTAAATAAGGCAGAAGTTAAAATATATAGGTGTCAAGGCTGTTTGTTAATTGAATTATAAATTGTTCCAAAGTGTTTTTAATCAGATTTACCTTAAAGGATATAATCGTTGAATGTGGTTTGAAATGATGTTATGAACAGGAACTAAACATTTCAGTAGAAAGAAACAACGATTACATTTCCTGCAAGAATAATGATCAATTTGTCCAATTTAAATGTTTGACTAGATTAGAGCTTTCGGAGATGAATCTCTTCCCATATCAAAAAATATGCAATTAATTGCATTTCTAAAAATGCAAATAATTACATTTAAATTGTATTTTGTAATGCAATTAATCATATTTTAATAATATTTTAAAATGCAATTAATTGCATTTGAAATATACAAATTTTGGCCCAATTAAATGCAATTTTAATACATTTTAATCGCATTTTAAAATGCATTTTAATCGCATTTTAGAAGCATCTTTACAGCATTTTAAATGCATTTAAAATGGATTAGAATTGCATTTTAATCACAATTTTGATACATTTTAATTTAATTTCAAATGCAATTTAATGACATTTTAATTATATTTTTTATAGATTCAAATCACACTTTCAAAGCATTTAAATGACTCTTCAACATTAAAATATTAAAGTATTGCCAGTTAGTGGTGGCAGCCACGGTAATATCCATGGGCGAAATCCATGGACATAGATTTACATTTCCTAGCAGTCTCAAAGAAACAACGGTAGCACTTGAAGTATTGCCGCCGTTGCTCACTGATACTGCCAGGAGTAGCAATACCCATGAGGGGACAACCCCAACCCTTCTGAAGGAAGGTCATCCCTCATTATATTTATATTATGTTTATAACTTATTAAATTTATACTATACCAAGTTGTTACTTTTATCTCAACTTATAATTTAAAATAAACTGAGAACTAAATTTAGTTTTCAAGGGTAATTCATGAATATTTGAAGAGTTAAGGACAACAAATCTTTGTGTGGCGATAAGCATAATTATATTTAATGTTCCTATTTTTAGCCAAGAAATCTGCACACTGAATTTGTTTTTTTTTTTTGCTTTTTAAAAAATTAGCGTTTACATAAGAATGAGTCTGTAAGTATAAATGCGTTTCGCAAAATGCATTCTAAATGAAATTTTAATACATTTTGAAAATGCTAGTTTAATGCATTTAAAATGCTCTAAGAAGGCATTAAAAATGCTCTAAAATTGCATAAAAAATGTATTATAGTTGCATTTAAATCACATTTAAATTGCATTTAGTGAAATACATTTCGCTAAATGCATTTAAAATGCAATTCTAATACATTTTAGAAAATGCTAAATAATTGCATTTAAAATTCTCTAAAAATGCGTTTAAAATGTATTTTTATTGCATTTCAATCACATTTAAATTTCATTTAGACAAATGCATTTCGCAAAATAAATTTAAAATGTAATTTTAATACATTTTAGAAAATGTTAAATAATTGCATTTAAAAATATTTTTAAAATGCGTTCAAAATGTGTTATTATTGCATTTTAATCACAATTAAATTGCATTTCAACAAATGCATTTAGCAAAATGTATTTTAAATACGATTTTAGAACATTTAGGAAAATGCTTAATAATTGAATTTAAAATGCTCCAAAAATGCATTAACAATATATTTTAATTGCATTTTAATTTCATTTAGCCAAATGCAATTCACGAAAGGCATTTTAAGTGTATTTGTGTAATGAAAAATGCAATTAAAATGCAATTAATTGCATTTCCTTTTGATATGGGTTCTGTTTGGCAATAACTCAATAATTGCAACTTGACGGAGGAAGTTTCGTTCATTTAATTTATTCGTGGTATTTCTTGACAAAATGTAGCATTATATTAGCTTACGGTAATTTTTCACTTAATCTTTGCTGTTTTATTATTATTATTTTTATAATAATTATTTTTTTAATTAATTCATAGTATATTTGTAATAAGATTTAAATTTCTCCTTTTCGTTAGGCATTTTAAAAACTGTGATTATGATTTTTAGGAATATGAAACATGTAGACTATCCTCTCAACGTGTTGGGTCTTATTAGCCTACGACTAAATAAACTGTTATATCAAATAAAGGAAAGTTTAAATTGCTTATAACTTGAGTACTTATATTTATTTTCGTTATATTTTTAATTTTACATAAAACTGTCCAAGATTAAATTTAAATCATATTTAATAAAAAATTGTTTGGTTAATTTTTTAACTGTTGATTGCTTTTATAGTTAAATAAAAGTGAAATAAAAATTAATAACAGTTCGTTGTAAATACCACAATTAATTACAAATCTATAAATATCAGTTTACTTATTTTCCGATTTTACGTGAAAATGTTTTTAAAAAATAACTCATGGGAAAGGGCAAATTTGCACGTTGCTCATTTGTTATCATCCTATTTAAATTGAAATATGACACTTGAATTCTGATTTGTAACATTCAAGTAAACAAGAGTTAACTGCATCTGTGCATTGTTGCAATACTACGGTTTTGAATGTTAACAATTCCACTATTGAAACAGCTGAATTATATGCACTTTTGTAAATTTAAATTTATAAATCAAAAGTATCTGATCTGGTTTGAACTACGGATCTAAATAATTGCGAATTATTTTTAAAGCAAACCCCATTTATTAATCAAAGAGTTATTTATATACATTGCATGTTAGGCGAAAGTTTGGGAGCAAAACGTCAACGGAATTTCAAAACTGCAAAAACGGAAACAGAGGAGGCTTGAGTCAATAAAGCTATTTCAAGGGGCGGAGCGCCCGACAGGTGACGTAATAACACTCCCGGATTGGCAACGCTACCATATTCTCATCGCAGAGTCTACTTTCGAGAGAAAAATATTAAAACTAATCTATTTATTTACATTCACTTCATCTTATATCGGTAAAACTGATTTCATTTTTACATCTCAATACAATCTTTCTTAAATGTTGAAGAAAACATAATCATCATGTTAAAGTAAGTTCATCAGGCCCTAACGAAGTACTAGCAACAAATAGCTTAACAGTATTTTACGAACGCTATTTACCATACAATTAGACAATAGCTATTTGTGTAATAAGAGCGTAAAGTACGTCATTGCCACTCGAGAATTGTAGATGGCCGCACGAAGCGCCAGCTGAGTGCGGCCAAACAATTCGAGAGCGGCAATGACTATTTGCGCTAGTAATACGCACAAGATTTTTCCTACCAACATAATTGTTACATATTACATGTTTTATGTATACAAAATGTCATTTAAATTATTTTTTATTTGTTTCTGTTGGAACATAATGTTAACTATCAAACATAACCTCAAACTAAAAAATAAGCAATTACTAAACGACAACAATGAATAACAAACAGCTGTAGCATGGTTTGTAATAACAGCTGATTTAAAATTGCAGTTTGATCTAGCGTGTGGAAAAGAATCATTGCCGCTCTAGAGCGGGAAAGAAACGGAAACCGGAAATGAAGTGTTTTGCATAGGGGTTACAGGTGTGGCAATGCAATTATTTCCATGCAGTGGTAGGAAAAATTATTATTTGTATATAGCAAAGCTAATGTTAAGAGAATTCTTTTTTGTTACACAAATATATCTCTCAACATTCTTTTTATATTTAAAAAGTTATTGCTTTGACGATTTCGGGTTAATGTATGTACAATTTTTTTATTTACTTCGCATTTTTTATCGTGTCTTCATAGTTCATTTCCAGATTTTATTGGTAATTACAATTATAAATGGCATTTTTATTTACAAACTTCTAAATATAAGGATCTAAATCACATTTAACCTACTCATAGTAAAAATTTAGATTACTCTTAATAGGATTTTTTATGCATGTAATGTTCAAGAAACAAAATATACAAGGCAGTTTTTCGTTTATGCGTTTTAAAAGGAGCAATTTCATATGATTATAAAAATTAGGTATTTCATCTGTTTAAGGTTTTACGGGTCACAGTTTTCCATTGCACTAGGGAAAGACCGCTTGGGTACAAATAATAACAGTAAATCTTAACACTCGGAAACAAGTTATAATATCATCTAACATACATTTGGAGACTGTTTGATGTAGTTTAGCTTAAATTTGCATTCCTCTCCTACCTAAAGGAAGTAGGTGACCTACATTTCAGTAAAGATACATTCCGTCGGATAGCGCATCAGTCAAAATGTGCTCTCCTCACTGTAGCTGACAAGAACATAATTGCTTATGAGGTGCTTATTTTCAAGTTATCTTATTCCTAAATATTTTCGTAACGATGAAAACTAGACTAGAAGCTTGTTGACATTTACTGTGTTATTTAATCAGAGTGTAATATAGTCTGGTTATAGTTAAAATTAGACATTTATACATTAGTGAGATGGCAATTTTTAGTTAAACATTAAACTTTAGTTTTCAATTTTTATTACATTCTATATTAAGATTTAAAAAAAGGTTCATAGTTAATGTTCCTTTAAATACAAACTTCAAACTACTAAAGTTGTTATACTTTTCTGCCCTGAGACACTTTTACCATTTTTATTTTGAGAGTAAATTAAAACATGTGTGTTTACATTATTCCTTATATGACGTTGAGTACTGCATTTAAAAACTGCAAGGCGAACTTTTTCGTGGAAATACAAAACCAATAACTCTTGGAAGAGTACATGTAGGAGGCATATCAATCACAATACCAGCTGAATCATCAATTTGTCTTTATCAAACTCAATTTCATTTCGATGCAAAACTGGGTGGGTCGATTCCCGTCAAATGGAAACTCCAATTCCTTAAATTTATTAAATCATCTACTCAACCCTAAACATTCATTTTCAAGTGAAACTATGCTTGATAACTAAGCTGAAATCTGCAATTAAACAAAGGATCTTCAGCATTTTAATATTTTTTGTATCTTTACAATATTAGAGTATTCATAAAAAGTATTTTATCCAGCATTTTATAAATTCATTTGTTTAAAAGAAGTAAACTTTTTCATTTCTAGTTTAATTCGTTATTGATTCTAACACTTTTGTATTTAGAATGTGTCTTTGTGTATATGTATTTGGGTTTTGAGTGATGTACATAATTTTTAGTCGCAATATTGTATCACAACATGTGTACGTGGGCTTCTTGGTGGTCAAGCGATGACCAGTATGTGATAACAACTTAATTATATACGAATTAATTAAGTTATAGTTGGAAGCAATGGGGAAATAATGGGAAATCTAATAAATGTACAAAAAACTTGAGACCTTTTAACTTCTATAATATAAAAACCTGTTATGTGAGCATTTTTCTTGATTTAACTCTTTTTAAATGAGGCTTAAAATCTGGTAGTTCTTCAGTAAACATCGTGTATAATGACACTAGATAAGGAACATTAATCCCCAGGTTCAAACTGTCCAACGTGAATGATAACAGGACAACACGTGTTCAAGGTCCCCGCGGACTGATAACAGCAATCTAGCCGTGTGATAAGGGCTTGTTAGGCACGAACGACACCTGGTCGTTTATGGTAGTTTACTACCTAAACCATTAAAATAATTGCCACCTTTGACGGAGCTATCGCATTACTGCAGTAGGAGCGGGCGCTCGCTTGCATATTATCTTATACATGTACAAAATCAATTTAACTTCTAAAAGTGCTCTAACTATTGGAAAAGTATAGTTTGAAATGCAAAAATAAAATTGGAATCAATCTCAATTTTGAAAACATTAATTTTTAGTGGAAATGTTATTAAAAATTAAAAAAAATACATTTCCAAGGCTTAGATTTTGAGATTGTATGATAGCAAACAGAATATTAATTGAAATTTCAATTTTTTACAGTAAGAATAATTTTAAAACTGAACACTTAATATTAATTATACAGGGTGAGTTTTTAATGTCCCCCCCCCTAATTTTTTCCGGATTTCTTAAGATATTGACTCCCAACCACCACCAAACATCTTTGATTAGTTTATACTATTTTTGGTATGGTTCACTTTTTTGGCCGCCATCTTGAATCCGCCATATTAAACTGAACTTAATTTTTTTTAATGTAAGGTAATGGTAGGGTTGAGACCCATCATTTCAAAGTGATTTTTTGCGTAGAACAAGACGCTGCAATCCGTTTTTGATTATCTGTTTTCGTTCCCGAGATATTACAGGTTTTTTAAAACTAAATTTCAAAATAAGAAAATTAAAAAATCTCTGGTTTTATCCATTTTTTTCCTAAAGAATATCGACTTTTTATCACCAGATATCCCATAATTTAAAAGTACTTCATTTTGATGGGATTTACATTTTTGGCCGCCATCTTGGAATGAAATTAAAATTTTTAAATGTAAAGGTAGGGTTGTGACCCATCATTTTAAAGTTTTTTTTTGCGCTTAGTACGGTGCCTTAGGGTTTTTTGTACAAATATTAAATCTTTTTTTTTTTACAAAATCGCAAATATTTTTAGAACGAAAACAGATAATGAAAAACGGATTGCGGCCCCGTACTAAGCGCAAAAAAAATACTTTAAAATGATCCCATATCAAAAGGAAATGCAATTAATTGCATTTTAATTGCATTTTTCATTACACAAATACACTTAAAATGCCTTTCGTGAATTGCATTTGGCTAAATGAAATTAAAATGCAATTAAAATATATTGTTAATGCATTTTTGGAGCATTTTAAATTCAATTATTAAGCATTTTCCTAAATGTTCTAAAATCGTATTTAAAATACATTTTGCTAAATGCATTTGTTGAAATGCAATTTAATTGTGATTAAAATGCAATAATAACACATTTTGAACGCATTTTAAAAATATTTTTAAATGCAATTATTTAACATTTTCTAAAATGTATTAAAATTACATTTTAAATTTATTTTGCGAAATGCATTTGTCTAAATGAAATTTAAATGTGATTGAAATGCAATAAAAATACATTTTAAACGCATTTTTAGAGAATTTTAAATGCAATTATTTAGCATTTTCTAAAATGTATTAGAATTGCATTTTAAATGCATTTAGCGAAATGTATTTCACTAAATGCAATTTAAATGTGATTTAAATGCAACTATAATACATTTTTTATGCAATTTTAGAGCATTTTTAATGCCTTCTTAGAGCATTTTAAATGCATTAAACTAGCATTTTCAAAATGTATTAAAATTTCATTTAGAATGCATTTTGCGAAACGCATTTATACTTACAGACTCATTCTTATGTAAACGCTAATTTTTTAAAAAGCAAAAAAAAAACAAATTCAGTGTGCAGATTTCTTGGCTAAAAATAGGAACATTAAATATAATTATGCTTATCGCCACACAAAGATTTGTTGTCCTTAACTCTTCAAATATTCATGAATTACCCTTGAAAACTAAATTTAGTTCTCAGTTTATTTTAAATTATAAGTTGAGATAAAAGTAACAACTTGGTATAGTATAAATTTAATAAGTTATAAACATAATATAAATATAATGAGGGATGACCTTCCTTCAGAAGGGTTGGGGTTGTCCCCTCATGGGTATTGCTACTCCTGGCAGTATCAGTGAGCAACGGCGGCAATACTTCAAGTGCTACCGTTGTTTCTTTGAGACTGCTAGGAAATGTAAATCTATGTCCATGGATTTCGCCCATGGATATTACCGTGGCTGCCACCACTAACTGGCAATACTTTAATATTTTAATGTTGAAGAGTCATTTAAATGCTTTGAAAGTGTGATTTGAATCTATAAAAAATATAATTAAAATGTCATTAAATTGCATTTGAAATTAAATTAAAATGTATCAAAATTGTGATTAAAATGCAATTCTAATCCATTTTAAATGCATTTAAAATGCTGTAAAGATGCTTCTAAAATGCGATTAAAATGCATTTTAAAATGCGATTAAAATGTATTAAAATTGCATTTAATTGGGCCAAAATTTGTATATTTCAAATGCAATTAATTGCATTTTAAAATATTATTAAAATATGATTAATTGCATTACAAAATACAATTTAAATGTAATTATTTGCATTTTTAGAAATGCAATTAATTGCATATTTTTTGATATGGGATGGGTCACAACCCTACCTTTACATTTAAAAATTTTAATCTCAAAATTTTAATTCCAAGATGGCGGCCAAAAATTTAAGTCCCATCAAAATAAGTACTTTTAAATTATGGGATATCTGGTGATAAAAAGTCGATATTCTTTAGGGAAAAATTGGATAAAACCAGAGATTTTTTTAATTTTCTTATTTTGAAATTTAGTTTTTAAAAACCTGTAATATCTCGGGAACGAAAACAGATAATCAAAAACGGATTGCAGCGTCTTGTTCTACGCAAAAAATCACTTTGAAATGATGGGTCACAACCCTTACCTACCCTTACATTTAAAAAAATTAAGTTCAGTCCAATATGGCGGATTCAAGATGGCGGCCAAAAAAGTGAACCATACCAAAAAATAGTATAAACTAATCAATGATGTTTGGTGGTGGTTGGGAGACAATATCTTAAGAAATGCGGAAAAAATTAGGGGGGGGGGACATTTAAAACTCACACTGTATGTATTAACGTAAACACAAAATGTGAAATTTAAGTAATTATTCAGATCATTGGTTATGTGACAAAACCCACGTACAAGTAGAAGTCTAAAATTTTAAATGCTGACAACAGTAAAAGGTGCACGATAAAAAGTAAATAAAAAATTATTGATGAGCAACGCTAAGTCCGTTAGTTAATAAGTTTTTTTGTTGTATAGTAGACCTATACTTTTAAGACATAAACATCTATTAGGATTAAGAAATGTTTATCATGATAATAGTTGTATATGGACATACATCACAGGGAAGTGTTCTTACATGGATTATAAGTTGATATTCCAAAAATTGTTGTTTAATCCGTTTTATTACACCAATAAATATATTAATATTATCTTTAGTATGTTTAAGCTTACTTATTATGAATAACCTATAACGTAAGATTTGCCAGATATCACCATCGATAGAACGTAATACGGAAAACT
The DNA here is from genome assembly GCA_030545055.2 of Neoaliturus tenellus. Taxonomy (NCBI): domain Eukaryota; kingdom Metazoa; phylum Arthropoda; class Insecta; order Hemiptera; family Cicadellidae; genus Neoaliturus; species Neoaliturus tenellus. The sequence goes on from CM061532.1 coordinate 34,989,096, forward strand.
TATAATGTTGTATAAAATATAACATTGATAATAAGCACTTAGTTTCTCTGCTGTTATGATAAGTTATTTTTGCATATTATGTAACTCACATATGTTTCTAACAAACATTGTAATAATTGGAGATATAAGTTGAAATTTTCCAACGACTGCATTTACATAATCACATTGCCACGCCTTTAAACCGTACGCGAAACAGTTCATTTCCGGATTCCGTTTCATTCCCGCTCTAGAACGGCAATGTTTATTCCCGTAAGCTAAATCAAATAGCAATTTAAGATCATCTGTTATTACAAACCATGCCACAGCTGTTGGCCATTGTTGTCGTGTAGTAATTGCTGCTTTTGAAGTTTGAGGTTATGTTTAGTGGTTAGCAGTGTGTTCCAACAGAAAAAATCAAACATAACCTAAATAACATTTTGTATACATCATAACATTTATTTAATCTGTTGCAAATAATTATGGAGTTATAGGAAAAATATTGTGTGTATTACGAGCACAAGTAGTCATTGCCGCTCTCGAAATGATTAGCCGTCTTCAATTCTCGAGTGGCAATGACGTACTTTGCACTCTTAATACACAAATAGCTATTTCTCAATTTGTGAAAATATATTTAAACGGTAGTTTTAGCAACAGAGCCAGTTGTATTTGGAAAACATTCTGTACAAATTTCTTTAGAGACTGTGAGATACAACCAGATATTGCCTAGTGCAAATCACAATGAATGCGGTGACAGTGAATTGTAATTGTGTTATGAAAAGTTAACAATAAATAAGAGAGGTGATTTAAAAGTGTTCATGGGATTAACTGTCCCTAGTGATTGTCTGAGTGCATTAGTAATGAAAATCTCTAGTAAAACGAAAATTTATGATTCGTGACCAAGAAAAACTGTATGAAGAAGAGTTAGGAATCGATTATAACTATCACAAACAGATCAGACTAATGCGAATTTGAGCCTTCTAGCGTTCTCGAGGATTTCAACAATAGCTCAGAACCAAAAATGCAGTACAATTAATTAATGCACGTTTTTCACTGGGTATTTATTTAGTTTTGAAGCTGGATTCCTTTTTGCTAATTGTTAGTCCGGTGAACTATTAGGCTACTTTCGTCCGATTCTTTACAGTAGACTTCATACTTCAAATAGAAAGCTGATGTAAATTTTAAGTCCATTCATCGTGGAAAAGTAGAGAACAAAAGAATGTGCAAAGGTATATGTATTATGTAAAATAAAACCTTTACTTCTACCATGGAACCGGCTGTTTTTGGTCACTCGACTACTAGTGGCTCAAGATCATCTTCCAACTGATTATTGTAACTGGTGTAACGGTGATTATTAGTTAAATAATATTCTGAAAAGTATAGTTAAGTGGAAGATAACCTTGAATTTCCTCTTGTTTATTGCTGGCTATTACAACATACGGGGTATTACTCTCATTTTACTATAAACCTTCATTCTCTTTATCTTATATAGCTTCGTATTGCCGAGAAAAAAATAAGACTTACTTATCATTAAAAAAATATAACACCCTCTGCTAGCTTTTCAAGTGTCCATCAGATGTTTTTTTCTAAAATGTTACATCTAACGAATACGTCATTGCCACTCCACTGCGACAATATGAATGTTGTACGATTGCCAATTTTCTAGCCTCGTTAGCTTTCACTTTTCACAAATCTCTTTCGCTAAACGTTATATTGTGACGTTACTACTCTAGTGTCATTAATTTGTTACAAGAATCTAGGTTGAGGGTCACTTACAAGGGCCACAGCACGGACACGCTTTTATTTTTGTACAGTATATAATTTGTTTAATTTCATATGCTAAGAAATGAAGTTTCTTTATACATTGTTTAATGCTTTCAAGAGTAGGATTCTCAAAAATAGAACTTTTACCATTGTTGAAATTAGAAAATATTAGAGTTTTAGTACAAAAGATTTCTTAATATTGTTATTTTTTATTGAATATTTCATTTCATAACGTCATTGATCTAAAACTGTATTTGAAACTATTGTTGCATTTTCAATTAATCAAATTTTCGTTAATTATCTACATTAAACACTTATCTGCAAAGTGGACTAAGGTGGTTGAAAATTAATCAGTCTAAACGAAGCAAATTGAACTAGATTAAGAACTGTTATGAACTTTACTCAAGAATCGCTGGAAGTTTAATTAGAAAACTACCTCACTAAAGGTCGAGGTTTTCAATCACTGTTGATGGTCGTGGGTTTCTGTTAATTTTAGATCTCTTGATTAACGTAAGGGACCCTCCTCGGTGGTGACAAAGCTACACCTGTGAATTGCTGGTTTTCATGAGAGCAAAATTATTTTTACACGAAGCTTAACGATTTCTATATTTGTTTATTTCAAATTCGCCAAATATAGAGTAACATTACAATTAACCATTGGTTTTTCTCTGCGATCAACTTTAAAAAACGTTTTATTACTTTCTCCCCCTATACTGGGGTTTATGGAGAAAGTATTGTTTTGGTCAACATTTTCGAATATGAGTTGGTGGATTTATCTGTTTTGGTGTACGCTGAGTCCAAAAAAGTGGTTTTCAGAGTGATGTCTTAAAAACGTGAAAAATAAACATTTCTCAAGAACGGCTTTAACAATTTTGATTAAAATTTTGTGGTTTGTTAAGATTGAAATGCTGAATAAAATTACTTCACCCGCATCTCCGAGAAAATGCGCGTTTAAAAGTTATAAGGAAAAAAGTGTTGAAAAGCATTTTTTTATTTTCAAAACAGTTGTTATCTTGAAATAAATTTTACTTATCACCATTAAATCAAGCTCAAAGCCAAGCTAAATAATCCAGTACTTTAAGTAACTGCTCTACATCAAGTGGTTGCGGAGAAAATTCAGTTTTTTGTTTTTGGTAAACGCAGTACATTGTTAAAAGTCACAGCACGCTCGTAGAGTCGAACTCGCGCTGCTCAGCTGATAGCTATCCGACTGAGCCATCAAGGCATTAATGTTTAAAGGCTTTTAACACCTTTTTATCATTCTGCACGAAATCAGCCTGTTTTTTTGCTCTCTCAACTGTACCAAAACCGATTCTTTTTTGTCCTAGGACTAAAAAATCATCTCTGGAAAATTTTTTAGGTCCTAGGACTGAAAAGTCATTTGTTTCCTATGTATATTATTACTAACTTTGTAAATATAACCTCGAAAATACAACTTTTTAGTTATCAATAACTTTTAAATACAATATTTTTAATGATCAAAAGTCTAATTTCGCAGTATGATAAAAAAAACAAAAGTGTTTAATAACCTATAAATCTTTGTACTTTTATAAATTTTTTTTATCAACATAATAACGTCCATCGAATAACTAACAAAGTTGTACATAAGCATTCATATCGTAAAAGAAAACCACCAAGGCCTAAAGCTAGGTGACGTTGAAGATTATCCAGTAGTATGTAGTGCCAAATCTTTGAGGACATTTTGATTAAATTTATGTGTTCCGCTGTAAATTTGAACAGACTTTGTCGAATTCGAAGACAACAGAACCTCGGAAAGGTCGGGAGTTATTCATGGAAGTTCACGGACATCGTTCTGCCAGTGCCAAGTGTATATTAGACCACATCTTAAACATTTATCCGCTACATCGGTCCCACACTGCATTCTCATCTCGATAGATCATAAACTGACAACACACACCATTCTCTTATTGAAAAATCTAAACACAAAGTTTGTTAGTTTCCTGATAACATCTACCGTTCGTCATTGATTATAATGGAAATTATATCGTTTTATTGTATCCTTCGAGTGTACTTTAGACTGTTAGATGTTATAAATACATTTTTAATGAGGGAAAATCAGAATGTTAATAAAGAAAGCAACATTCTTTCAATTAGGTAAGTGAGTATATTTCAGGTTACTATATTTAAACTCTTTCAAACATTATTATGTTCCGATCATCGAATTAAGTTATTTCATTTTATGATCGTGCGATGTTGTGCAGCAAGTAATTCAAATTCGACATAACCGTAATGTTTTATTACACTAATTAATGATTGAAACTATGATTTTATCAGTTTTATATTTTTATTTATCAGAATTTATCAATGATTAATTTCTTTACTGCTATAAACTTTTGCCGATTATTATTATTGCTGTATGGTTAAGTACTAACTTAACCATACAGCAACAATATTATAAACAAGCTTCAGAAATCCTTCAGGTAATGAGTCCTTTAAGAAAGTTAGGAACAACAACCAAGACACATAAAAAACATAGCTTAAGTTTTGAAAGCATGAACAAGTTCCTAAATACAACAAAACACTGCAGTGATTAACTTTGGATTCGAAAAACTGCCTCAGGACACAATGCTTATGAAAGTTAGAGTAAAATCTAACTTCACCTATACTCGAGTAATACGTCAATTCCATATTTTTATCAATCAGTTATTTCAGTTTATACAACTTTCACTATTATTTACTTTTATACCTAATTTATATATTTTTATATCTAATTACAGAAAAACAAATTTCTAATAAAAATAGTTTTAATTTCATTTCAACTTTTTTTACTGTTTAACTTTTGAATAATCGTTAAACAAGATATGAACGCAAATTCGTTTTTTTACCTCATCAAATGATAGATTATGAAAATGTTAAACAATAGTTACGCCTCGCGCCGTCAGAGAGGGGCTTAGCTGTGAATCTATAATTTGGATCGATGGCAATGTATTATCGCGTAGGAACGCAGACAGCTGACTTTGTTGACTACGGTAGTTACCTTACATTTGACTCATCTGCTGCAAACTGGGTCACCCACATTTCTACAAGATGAAATATTACCGTGCCATCAAAGTGCTTGCTTCTTCACGTTGACAACTTGTTTACCAATTTGTACACATCAGTCGGGAGTTGCATCTTAATGCAAGACACAAGATAGAACCTTTGACTTGAAATTGTGTCGTTGGATTCGATTGCAATTCGAGAACTGTGACTTAAATCAAGTAATTTAACAAGGTCCCAGTAGACTACATCGTTGTGTCAATGCTGAAAATTGTTCTTATAATACACAACATGTGAGTCAATATTGAGGTTGATTTGTTTTGGTTGGATGTATATTATTATTACAATTTGACAAAACTGTTGCATTAAGGGCGAGCAGTCAGAAAGATCATATTGTAATATTTATTGCTAACCCAATAGTTACTCCTATTCACATTCAACCTGAATGGTATTTTTTATTTTTATATGCTATCTTACGATCTATCCGGTACCGATACGTAATATATTTGTTAGCATATCACTTTAAAAAAGAGTTGGTCTGCAACTAATAACTAAAATTTTCAATTTGTTTACCATTTTTCAAAACAATTCAATCTACTTTGTTATTTTGGAATCTATTGCGCCTATGGCGTGATAAAAAAGGAGTGAAAAAAACTTTAGCAATAAAAAAAGTAGCTGTATGTAGTAATAGGAAACTGTTAAGATATTGATTTATTTAAGTAAGTTATTTATTTAATGACCTAGCACTAACTATATTCTGGATTGAAAAAAATCAATAACTACAAACAATTTTGAAAAAACTCCTCGTATCGTAATTTATGCGCTACTTTTTTTTAGTTTGGAAGTCAATGATGTTATCATTTTATGTTTTGCAATACTATTCAAGATCGTCAATCAATCAAGCTCCCGCCTGAAACGTCATTCCGCCTACATCGACGTTCTTTCCATCTCAATAGAAAACACCACTTCATTGATTTTCGAAGAAATATATTCCTTTTTTTTAATTATATATTTTTAACAATACAATATTTACAATTTTTCGATCTTATAAAAAAATATATTTAAAGTAAACATTTCAAAGTGTAAATAGCTGACAAAATTGTTTTAAAAAAGGGTCTTGACAAAGGTGAGCTTTATTTACTTATAATTTAATTCATTATGTCGCAGTGTGTATCATTTGTAGAACATTTTATTTAATCGCATCAATTGTATATAATTAATGATATTTATAACTGTTACATGTATAAACATTATTGTCACATTATGTAACTAAATCCCAAATTCGAATGATCGATGAAAGTATCGTAATCGAGGTTACTTGTGTCTTTTATTTAAGATCATCTAATTTATTTGTCAGAATCAGACCAATGTCAGCTGGGTCCATCCTTAAAACGACAAATTAAGAAAAGCATGTGAAAACGCGATTTTTACTGCCAGTGATCACTCTATAGGAATTTTAATGCTGGGCTTTCAAGAGCTCTGTAAAAATGTATATTGTTTTTTATTTAAAAAATACTTTTCCGCTTAAAGGTATTCGTTACATTGTTGAGTTCTAACTAACTTTCCTATACAAAATATAGCTTTAATTTACTCTGTTGTTAATTATTGTGAGCTCAGGAAAGCAACCATTTAACTGCATTCATTGACAGAATATTCTCGACACTACATCAACAACCTATGAATGATTATAATTTTATGGTTTAATAATGATTTATGGTTATAAAAAATAAACTTTTCTACTTCACAAAATGTACTCTACAGTTTGATACTTTTAAATCTAAAAGTGATATTTCCAGTCCAAGAGATCAGGAGTTTGGCATCAGTTGATGTGATTTTAAGTTTCCGAAAAGTCTCAAACTTCGATCTTTAGTGTAATGCAGTTCAAAAACTGCAGTCTTTATAGAATTAAAGTTTATCTTATATAATCCAAATATTCTTAATATAATACATATACTAGAAAGTAATTTTTATTTCTCTTTTAACAATTTAGCCTCGAAGTATAATTATACTGATATTTAATGTTTTAATATGTTAAATATTTGTCATTTATTATTTTATCAGATCAAATTATGATGTACTTAATAACTGTTTATGAAAATGAAGCTATTCGGACGAACTTAAGTTTCACAAAATTCTTTACTTTAGGCCCGTTTGACAAATTATATTTATCACTTCCTCATTCAAACGTTTAAAGTTTCAATCCAATGTTTTTATGTTCGATTAAATCTACCACAAAACGAAAAACATATAATTTAACAATATAAGCTGTATGAATAAGATGATGTAACACATGCAACTGAAACTCATCAACATGAAATTAAGTTTCACATTTACTTAAACACCAGGAAAGTTACATATTCCAGTTCTCTGAGGCGAACCATGACAAAGTTTGTCCTCAATTCCATCTTGTTCTGTGGTGAGCGAGGTCGCAGTTGGAACTAATCAACGAAGAAAATGAGTTCATTAACGATCTCCAAACGACGATCACGAACGATCTAATTGGGAAACGATCGTTTGTGAAGGGCCAAAAGCTCCGACCAACCCTTGAACCATTCCCTTGCCCAATAAATAAACCCTTATCGCCAGCCCTCGGTCGGGTGGAATCGTTCAAATCGGTCTGTTGGGAATTAATTTACGTTTACTGAGAGACTCGCACGCCAGTCCTCTATCTAAAATTAAAGATTACAAACGTTAGTTTTATCAGAGAAGAATCTTTGGTACTTCGGGTACAGTACATCACTAAACGCTATCGAAATTCATTCAATAAAAATCATCGTAAATTAAAAAATACCAAATGTGTTTTACATATTCGGTTCAAAATGGTTAATTTTGGAAATAAGGTAGTTATAATTGTATGTTTCATGTTAATATTAATAATTTAAGTTACTCAAAACCATATAAAAAATTATGGGCCATTGTTTAAACGTATCTGCCCTTTATAAAAACTTAATTTCAACCTAAAATAAATTTTTTATGACTGTTTTATTTAACATCCTGAAACACATACATATCTATATTTTTAAACTCAAATAAATTTTTGACAAACTTAATCAATGCAAAATGTTTCATTCAACAGCGAAGCAAACCTACACAACTCAACTAATACTTTATTTTTCAATAATCAATTTTTCGTTCTCAGAAAATATACCTTCATCCCACCTGTATGTCCTCGATTCCTGCCTTATTTATAATTTCAATTCATCTGAAATTCGTAAATAAGATTAGACTTTATAACATATCGTCTATATTGACGGTATTAGGTAACATAGACATGAATACGCCAGTGAAAATCTTTGCAAAGAACAATATTCGAAAACTTTATTCTGCGGTGTCTTGTGGCAGAATAAATATAAACCAATCGAAATCAGGACGGCCCAGTATATACACATTAGATAAAACATGGCTTTGTTGAGTGGAACAGTAAACTGGACGATGCGGACTTGGCTTGCTGCCACGTCTCGGCCGTTTGATCAGCTGTTCCATTATTGAGAGGCTCAGCTGATTGTTCAGTCAGCTGATTTTATCACAATTTATGTGAACTATTCTCAGCCGATGCGGGGCTCTGTAATAATACATGGAGTTTTAGAAAAACATCTTCAGTTCCATCTTGTAATTTGTTAACTCTGTATCATAAGTATTCTTCGTTTTGACTGTTGGATTAAAAACTTTCTCTGTTCAGGTTTTTTATAGAAGATCATACTGAAAGTTATATATGAAATAGTGTACACTTATCCAATAATAATATGGATTTGTTTTACTTTGATTGCTCATACTTTTCCATGCCGTCCAGCACTTCCAACCATTCAAGTTGTATCTTTCTTAAGTCAGATAGCTTTGTGAGAGAGTGAGACAGGATGATAGGACATATGTTTGCCATCGCCATCGGTAACACGACGGTTCACTGTGTGGCCCGATAGCCCTGTCAAGGTGTGAAATACGGTACATGTCCTTAAGAATTCCTTGATCCCTATGGTCTCACTAATTTACCTTAAAATACAGGTAAAGTTGTATAGACCACGTGGCATTACAATGCTTCCGAAGTTTACTGTTGTTCTATTGAATTGCACCTTAACATCCATTGCTTTCACTTAGAAAAAATTCAACTTCGGTTGAAAATCACCTGTAGAAGAAATACCTATCTCCACCATCTGTTACACCCAATATTCTCTCTGTCCTGGACAGCAGAACATCATCCATCGATCCATCTGTGTCTTTTTGGAGGCTGGCCGTTCTAGAGCTACCGATGTTACTGGAGCTGAAATCTCCATCGAACCTATTGTGTTCTTCATCGCACTGCAGCCACTCTCCTCACTGCCCGGTGTCATTTTCCAGATGACCCTGTCGGAGTGGCAGGTTCGTCAGCTATGTATCACCAAGAGGCAGATCTTCCTCGAGCAGCCAATGCTACTGGTGCTGGAGTCTCTCGTCAACTTCGAGATCTTCATCCCACCACACCTGCTTTTCTCACTCACTGTTGTCTCATATTCCAGATGACCCTGTCGGAGTGGCAGGTCCGTCAGCTGTGTATCACCACGAGGCAAATCTTCCTGGAGCAGCCGATGCTACTGGAGCTGGAGTCTCCAGTTAACATCGTGGGCGACATCCACGGGCAGTTCGACGACCTGCTGAGACACTTCGACAAGCTTGGCTACCCGCCGCAAGCCAACTACCTCTTCTTGGGCGACTACGTAGACAGGTAGTGTTTGAACTACTTTTAAAGGAGTTTTAATCTGTGATCAAAATATGGTTCATGTTTTTAGAGGTTATCGTGTACGATAAGCTACGAAAAGCTTGATAATCTTCGAAAAGAAAGAAGATTCATCATTATTTGTAATAGAGTCTATGACACATCGTTAAATAGAATAATTAAATACTGGCTCTTTAAAGAACACATTACCTATAAACCTATATATTAAACAAATTACATCATTGCATCAAACCTGATGTGAACTCTAATTAATTTACCTTATATATCACCCATTGGTACATCAGGCTTATCTGGTTCAACAGTTCAAATTCAATTTGATGTATGATTTGTTTGGACTGAAAATAGTTTAAACTAATAGCTCGTAACATGTAATTGGCACTGTAGGGGTTTTCATAGACACCCGATATTAAAATTTAACCAACATGAAATTTTATTTCTTTATATCATGTTTTTAATGGAAATGGTTTTTGCGCTCATGTTATCAAACTGCATTCAACTTAAAAGTGAATATTTTAAAAGAATCTTTAAATTGGAAACAATGCACAACGTATTCAACTAATAAAAATCTAGATTAAGGAAATTCTCACTTTCAACACTATTCATGAAGTCATCAGAGATAAGAATCTAAAGTACCGTACTAAAATTTTTCTAAGTAATATTAAACACTAATAAAATTGTGTATTAACTTGAAACAAGCAGAATTTGTATATTTATTTTCTGTCTTCTAAGCATAATTACCAAAACTGAAATTTTAAGCTTTTATCATCACAATCTTATTATTCAGTGGCATGAGAATAAAAAGTTTAATACTGGGTAATAATATTGCTGGCTTCCAGCTTTTTATGAATACGCTGTTTTTTAATAACATAAAGTAAATCTGTTAAGTGAACCTTAGAAAGATTAAAGCTACAGTTATAGTCAAAGAAAGTAAATCGTCTTAAATACACTCTGGCGCTCTTTGATGCGAAAAGGTAAAGGGAACTGTTAGCGAGAGCGGGTGGGAAGGAGAATAAAAGGAAAAGGAAATCCATTCGGGCTAGTTGATTTATTCGGGCCTCGGAAGTCAAAGCATATCCGATATCTGTCTGTGTCCGTGTAAGCCGCATCGATCAGCTGGTCGCTTCTCTCAGCTACGATAAATCAGCTGTTTTTATAGAACTTGGTGACGTCACGGACCAAAATATAACAAGGTCGAGGATTTGGCACTCCTTCCCAGAGTAGAGTCCTTTTCGTTTGTTTGTCAAGAGATTGTTGCTGTAGTACTCAGTATTTTTTCTTTTTGTAGTTGAAGTAATTGAGTTTTAAATCGTCTTTGGAAATGTCTAGCATCCTTTAAAATAAAAAAAAATTAATTTAATAATATATGTAATCAAATATTACAGAAATTACTTATGGTATGTAAACGGAAAAAAATACCAAGTTAACTTAAATGATAGGTGGGGTTTTTTAAGCCATGGTTGAAGGAGAGGAAATTCTATGTCAAAGTTCATAATAAATATTAAGTTTGAATATTAAGTTCATAAAGTTGAATATTAATATTCAAAGATAATTAAAAGAACTAAACAACCCTAAACGTCGTAGAAGTAAGCTTAACTTATGGGAAAACGTTTCGTTTAGTTATAATTTTCCGTTTAAAATTACCTAATGAATTTAATTAATCCTGTGTATTCCAATCTTTAATTATATTGAAAATCATAAAGATGCAAAAGGGTTAAGGCTCAAGCTTCCGGTTTGTTCTAAATGTAATCTAGCTGACCAAATGCCAGACACGTCGCATCGAAGCGGAAGTCCTGTGGGACCAATTTCCGTCTCCGAGTATGGCGCTGCATTAAGTTTTTATCCCGGAAACCACCCTGTATTCGTTGTTTTGCTTGGAAGGGTTCGTCAGTAATGGTTTTATCTTTTATGAATAGTATTCAGATGAAATATTCTGGGGTTGCATGTAACTAGATACCTCGAGAAGTTTATGAAGTTTTGGAGCTGCATCTGGTTATATCCAATTAGGCCTATACTGTAATATATTTAAATCATTCCTAAATAGGGTTGCTTTTCGAAACTTTTTTTATTACTTAGTACTAATAACCCATTAATTGTTCATTCAAATGCTTTATTTCATTTTACATAGCTTGATTAGTGTTGTTAGTATCGACTAATAATTTGTTTAGAGTTTATGATCAAAAATAACAAACAAACGACAAAGTATAATAAAAATAGTAATAAGTTATGCACTTTTTTATAAATACTAGAGATCGCCTCCTGTTCGAAAATCGGCCAAAATTTCAGTTTATCTAGATTCAAGAAGTTTTATAGCATTTTATAACTGAAACATCTGTTCTTCCTGTTTTTCTAGTTGTTTTTACAACAGCTGTAGGGATAATTATAATACTAGAGCTCGCCTTCTGATCAAAATTCAACCAAAATTTCCGTTGATCTGGACTCAAGAAGTTTTAAAAACATTTTAGAACTGAAACATCTATTCTTCTTGTTTTCCTACTGGTTTCTTTTTTACAACAGCTGTCTAATGATTCAATCAATTAACCTTCCTCTATAAGATAAACATTGGAACTTTGAAAGCCTGTAGGGCGTAGCCCTGAAGTCCGATGTAAATTAGAATGGGATCTACAGGACTATACCTTTCTAACTGTATGCGCGGATTTCTCCTATGATGTACACAACCTGAGAAAAAAGGAGGAAACGAAACATGCTTGCCTATTAATATATATAGATTCATAAATATGCTTAAAATATAGTTCAACCCCTTTATAGCTTTAAAAACCCCTCAAATGTACATCTTAATTCACTTTAATGTTTGATTTTTCTTTTGTTGATCAGGAAATGAGAAGAGGAGATTGTTTCTTCAGTTTCCAATCGAAGGTTTAAATTTTAAAACTGTCGATAAATTGCTATAACAAGTTTTCTTACTTCAAATTACATGGTTTTCTTCTCCGCAAATCTTTTTTTATTTTATAAAAGGATGGTAAAGCATGATAAATAGACTACAACGTTTTCAATAACTTTGATTTATCACATAAAATATCACACAATCTACAACGTTAGATCCAAGCAACAAATCAATTTCACTATTCTATTACAGTAACAGTGCAGTCAATTGTATGCCAATTATTACAAATATATTTACTTTAAGTATATTATAATTAGCCCTGTTTTGCTATTAACCATCTAACTACCTGATTTGACACATTGCAAAATGGACAACATAATTTACTCGTTGTAAGTTTTACTTTCTCCCTATTTAACTTTCCTCCTAACTTTACTCTAACACGGTCGAGTACAGTATTGTTTCATCTATTCCAGCAGTTAAGTGCCCATTTAGTGTTCCAGGAATAGGAGGCGAACGTACACAATGACTTTAACTGTATTTATTTTGCGCCTTTATCCAAGCTCAATCCCGTTTTACGTGAGGGAGGAGTCCATAACAGTTCTGGGTCTATCAATAAGGAAAACTGAGTAAAGGGCCTTTCATCCCTCAAGCTTTTGTCCCCCACTGAGAGATGATGTTTACCTTAAGTTTTATAGTTGTTTGGACGATATGAAATTAAAGTAGATCTAATTATATTGCATACATATATTGTCGTCAGACGAAAAAATCACAAGCATAAAAAAATTCAAGGGATGAAATTAGAAACAATCCATTGGGTAACTTCTTTGAATATAATTTATTTGTGAGGTATAAGATTTGTTAATCTAGATTGTTAGCTACCTAGAGTGGCAAAGCTATAATAAAAATTTTGTGGCTTTGAGGCTTCAATTAATTGTAGGCCTATATTAAATGTTTCAAATAGAGGTTCCAAAAAATCCACAAAAAAACAACACTTAATTGATTGATTCGAGTTTCAGAAAGGGTTTCCAAGTGGTGGATTTATGTAATTCATTGATAATTTTGATTGTATTATTGATTATAGTTTACTTTCTATGATCTAGTCACTAGTCAGTGGAAAAAACTTTAAACGAGTCGTTGCCCGTCGATACTCGACTGATACAGCTCCATCGGCTCCACCGTGGTGATTGAGTGGAGCGCTAGGCAGATGGTGGGGAACATGTATAAAATGTACTCTTTAAATTTCTGTTTAATTTCAATCGATCACCTGCTCTACGTAATTAAGGCTCCGGTCTACCTGAGCCCGAACGACGTTACCGAATGCCGCCTCTCTGCCGTAGCGCTAGGCGAGTTTTATGGATGAAGAGGTTTACGGGAATCGTGTTTTTAAAATAACTAATTAAGATAGAGATTGGCTCTTAACTTTTTCTAAAAGTAGAAAAAATGATCTCGTTGGCTATCTTTTTATAATATTTAAATAACATTTCTAATTGTAGCTATTAACTGTCTAAAATCATATGTTTTTCTCTAGTGGCAAGTTTTATAGATGCAGAGGTTTACGGGAATCGTGTTTTAAAACTAACCAATTAAGATAGAGATTGGCTCTTAACTTTTTTTTAAGTAGAAAAAAGGATCTCGTCGTCTATTTTTTTAGATTTTTTAAATAAAATTTCTAATTATAGCTATAACTGACTAAAATCTTCTGTTTTTCTCGAGGAAAATGCAAGGTTTTTTTTTTAATAATCCTGTTATCTCCTGCTAAATGCAGCCTAGAGCTATAACAAAGGTGTCATATTAAAGAAGAATAACGGTGCTAAATTTCCTTTCCTACATTTTGGTAATCTCACTTTGGTAGTTTCATAAAAACTAATGGAAAAGTCGAGAAAACTAAGGTAAAAATCGAGAAAAACGGATGATTTTAGACAGTTATAGCTGAAATTAGAAATTTTATTTTAAAATTCGAAAAAGATAGCCGACGAAATCCTTTTTTCCACTTTTAGAAAAAGCTAACAGCCAATCTCTATCTTAAGTGGTTAGTTTTAAAACACGATCCCCGTAAACCTCTGCACCTATATAAAACTCAAAAACTGATGTTTTAGACCAGTGGCGGATCCAAGGGGGGGGGCTAAGGGGGCTATAGCCCCCCCCCCCCCTTGGGGGCAAAGATGGGGCGCCGCGACGGCCCGGAGCGGGCGCCGCGCCGGCCCGTGTCGGGCGCGGGCCGGGTGATGGGGCGCCGGCAAACCAGCGCACGTTTTACCGACATTTTTCAATGTAAACTACTTTGTGTCTGTTATGCACACTGTGAAATAAAAACATCACCCCTAAAAATATTTGTTCTTAAAAATGATATTATAATGTCCTTTTCTGGTAATTCAACTAGACGACACCGTCATTTTAGTGTCTCTATTGGTACGCCATCTCAATCGGTGGGGCACCAATTCCGAGGCTTCCAGAGTCCCTCTGTGTGTGTATGCCGAGTCTTTGTACAGTTACGAGGTGGAGATGGGGAGTGACGTATTCCATCCTCAAGTTTAAGGGCCCTTTTACATCGCGTCGAGCGACGCCGCGAGGGCTTGCGCCCGCCGCGTGTCCCTCGAATCGCTGTATACCTTAGGATGACGCGCGACAGACAACCGCCAGGCGCCGGGTATAAATGCTCCTATCTAGTGCAATGTACTTATTTTACGTGCCTTGAAAGATGCGATGTATAATAGGGGCCTAAGTGGAAGTGGTGGAGGCGAAGGGGAATCAAAATACTAGATATGTTTGGTTGCATTGCGCGCGCAAACTTTTCCTGTCACAACACGAAATCAAGAACAACAGACAGTGCAGAGCAAAACGCAATGCTGTATGTGTAATGTCTGATAAACCCTTTGTGATGACTACCTATTGATTCAAACGAGATCAATTAATTAATTATTAAGATTCATTATAATAAATAAAGTAGTTCTAAAGAAGGTTATGTCTGAAAAAATAAGACTGGTTCATTTTAAAGAAAACGATAATCTGATTAAATAAAAGACGACGAAAAGCAGTCTAAATTGACATTCAAGTTTTTATTAAAGCCAGAGTTTTTTTAAGCCAAGTTTTTAACTGGAGGTAAAATTCGTTAAAATAATTACTAATTCAAATAGCAATCATAATATTTGCAAAAATAGGCTACTTATAAACTAATTATAGTATATATCGGCACTCGATTCCTACTAACAAAAAAGTATATTATTGTACTCTAATATTATTGATGAGGTATATTATTATGTCTATATGTATGTACACACGGATATCGAGAAAGGCTCCAACGATTTTCTTCAAACTTTTCAAATAAAGCAGTTCTGGGATAAAAATGATAAGGCCTATATTTACAGGTTTCCATGTCAGGAAAATCTTCTTTAGGGCACTTTGTCTATTGTTAAACATAAGCCAGCTAATTTTTTATGTTATTTTGATCTGAAATTTGAAAATGAAATTCTTTATTTTCCTTAATACAATACAATAATAGGAACACAAGTACATAAGTACATCACATTAATAACTACTAATTCACATCTGCAGTATTAAAGACCACATAAATTGAAAGAAGACTATTTACTGAGCATTGTGGAAAATTTCACTTTTTTAAGTCTTACGGTTTTTCGGTTCTACATCCATAAAGTTAGAAATGTCACCGATGATCGCGGTGAACGCATTTCCGCCCGCGGCCTGACACCGGGCCTGCTACAAGTAGGCCTACTCAGCCAAGTTTACTATGCGCTGCGACGATTAGGTTGTTTGTTATTGATATATAAGTCAGAAATACTTTCACTAACTCAAAACAAATCACACGGTAGTGATAAGTCATACATAAGACCGACTAGTCAGCTATAACTAACCCAGCGTCACAGCCTTCAGCGGAGATGTGTTCGCCACGATCATCGGTGACATGGCTGACTTTAAGCAAGCCCAACTCAAAAACAGTAAAACTTAGAAACGTGTAATTTTCACACGATGTTCAGTAAATAGTCTTCTTTCAATAGATTTGTTTTTAAGGCCGCACTTCGAATAAAATAAAAAGTAGTTAGCTTAGTAAGTAAAATTAAGTTCTTTCGTAATAATGTTTACCAATGGTTACGTTAATTACGTTAATTTTTAACAATGGTCTTATGAAGTACAAAACTAAAAAAAAGAAATAATGAAGAAGCTCTGACTCAACAGTCAAAGTACAAACCAAGTGTCCACGTTAACATGTGGTTTTGCATTGTAGCCAGTTACTTAATTGCCGGATGGTACCATAATAAAAACGATAATTTTTTTCATTGTACTTTGTATTGGTGATTATGAATATTTAGAAAAATAAAAGTAAAGTAAATGGATAATACAACTAAGCACTTTTTAGAGTTGCAATTGAATTTAAAACTTACAAAATAGTAACAATAATTAATTCATCTGTTAACAAAAGAATTAGAACATCTGATCCTACAATAAATAAACCAGAGTGCAGCATCCGCAACGGTAGTCCTACATTAAAACAGTGTGAAAGGCCGAGTCTCATCACTTGGTGCCGACGCACGTGATTTTATTATACCATATAATGACCAGTTTTTGTTCATTGAAATGTACCGTGTCCGTGTTGGAGTCTCTGTATCTTTATTTAATTTTAATACTACGACAACTTCACTGTTGAAGGATTAATGTAATTGTAACTGTAAACACTTTATAATGGGTCAAAAAGACCCAAAATCATGGTAGTGAAACTATAACCCCTCCGGATCAATAGACAGAGCAGAAATATTGTAAACCACTCTTTTGCTATAAGTTCACCACATGTGATCTACATAACATGTGCGCCAGGCCTATACGTGATCTAGTGGCTAATCCATGATGAAATGTACTGTATTAATAACATTTTAAAATATTAACCTACCTACCTATTACCGACTTAGTATATTAAAGTTAAAATTAAGTGTTAACACGAGAGTGTACTATTTCAATACGAAATAAAGATAATGAAAATTTAGATAGCAACAGTGATAGGCCTATAAAAACGAACCAAATTTTTTAAGGTTAGTGTATGCATTGTACTTCACGATGCAAAAGAAATTCTCATTAAATATTAATGATAATAAGAGCAATGAAAGTCGGTACATTGGCCAAACTGTTGTTTGTAATAAAAATTGATTGGCGATTTAGTATTGTTTTCCAAAGCGATGGGTGAAGAAATGACATGAAACTGCTATTTTTAACACTTAAATTTCAAAAACTACTCGGGGGAGGGCCTCCGAACCCCCCGCCGGTCTGACCCGCCGATCGGGGGGGGGGGCGCAGACCCCCCGGTTAGCCCCCCCCTTATTAATGTTCTAGATCCACCACTGTTTTAGACAGTTATAACTAAAATTATAAATTTTATTTAAAAATTCTAAAAAGATAGCCGACGATATCCTTTTTTCTACTTTTATAAAAAGTTAAGAGTCAATCTCTATTTTAGTTGGTTAATTTTAAAACACGATCCCCGTAAACCTCTGCAGCCATCAAACTCGAATAACGCTACGGCCGCGAGGCGGCATTCGACATTGTTGTTCGGGCTCAGGTAGACCGGAGCCTTAAGTAACTTGATGTATAGCACTAAACAATTTTACAATCAAAACTTATTTATTTATTTGTTTTTTTTTTTTTTATACACCAACTAGAAAAATTAAACAGTGTAACAAGGCAATCAGAAGTGTGTTTACAATCAGTTGATAGAAAGCCTGTAAAATAAATTAACTGCAAAGGTTTCGAAATGTGAATTTTTGTAATTTATGGAAGTAACATAACTTTAATATAACAAAACCTGCTCATATAGAAAAGTTTAGATCTTATTTGGTACAAACTGCATGTATATCGGTCCAGTGGAAGTCTCAGACAAATTGTCCAAAGGATTGAAAAGGTTTATTTTTCCTCATGTTAAATCTCCAAAAAAAATTAGTTTTCGGTGTAGACCAATTTAACACGAACATTTAATTTCAAATATAAATAAACTTGTTAATATAGGACTGAAAAGGATTGTTTTGATACAACCCCCACGTAAATCGACTCAGTGTCTCAGACGAACTGTTTAAAAAGGGGTTTTTTACCTTACATTTTTTAACAAAAGGCGGATTAATTAATGGAAATCATGCTCTGATAAGTTTACCTGGATCTAACTTTCAACTATACCTTAATATCTTTATTGAAGTGGTGACCTAACTATAGTAAATTTCATGCAAATACTACAATGGAAATTTTAGCTATGTCCTTTCTCCCCCTCCCGCCGTGCAATATTGAAATTTATGGTTGTGTGTAATATGTGTAACATAGCATAAATATGTGTTTTTGAATAGATTTGGCAATAATGCATCTAAAATAATCTCGGACTATTATCTTGTAACTTGCTCCAGTGTGTTGGGCTATACACTATTCAGTATACGGCGAGTTCGCGGGAATTGCCGCCAGGGTGCGTGCGGGTCGTTGCGTTGCTTCACAAACAGCTGATCAACAAGTCCGTGCACGATCGAGCCTGCCTCGGCTTGTATTGATGACTTTACTGCCCATTGTTTTCTTTGCGCCGATAAAATTTGGATTAGATCTCGACTTTACTTGAAACTTTATCTATACTTTAAACATAGATTTACTCTTGCAGCCTTAAATACAGTGTGTTCATTTTTTATGCTCACCATTGGGATCTCGAAAACTACAAAAGTTACAGTAAAGATCAAATTAGCAAAATAGTGCAGAATTAATTATAAGCTGAACAAAATGATGTGTAAAAATACCAGATATTTCTACTGGTTTGTTCTATGTGCTCGAAAAACTGTTTTTTGCTCAAAACTTGTTTTGTCTATAACTTTGTTATTTGTTATAATACAAAAAAAAACTATTTACATAAAACTTCACTGAAATTTTACGTAGATTCTGAATATTTAAATTAATTTTTTTTTTATTGAAACCGTTTTTGAGATATTTGAGACAAGTTAATTATTTGTAATACAAGTAAGTTATGTATTTTTTCATCATTATAAAAAAGAACTAATTTTTCTGATTACAAAATTACCAAATATGGCGTACTTATTTATCATAAATATTATTTTAATATAAATAATGTGATTAATAAGCAACCCTGAAATTCTAATATGAGGATGTTTCTAGCGTGTGATGCAACAATGGTATAAATCAGATGTGTTTCATTTTGTGTTTCATATTTTGTTGCTTACATTGTTGATCAGCTGTTTACCGGCATCCGCTGCTTCCTTGAAACAGCTAATTTAGACCATTGTTTAAATCAACAAAAAGGTCAACAAAATGTATCATCAAATACTTAACTTAGCCTAAATTTGGACAAAATAAACTACTATCCTTGCAACAAATCAATAACATTTTTTGCCCTTAACTAAAAAGAAGTAAACGACGATTTATTCACACTCCATGCTTAGTTATGAAATATGCCCATCAAGAAGATATAAAAACAATAACTTTTATAAATCTTTTTTGTAGTCTATTAAAAAAATATATGAATCACATAACGTATCAGTTAAATTGATGAAAATGTTAAACCTTTTCGTATTTTTTTAGTTAAATCCTTTATTTGTTTATTGTTTTATTATTTCATATCTTTGTTATTTTTGCCTTATGTTTACATTACAAAGTACCTACAGGAGTAGAAAATATATAGGCCAAACATCTACTGAACCGACAAAACTTTGTATGAGATTTGATTGCATATTTCAAAGTAAATATTGACATTTTCAAGACGTCTATGATGTTTACTATTTTCAACAGAGATAAAGCCATCACTCCGTAGGTTATGTGATAGTTCAAAAGCTGAGAGATCGATGTCGGTTGCATGACGCCCAGCTCTCTTAGCCCAACTCTTCAATTGTGTTTAAACGTCTGGCACAAGTTTTAACTAGTTACCCTTTAATGTCTATAATATTCTTAGGGATAGCAAATGAAAAATTTTATACAATTATCAATTATGTCTACAGTATGCTGTGTGACTTTTCGTAAAGTACGGCTTGGTGTCAGAATGTGTTTACCTATTAGTTTTCTATGTTGTTTTATTCTCTGCACTAAACACCTTTACATTGAAAATTTTAAATAATACTACTAAAATTTTTATGTTTAATTTTTTTGTCTTTTACTTGGTAAATAATTTATATCACTGTATAAAATTTCTCTTTTTTTACTCTTGTAAAAATGTTTATTAATTGTTATCTGAAATTTTGGTGTTAAATTTTTATTGTTTTTTAACTTGGTAAAAAAATTGTTTACTTGACTCTTGGTAGCTATCTCAGTGTAGGCTACTCCTGACCTTAGCCTCACTGTTATTAAGCCTATATTGTACCTGACATTGTTAATGCACATTTGAAAGTATATCAATGGCAAATAAATGACTGATTTCAAATTTCTGATTTCTACATTTTTCCAATTCTATTTCATGTTTATTTTTCTATTGAAATTTCTCGTTTAAAAGATAGTGATTTTTTAAGTTAACCGTGTTTAAAGAGGCAATTTTAAAATTATAACACATTAAGTATGAAGTTGGCTACTTTGTGTAACTTACATAATGAAAGAAAGGTTACCAGTTTGTTTTTTCAGCAAAGAAATGTAAGACCATCAAAAAGTGAACGTTTTATTGTGATTTTAAAATAACAAAAAAACATATCCTAGTAGTATAAAAAAACGTTTTAAGATCTATAATCCGTCCTTTAGTCATATATTCAAAATCATTGGATTTCAGGTTATTTTTAACTAGTCAAAAAATTCCATTCACCCTAATAAAATCACATTTTTCTTTATCTTAAAATTTAGTACTTTTCCCAAAACGTTAATACCTTTCTCAGTTGGGTATATCTCCAGTAAGCTAAGGATAATTTTTGAAAATGACGAGGACGGGTAATTAGAAGCTCCTAACGGTACCGGACATCTGCAGATGACTCACTGAAAGTGGTGCCGGTGACTTCATCTTTACTATCTGTGTTGAAATTGACAGATGAGTTGGTTTGTTGTAGTTGAAACAGCTGGTGATGGCGGTGCAGGTGACGTCACTGGGGTTTGTTGATGTCCAGTACATGTAGTATATTCCAAATACCTTGCCCATTGGGATGTGGTACAACAGAGGACCGCACGAACGTCATGACCCACATTTCCGCCCCGCTGATTGCTGGGCAGCTCGCCTTCCGAATACCAATGCGCCAAATATCTCGTAAAATTGCGCCCGGACTGGCCCCGGGTCCCATAATCCATTCTGATCGTAACTTTACAGCGATCCTTTATGTAAAAGGCTTTCTTTGCTCAGTTTTTTTATTGTAATGCATGTAGCTTTTAAATAGTATTGATTTTTTAGCTTTTAGATATAACAAAAAATGTTAAATATGATAAGGACATTTAAATTCATTAATATAATGACGAAGATTAATTTGATATACAGTACTGAATTTTTCTTGAAATAAGATGAAGAGATTATTTGGAAGGGTCGTCTTAGGGTAACCTAACATGTCAACTATGGAAGCTTTAACAATTTTAGGACTTATAGATCAAATCCCCCTATGTAAATGACCACGATAGCTTGGTAAAATTGAACTAACTTGATGTTTTTATGCAAAATGCAATTTTGACAAAATGCTTACTCATAAATTTACCATGAAAAATAACAAAATAAATTAAAAATCTCTATGTTATTTAATTTTTTTTCTATTTTAATTTAAAAAAACTTTTAATAGTAATAATTGCAACACAATAAGCTAAAAATAAATTTTTAAAATCTATACTTAGTAAAATTTAACAAAATGTTACAAAAAAAGAAGAGAAAGATTTCAAGTGATTAAAAACATTAAATAAGTTGTCAAAAAAGAATCATACTACAAAATTGAAATTTTTCAACAATAAAAGTTAAGGAAAGAAAAGTTAACATAAAGATAGAAAATCAGTGTGTGTGTTATTTACTTGTAATGAAGGCTGTAGCCAAGGAAGAGGGGGTTATAGGAGGTCAAAACCACCCGAAAAAATTATAAATAAATATAAATAAATATTTAAGATACCAATAAAAAAAAACCCTTAATTCCTCTGTTCATTGTTCAATGAAGACGTAGGCTTGATGAGTTTATGTAGAGAAAACTATCCTATACTATTATTTTAAATGAGCAAATTTTACAAGCGATTCTTTTATTTCAACGGGCTTAAATTAAAATACTTGACTTAACCCCCCCCCCCTCCACCGCCCCCACCCACAGGAAAAAATTCTAGTTACAGTCTTGATTGTAAATACAACCGATAATTAGTAAACTACTTTTTACATTGTAAATAAATACTTAAATAATAGAGTTTAAAATATACATATTATAGTTCTTCTGGTGCGCTTCTCTTTGAAATTTCCCAGAAGTTTTCAAGCAGTATGAGGATAAAACTAATTTCACCCCATACACAGCTGCCAAGTTATTACCTCTGATCAACTGGATGAGAAGTTGTATTCATTCCAAGTGGAGCACATAAATAGAGAACATGGCTATACAACTTGATGTATCGCGTATAAAGCCAGTACAGGGATTAGAGAGACTGGTGCATTATATGGCTGGATGGCTGTTGGAAGACATTAGGGTTAACAGCCCTTTGATAGACCGTTGGTAGAGCATTACTGTTTCAATATTAATGCTGCACTCCAATTGTTATGATATAAGTTTATGGTTTGTAAAAACCCATGATGTAAGAAACTAAGTTACACTGTTTAGTTTCTTACATCGTGGTAAGACCTGCTGTCCTCTTGTAGTAAAGAAAGACCACCTTTATTTCTGAATCTTTTTGTGTTCCTTTTTTGTTGTACTTTTTCTTGAATTTAATTATTGAAATTTCTTAGTTGTCAATATAAATGCTCATTATATAGGCATAATATTAATAGGGCTAATTATTCCTTGTTCTATGTTTTTCAGAGGGAAAAATTCTTTAGAAACAATCTGTTTACTTCTCGCCTACAAGATAAAGTATCCCAATAACTTCTTTCTACTCAGAGGGAACCACGAATGTGCCAGTATTAATAGGTATGTATAACATAGAATTATTTTGTACAGTAAGTAGTTGACCTTGAATGATCCTGGGGAAAGGTTAATTTGCTGGTTTCTTTTGGGACCCCTAGGGCGTTCTAGGGGCGGGATCTAGGGGATCCCTGAAACGTTATAGTCTTGTTGATCAAGGTATACCTTGTGTCTGATGATGGTTTTCCTCTAGGAGGCAACTAGTTGACGAAAAGCTGAAAACTTAGGTCTACAAGTATACAGTGGGATTCATAGGCAGAATAGAAAACGCAGAGTAAGGGAAAAAGGGGGAATTTTATGTTGCTCAGTCGCTAGACTTGAAGAACATACACAGAAATTGTAAGGTATCACTATGTGTTGCTTAAAAGTGTAAGATTTCAAAATTAGCAACTTAGACCTGAAATGTTCAACTATTATACAATAGTATAAATTTTTCTGGTGTAGTTTTTTATTTTATTTTATATGATAAATTCTAAAACTATAGAAGTAATATTCTTTATATTATGTAGAAAATCATTTTAAAAATCAACAATATTACAGTTAGTAAAAAATGTTTGAGTTATGAAGGCATGCAAACCAAAACAAAAGTAAAGGAGGGGTCTTTACCTAAGGATGCATAAATGTTTGAAGTCCAAAGTTGACATCAGTTGAATGTCTGACGGCCAAGTCAATGCAGTTGAAACAGCAAAGATCCGAAGAGGGCACCGTCCTCTTTCAAAGGAAAACTTTATGTTTATGCATTGGTTTCACACTTCATTTCCATTGGCATTGCGCAACCCAACAACACAAAACTTTTATTTGTGAAAATACATATCCTTGTTTTAGGAAACAAGGAGAAAAATAATATTCTCCTTTTGAATGGATAAAAATAAAAATAGTATGTGTAATCTTTGTACAGTACAGTCCTCTGTTCTACTGTCCATAATGAACTTTAATATATTTTAGCTAATCCGTGAAACTTCCTGGGTCACTGATTTGTTTTTCTGTAATTACACATTTTTATTATTTCTACAGAATATGCAACATTTTGGACGTTTTGCTGCAAAATTTGTACTGTAGTTTATTTATATTCACTTTAATATGAGTTCAATTGAAATTTTAATATGTTGAATATAAAATAGGTGCAAATTATGGAAGTTCATTTTTAGTCCCACAAGAATAACATGGGGCAGACTTTAATTGTTTATATTTCGGAAACCATTCCCTCCATGTATAATAACATTTTAACTCAAGAAATATTTTAACCCTACAGAAAACTGTTCCAAAGCTTTCTAAACTTTGTCTCACAGACAGTGTGACCAAAATTTGCTTTGCCTTTAGATTTTTTATAGTAAAAGAACTGGCAAGGCAAAACTTTTCTATATACCTTGTTCACTTCCGCCCATGTATTTCACTAGAGGAGGAGAAAATACTCCAAAATATTCCTACATCAATAAAAACATAGAATTTTATATTAACTTACTGAAAAGTACAAGTTTGTTAATGATTGTTTTTAGGATTTACGGGTTCTACGATGAATGTAAAAGAAGGTACACAGTCAAGTTATGGAAGACATTTACTGACCTCTTTAACTGCCTTCCAGTTGGTAAGTAGTTATGTAAAAAAGTAGATGGTCCGGCACATAAGTAGCAATTCACAGAATATGGTATTTAATTTCAGAAAATTACTAAAAAGAGTTTTTTTACTCAGGAGCCAAGTGTGATAGTGTGTGGTGTGTTTACAAGACTGTCCCATGGTTATTATTTTTAGGAATCATTTAAGAATTAAAATGGCAATGGAGTACCGCCATGTCTGTCTGACTAATTTTCCAAATGAGTTTATTTTATATTTTTCCCTGCTGCTTGACATATGATACCTATATTTTTTCAATTTGTTGGCTAATTGGTTCATAATGAATTTGGTTTAAATACAAATTAATTTACCACTCCTTTCCTGAGATTGATTCTTTTTATGAATTTTTATAAGCCTGTAAAAATACTGAGCTTGTCATCAAATATTTCCCTTGCAAACCATTTTCGTCTTGATAAACCCTTTATTTAGAGCTATAAACCATAATTTTCAGATTTCAATAATAAAGCAGACATTTCATCATCATTACTCTTAGGGTAAGTAAATTGAATTATTATTTAACCCAATGCTCTCTCATTCCAAGGCACAGCAGAACTCCTTATGCGGCTCCAGCATTAGAGGTGCAAACAGATTACAGAAGAAAAATATTATATCACAGGAGTAAAATAATTAAATTTTACACAGGATAAACTACATAAATAAATCACACTCTCATCGGTAAAACAAAATGGGTCTGAAGTTAAAAGCTTACACTACTCTCATTGTTAAAAATACAAGATACGCTTAGAAGTCAAGGTATAGTAGAATAAAACCTTGGTGAATAGATAATTTATTACTGATTGACATGTAGTAGGTGACATCTTGGAAATCTAGAAATATCAGTTATAAGACCAAAATTTGGAAAATTTATGTTCTCACCTTAAGTGAGTTCTCTGGTTCTCATGTTCTCTCTTAAATTTATGTTCTCCGGCGTTGGAGTGCCGCCATGTTGTATTTATTTCCCATTAGAGCAATGCTAAACTTATCCCCGGTATTTGTCATATAATTTTGTTTTTGTCCGATTGGTTCAGAATAAATAGCGTTTGAATCTCAATTAAATTTACCATTCTTTTGCAAGATCAATTCCTTGTAAATAATTTTTAAAATTCTGTAGAAAATGTTTTAAAAGTAGTAAAAAACTTGCTTTGTTGTTTCAAGTTAGTAAAAAAACACTACTTTTTATCAAAAGTTCCTCTTGCAAACCAAATTTGCCTTGGTGAACACTTTATTTAGAGCTATAAACCATTATTTCCTGATTACAAATAAAAGAGTTATTTGATTTCCCATTTAACATTGCTCTTATGGGGGAAAGACGGAATCTGGATTGACTCCAACCCCTCTTAAGCCAAACTGTATATTACGAAACAACAATCTAGGATCACAAATTT
Organism: Neoaliturus tenellus; assembly: GCA_030545055.2. NCBI lineage: Eukaryota > Metazoa > Arthropoda > Insecta > Hemiptera > Cicadellidae > Neoaliturus > Neoaliturus tenellus. The sequence goes on from CM061532.1 coordinate 35,015,400, forward strand.
GAACCAGTGTATTTATTTACATATAAGGACTTGAACATAGTGAATGTAAAATATAGTAAAATATAGTACTATATAATATAGTAAAATATAATATAGTATACTATAAAAATATACTATATAATATAGTAGTACTATAAAATATAGTAAAATATAGTGAATTATTCAAGTTCATTAACATACCACTGGACTGTCAATATTAATTAATAATTAAAATACCTTCTGATTCTCCATTACTTAGAAATAATTTAACATATCACAGTGTTGATGGGACAAGTGAGGGAAAGAAAGGAAAAGTTTTGTTATGGATTGTGTCCGTAAATAATCGGATTTTACGTTTGCAGCCGCGCTGATCGAGGGCACGATATTCTGTATGCACGGAGGCCTGTCACCCCAGCTAGTGGATCTCAACCAGGTCAGTTACCTAATAGGTAAACATTTTTATAGTTTTAAAAATCTATCCTTAAAATTTATGCGCACAGACTTGACACATTCTTGAACTACTTTCTTAAAGTTGTTTACATTTAGACGTCGAAATTTTTTTTAAAATTGACATGTTTTAAAGCTTTTACCCCTTATCTTCATGAAAAAATTATTCAAAAATAATACTATATTTTAGCGGTTGTAGCACTACTCATAAAGACACAGCAAACATGAACGGAAACATGTTTTAAAATTGTATACCCCAATGTTGTAACATGACAGCAAGGAGAGTCCTATTTATGTTGATTACCGATGCCAAATATGAGTCATTTCTAAATATGTGTCCATTTTATGACAACCTAAAGTTCAAAGAAAAATTAAACCATTGTGACCTGTCTAAATCACTCTCTAAACCATTTTCATTGTTTTAATTTTCTTAGTAGGCCTACTGTACTGTCAAAGACCACTGAAGGAAACTTGCAAACTTAAATTTTTTTTATTTAACAGTATTATTAAAATGTGCTTCAGAGTTGCAGAGTTGTTTTCACAGTGACTGTAGACTACTTACACTGAACAATGTTATAGAGTAAAACCAATGTATACAGAACCGAATAAGTAGGGACATCCTTGTGGAGAAGTGAGAACGCCGCCCCCGAAACACAGATAGCACCACCAAGACGTAATTTTTTATATTCAAAGATCATGTTGATTGGTTGAATAGAAACAGTTGGCTAGAATAATTTTGCAGACGTTTGTTATTGTTTTGATTTTATGTAAACAAATACGCTCATTTTGACATTTAAGATGTCGAAAGAGCGCTTCCTGTGACAATAAGAAGTAATCCTAGCATCAGCGCTTTATATTACTCTGGTTTTCGGCGGCAAAACTAAATTTTTTAACATGAGATGTCCCTACTTATTCGGTTCTGTATACATTGGTAAAACTTGTGATCATAAAAACTTAACGCGTAACCATTTTGAATACAATGTAAACAAACCATACGAAAACACATAATTGAATGGCTTCGTTGAACGTATAAATATTATCATTTACTGCCTGTTTAAATAATTATTGTGAGATCTTACTAATAAGTGTTTTTATTGCTGCATCAAATAGATTTCACTGAACAATATAATAGTAGTTTACATCTCTAGGAGCAAAAGTGGGTCTTGAAAAACATCAAAAAGCATAAAAAGCATCAAAAAGATACTTTTGCTCTGAGTGATGAACGTTTTTTATGGTGATGCGAAATTATACTTTTGATCGTTAAAAATATTAGCGATAAAGTTGTTTTTTCAAGGTTATATTTACAAAGTAATTAATTAATATGCAGTGTTTACATTTTTGTTATTTACAAACAATGCTCTTATAACGGTTGAATTTCAAAATTCTGCTCATCAAAGATACCAATCAAAATTACTCAGAAAAATTGTCAATGCACCTTGGTTTGTATCCAACAGAACTCTACATAAAGACTTAAAAATCCCGACAGTGAAAGAAGAAATAGTCAAAATTAGTACAAATTACATAATTTGACTTGAAAACCACCCAAATCACTTAGCCCTCAACTTAATGGACAATTCAGAAAGTGTCTACAGGCTGAAACGAGCTACAATTCTGGACTTACAAAATAGGTTTATATAACTATTTTTTAATGTTTAATTAGTGTTGGCATAGGTCAACATCTAATTCATGTTTTCATGTTCAGTTTCATAATTTTAAACATAATCTTTACTTATTGTTCAAATTTTATTGTAACAGATTGTAAAGTAAATAAATTTGTTAGAAAAAAAAACATTAATAAATTAATAATAATATACTTAGCAAACAGCTGACTTTTCAGTTCTAGAACCTAAAAAATTCTCCAGCTGATTTTCCAGTCCTAGAACAAAAAATAATTGGTTTTTGTACTATTGTGAGAGCAAAAAACAGGTCGATTTTGTACAGAATAATAAAAAAGATTTTAGTAACTGTTTTTTTTTTTTTTTTTTTTTTTCAAAAAATGTATATGCCTGTGTCTAGATAACAGAAAATTCAAGCTGACTGTAACAAATCATAAGTTTAAGTTAAGTTCTTAACTTCACTGCATTTACTTTAACATTCATATTATTTAAAGTGTAAATGAATGTTTAAATGATTGTCACTTTTGAATATAACTGTTGATTAAAGTGGCTGCTTGACGATGCCATGCTTTTGTATTGGCAAAATAGTTTCTGATTTCTGAAATTCAATCAGAAATATATGAACTTCTGAACGCTATCACTTATTTTTTTTTTTTGGACTGACAGCTTAAAGAGTGAACAGCATCAGCTTTAAGTATTGTATATGACCTGTAATTCTCCGATTTTCCAGATCCGAACCATTCCGAGGCCACTGGATGTCCCAGACTCGGGGCTCGTCTGTGATCTGTTATGGGGAGACCCTGATGAGGTAATACCTATTAGCACATCAACTCAGCAACTTAATATAGAGAAACTGCTTCCCCCCGTCAAAATCAACAACTGCTCCAATACCACTTTGTAGGATCAGGGCCGGCTCTAGTTTTTCTGCGGCCCTCGGTGAAAATGTCGTTAGGCGCCCCTTGCCCTTCCTCCAATTTAGTTCAACAGTTATTGAGAAGAAAATATTTTTTTTAATTGGAATGTATTTTTTTATTTATAATTTACTATATGATAAAGCACTTGCAATTAATTAATACGACTTACAATTACGTTGAACCTCGATAGTTTGAGACTTTGTGGATTTAGAGGGTGTCGATCTATCGAAATGTCAAACTATAGGGAGTATGAGGGAAATTTTAACACTTGGAGTATATTAATAATGATTTTAATTTAGGAAACGCTAAATTTTAATGAAACCATAACATGATTGAACTTTAACATTGCAAAATTTCAAATTATTCACCACTTTATTTAGATTTTCACCTATGTCAGTCTCCAACATGGTCACTATCGGTCTTTATTAACATGTGAAGTTGTCATGGATCCTGTCTAACAATAAGGAGTGTCTATAACTATCGAGAGTCAAACTATCGAGGTTCTACTTATTGTCAAGAAAATTTGCACACCATCACCAAGTGCACTCTTCTTCCGAACTGGAGCTCTCGTCTGTAAGGCGTCCATTGCGCCTTGGCGCCCTTGTTGGAAACATATAGTTTGTCTACATGGTAGAGCTAGCAGGTCCTGTCCATGATACAAGTTTTCTACAGCTTTTTCCAACCAAATATAAGGTTTATGAAAGGTTGTAAAGTCAATAAGCTCTCTCACATCTTGTCCAGCAAAGTTTTTCTAAGTATGAGGTATATGCTGATATCTTGAGATTAGGGATCATCATGGATCAGAGACTCCAAAACCTTGGCAGCCATGTTGTTAGTTCATCTGTGCTGTACAAGGGCAATATAACAGTGCATTAATCTCTCTAATACACTTCAAGCTTGGATCTGTAATCCAAATGGATGTACAAAGTAACACAATAAAAGTCACAAACCTATTTTTAAAACAAAGAGTAAACAATTGAGAGGAGGGTTGAATGTAATATACTGTCTCTATTCATTATTTAAAAGCAAGCTGTGGAAAAGTTGGTAAAATTTTTTTCAACCTATATGCTCCATTTATATTGCTTGAGGTGTAAAGATTACTCATTAAGAGTAATTTTATTCATTTGTATTAAAAATGGTTGTTCCTATTTTAATCCTCAGGACTGGGCTTTCTATAATATATTAAAATGTAGACTATAAAATAATTAATATTGTTTTTGCCTTTTTTTTTTTTTTTTGAGGGAGAGGCGGAAAAATGCATTACGCACACAGGTGGCCAACCTGTAGTGTGGGGCTCCCCTAAAAACGGGTTTACCCACTAAAAAACCTCCTCTACTCTTTAGGAATCTAACCTGGAATTGTTTATCACATTACGTCAGGCTAGGCCTAAATTTGGCTTACGCCCGTGGGGCTCGCTCCTTATCCAGCCGCTCGATCAAGGGATCTGGGCCACTTCGCGATCCAGATCGGTTTTCTTTTCTAGGAGGATGCCCCGGACGAACTGTGACAAACAATCCCAGTTGCCCTCATCTTCCAAAATCTTTTGGCAGACCGAGTCCACCGAAAATGCACCAAAGATTTGTGTGGCCTCCAGGCGGGGCCCTTCCCAACGGGGACAGCGGAAGAATGTGTGTTCCGCATCGTCGGGAACACCCGGGCAATAAATGCAGTCCGGTGAACCGGTCTTCCCCATCCGGTTCAGGTACGACCGAAAATAGCCGTGACCTGTCAAAAATTGGGTCAGGTAGTAGTCCACCTCCCCATGCCGCCGTTCCACCCATGGTTGGACCTGCTTGATAAGTCGCGCAGTCCATCGTCCTCGGGTGTCGTGCTCCCAGCTGTGTTGCCACTGCTGGAAGGTTCGGGAGCGCTCTTCTGTTCTTGCCGTGTCCTTGCTGATCTCGCCTTGTCTCTGATAAATCGCTTTCCTCTCCCCTGCCAAGATGAGCTTGACAGGGATGACTCCGGCGACCACCAGGACAGCAGGCTCGGACACCGTCCGGTAGGCGGAACACACCCGGAGCGCAGCTTGACGCTGAACCCGGGCGAGTCACAACCTGTAGCACTCCTTATCTAGAGCGCCTGCCCACACCTCTGCCCCGTAAAGGAGCACGGACTGGACCGCGGACATCAACAGACGTCTTCTACTGGATCGGGGACCCCCGACATTGGCCATCAGCCTACTAAGGTAAGTGACTACCTTAGCGGCCTTGTCCGCCGTACGGAAGATCTGATCCCTCCAGCTTAACTTGGTGTCCACCATAACCCCAAGGTATTTGGCGGCACGAGTTGATGTGAGCACCTCCCTTCCCACTCAAAACGGGACGACGGTGTCGATCCTCTTCTTCGTGAGAATCACGATCTCCGTCTTACTGAGAGCAAGCGAGAGACCGTGATCGGACATCCAGTTGTTGACCACCCGCATGACTCGGTTCAACTTTAGTTGGGCCAGCTCAACGTTGCGTGCAGCAATGAGAGCTGCGACGTCATCGGCGTACCCAACCAAAGTGGTTTCCTCAGGCATCTCGGACCTCAGGAGGCTGTCATAGGCAACGTTCCAGAGATCCGGGCCGAGTATTGAACCTTGTGCGGCACCAGAAGTGACTTCCATCGTCCGCGTTCCGTCCCTCGTGTCATAGATCAGGCTTCGAGAGCGTAGATAATCCTCGATGAGCCGCAACAGATATGCAGGAATACGAAAGGTGTTGCGAAGCGCATCCAACATATCCACCTCACCGAGTTGAAGGCATTCTTGACATCAAGCGTAACAAGAAGCACTACTCGGCGGGAGAAATGGTTGTGGCTCTCGGCTCTCTCCACAGCTCTCTGAACTTCGGTGACAGCGTCGATCGTTGACCGTCCCTTTCTGAGGCCGTACTGACGGGGGCATAAGTCCCCGGCAGCTTCCACGGCAGATTGTTTCTGCCTTGGAAGTATTGGTAATTTAAATATTACAAAAAAATAATAATATTGTAATTATTTAATTTAGTGCAAGTTTATGAAAGTAGGCTCTGTATTATTGTATTTCATCACTAGCATCTAAAAGTGAAGGTTTTTGTACCAAGTTGTCCAGGTTGAGTTTAACCTGCGTGAATCGCTTCAGGAAACCATGAATCTGCCATTTACCAATATTAAATTTGTATTGAAACATTTTGTGGGTATCTATGATTGGAATAATCATCTTGTGTAGCTAAATAAAAAACTTGTTGAACAAAACTATTTCTCTTGACATTTCCAAACAAAGAAACAAGTGGAGTAATTTAAACCATTGGGACTGTTAAATTATTCACCAAACCGTGATGCAATCCTCAAAAGTTAGACCTAAAATACATTATGTAATAGACGCTTCTGACAGGCGCAATACACTGTTTCTTATAAAGTCCAGCGCTGTTTTATTATTCAACAGCTGCTAGTCAAAGAAAACGTCAGTTAAAGCCGCTTTTGTTTCAAGCCTCAACCTGTCTAAAAGCTTTATAGACACTGCTTGGGACTAGCCACTATATCATGTTTTATTTATTATTCAATCCTGGGTTGATGGATCTTTTTCACAGCCCATCGAGGGATAAATAATTAACACTTTATAAATAAATGTTTATTTAACTTCAATGTTAACACATTAAAGTGGTAAAGATGATTATTTTTAAAAGTGAGTTCTTCCACATATGTTACAAATTAAGTCAAGAACATTGCTATAGGAAAGTTTGCTATTAGTGTAAATAAATTTCACAGCCGTGTTTATATTCATAAATAATCGTCAGTAATATTCTTAAATTTGAAAACAATTGAAGTTTGATACCTTCTATATATTACTAGGCAAGCTCTTCTATTTCTCTTTATTCTCAGCTTGTGCGCAACATAGGAGGAATCCGCGCATACCGTTAGAAAGGTATTGTCCTGTAGTCTGTAGATGAGCAGAATACCATTCTAATTCACATTGGATTTCAGGGCTACGGCCTACAGGCTTTCAAAGTTCCAATGTGATCTTAACAATAATGATAATCTCCAGGATGATTGATTGAATCATTAGACAGCTGTTGTAAAAAAGAAACTGATAGAAAAAAGGAAGGACAGTTGTTTCAGTTCTAAAATGTTTTTAAACTTCTTGAGTCCAAATCAACTGAAATTTTGGTCGAATTTTGATAAGGAGGCGAGCTCTAGTATTATGTTATTTTCCACCATTTAAATGGATTTAAAATTGATAAGATTACAAAAATAAATTTACAATTTTTTTTTCTCAATATGTGTTTACATTTATGTTTATGAAAAAATATCTGAGTGTAACGATTTATATCTGATGAATGCCTGTAAAATAGAGCTATATTCTACATCAATGTGGTTGATAGATTGATAGATCTTAGGCTACCGTACATCGATGTGTTCAACAAAAGCAGCTGAAGAAGCCAAAATTCCTAAGACTCTTTAGCAGCACTGATGCAGACCAGGATTAAAACTAGTGCAATCAAAGAGGTTTAACCACATATAGAGCAGAGTGATAAACCCATGGAATTTCTTTTTGATTGATTGCGCCATTCTATCTACAGATAACCCTCCTGTTAATCCCACATTTATGAGCATAGAATATACTACTTGTAAAATATCTTACTTTTTCTGCTTCTATAACCCTTTGATTTAAAGATCTTTTATTAGAGTTATTAAAATTGGTTACTATATAGGAACGTCAGACAGGTATCGGTAAAATGGTAGATAACATGTGGTAAAGTGTAAACAATTAAAGAACTGGTTTCTAAGGAAACGGGAATTGTGGGTAAAATGGCAACAATCTAAAAGGAACAAACATTTTTACTTTCTCCCCCTATACCATAGTATATGGAGAAAGTATTGTTTTCGTCAAAATTTTCGAATTTGAGTTGTTGGTGGATTTATCCATTTTGGTTCCCCCTGAGTCCAAAAAAGTGGTTTTCGGAGTGATGTCTGTGTGTGTGTGTGTGTGTGTGTGTGTGTGTGTGTGTGTGTGTGTGTGTGTGTGTATGTGTGTCAGGATGTAAACAGAGCTAGAGAATGCCCCAATGGTCCGATTTTGATGAAATTTGGTAGGTAGGTCCAAACCCACGATAATTCCAGGAGTTTTTTTCATTTTTTTGAATTTTTTATTTTTAAGGGTAGTTTACCCCCAAAAACCCTCAAAAATCGTCAAAAATCAAAATTTCTCAAAAACGGCTCTAACGATTTTGATTAAAATTTTGTGGTTTATTAAGCTTAAAATGGTGAATAAAATGACACCACCCGCATCTCCGGGAAAATGCGCGTTCAAAAGTTATGGAGTAAAAAGTGTTTCAAAAATCAATTTTTTGAATTTTCAAAATAGCTGTTGTCTTGAAATAAATTTTACTTATCACCATTAAATCAAGCTTAAAAAACTAAATAATCCAGTATTTTAAATTATTGCTCTACGTCAAGTGGTTGCGGAGAAAATTCAATTTTTCGTTTAGCGGTAAACGCAGTACGTTGTTAAAAGTCACAGACGCGCGTAGGGTCAAACGAGCGCTGCTCAGCTGGTAGCTATCCGACTGAGTCATCAAGACATTAATGTTTGGAGCTTTTAACACCTTTTTATATATTGTTGGGAGAAAGTATGTGTCAGTTAACTGATACCGTTTATTATCTTTGTAGCGCTCTATATGTAGCTTAACCTTGTTGAGTGGAACAATAAGGCCAGCCGCACACCAAACTGGACGCGACGCGACGCGACAAGACAAAGCATATTAGGACTTCGCGAACAAAGGCAAAAACACATTATTAAATGGAATACCCATACACTATAAAACATATGTTATTGTCTTCGCTCGCGAAGTCGTAAAAGGTTTTGTCGGGTCTTGTCGCGTCACGTCCGTTTCGGTGTGCGGCCGGCCTAACAGTGACCCACAGCAAATGTTTTACTCCATGTGATGTTTCCGCAGGGGGTGATCGGATGGGGACAGAATGACCGAGGCGTGAGCTACGTCTTCGGCGGCGATGTCGTCAGAAGCTTCCTCCGCAAACACAACTGTTCGCTGATCGTGCGAGCGCACCAAGTGGTCGAGGATGGTTACCAGTTCTTCTCGCACCGTAACCTGCTGACGCTGTTCTCCGCACCCAACTACTGCGGAGAGTTCGACAACGCAGGAGCCGTCATGTCCGTCTCTGAGGATCTCACTTGCTGCTTCAGCATCTTGCCGGTCAAGCTTTTACCTTTTTATGTTTCACTAATTTAGAGAACTATAAGGTGAAAGGGTATACGTTAGAAAAAACTAATTTTTAGCAGTATTAATTCTTGGTTGATATCTAATTTCTATGAGTACAACCTCGCTATCATATGTCACAAACTAACCAATTACTTGAAATATTCAGTGTTAAATTTTTAGTAAAGCATATGTACAAACAGCTTTGCCGGTAATGTATTTTGAAAGGCATGATTTTGCTAGTTTCAGAGATCTCTGGTGATGATATTAGTAAAAACTGAGGAACTGTGATCTTTTGTGATACCATACCTAGACACGTTAATAGGATAATCTATTGTGCTGTTGCATGTTAAGGTTCATCATATAAGATGACAAATGGCCAAAAATAACTGGTGTCTGGGGGGGGGGGTATTAGAGGGGGTACTTTTCCATAAATATCAAGCTTAAACACAGTAATTAGTTGTTGTTGTTGTTATTCGTGGATAAGGAGACCCCAGCTGAACCGTTGAGCACGTCTGCCTCTAATGGGCATTTTGTGCAAGCCCCCGGAAGGATGGGATATTGAAGGAAGAGAAAGGGTGAGACAAGGGACTGTCCACTCATGTTCCAGTTAAGGGGTTTCTATGCCCGTCGCATTCCTCACCCCCTGCTGTCTTGAACATATGTTCCAGCTAGGGGTTTCCATGCCCATAGCATTTCTCCTCACCCCCTGCTGTCTACATATGTTCCAGCTATGGGTTTACATGCAGATCGCATTAACCCCCCACTGTCTTGAACATGAATGGATTATGAAGGAAGGGAAATTGTCATAGTAGACAGCCAAAAGACTTTCCACATTGTTATGACAACGTTACAGTAATTAGTTATGGAATACTTTAACCTTCATGAAACATCTGATTATCCCATTCTGTACACTGAACAGCAGTGAAAAATTAATTTGTCAAGTTATTTGGTGAGATTCATACATTTTAATTCAATTTTTGCATTGGGATGGGAATGAGATTTTAGCAAATTTCTTTAAAGAAAATACGGTTTTTCAGTAGTAGGTATATCACACTAGTAGTAGGTATAGTAGTAGGCAGTCACAGTAAGACCTAAGCCTGGGGCCATGATAGTTTTTTTTTCTTTTGAATTCCTAGAAGCCAAAAACATTGTTATACTAGGCGTCACGAAATTGCGAGCTTGGAAATTTAAACAGCTGGAAGCTGATTTACATTAGTCTTACCTAGAGATGTTGCCAATTTGTTTTTGTTTCCATGTTTTCCTACATTTTCAGTAATTAATAACATATGTAACAGCTGGATTAGTCGGCACAAATCGGCAACACCGTAAATCCAGTGCTCATTTAAATCCAGGCTCGCATTTTCGTGACGCCTACTATAGTTCAATTTCATAATATTTGTGTGTCTGTTAAAACAATGACTCTCGAGGATCCTCTGATTATGGCGAAATTTGGTTCAGAAATATAGGGTAGCATTTTTCAGGTTAAGTTTGAAAATCAGTACTATCGGAAAATGGGGAAGGGGTTTTATGGAGTTCTAATGAAGTTTTGGCATTATTTGCCATTAATTTGTAATATTCAACAATGTTAACTGAAACCATTCAAAAGAACTTCAAAAAATAAACAATTTAGTATTTTGAATCCTCGACTGAGCTTAAACTGATTACAGAGAAAATTAAAATCAAGCTTCCCATGTTATTCTTTGCGGGAATCTTTACAAAGTTATAAAGGCCTACCGATTGGCCTATTTATCAACATTTCTATATCAACTTTTTTATGACCCTTAACTAGGTGAGGAGTAATTTAAAATGCTTTAAAACCCCCAGGCAGCAAACCTACATACTAAATTCTATGATAATCTAATGGTAAATAATTGTTTAATGGGATGGAGAGAGATAGGGAGTCTTGATGTTTCTACATCTGCCATGTGTATAATGTTTACTTTGGGATCTGTAAACAGATCATGCATGTTATATGTCGTTTTTCAAAACTTGATACGTCTAGAGAATTTTGGGGTGGGGGAAAAATTTAAACTGTAAACAAAAAATTCAACTTGTGACAAAGATGTTTGAGTAGGTACCAGATTTCCTTAGATAACTTTTTAATTACTTTACAAAGTCTTTCAGTAACTCATAGCCAGCTGTTAAATTTTCAAGCAAAACCTTTACCTTGTTAAAAAGAAATGGTTCTAAAGTAAACTGATTAAAACGCAACTGTTACCAATAATATTCTAAAACTGATACTCAATATTTTGTCATATGAAATTACAGTTAGTATGGAACAGTGAAATAAAACAAAAACAAGAAAAACCAACAAAAAACCAAAAGGCCTCAGCCAATGGAATGTTAGCAAAGATAAGCCAACATTTCTCACCACATTTTCTAGCCTCTCCCACAAAAGATCAAGTTAAAAAATATATATATATAAAAAAAGTGTTATAGCTTTGTATGTGAATTTTATTTCACTGTTTTTTTAACCAATTTATTTTAGATAAAAATATTAAAACCACCCGTAATACAATGAAATTAGTAGTTTTCATCACTAGGACGAAAAGTGGTTTTAGCGAATTTTCCTATAGGGAATACGCTATTACGGTAGTAACCATGGTAAGACCTAAGCTCGGGATATATATATATATATATATATATATATATATATATATATATATATATATATATATATATATATATATATATATAATATATATTATATCTATATATATATATATATATACCAAATATATATATGTGTCCGTGGTACTGATAAGTTTTGAAGGTTACCTCCGATTTTGATGAAATTTGGTATGAAGGTGTAAGACTATTTGAAGGTGAGGTGTATTTTCATGAGTTCGTGAACCAGCATGATCGCGTTATGGGAACAGGGTTTTATGGGGTTTAAAAAGGGTCAAAAATGTTTTTTTTGCACTTTTGGAGCATAATTTTCAAAATTCAACAATTTTAACTGAAACCATTTAAAAGAGCTTTAAAAAACAAACAATTTAGTATTTTGAATTTTTAACTTGGCTTAACAGGTTACGGAGAAAAGCCAAAAATAGGGTTTCCATGTTAATCTTATGGGAAATCAACAAACCCCTTTTTCTCACTTAATTTTTGGAATAACTTGATAAAATTTGGTATGTACATTCACTTGGTAGGGTTCAACTGATATTTGCTTACAACACCCACATGGCAGCAAACCTACGTACTCACCCCTATGGGTTTTATGGGGAAAATGAAAAGAACACCATAACTTGATAATATTCTGTATGTACATTCCCTAGGTAGGATTTAACTGATATTTGCTTACAACACCCATATGGCGGCAAACCTACATACTCACCCCCATGGGGTTTATGGGGAAAATTAAAAAGTACCGCATATTGATACAGTTTGACATTTACCTAACGTAACTATTACATTTCCTAACAAAACTAACATTTCCTAACAACATCCCAAGGCAACAAACCTACATACCCATTCCTATGGTGTTTATGGAGAAAATACAATATCTCAAGATCGTTTGGAAATTCGCTGAGTACGCAGGTCTGCTGCGACGGGGGTATTTTTATGAGTGCAATCGCGTTTTAGTCTACAACACTACAACTGCACACACATATAATCTGTAAAATCAGGGTTGACCAAAGTGTAAAACTATTAAAAAATCAACCAATAACTTATACTGTGAAATCCAAGTAATCTCTCCATTTTAGAGAATTATCTTGGGCCCTCACACTAACCACAGATAGCTTGAGAGTTGTACCTCCAAGTCAGTTTTCACAAAACAATAGTTCGGCAGAACACTGTTCGGTGAACATTTTCGACCAATGTGAAAAATGCTTTAGATCTACAATTAAGTTTTGTAAGAATATCTTTTAAAAGTTGTGATCTCATATGTAATGTAGTTATTTTTTTGCAGCCGGAGAAGAAAAAGCCAATTAAGTACAAGTGAAGATGAATTTCAGAGGATGAAGACTCAAGCCCTCCCATACCTCATCCATCATACTTTGAAGAATCAGTATGGTAAAAAATGTGGAACTCACTTGGATTCCGTACAATGAAAAACTTATGAAATGTAAATAAATCTGTGTACAGTATTTATATCGCTTTTTAGGCTGTTTTATAATGAATTAAAGGTGCTTTACAATAATAATATTACTGTGCTCCCATACTGTTATCAAACAGTTCTATTAAGTTTATAGAAAAATGTTTACTTGACGTCTTTTAAGCTTCAGCACGGTGCTTTATATCATTGTTTTCTTGAAACATTCCTTTAATATGTTTATTTTAATGACAATTTTTTATTTGATTATATGAAACTAACAAAAATGTTCATTGAAGTTTAGTTGTGTTGGATTTGTTTTGATGAGATGTATGAAATAAAACAATTTGTTCTTAATTGATTAGTTAATTTTCTCATGGGCCAATTCTGGATTTTTGTAAACATTCTACCAAATACAATGCTTTCACAGCTATTTTATTCTGAAACCCAACTTATGGCTTTAAAGAATTATAGTTTTTATCATTCTGCACGAAATCAGCCTGTTTTTTGTTCTCTCATTAGTATCAAAACCGATTCTTTTTTGCTCTAGGACTGAAAAATCATCTGGAGAATTTTTTAGGTCCTAGTACTGAAAAGTCAGCTGTTTCATAACTATATTAATATTCAGAATTTTGAAATTCATACGTTATAAAGAGCATTGTTTATAAATAAAAGAAATGTAAACACTGCATAATACTTACTTTGTAAATATAACCTTAAAAATACAACTTTTTAGTTAATATTTTTAACGATTAAAAGTCTAATTTCGCATCATGATAAAAAACGTTGTTCATCACTCGGAGCAAAAGTGTCTTTTTGATGCTTAATCGTTTTTAGAAACTCGGCTATGCCTCGTTTTTAAAACACGATTGCGCACCAAAAAGACTCACTTTTGCTCCTAGTGATGAAAACTACTATTTTTCAGAACATATTAGAAAACAAATATCACAACAAAACTTATACAGGGTTAGGCAGAAGTATGGACACCGCCAGTTAACTCTTTAATGCGTTGCAGTATTGAAACCAAACTCGGCACATGTTTACAACATAAAAACAGCACTTTTTCATCAACTACACAACTTTGTCCCTGCCCCCAAAATGGGGTATTTTGGGGCAGTTCCAAATTTTCAAAGGTAAACACCTGTTTAGTGACCACTCATTTTAAATGGTTTATGAAGAGAAATTAAATAGCGCAAACCGGAGGTCAATATCTCACCCCTAACCAAAATGGCAGCCATTTCAAAATTTGAGATGGACAAGCAAGTTTAAGACTGTACACCCCCAATTAATCTTTTAACGTGTTGCAGTAGGAAATCCAAACTCGGCACATGTTATAAAAAATGTGATTTTTCATCAAAGACTCAACTTTGCCCCGACCCTCAAAATGGGGTATTTTGGGGGCAGCCACAAATTTTCAAATGTAAACCCCTATTGAGTGATCACTCATTTTAAACAGTTTATCGAGGGAAATTGAACTGTACAAATCGGAGGTCGATATCTCATCTTTAACCAAAATGGCAGACATTATAAATTCGAGATGGGTTAATTGACATTCGTTAAAATTAAATCAGAAAATACCTTTTTTAGAATAAAAAATTTCTGGATTTTAGAATCTATTTTAGAATTGAACCTAGTAGCAGAAATGAATTAGTAGGTTCAATTCTAAAATAATTCTAAAAATTTGTATTTCTAAAATACTAATTTATAATTTAATTTTATTGAATGTCAATCAACCCAACCCAGTTTTGTAGTTGATGAAAAAGTGCCATTTTTTTATGTTGTAAACATCTGCCGAGTTCGGTTTCCCTACTGCAACGCATTAAAAAGTTAACTGGGGGTGTCCAGACTTTTGCCCAACCCCAAAAGGCTGTACTCAAAAATTTGGCGATGTAAAATTATTATTTAATTGTTAAGTACTTTACAGTAAACGCCCTCAAATCCTCAGTACACGACCCCCAGCCGGATTAAAAAAGGGCCGGATAAACTAAGGGCCGGTTTATCTATAATATATACAGCCCTATGTGTAACTGACTGACTCACTGATGATAGTAATGTCCTGAAGCGACCGTTTAAGATAGAGACTTGAAATTTGGCATGGACATTCTTTGAGATGTTTCAATTTAGGGAAAATCATAAAACTACGATTTTTTTACTTTTAAACTATAAAAAAGGTAAAAAATATAGATTTGTCGGTAACGTAGTTCAGCCGTGTGAGCATATATCACCGTTTGGGTAACGTAGATCTTGCAGGTTTAGTTCTCGCTCGTGTTTAAATGATCTCTTACAACTACACCCGTGTTTGATACAAATATTGTATTTCATACGAACATGAACATCTTCATGTACACGACGGTGATTCGATGCATTGAGAGCGGGTTATTTCACCAGGGTAATACTAGCTTTGATTTTATTATGCCCAAAAACTACAAATTTTCAACTTTCAAATTATAAAAATACCGAGGTGTCGGTAAGGAAGTAGGTTGGTTCTTAAAGATATCGCTTGGAGCGCTATTATAGTCGCTTAGTTCTCGCTTGTATTTAAATGATGTCTTTTAACTACACCTCTTCCTGATAATTACTCTCAATTGGGTGCATAGTTGTTTGCGTATGGTTTTCCTTCTGATTGTTGTGTTATTATTGAAAATGAAGTTTACTGAATCGAAAGCGTATATTTACATTTAGGTGATGTCCGCTATGATTTCTATAGTAACTTTAAATTAAGGTCGCTTAATTCTCGGTTGTATTTAAATTATGTCTTTTAACCACACCTGTTCCTGATGAAGTTTTCGTGACAGTTTTGCTGAGCAGTGATCTTAAGCGTTGTATAAACTACGTTAGTGTAAATTTCAGTTTACAGTATATTGTAATATAGCTGTAACTGTAATATAGCATTTGTTTTAAGGATGGTGAAATAAATTTAATGCACGTACTCTAAAGTAATACGAAAATGTTGATTGAAATGTGAGGTTCTCGTTTCGTTTTATTTAAATTCATTTGTTCATATTGGCTATTGCTATTACTCTTGTCTTTTGAGAGACGATTGAGCGTAGTGCTGGAATACTTTGTTACAATATTATATTATTAATTTTATCATTACTATGGTGAGCTCTACGAAGCTTGTGCGAATACTTTAAACATATTATTCTAGTACTGCATATTTTTTGCCGCAGTAACGCCCGCAAAGTAAATGATTAATTGCTAAAAATATTGTAGGTCTTACTACATTTTCTAGACTTTAGTCTTCTCATGCTGGAAAATTTCTTGTAGGTTTTCGCACAAAAAAAACCCTAATACAGTAATTATTCTTAATTTTCTACTATTTGTATGCTGTCTCTCTATATGAATCCCCAGATTGAATATAGCGCTTCAGTTGATAGTTCTGGTGCAGTTTTACTTTGAAGGTTGAACGTGTCCCAACACGTTTGACATCCGGTCTTTGACCTATTTGCTGCCGTCCAATCAGGCTTAGATTTTAGTTTAGGAAACGATTGAACATATCAAGTTATAGAACGATTGAACTTTCCATTCTTACCTTGGCTAATGTTTACCTACTTCCGACGTTTTTTTTAAACCATCTACATATCTGATGACCCATCGGGCTGAGAAATATTATAATAACCAATTGAATTAAACTCAATAGTAATTTTTCTCGCTGCCACTTTGTCCGTCAAACTTCCTCAATGCAGTGCTCTCACCTAAAGTCTCGATTAACCCTATTATTGTTGTAATTTAAAACTATTCTATACTTATCAATTATTGTAACTCTTTCAGTATATTTTAATTTAACCGATAATCCTTTTTTGGCTATTATTTCACAATTGGTTTTTTTTTACTACCATTGGTTGAAAATGCATAATGTACGTCGATTTTATGGTTCTTAAGTTGCAACTTTCTTCATTTTAAGACTATATAAAGACTTAAAGACTTCATGATTATAGTACCTAATACCCTGTGATCTATTACATACTACTAGGGCTCTATTTTTATTAATTTTCTGAACTAATATATATATATATATATATAACATTTAAAATTGTTAAACTAATAATTTCTGATTTTGAATGATAAAATTGTTATCGTTTCTCTATATGGTACATATATGATTCCTGCGTTTCTTGGCCACCCCGTGGCGGAACTGAAGCATCTTAGCCTATACCATTTTTTTTTATAATTTCATATATCTTGATTTTGTCCCGTTTTTCTTCTATTACATACAACGATCCTCTATATAAACTTATAATTTTATTCCACTTTTATCTTTTCAGAATACAGCTATTATTACCTCAATCATGTGCAATCATAATCGTATCTCCAAATTTTTACACAACTTTTGAGCATGACTATTTACATAGTTCATTAATATTTCACAACTCCATTATATTTTTTACGAATTAAGGGGGGAGTGGGATTATACCATGAGCCGTGAGCAAATTTCAAAGCTTATTATTATTTATTGTGAGTAGTGTATATTGGCAGCTTCTGTTACTGCCGTTGGAGTTGAGCCCTCAACTAGCCTGTTCATTGTATGAGGTTTTGACAGTAATTTAAGGAATTGGGGCAACCAATTATTGGGTTGGACCCTCCATCAAGCATAACACCTAGAATATTTACATAAATAATATTTATCTCACAGCTCAATTTTTTTTAAAACTATTTACTAAGGAGGAGTATTAAAACCTACTAATAGGAGATTATTAAAGCTTTTTTTACTATCGATTGTGAATTTAGAGTATTAGATAGTTTTGTTACTGTCTCGGCTGACCCGTTCTTCGGTTGGAACTAACCTGTTTAACAACTTGACTTCTTATTAATTTACCAATTTAGAGAAACCCCTAAGGTGCATGGGGCGAAGCCCCATCGAGCCGTAGGCGAGTCCATAATATATACAGCCCCATGTGTAACTGACTGACTCACTGATGATCTTAAATTCCTGAAGCGACCGTTTAAGATAGAGACTTGAAATTTGGCATGGACATTCATTGAGATGTTTCAATTTAGGAAAAATCATAAAACTACAACTTTTTTACTTTTAAACTATAAAAAAGGTAATAAATATAGATTTGTCGGTAACGTAGTTCAGCCGTATCAGCGTATATCACCGCGTGGTATCGTAGATCACTCTTCAGGTTTAGTTCTCGCTCGGGTTTAAATGATCTCTTTCAACTACACCCGTGTTTGATATACTCATTGTATCCTTCGATGGATAGACTCTAATATATATTGTAAACTACGGCGTTATTTTGTATTGAGAGCGGGTTATTTCACCAGGGACCCAGGGTTATACTAGATAATATATACAGTGATAATTCCCTAATTTGTAGCTTATGCAGCATATGCGCTATCTTGAATGTTTACCAAAGGTGAATTTTCTTCTCCTACTATGAATTAATTTCCCATGGCGGGTGAATAGTCGCTTAGTTCTCGCTTGTATTTAAATCATGTCTTTTAACTACACCTGCTTCCTTGCTGTTGGCAACGTTAGTATCCCTCATATATAACAAACCGTTATCCATTTTACTTCAAAATAGCAATGAGATTATGCTGCATTGAAAGCTCGTTTCCTTTATATATTACACACATCATAAATATCGTATGTTTTAGGGAATTTTTAAATAACTGTTTAGCTGAACTAACATATTTAAATGTAGGTTCTCGTTTTGTTTCAATTTATTTTAGATTACTTATTCAAATTCACACGGGATTATTCTCCGCCGAACTTCGCATTGAATAGATTTTCTGTGAAGCTTGAGCCGTGATCTTAACGTAACATACTTCGATTACTTTGTACAATACTTAATAGACAGTTTATTATTATCTTTCTGTTTGATTTATATTCAGTGTCTTATATTTGAATTTTTCACACTTAAAATTTGTTTTTGAGAATGTTTAAATAAGTGTTGAACAAAAGTAATAGATTTAAATGTTAGGTTTTCGTTTAATTTCAATTTATTTTAGATTACTTATTCAAATTCACCCCATGAGAACCCCTCAGCCGAATCACGCATTCAATGAATTTTCTGTGTAGCTCGTGCCGTGATCTTAACGTTATGAATTTTGCTGTGAAGCTTGAGCTGTGATCTTAACGTAACATACTTCGATTACTTTGTACAATAATTAATAGACAGATATTTATTATCTTTTTGTTTGATTTGTATTCAGTGTCTTATATTAGATATTTTTTTCACACTTATAAATATGTTTTTGAGAATGTTTAAATAAGTATTGAACAAAATGAACACATTTAAATGTTAGGTTCTCGTTTCATTTTCACCTCATTCCAGATTACTAATTCAAATTCACCCCAAGTTAAGCTTTCGGCCGAATTTCGCATTCAATGAATTTACTGTGTTGCTCGTGCCGTGACCTTAACTTCTATTACTTTGTATGATAATTAATAGACAGGTAATTATTATCTTTCTGTTTTATTTATATTCAGTGTTTTACATTATATTTTAATACACACTTAAAATATGTTTTTGAAAATTTTTAAATGACTATTGAACTAAACAAACAGGTTTTTATGAATAAATTATTATTTCACAGGTCTCGATTTTATATTCTTATAATTAGTAGTTTGTAATAGTAGGGGTTTTTTGCGGATCAACCCCGTTTTTATTCTTTCCTATTATTTTGTTTTCATGTTTTTTAATTCTTGTTTTCGCTCATTGATTTGGATGTTATATGCTATTTCAGTGATTTAAACGTTTTTCTTCTACCTCCTGAAATTTACAAGTTTTTATTTGAGATGGGTGAGGCATTGGATTATGTCAATTTTCCCATAATTGTATCTCTATTTAGTACCAGGTTAACCGAGCCTTGCTCGTTGGTTTTAATTGACTTTTGTTATAGTGTCATGGTAATCAAGCTATTAAATCTACACCAGACTCTTCACAGCTAACAGCTGTTAAAAAACTGCTTAAAATTTATGTTCCTTTATTTTTGTTTACTTTTAGTTGTTCTTTCGTTACCAAAATAGCAACCTATAAGACCAATGTTAAAAATAACGATTTTGTTAACTTAAATTTAGACCAACGTTGTGTATTTGACGGTTTTGTTACTGTCTTGACTGTGCAGTTCTTTCGTGGAACTAACGTATTTTAAACTCAACTTTTTATTAATTTACGAATTTAGGGCAACCCTTTGAGGGGGGGGTCTAGCCTGTCGGTACTTGAGACTTAGAGCAATTAACAAATTTGGGGCAACCCTCTAAAGGGGCATGGGGGCGAAGCCCCCATCGAGCCGCAGGCGAGTCTATAATATATACAGCCCCATGTGTAACTGACTGACTCACTCACTCACTCACTGATGATCTTAAAGTCCTGAAGCGACCGTTTAAGATAGAGACTTGAAATTTGGCATGGACATTCTTTGAGATGTTGCAATTTAGGGAAAATCATAAAACTACAAAATATTTACTTTTAAACTATAAAAAAAAATGCTAAAAAGACGAGGTGCCGGTAAGGAAGTACGTTAGTTCTTAAAGATGTCGCTTGGAGCGCCATTATAGTCTTTTAGTTCTCGCTTGTATTTAAATGATGTCTTTTAACTACACCTCTTACTGATAATGATTTCGGCAGTGCGTTCTTCTATTTACATTTTTAGTTTTTTGATTTCCATTAGTTGAAACGGCATACTGGTGACGGAGTCGTTCTCTCATTTGAGTTTTTGTTTAAAGTTTTCTATTTGATTGAAATGGCAATGAAATTTTATTGCATTGAAAGTGGATCCTTTCACCAAGGTGATGTCCGCTTTGATTCCTATAGCAACAACGCGCAGTGTGTTGCCAATGCAGCATGTGCGCTTGCTTGGAATTACATGGTGAATTCTCTACACCTATTATTGATGGAATTCTCATGGCGGGTGACAGTTTGTACAGACAGTCTCGTCGTGCGAATTTCATCAGTAATAGGTATTTGTTTCCCGAAGATCTTGTTAGAGAAGTCATTATTATGGGCCAAAAAATCCACATTGCAGACATATCTTACGTATGCAATGGCCTCTATCCACCATCCGCGAATGAATTGTCCAACTCCGCCCGTCATTTGTCAAATATTTTGGAAGGCATTTTATCTACTGATTCGATTGGCGGTTTTCTGTTTACGGGACAGATGAATACAGTAGCCTTTTGGCGTGATGATGGCATGTTGTTTGTTTTTGACTCTCATGGAGTAGACGAGGAGCGACGTCACAGCTCAAACGATGGTGAAAACCGTGCACGTCTCTTTGTCTGTGACAATTATTTATCACTCGCTTCTCTGCTACTTGCTAATTCTGCACTAGGTGGAATTGAAAGTCAGTATAATATTACTAAACTTACATTCCAAAGATCTATCGAGCGGACTGATTCAACAACACATGCAGTTCTTCAATCGGAAGATATTCCAGTTGACCACCCAGTTGTTAAAAGGGGACCAGGGCGACCTAAGAAAACTAAGCGTGGGCGGCCTAAAGTTCTCTCGACCACCCGTGAAGAACAATTGCAGTAGGCAAAGAAAAGATATGTCGAGAAAAATCATGAGAAGCGTAGGGATGCGGTCCAGAAATACAGTCAACAACACCCTGAAGTTAACAGGGCTGCTGTTGAACGGTATTCACAACGGAATCCCGATGTAAACAGGGCTGCTGTTGAACGGTATTCACAACGGAATCCCGATGTAAACAGGGCTGCTGTTGAACGGTATTCACAACGGAATCCCGATGTAAACAGGGCTGCTGTTGAACGCTATTCTCAACGGCATCCCGATGTACACAGGGCTGCTGTTAGTCTATACACTCAACAGCATCCTGAAGTACATCGAAATTCTGTGAAGCGATATGACCAGCTTCATCCCGAAGCTTCACGTCACAGAGTTCAGGTTTTTCGATTGAAAAATCCAATAGTCAAAGAGCTTAGACATTTGCCTGCTTCACTTAGTCATCTCATCAACAAACATGGTCCAATGGCCAGCTGGAATGGAGATCTATTCGATCACATTATCGCTTATAAATTAAACAAAGTTAGTCTTTGGGCGGAAGATATCTACAAGTGTCCTCTATGTGGAGCTAGGTTGTTTGATGAAGAACGTGATAGAAAAAAATGGTGCTGTGGAGATGGAGCTTACAATGCCCTTCGATTGCCTCCCCTTCAAGCAGCATTCTATTCTAACCGTCGATTTCTTGAACGGGCAAGGGCTTACAACGACCTTTTCGCTTTCTGTGCTCTTGAGGTGCCCGGTGGATACCGGCATCCAAGTGGTCTCGCTTTCTTCAAAATTGAAGGTCGTATGTACCATCATGTATACAATTTGTCCGCTCCGGGTCAGAAGTTCGTTACTAAGTCTCGGCATATCCAGTTAGTCAATCGTTCTCGACTGTACATAGATGACGGCGAGGAACGTAAAAATATTGCTATGGGTAGGTCTCTCGATGGCGAAGTGATCGATGAGATTACCAGTTTCCTAGATTCTTGTAATCCATTCGTCCAAGATTTTCGTCGATTAGCCAATGAGCCGTCTGTCGCTGCTCATTTGGATTTCGAACTGACCACCCGAGCGACTCATGGCCCAGTTCTTGGTGACCGACAAACGGGCGTTGAGGTCCACGCTGTCCTCAGCACAGAAGAAACAGTTAATGAACCCAGGAAATTAACCATCTGGAAAATAGGTGATGATAGGCCAACGTCCATAGACCTTTTAAGTCCGTTGATGGAACCCTTCCAATATCCTTTGCTCTATCCGCAAGGTACATTGGGTTGGCATATTGGTCTTCTTGACAAAAGTGGGAAAAAGCTCACTCAATACAACTACACACGTTGTCTTCTCCTTTCCGAACCTCGCTTCTCTCATATCGGCCGTCTTTCTCAAGCTTGGCAGGTTGAGATGTATGCGAGGTATGAGGAAGAAAAACTTCGTTTCATAAAATTTTCCCAGACCAAACCAACTTCCAATGCCATGGGGATAGGGCCATTGGATGAACTCCTTGATGTTCAACGTGGTAGTCGTACAGGTAGACAAGTCTTGGAAGACATAGCCAACGACGAAACTGTCCAGGGCGAGGGTGGGGCACAAGCTGGAAAGGTTTACCTCCCAAGTACATTTACAGGGGGTCCCAGATATATGAAAGTCCATTATGAGCACGCCATGGCTCTAGTTTGTCGTCTGGGCTCCCCCACTTTCTTTCTAACATTTACATACAGCGCGACTTGGGAGGAAAACAAGAAAGCTTGTCCTCGCGGGGGTGTTCGCAGTGACCCTAGCACTGCTTGCAGAGTCTTCCGGATTAAACTTCTGGAACTTCTCCGAGATCTGCGAAGTGGGGCCATGTTCGGACGTGCGGTCTATTTCGTCTACGTTATCGAGATGCAGATGAGGGGCCTTCCTCATGCCCACATCGTATTCAAGATTAACGGAGACGGACCAGTCCAAGCATCCGACATTGACTCACTAATCCGCGCAGATATTCCCTCGGAGGAAGAAGCCGGAGGCCGGCTAAGAGAGTTGGTTCTGAAACACATGGTTCACGGCCCATGTGGTACTGATCATCGAACTGACTTTCCTTGCTGGGACTCTGCGAAGGGTTACTGCACAAAGTTCTTCCCCAAGCCCTCGTGTGAAACTACACACGTTGATGAAAGAGGGTTCGTCCAATATAAACGGGATTATAATAATAAGGGCTTCATAACGTCACGTAAAAGACAAGTTGGCGTACATGACGGATGGGTTGTACCATATAACCCAGCCTTGTTGCTTAAATACGAAGCACACATTAACTTAGAGCTAGCTTCTACTCGCCGCGTAATAAAATACCTCTTCAAATACCTAATGAAGGGAGGTTCCCTACAAAACGTCACTGTGACTCCCTTCAGTAAGCAAGATGACGAGGTAGATCATTACGTGACGAAGAGAATGGTCGGTGCTAGTGACGCATGTTGGAGACTTCTGGGGTTTCCTATTTCAGTGTCTGAGCCAACCGTTGAGTGTCTCCCAGTTCACCTGGAAGGGAAACAGGTTGTATGTTTTCGACCAGACCAGCTGGAAGACGCTACTTCCAGAGCTAGCTCTAAGTTAATTATTTACTTCGATCGTCCTCAGAACCCCGAATTTGACCGTCTTACGTATCAGTCTTTTTATGAAAAGTACATTGTGCACACGAAACGTCCTGCCAACGGCGAAATATTCGACCATCCCGACGGTAAACACTTTATCACAGCGCGCCAGCGTGGAGAAAAAGTGTGTCGTCTATTTTGGGTCTCTCCCAGCAGAAGTGAGCTGTACTATCTTCGTTTACTTCTAATGCTAATTCCTTGCCGTGGGTATGCTGATCTTCTTTCTCGTGGTGGAAATTGCCATACTTTCCAGGAAGTAGCTCGTAAGCTCGGCCTGGTTGAGGACGAGGAAGAGTATCAGTATGCCTTGCGTGAAGCAGCCCAATTTATGGTTGGCCCTAGATTGCGTTCGTTCTTTGTGATCCTTTGCAATATGGGAGCTCCCGCTGCTCTTTTGTGGGATGTTTTCCGAGATTCACTTTGCGAAGACCACTTAGAGCGGAACCCGCACGATTCGGACCTGGCAGTCAAACTCGCTCTTATCGAAATTGACCGTAAACTTAGGTGTCAGGGCTCTTGTTTGGTGGATCACGGCCTCCCTGATGTTCGCGACGACACGACGGAGTTGGGGAGAGAACTCCTCGTCTTCGGGGACAATCATCAGCGGTCAATTGTCGAAGAGTGGGTTCCCAAACTGTCAGAGGACCAAAAACGAGTTTTTGACTATGTGAGTACCCTCCTCCAAAATCGTCAGGAAAACAGACAGTCCAAACTCATTTTCCTCGATGGTCCTGGGGGGTATGGGAAAACTTCGCTTATACGCGTCATTCTCGCATATGTTCGAGGTTGCCGTCAAGTGGCTCTTGCTGTGGCCAGCTCCGGGATCGCTGCTGGAAACATGCCGGGGGGTACAACTGCCCATAGCATGTTCAAGATTCCACTCGATCTTGGGGATGGCACCGGCTATTGGAGTGTCACCAACGGGTCTCAACGAGCAGAGCTCATCAGAGCCGCACAGCTGATAGTTTTTGATGAGGCTCCAATGGCTCATAGGTTTATCTTTGAGATCATTGACCGTTCTCTGAGGGATTTAATGAACTCAAATGTGCCATTTGGAGGTAAGATCATTCTCTGCTCGGGAGACTTCCGCCAGATCGCGCCCGTCGTGGTGAAGGCTCGTACACCATCTGACGTTGCCTGTGTATCACTCCGGGCGTCGCATCTTTGGCGACACTTTCAAATATTTTCTTTGACGACACCTCATAGGACTTGTCAATCCTCTGCCTACTCAGAGTTTCTCCTTGAGGTGGGTAACGGAACTATTCGTTCCAGCTCTTTTGGTGAGGGTAGGGATTGTCAAATGCTTATCCCTTTGACTGGCATTCGACATTTTATTACCCTGCCCGATTTGATCAGTTTTGTATTTCCTAGAAATTACCTATTGGAGCCGGATCTTTGTGCGCAGAGAGCGATTCTCTCAACTGTAATTGTGAATGTCAAGGAGATTAACAATATCGTCTTAAACTCCTTAGACAGGAACATTTACGAGCTGAGAAGCGCTGACTCTGCTGACAAAGAAGGCGATGATGGACTGGATGTCGATATTCAACTTCTGAACCAGGCTACTGGGAAAGGCGTCCCTGACCATGTCCTCCGTCTGAAGATTGGTTCCGTGTGCCTCGTTATGCGGAACCTAAACATCGCTGAAGGACTTGTTAACGGCACAAAAGTCATTGTGACTGCGATCAGCAACCGCTTGGTCACAGTCCGACTTCCTGGACAAAGGGAACCGATTTGTATCCCCCGAATACAATTCACTTTTCCCTTTGTCGAGGGATCGCCGTTAAAAGTTCGCCGACATCAATTTCCGTTGATGTTGGCCTATTGTATGACAGGGCACAAGAGCCAAGGTCAAACAATAGAGTCAGTTGGTGTTGATCTTCGGACAGACTGCTTCACGCATGGTCAGTTGTACGTCTTACTCAGTAGAGTTCGACATCCAGACAACATTGCTGTTCTGGTAAATCCCGATAGGATCCGCGAAGGAGTCGCATATGCCAAGAACATTGTATATGACGAACTCCTTCGATAAATCCTTATTTGACTCAGCAGTAAGCTAGGGGGCCTGCATTATCAAAATTCCCCGTTGGATTTAGACTTTTTATGGCAGTACGATAGGGGGCCTGCCCATCAAAAGTCCCTGTGTAGTTTTTTGTTTGTTTTTTGTTTGTTGTAGTCATTAGTTTTAAGGTTTGTGAGCGGAGGCGAGGGGCACCGCTTCAACAACCTCCCCGGTGTGATTTTAGTTTTAAGATTTGTAAATATTTCGCAGATTCTAGGGTTACTGCGTATTAAACTGCCCGGTGTTTATATTTAATTTTGATTTGTAAATATGTACATATGGTTCCTACGTTTCTCGGCCTCCCCGTGGCGGAACTGGATACGCCAGATTGCAACTTTAAGCGCTGGCTAACTAACAGAGAAACATTGTCACTTGAAGTACTACAATGAACTCACAGCACCTGAGTTCAAAACATCTTGACCTAAACTATACTTTTAAACAAATTTCAATTATTTTACAACTCATAAAATACAACCTATTTCAATGAAAATTCATAAATCTTATTCCACTCATGTTCTTTCCACAACTCCTTAATGAAAGTATCATATTTCACTAGAATTTTAACAAAAGCCACAACAATAACCAGAACATTTATTTAATAACTTTATTTAATAACTATTATTTCACAACTCTCAATTTCATATTTTAACAAACAGTAAAATGTTTTCTAATAGTAGGGGGCTTTCGTGGATCCACCCCGTTTTTATTATTTCCCTTTTATTTTGTTTTCATGTTATTTCATTATTGTTTTCGCTCATTTATTTAAATTTTATTCGTTGTTTCTTTGATTTAAATCTTTGTAATCTATTTCCTGGAGTTTTTAATTTTTCATTTGACTTGGGTGACGCAGGGGATTATGTCACTTCTTTCACGATTGCTACTCCAAGAGCTGGCTAAGTAACAGAGAAACGTTTATTACTGTAACTACCACTACTATATTTATAGCAACAACCACAACTATATTTAAAATCTTTGTTTTCAAACTTCTTTTCGTTAAACACAGCAACAATCATTTTAACTTAAATTATATTTTTGTACTTACAAATATGTTTCTTTTGCCTTTTTTTTAGTACAACCTACTTAAATTGAAGCTGAACTATGTATTTCACTTCTTTTTTTTCATGATACGCCAATTAATTGAGTCATATTCGTATCAAAAAATTTTCTACAGTACCGATATTGAGCATAATAGCTAGATTATTTACATAGTTAATTATTATTTCAAAACTATCAATTATATTTTTTAACGAATTACGATGAATTAGGAAGGGGGTTTAAAAAACCGTAGACGATTTTCAAAGCGTTTTATTATTATTATTGATTGTGAGTAGTGTGTATAAGACACTTTTGTTACTGTCTTGGCTGACCCGTTCATCGGTTTGAACTAAAATGTTTAACAACTTGACTTCTTATTAATTTACGAATTTAGGGCAACCCCTAAGGGGCATGGGGCGAAGCCCCATCGAGCCGTAGGCGAGTCTATAATATATACAGCCCCATGTGTAACTGACTGACTGACTCACTCACTTATATGGGATACGAATTTCTAACGTATCTATTTAAGCTAGAGACTTGAAATTTGGCATACATCTAGCCTGAATGGTTAATGCTAAGTGTAAAATCTTAAACTTGCAAATTTTTAGTTTTAACCTACTAAAAAAAATTCAAAATGGCGGATTTCCGAAATTGTAATTTTACTTTTTTTGCTGTAGCGCCCAAACGCTTCGTCCTATCTAAAATCTGAGAAAATACTACGATAGGGAATTTAATTTTCTACAATTTTGGTCCTTTAACTTTTTATCGTATCTCGCACCGTTAAGCCTCCAGAGCGTTTTTAATGAAATGCCGTTTTCGGTTTTCGGGCTCTAGTGACTAAGCCGATGGTTGTAAAATTATTTCGATAGATCTTTTTAATATCTACAAATCTTCCCCTTATATATTTTGCCGTATCTCTACTCGTTTACTCACAAAAGTCATTTTTCACTTTTTCCGGATTTTGTGAACATAAGTAGTGGGAAAACACCGGTTCTGGGACACTAGAGAAATCGTAATTTTAGTATTTCAGCTTTAGCTGCCAAATGTATCTCTTCTCGTTTACTTAAATTTTTTTTTCTTTTTTCGGATCTTGTGAACGTAAGTAGTGGGAAAATACCGGTTCTGGTCCACTAGAGAAATCGTAATTTTAGTATTTCAGCTCTAGTGGCCTAACCTTAAATTAGTCTAATCTTAAATCTGAGAGCAATATTACGATAGGGAATTGGATGATCTACAGTTTTTGTCCTTTGACTTTTTGTCGTACATCGCACCGTTAACGCTCCAAACAGATTTTTGCGAAATTTATATTTAGTTTTAGGGCCCTAGCGACTAAATAGTTTGTCCTACAAAATGTTTAAATCACAACTTTTATAGGTATTTTTAATATCTACAATTTTGATTCTGACATACTTTGCCGTATCTCTTTCCGTTTACTCTCAAAATACATTTTTCACTTTTTCTCAGATGCCTGAAATTTAGCTACACACACATACTATGAGCATTAAATATAAAAGAAAAGTATCAATTTAAGCTTTAAATATCAAGATAATATCTTAAAAGTTTTAGACTTCCTGAACTATTAAACCAAGTCAGCGAAGATAAGGATAGAGTTTTGGGTGGAGGCCTCAATTAGCCTGTTCAGTTCTTAAGACTTAGAACAATTAACGAATTCGGGGCAACCCAAAATGGGGGCATGGGGGCGGAGCCCCCATCGAGCCGTAGGCGAGTCCATAATATATACAGCCCCATGTGTAACTGACTGACTGACTGACTGACTCACTGATGATCTTAAATTCCTGAAGCGACCGTTTAAGATAGAGACTTGAAATTTGGCATGGACATCCTTTGAGATGTTTCAATTTAGGGAAAATCATAAAACTACAATTTTTTTACTTTTAAGCTATAAAAAAGGTAAAAAAATATAGATTTGTCGGTAACGTAGTTCAGCCGTATCAGCGTATATCACCGCGTGGTATCGTAGATCACTTTGCAGGTTTAGTTCTCGCTAGTGTTTAAATAATCTCTTTCAACTACACCCATGTTAGACACTAATGTTGTATCCATTATTAACATGAACGTTTATGTAGACGACGGTGTTTTGATGCATTTAGAGCGGGTTAATTCACCAGGGTAACACTCGCTTTGATTTATTTATTATTGAGGCCCAAAAAATACAAATTTTCAACTTTCAATTTATTAAAAATTCCTAAAAGACGAGGTGTCGGTAAGGAAGTACTATGGTTCTTAAAGATGTCGCTTGGAGCGCTATTATAGTCGCTTAGTTCTCGCTTGTATTTAAATGATATCTTTTAACTACACCTCTTCCCGATAATTATTCTCGATTGGGCGCATAGTTGTTTGCGTACGGTTTCCCTCCGATTGTTGTGTTATTATTGAAAATGAAGTTTACTGAATCGAAAGCGTATCTTTACATTCAGGTGTTGTCCGCTTTGATATATATATTAATTGCTAAAAATATTTTAGGTCTTATTATATTTTCTAGTCTTTAGTTTTTCATGCTGGAAAATTTCTTGTAGGTTTTCGTACAAAAAATTACCTAATACAGTAATTATAACTTAATTTTCTACTATTTGTATGCTGTCTCTCTATATGAATCCCCAGATTGAATATAGCGCTTCAGTTGATAGTTCTGGTGCAGTTTTACTTTGAAGAGTTGAACGTGTCCCAACACGTTTTACATCCGGTCTTTGACCTATTTGCTGCTGTCCAATCAGGCTTAGATTTTAGTTTAGGAAACGATTGAACATATTAAGTTATAGAACATTGGACTTTCCATTCTTACCTTCGCTAACGTTTACCTACTTCCGACGTTTTTTTAAGACCATTTACGATAATCTATATAAACTTATAATTTTATTCTTTTTTTATCTTTTCAAAATACAGCTATTACCTCAATCATGTGCAATCATAATCGTATCTCCCAAATTTTTACACAACAACTTTTGAGCATTACTATTTACATAGTTCATTAATATTTCACAACTCCATTATATTTTTTAACGAATTAAGAGGAACTAGGGAGTGGGATTAAACCATGAGCCGTGGGCAAATTTCAAAGCTTATTATTATTTATTGTGAGCAGTGTGTATTGGCGGCTTCTGTTACTGTTGTTGGAGTTGAGCTCTCAACTAGCCTGTTCATTGTATGAGGTTTTGACAGTAATTTACGGAATTGGGGCAACCAATTATTGGGATACTAGAATATTTACATAAATAATATTTACTAGAGAACGCCTCCTGATCGAAATTCGATCAAAATTTCAGTTGATCTGGACCCAGGAAGTTTAAAAACATTTTATAACTGAAACATCTGTTCTTCCTGTTTTCCTAGCAGTTGTTTTTACAACAGCTGTCTAATGATTCAATCAATTCTCCTTCCTCCATAAGATTAACATTGGAACTTTGAAAGACTGTGGGGCGTAGCCCTGGTGTCCGATGTGAATTAGAATGTGATTCTGCTCATCTACAGGATTATACCTTTCTAATGGTATGCTCGGATTTCTCCTACGATACACACGAGCTGAGATAAAAGGAGGAAATGAAACATGCTTGCGTATTAATATATAGATTTCACAGCTCAATTTTTTAAAACTATTTACTAAGGAGGGGTATTGAAACCTACAAATAGGAGATTATTAAAGCTTTTTTTACTATTGATTGTGAATTTAGAGTTTTAGATGGTTTTGTTACTGTCTTGGCTGTCCAGATCTTGTGTGGAACTAAACTATTTAAACTTGACTTTTTATTAATTCAAACTAGGGGGCAACTCCTAAGGGGGCATGGGGGCGGAGCCCCCATCGAGCCGTAGGCAAGTCTATAATATATACAGCCCCATGTGTAACTGACTCACTCACTCACTGATGATAGGAAAGTCCTGAAGCCATCGATGAAGCTAGACACTTGAAATTTGGCATGGACATTTTTTGAGATGTTTCAATTTAGGGAAAATTATAAAACTACAACTATTTTACTTTAAAACTATAAATAATCTAAAAAATATAGATTTGTCGGTAAAGTAGTTCAGCCGTATCGGCGTATATCACCGCGTGGTATCGTAGATCACTTTGCAGGTTTAGTTCTCGCTCGTGTTTAAATGATCTCTTTCAACTACACCAGTGTTTGATACTAGCATTGTATGTCTTACAGATATGAACGTCTTTTTATGAATGATTATGTTTTTAAGAATTTTTAACAACTAATGATCATAACAAACAGATATTTAAGTTAGGTTCTCGTCTTGTATTCAATTTATTTTAGATCATTTATTCAAATACACACTATAGTATCCTTTCGGCCGAATTTCGCACTACATGAATTTTGCTGTGAAGCTTGAGCTGTGATCTTAACGAAACATTTTTTGATTAATTTGTATGATCTCTTTCAACTACACCCGTGTTTGATACTAGCATTGTATTTCTTACAGATATGAAGGTCTTTTTATGAACGATTATGTTTTTGAGAATTTTTAAC
Organism: Neoaliturus tenellus; assembly: GCA_030545055.2. Taxonomy (NCBI): domain Eukaryota; kingdom Metazoa; phylum Arthropoda; class Insecta; order Hemiptera; family Cicadellidae; genus Neoaliturus; species Neoaliturus tenellus. The sequence continues at coordinate 35,047,244 of CM061532.1, forward strand.
AACTGATGATCAAAACATATAGGTATTTATGTTAGGTTCTCGTCTTGTATTCAATTTATTTTCGATTATTTATTCAAATACACACTAGAGTATCCTTTCGGCCGAATTTCGCACTACATGAATTTTGCTGTGAAGCTTGAGCTGTGATCTTAACGAAACATTTTTTGATTAATTTGTACAATACTTAATAGACAGTTAATTATTATCTTTATGTTTGATTTGTATTCAGTGTCCTATATTAGATTTTATTACACACTTAAAAATATGTTTTTGAGAATGTTCAAATAAGTATTGAACAAAAAGAACCGATTTAAATGTTAGGTTCTCGTTTCATTTTCACCTCATTTTAGATTACTAATTCAAATTCACCCCAGGTTACGCTTTCGGCCGAATTTCGCATTCAATGAATTTACGGTGTAGTTCGAGCCGTGATCTTAACGTAATATACTTCTATTACTTTGTACAATAATTAATAGACAGTTAATTATTATCTTTCTGTTTTATTTATATTCAGTATTTTACATTATATTTTAATACACATTTAAAATATGTTTTTGAGAATGTTTAAATGAGTATTGAACAAAAAGAACAGATTTAAATGTTAGGTTCTCGTTTCATTTTTCCCTTATTTTAGATTACTAATTCAGATTCACCCCAGGTTACACTTTCGGTCGAATTTCGCATTCAATGAATTTACTGTGTAGTTCGTGCCGTGATCTTAACGTAATATACTTCTATTACTTTGTACAATAATTAATAGACAGTTAATTATTATCTTTCTGTTGTAATTATATTCAGTGTTTTACATTATATTTTAATACACACTTAAAATATGTTTTTGAGAATTTTTAAATGACCTTTGATCAAAACAAACAGGTTTTTATGAATAAATTATTATTTTACAAGTCTCAATTTTATATTCTTATAATTGGTAGTTTGTAGTAGTAGGGGTTTTTTGCGGATCAACCCCGTTTTTATTCTTTCCTATTATTTTGTTTTCATGTTCTTTTATTCTTGTTTTCGCTTATTGATTTGAATGTTATACGCTATTTCAGTGATTTAAACGTTTTTCTTCTATCTCCTGAAATTTACAAGTTTTTATTTGAGTTGGGTGAGGCATGGGATTATGTCAATTTTTCCATAATTGTATCTCTATTTAGTACCAGGTTAACCGAGCCCTACTGGTTGGTTTTAATTGACTTTTGTTATAGTGTCAATGTAATCAAGCTATTAAATCTACACCAGACTCTTCACAGCTAACAGCTGTTAAAAAACTGCTTAAAATTTATGTTCCTTTATTTTTGTTTACTTTTAGTTGTTATTTCGTTACCAAAATAGCAACCTATAAGACCAATGTTAAAAATAACGATTTTTAAACTTAAATTTAGACCAACTTCGATTTTTCCTGTGACTGAGGCTGTTTCTAAACTTAATTTTGGGCCAAAACACTCTTGAGCGCAAAGTTTAAGCAAAATCTAACAGCTACATTTCGAGATCGTGGAACACACATCCCTTCAGACATAGCTCGTATTATATTAGAGGATATGATACACAAAATTTATAGAAATTTAAAAATTTATATTTAGCTACCGATCAGAGAAATATTTGTTACCATAACTACTACTATTAAATATAATGATAGCAACAACAACAACTATAACTCTTTTAATTGAAATTTCTTTTCAACTAACACAACAACAATCGTCTAGTCTAAAGTATATATTTTTACCAGCATAACACCTAAAATATTTACATAAATAATTATAAATTCACAGCTCAAAACTTTTAAACGAATTCTAATTACGAAGGGGTTTTTAAAACCGATTCATATGAGTTTTTTAAAAGCTTTGTTTACTATTAATTGTGAATTTTGTGTATTTGACGGTTTTGTTACTGTCTTGACTGTGCAGTTCTTCAGTGGAAGTAACGTATTTTAAACTCGACTTTTTATTAATTTACGAATCTAGGGCAACCCCTAGCGGTGGGGGGGGGGTCTAGCCTGTTCGGTACTTGAGACTAAGAGCAATTAACAAATTTGGGGCAACCCTATAAGGGGGCATGGGGGCGGAGCCCCCATCGAGCCGCAGGCGAGTCTATAATATATACAGCCCCATGTGTAACTGACTGACTCACTGATGATCTTAAAGTCCTGAAGCGACCGTTTAAGATAGAGACTTGAAATTTGGCATGTACATTCTTTGAGATATTACAATTTAGGGAAAATCATAAAACTACAATTCTCTTACTTTTAAACTATAAAAAAGGTAAAAAATATAGATTTGTCGGTAACGTAGTTCAGCCGTATTAGCTACATCACCGCGTGGTATCGTAGATCATTTTGCAGGTTTAGTTCTCGCTCATGTTTAAATGATCTCTTTCAACTACACCCGTGCTTGACACCAACATCGTATTCCTTGAAATATATTCATTACTGTAACTTGAACGACGGTAATTTGCTGCATTGAGAGCGGCTATTTTATCATGGGAATATTCGCATTGTTTCATACAACAATAATGTCCAAATTGTAACTAATGCAGCATGTGCGCTAGCTTGAATGAAGGTTTACCAATGGAGAATTTTCTTCTGCTATGAATGAAATTCCCATTTCGGGTGACAGTTTACACAGACATTTTCATTTACTGTTTTAGTGATGTTCAGTTAACAGGTTTAGTTCTCGTACTTATATTATTGAACAAATTTAACTACACTCCAGTAAGTTTGAGTTACTTTCGCAATCATGAAATAAGATGTTTTGTATAATACTCTATTTCGTAAATTCTTGCGTAGCTTTTCCAAGGCAATTTTCTGGTAGGATTATAATTTTAATCCTATTATGGATATTTGAAAACCAATATTTCAACAAATTGGCGTATTTCCTTCCGCCAATTTTGAGGTCATAGTATTATTATGTTATGTGTTAGATGTTTACAGTTGTTTTAGCTCAATTTTAGATGTAACGACCACAAATTCCTTCAAGACATGTGAAGTTATTTCAGTTTTCATGCTCTAGCGGCTAAAACGGTTGGCTTCTTAATTATTTGAGACGATTTTAGCAAATATATTTAATTTTACTATCTAAGTCGATACACAGAGATTGAAGAAGGGAGTTGTATTCCTAATTCAAGTTTTTATTGCTCTTTCATATACTGCAAAACATTTTATTTAATTCAGTTCTATGTTGCTGAATTTTGCATTTTGCTTCCCCAGAAGCTTAAAGATTGTATTACCTTAGCTTGACAGCAATATTTAAAGCAAATTCACTGTATTTAGAAGTATAACAGTCTTAAAAAATTGAACTTAAAAATAATTCATAATCAATGCCGATAAATATTGTGTGTCTTTATTTAACGTTTTGTTGATCCTTAACCTTCCAGTATGTATTTTTAATGTTTACTCATTTATTTATATGAGGGGTTTACCATATGTATACGTGATTTTTTCATGATCTTGGTAAAATTGTAATTAATGCCAGCTAATATTATGTGATTTATCTGTTGATTATGAACTTATTTCTCTGTTACGTATACTTTAAAGTATAGATTGTTTGTGAATAAGTGACATAAATCAAACTTTTAGACCTTTCACTTTTTGTCGTATCTCAAATCGTTATTTTAAGAACGATATGCAACTTTTATTATTACTGAAATTTCATATAACTTGTTAGTAGAACTAACTACAGTTATATTGTATTTGAAGTTCGAATTTTGCATTCACTGAACTTGTAAAATATCTCTGTAACTTCAACAGAATGTAAGGGAAGTATATAATATTTAAAGTTGTTCATTTAATAATTGCTGATTTTGAAAGATGAAATTGTTATCGTTTCTTTGTATGGTAAATATATGATTCGTGAGTTTCTTGGCCTCCCAGTGGCGGAACTGAAGCATCTTAGAGCCTATACTATATATTTTTTAAATTTCAAATATCTTTCACGTATTATTAATTTACGTAACTTTGTTACGTATATTAATAATACGTTCTTTTGTTTTATTTCTCTTCTATTACATTCAACGATCCTCCATATAAACTTATAATTTTATTCCACTTTTATCTTTTCAGGAACACCTATTACCTCAATCATGTCCAATTATAATCGTATCTCAAGCTTTTTACAGAACAATTTATTAACATGACTCTTTACATAGTTCATTAATATTTTACTACTCCATTATATTTTTCAACGAATTAAGGGGAACTAGGGAGTGGAATTAAACCATGAGCCGTGGGCAATTTTCAAAGCTTATTATTATCAATTGTGAGTAGTGTGTATTGGCGGCTTCTGTTACTGCCATGGGAGTTGAGTCCTCAACTAGCCTGTTCATTGTATGAGGTTTTGACAGTAATTTACGGCATTGGGGCAACCAATTATTGGGTTGGACCCTCCATCCAGCTGAACACCTAGAATATTTACATAAATAATTATTATTTCACAACTCAATTTTTTAAAACTATTTACTGAGAAGGGGTATTAAAACCGATTCATAGGAGATTATCAAAGCTTTTTACTATTGATTGTGAATTGTGTGTATTAAACGGTTTGGTTACTGTCTTGGCTGTCCAGTTCTGTAGAACTAAACTATTTCAAAGTTGACTTTTTATTAATTCAAACTTGGGGGCAACTCCTAAGGGGGCATGGGGGCGGAGCCCCCATCGAGCCGTAGGCGAGTCAATAATATATACAGCCCCATGTGGAACTGACTCACTGACTGACTCATCTATCAAAATTCTAGACCGCTTCCGGGTGAGCTGGAAACGTGATTTTTGGCACGCGGGTGGCTCAAGATCTGATACCCCCGGGAAAAGTCTGAAAACTGACAATTTTTCATTTCAACCCCCTCAAAAAAATAACGAAGGGTGGAAACCGGTAACCCCGAAATGTAAGGTTTTACTATTTTCGCTGTAACTTTTGAACAAGAGGTCCTACCTCAAATCTGAAAGAAAATCGTTAGTTGGGAATTAGATGCTCTACAAGTTTGGTCCTGTAAAATTTTGCCGTATCTCACCCCCTTCACCCTTAAAAAGGGGCGTACTTTCAAAATTTCTAAAATTTTTCGCAAAAATTGCGCTATTATGATTTTTTTATTTACTATTATGTAATATGTATGCATGAATTTTTATTTATAATATGGCCTTAACAGGTTCTTCTTATAGTAGTCGCTATTTGCCAATTTCAGTCGAAGTTTAGACAAAAACAATTGTAAAAACACAAAATTATTAACCTTTTTTCGTGTGAAGTGATTGTAATTCACTTTAACCTGGTGAATATACTGCATATCGATATACGTTATGCCGTTACTGTATTCTATTATAGACGTTCTACAAGTTCGGTCCTGTGAAGTTTTGCCGTATCTCACCCCCTTCACCCTTAAAAAGGGGCGTACTTTCAAAATTTAGAAATCTTTTCCCCAAAATTGCAATATTTTAAGATTTTTATTTACTATTATGTATAATAGATGCATGAAATTCTGTATATATTATGACCTCAACCATTTCTTTCTATAGTAGTAGCTATTTGCCTATTTCAATCAAAGTTTAGGCAAAAACATATAAAAAACACGAAGTCCTTAACGTTTTTTCATGTAGAATGTTTGTAATTTACTTTAATCTGCCAAAAATATTTCAATATCGGTATATGTTTCGCCTTTTCTATGTTTTATTTTAGACGATCTACAAGTTTAGTCAAGTGCCATTTTGGAAAATTATAGACAAATGGCAAAAACCTTCCACCCTCCTTCCGGGAGCGGTGGGGAATTAAACGCTCTACAAGTTAGGTTCTGTGACATTTTGCCGTATCTCATCCCCTTCACCCTTAAAAAGGGGTGTACTTTAAAAACTTTTAATTCCTTTCAAAAAATTTCGCTATTTTAATATCTTTTATTTACTATTATGGCACATAGGTGCTTGAAACTCAGTAGATATTATAACCTCGACTAGGTCTTACGACAGTAGCATCTATTTCGTTAATTCCAATAAAATGTTTGCTCAAAACAATTGTAAAAACATAGAAATTGTTGACATTTTTCATGTAGAGTGTTTCTAATTCACATTAACCTGGGGAATATACTGCCATATCGATATATGTTTTGCCATTATAATATTCTATTATAGACCCGCCACAAGTTTGTTCCGATGACATTTTGGCGTATCTTACCCCCTTCACCCTTAAAAAGGGGTGTACTTTCAGTATTTCTCAATTCTTTCACAAAAATTTCGCTATTTTAATGTCTTTTATTTACTATTATGGCACACAGATGGCTGAAACTAAGTACATATTATAGAACTATCAAGTGATTACTATGGTAGCAGGCATTTTTCAATTTCAATCAAAGTTAAATCCTAAAAAATTGTTAAAAAACCATGAAATTATAAAAATTATTTCATGTAGAGTGTTCGTAAATTACTTTATTCTGCCAAATATACTGCAACTTTGATCTATCTTTTAACATGTAACATTTTGGCGTATCTCACACCCTTCACCCTCAAACAGGTGCGTACTTTCACAAAATCTAATTTATTCATCAATTACTAATACTTCGGCGTAAACAACTAGGGGGAATGGGGGCGGAGCCCCCATCGAGCCGTAGGCGAGTCCTATAAATATACAGCCCCATGTGTAACTGACTGACTGACTGACTCATCTACATAAATTCTAAGTCACTTCCAGGTGAGCTGGAAACTTGATTTTTGGCATGCGGGTGGCTTAAGATATCATACCCCCGGGAAAAGTCTGAAATCCGACAATTTTTCATTTCAACCCCCCCAAAAAAATAACGAAGGGTGGAAACCGGTAACCCGAAAATGTAAGGTTTTACTATTTTCGCTGTAACTTTTGAACGAGAGGTCCTATCTCGAATCTGAAGGAAAATCGTTAGTGGGGAATCAAACGCTCTACAAGTTAGGTCCTGTGACATTTTACCGTATCTCATCCCCTTCACACTTAAAAAGGGGCGTACTTCCAAAATTTCAAAATTCGTCAACAAAATTGGACTATTTTAATATTTTTCGTTTAGTATTATGGCACATCGATGAGTGAAATTTTGTACATATTATGTACTAATATAGGTCTAACTATAGTAGCACTCATTGATCTATTTCAACCTAAGTTTAGTCCAAAAAAATCGTAAACAAACGAAAATCTTAACATTTTTTCATGGATAGTGTTTGTAATTTACTTTTACCTGGTAAATATACTGCTATATCGATACATGTTTTAGCAATATTGTATTTTATTTTAGATTCTCTACAAGATTTGTTTTATGACATTTTACCGTATTTCATCCCCTTCACCCTTAAAAAGCGGCGTATTTCCAAAATTTCAAAACTCGTCAAAATATTGCACTATTTTAATATTTTAAATTTACTATTATATGGCACATCGATGCGTGAAATTTTGTACATATTATGCCCTAATATAGGTCTAACTATAGTAGCATTCATTAGCCAATTTCAACCTAAGTTTAGTGCAAAAATCGTAAAACTCGTAATCCTTAACATTTTTTCATTTATACTGTTTGTAATTAATTTTCTTTTACCTGTTAAATATACTCCTTTATCGATTTATGCTTTTCCAGTAATGTATTCTATTTTAGATGCTCTACAAGTTTGGTCCTATGACATTTTACCGTATCCCATCCCCATCACCTTTAAAAAGCGGCGTATTTCCAAAATTTCAAAACTCGTAAACAAATTTGCACTATTTTAATATTTTTCATTTACTATTATGGCACATTGGTGAGTGAAATTTTGCACATGTTATGCCCTAATATAGGCCTAACTATAGTAGATTCATTGGCCGATTTCAGTCTAAGTTTAGTCCTAAATGGTCGTACAACACAAAATTCTTAAAAAAAATGTCAAGTATACTGTTCGTAAATTGATATAATCTGGCAAATGTACTGCAAATTTGATATTTTTTGCCAGTATTATATTTTATTTTAGACGCTCTACAAGTTCGATCGTATGCGATGTTGCCGTATCTTACCCCCTTCACCCTTAAAAAGGAGTGTACTTTCAGAATTTCTAAAATTTTTCTCAAAAATTGTGCTATTTTGATATTTTTATTTACTATTATGTAATATATATGCATAAATTTCTATTTATTTTATAACCTCGACAGGTTCTATCTGTAAAAAAAAGCTTTTTGCCAATTTCAATCGAATTTTAGACAAAAAAAAAAATAAATTGTAAAAACACAAAATTCTCAACATTTTTTCATGTTAAGTGTTCGTAATTCACTTAAACTTAGTAAATATACTGATATATTGATATATGTTTCGCCATTACTATATTCTACTATAGACGCTCTACAAGTTTGATATTGTGAAAATTTGGAGTATCTCGCCCCCTTCACCCTTAAAAAGGGGTGTAATTTCAAACTTATACATTCTTCCACAAACAATTCGCTATATTAATGTTTTTTATTTACTATTATGGCGCACAGATGCCTCAAACTTAGTAAATATTATTGACCCAACTAGTTCTTACTATTTAAGAAGCCATTGATCAATTTCAATCAAACTTAAGACCAAAAAAATTGAAAAAAAAACACGAAACTATTGACATTTTTGCATGTAAAGTGTTTGTAAATTACTTTATACTAAAAATTTTACTGCCATATTGATTTTTATTTCGCCAATACTTTGTTCTATTTTAGACGCTCTACAAGTTCGGTTTTTTGCGATTTAGCAGTATCTCACCCCCTTCACCCTTGAAAAGGAGCGTACTTTCACGATATTGAAAGTCTTTCACAACAATTGCTCTATTTCAACATTTGTTACTTGACTATTCGTTGTTTCCACGTATTTTTTTTAACTTCCTCTAAACTACAAACGGCGATTTTCTTTCGGCAACGATTTGTTATCGTCTACTAACACTTCGGGGGAACCATTGTAGGGGGCATGGGGGCGGAGCCCCCATCGAGCCGTAGGCGAGTCTATAATATATACAGCCCCATGTGTAACTGACTGACTGACTCATCTATCAAAATTCTAGACCACTTCCGGGTGAGCTGGAAACGTGATTTTTGGCATGCGGGTGGCTCAAGATCTGGTACCCCCGGGAAAAGTCTGAAATCTGACAATTTTTCATTTCAACCCCCCCAAAAAAATAACGAAGGGTGGAAACCGGTAACCCGGAAATGTAAGGTTTTACTATTCTTGCTATAACTTTTGAACGAGAGGTCCTATCTCGAATCTGAGGAAAAATCGTTAGTTGGGAATTAAACGCTCTATAAGTTAGGTCCTATGACATTTTACCGTATCTCATCCCCTTCACCCTTAAAAAGGGGCTTACTTCCAAAATTTCAAAATTCGTCAACAAAAATTGCACTATTTTAATATTTTTCATTTACTTTTATGGCACATTGATGAGTGAAATTTTGTACATATTATGCACTAATACAGGTCTAACTATAGTAGCATTCATTGATCAATTTCAACCTAAGTTAAGTCCAAAAAATTCGTAAACAAACGAAATCCTCAACATTTTTTCATGTATAGTGTTTGTAATTTACTTTTACCTGGTAAATATACTGCTATATCGATACATGTTTTATCAATATTGTATTCTATTTTAGATGCTCTACAAGATTGGTCCTATGACATTTTACCGTATTTCATCCCCTTCACCCTTAAAAAGCGGCGTATTTCCAAAATTTCAAAACTCGTCAAAATTTTGCACTATTTTAATATTTTAATTTACTATTATATGACATATCGATGCGTGAAATTTTGTACATATTATGTCCTAATATAGGTCTAACTATAGTAGCATTCATTAGCCAATTTCAACCTAAGTTTAGTCCAATAAAATCGTAAACAAACGAAATCCTTAACATTTTTTCATGTATAGTGTTTGTAATTTACTTTTACCTGGTAAATATACTGCTATGTCGATACATGTTTTAGCAATATTGTACTCTATTTTAGATGCTCTACAAGATTGGTCCTATGACATTTTACCGTATTTCATCCCCTTCACCCTTAAAAAGTGGCGTTTTTCCAAAATTTCAAAACTCGTCAAAATTTTGAACTATTTTTATATTTTTAATTTACTATTATATGACATATCAATGCGTGAAATTTTGTACATATTATGCCCTAATATAGGTCTAACTATAGTAGTATTCATTGGCTGATTTCAATTTTAGTTTAGTCCTAAATGGTCGTAAAACACAAAATTCTTAAAAACATGTCAAGTATACTGTTTGTAAATTGATATAATCTGGCAAATGTACTGCAAAATTGATATTTTTTGCCAGTATTATATTTTATTTTAGACGCTCCACAAGTTCGATCGTATGCAATTTTGCCGTATCTCACCCCTTTTACCCTTAAAAAGGAGTGTACTTTCAGAATTTCTAAGATTTTTCTCTAAAATTGTGCTATTTTGATATTTTTATTTACTATTATGTAATATGTATGCATGAATTTCTATTTATATTATGACCTCAACAGGTTCTATCTGTAGAAAAAGCTTTTTGCCAATTTCAATCCAATTTTAGCCCAAACAAAAAATGTAAAAACACAAAATTCTCAACATTTTTTCATGTTAAGTGTTCGTAATTCACTTAAACTTGGTAAATATACTGCTATATTAATATATGTTTTGCCATTACTATATTCTATTATAGACGCTCTACAAGTTTGGTATTATGACATTTTCGCCCCCTTCGCCCTTAAAAAGGGGTGTAATTTCAAACTTTATACATTCTTCCACAAACAATTCGCTATTTTAATGATTTTATTTACTATTATGGCGCACAGATGCCTCAAACTTAGTAAATATTATTGACCCAACTAGTTCTTACTATTTTAGCAGATATTGATCAATTTCAATCAAATTTAAGACGAAAACAATTGAAAAACACGAAATTATTGACATTTTTTCATGTAAAGTGTTTGTAAATTACTTTATACTGAAAATTTTACTGCCATATTGATTTATATTTCGCCAATAATTTGTTCTATTTTAGACGTTCTACAAGTTCGGTCCTTTGCGATTTGGCAGTATCTCACCCCCTTCACCCTTGAAAAGGAGCGTACTTTCACGATATTGAAATTCTTTCACAACAATTGCTCTATTTCAACATTTGTTACTTGACTAATCGTTGTTTCCCATATTTTTTAACTTCCTCTAAACTACTAACGGCAATTTCCTTTCGGCATCGATTCGTTATCTTCTACTAAAACTTAGGGAAAACCATTATAGGGGGCATGGGGGCGGAGCCCCCATCGAGCCGTAGGCGAGTCTAATAAACTATACAGCCCTATGTGTAACTGACTGACTGACTGACTTATATGGGATACGAATTTCTGACGTAACTATTTAAGCTAGAGACTTGAAATTTTGCATACGTCTAGCTTGAACGGTCAATGCTAAGTGTAAAATCTTAAACTTGCAAATTTTTAGTTTTAACCTACAAAAAAAATTCAAAATGGCGGATTTTCAAAATTGTAATTTTACTTTTTTGGCTCCAGCGGCCAAACGCTTTGTCCTATCTAAAATCTGAGAACAATACTACGATAGGGAATTTAATTTTCTACAATTTCGATCCTGTGACTTTTTATCGTATCTCGCACCGTTAAGCCTCCAGAGCGTTTTTAATGAAATGCCGTTTTCGTTTTTCGGGCTCTAGTGCCTAAACCGATGGTTGTAAAATTTTTTTTTAAGGTTCATTTCGATAGATCTTTATAATATCTACAATTTCTTTTCCCGTATATTTTGCCGTATCTCTACTCGTTTACTCACAAAATTCATTTTTCACTTTTTCCGGATTTTGTGAACGTAAGTAGTGGGAAAACACCGGTTCTGGTCCACTAGATAAATCGTAATTTTAGTATTTCAGCTCTAGTGACCTAACGGTTAGTCTTATCTGAAGTATGAGAGCATATTACGATAGGAAATTGGATGATCTACAATTTTGGTCCTTTTACTTTTTGTCGTACATCGCACCGTTAACCCTCCAAACTGATTTTTGTGAAATTTATATTTAGATTTAGGGCCCTAGCGACTAAATGGTTTGTCCTACGAAAATGTTTAAATGACAACTTTTATAGGTCTTTTTAATATCTACAATTTTGATTCTAACATACTTTGCCGTAGCCTATCTCTTTCCGTTCACTCTCAAAAAACATTTTTCACTTTTTCCCAGTTTTGTGATAAATAAGTAGTGGCTTTTGGACAACTATAAAGAAATCATAATTTTAGTATATTTTAGCTCTAGAGGCTAAATGGTTAGGCCTTTCATAGATTTGAGACTACCACGGTACTGAATTGGATGAACTACGATTTTTTTCCTGTGACTTTTTGTCGTACATCGCACCAATTGCGTATATATCCAGTCTAATTTTTTGCAATCGCGTTTTCAGTTTTTCCACTCTACTGACAAAACGATTGGTCCTATCGAAAAATGTTGCTGAATATGACTGGCTTACAGTTTTCAGAACATTTTGCCGTATCTCTACACATTAGCTCTCAAAACAGATTTATTACAGGACCAGAATAGTTACCGAAAACTTGAAATTGGGGACCTTACCTTCTTTTAAGAGACAATTAAAAATATGAATTCAGCTATTGTCGGGGCTGGTGTTACTAATTTACATACTTTTAGTAAGTTCCTCCTCGGAATTTAGGGAATCATTTTAAAACTTTCTAGTCTTTTGTGATTTCTATCTCGTTTATCAGATTTTATATTATTTCATTATAATGTTATGTTATTGTTTTCACTGATTTATTGCAACAATTTTTGATGAATTTAAAAGCTTTAATTATTATTGATTGTGAGAAGTGTGCATTAGCTTTTTGTTACTGTTTAGGTTGTGCACTTCATTGGTAAAGCTAACCTGTTTAACACTCGACTTTTTTATTTACAAACTAATTCAGCGAACACATTGGAGTTAATAACCCTCAACAAGCCCGTTCACTGCATCAAGTTTTTTCAGAAATTACGGAATTGGGGCAACAAATTAGGGAGTGGACCCTCCATTCAGCATAACACAAAGAATAAATAATTATTGTATCACACTCGAAATATTTTAACAAATTTTAACTACGAAGAGTTATTAAAACCGATTCATAGGAGATTTTAAAAGCTTTTCTAGCTATCGATTGTGAATTGTGTGTATTAAACGGTTTTGTTACTGTCTTGGCTGTTCAGTTCTTCCGCAAAACTAACCAATTTCATACTTGACATTTTTTATTAATTTACGAATTTAGGGATACCCCTAAGGGGGCATGGGGGCGGAGCCCCCATCGAGCCGTAGGCGAGTCTAAATAACTATACACCCGCATGTGTAACTCACTCACTCACAAGAATCAAAATGTTTGACCACTTCCAATTATGCTACAAACTTGAAATTTGGCATGTAGGTGGCTATTGTTCAGAAACCATTGGGAAAAATCTAAAATTAACCAATTTTCCATTTTAACCCCTCCAAAAAAATTAAAAGGGTAGAAATAAAAAATTTGAATATGTAAGGGTTTTCTATTTTCTCTGTAACTTTTGAACGAGAGTTCCTACCTCAAATCTGAGGGAAAATCGTTAATTGGGAATTAAATGCTCTACAAGTTGGGTCATATGACATTTTACTGTATCTCACTCCATTCACCCCTAAAAAGGGGCGTACTTCCAAAATTTCAAAATTTCTTCACAAAAATTGTGCTATTTTATTTTTTTTATTTACCATTATGGCAAATAGATATCTGAACTTTAGTACATATAATGCCCTAATAGTAGCCTTTCTATTGTAGCATTCATTGGCCAATTTAAATCTAAGTTTAGCTAAAAAAAATCGTAAAAACACCAAATATTTAAAATTTTTCCATGTAAAGTGTTTGTAATTTATATTGTGGTGAATGTCAACCTGGAATTGCTAATAAAATTAGTAACTCACCGTCTATACAGCAATCCTTTTTAGTTCATATGCGAACAATTGTTTCGCCCCTCTGTCCTAGGGGCATCATCAGCGCAGTACTGTCAAGAGGTTAAAACATTGCAAACGTTAAGTTCTTGTCAACGATAAAATCACATTTAATCACATTTAAATTTGTAATTTACTTAATCTGGTAAATATGGTGCTACATTGATAAATATTTTTCAATTATTGTACTGTATTTTAGATGGTCTACAAGTTTGGTACCTTGACATTTTCCCGTATCTCATCCCCTTTACCCTTAAAAGTGGACGTAATTTTAAAATATTAAAATTCGTCCACGAAAATTGCGCTATTTTAATATTTTTTATTTACTATTAAGGCAAATGGATGTCTGAAATTTAGTAAATATTATGACCTCATATAGGTTTAACTATATGAGGTTTAGCATTCATAGGCCGATTTCAACCTAATTCTAGACCAAAAAGCTCGTAATAACACCAAATCCTTAACATTTTTAACGTATAGTGTGTTTGTAATTGACTTAAATCTGGTAAATATAGTACTATATCGATGCACGTTTTCAATTGTATTATATTTTAGACGGTCTACACATTTGGTCCTTACACATTTTTCCATATTACACCCCCTTCACCCTTACAAGGGGCGTACTTTCAAATATCACAATTCTTTCACAATAATTAAGTTATTTCAATATTTTTATTCACTATTGTAGCACATGGACGTCTAAGATTTAGTACATATTATGACCTTGACTAGGTCATACTATAGTAGCAGCCATTGGCCAGTTTTAATCTAATTTCAGTCCAAAATAATTGTAAAACCACGACATTGCAGGTCATAACTTTTGAATGAGAGGTCCTACCTAAATCTGTGGGAAAATTCATGGAGTCAGAGCGGACAAATCAGACGCTCTATATAAGTTATTCCGGTGTAGTTTTGCCATATCTCACTCCCTTCACCCCTAAAAGGGGTGCCCTTTCAAAATTTCTAAATTCAATTCCAAAAGATATGCTATTTTAATATTGTTTATTTACTATTATGGCAGATATGTGCCTGAACTTTAGTACATATAACTAAATCTAACTATAGTAAAAACCAGTGGGCAGTTTCCATCAAAGTTGAGGCCTAAAAAGGTTTTAAAAACCACGAACTCCTAAACATTTTTTCATGTATAGTGTTTGTAATTTACTTTAATCTGCTAAATATACTGCAATATCAATTTGAGTTTTGACATATTTACCTTCTAGTCTATTCGCTCTACAAGTTTGGTCCAGTGAAACTTTGCCGTATCTCACCCCCTTCCCCTTTAAAATGGGCGTACTCTCAAAATTTTGAAATCTTTTCACAAAAGTCTTGTTGATTTAATAAGTTTTTTTACCATACTGGCACATAGATGCTTGAAATTCTGTACATATTATGACCTCAACCGTTCTTTCAATAGTATCAGATATTTTCCGATTTCATTCAAAGTTAAGTCCAAAAACATCGTAAAAACTTGAAGTTTATTTTTCATGTAAAGTGTTAGTAATTTACGACAATCTGCCAAATATACTGCAATATCGATACATTTTTGCCAGTGTTACGTTTTATTTTAGACACTCTGAAAATTTAGTCTTATGAAATTTAGCTGTACCTCACTCCTTCACCCGTTAATAGGGGCGTACTTTCTAAATGGTACTTAGATGTTTGAAATATAGTACATATTATAACTTCAACTAGGTCATACTATAGTAAAAGCCATAAGTCAATTTTAATACAAGTTTAGTCATTGTCATAATTTAGTAATTATCGTATTTGTTACACCTATAGCTAGAAATCCTGCCAATAATTCTCCCTAGATTAACCGTAGGGATTTTATTAACCTTAGGACCAAACCCTACGTTGAGACAAAATTTTAACTTTGATCTGTATTTTTTCAACCCATGAGACGTTAATGAATTAGGGGGAACGAACTAGGGGGCATGGGGGCGGAGCCCCCATCGAGCCGTAGGCGAGTTTACCAATATACACCAACAATGAACCTTACTTTAGTTGTCATCAATAGAACAGACGGGTCAATGTCAAGTCTTTAAAAAGTGATTCAACTGATTATTTCTGTCATTTAGCTACACGTTATATTGATTTATTTAGCTTAACCTTGAGCTGGGCCAGCTCTACCATAAAGACAAACTAGGCGACCCCCTAAAGGTGCCAAGGCCTGGAGGGTCGCCACCGCAGTAGAGACGAGCGCCCCTGATATGCCGTAAAGATTGTCCCTGATCAGTGGTATAAAGTGTCCCTGATCAACAGTAAACATTGCCTTATAATCAATGGTTAACAATGCTCTTTATCGGGGTTAAATTACACCCCTAACCGGCGGTAAACAACGTCCCTGGCTGGCGATATAAAGCATCCCTTATCGGCAGTAAAGGGGACCTCAATACGTGTAAATAGCACAACTGATCACTGATCAAGAGCAAGTCGACATGTTGTAAACATCGCCAACTAATCAACGGTAAATAGCGCCCTTGATCAGAGTTGTGCCCCTGACCGGCAGTAAAAAGACCCTGATCGGCATTAGAGAGCCCTCCTGACCGGCGGCAGTAAAGAGCGCCCCTATTGGTGGTAAAGAGCCAGCTTCTAATAGGTAGAAATAGCGCCCTTGATCAGCAATTAGAGAGTCAACAATCAGAGGTGAAGAGCGCCCCAATTAATGACAATGATTATTTCATGATATCTGAAATCGGATCTTTGCATCTTCAAGTCTTGTTCAAATTTGGTTAATACTAAATTATGAATAGTTATTCCTAGTATTTTATCTGAAAATGTATTGAGTTTTTATAAAACAAACGGCTCGAGTGGTTCTGGGGGGTGAGGCGAGGATGCCTGTGAATGATGTATTGCCTTGGGCTCCAGAAAACATAGGTCTAACAGTTCCACCTGCTTAAAAACCTTGAGCTACCTGTTCTATTTACTTTAGGCCTGTTACACACTTAAATGGCGCATCTGCTACCCGGCGGCATGCTGCACGTGACTGCTACACCACGCGAAAACCAACCAACGCTTTTAAATGGGAGCTTACACACTGCAGTAGCAGAGGCGCGGCGCGGGTGGCGCGATACACGCTGCGTCACTCGCTCGGTCGGTGTTGAGATGACACACGCCACCTGCATCTCGAGACTCGAGTCAACACATGTGCAGAATGCATTAATGTATGTTCCAACTTTAATGTGTATTCCAAACATTAACTGTTTAGGTGTAGTACCGGGTTAAACAAAGAACTATTCATAGCCAAATGACAAAAATTAACCCTAGAGTGGTAATACTATAATAAGACGTTTTGTTGCTTTGAGCTACTAAAAATTCTACCAGGAGAGTTAACCTTACATACTTTTACAAATTGACTGCGGATTTTACTGCTGTTTAAATTTAAATTAAACTCTACAATTTTAAATATAAATGACTGGTTAAAAATAAATGGATTATGCCTTAATTGTAGAAAACAAATATTATATATTATAAAAACCATAAATTAAATTAAGTACAAGACATATACTGTGAAAATGAAAGTTGTAAAAAACGCTAACCTGCTTGGTATAAAAATCGATGAAAATTTTTCTTGGAATACCAACATAGTGAAGAAACTAAATTCAGTGTGTTTTAGTCTTCGGATCCTATCAAAATTTGTCGATAGAAATATTCTAAAAATGTGTTACTTTGCTTATTTTCAAAACACTTTAAATTATTGCTTACCAATATTTTTCAATTCTTCCATTAAAAATCAGATGAAAATATTTAGAGTTCAAAAACGAGCTATCAGAATTATAAATAACGTACATCATTTGGAACATTGTTATAATTTATTCAAAAACAACAAAATTTTAACCGTATTGTTCATTTTTGAAATAACAAAATTTTATTTAAAGAATAAAGAGTCCATACATGAAGAATGCAAACATAATTACCAGACCAGAAATTCATCACTAACTCCAACAAAAGGTTAAAGAACAACATTATATGAAAAATCTCCTTATGAAGTATCACGTAAAATTATAAATTTGATCAGAACGTATAATTTAGAAATAAAAACATCAAAAGATTTAAAAGTACTAAAAAATTTACTTGAGGAAGAACCTTTATACTCCATTAAAGATTTTTATGAGAAGAAAAAAAGAAAAAGAAGAAACATCAAAATATGGAAATCACAGGGATAAAATTAGTTTATGAGAACATTTTTTTAGCGAATTTCCCTATAGGGAATACGCTATTACGGTAGTAGTCACGGTAAGACCTAAGCCCGGGACCATGATACTTTTCGTTTTGAGGTCCCTAGAAGCCAAAAACCCCGTTCGTTCAAATTGATATATATGTATACATATATATATATATATATATATATATATATATATATATATATATATATATATATATATCTATGTGTCAGTTAACACGATAACTTTTGAACGGAACCTCCGATTTTGATGAAATTTGGTACAGGGATGTAAGCCAGCGTCTACTAGGTTGAGTTCGCGAACCAGAATGATCGGACCATGGGAACAGGGTTTTATGGGGTTTCAAAGGGTTAAAAATGGGTTTTTGGCTTTTTTTACTTTTATTTAGAAAATTCAACAATTTTAACTTAAACCATTTAAAAGAGCTTAAAAAAACAAACAATCTAGTATTTTGAATTTTTTACCCAGCTTAAATGGTTATGGAGAAAATCCAAAAAGTATGTTTTTTATGTTATTCTTATGGGAAATCAACAAAACCTTCTAACTTGCTTATTTATTGACATATCTTGATAAAATTTGGTATGTACATTCATTAGGAAGCGTTTACCTTATATTTGCTTAGAAAACCCATTTGGCGGCAAACCTACGTACTCACCCCTATAGGGTTTATGGGGAAAATAAAAAGAACACCATAGCCTTATAAAATTTGGTATGTACAATCACTAGGTAGGGTTTAACTTATATTTACCAACAAAACCCATATGGCGGCAAACCTACATACTCTCATCCCCATGGATTTTATGTGGTAATAGAAAATATAGGCCTACCAAAATTCCATTGGAAATTCGCTGAGTACGCAGGTCTGCTGCGACGGGGGTATTATAATTTAAGTTAGAAATTAAGAGTACCTAATGCATGTATACATGTCTAAAAGGTAAATAAAATTTGAATTTGAATTTATTTCATATCCTAACAGATTTCTTGAATTCTCAGAGTATTTGCTTTTCTGATCATTTATGGCGAGCCCATATTTTTTAACTGCTGAAAGGAATTTATTAAAATTGATATCGTGTTCATGCCGGTCATTGCCGCACACAGTAATGTCATCCAGATAGACGAACGTTCCACTTAAATTCTCTGTTTGAATTATATTGTCAATAACCCTTCGAAAACAGGCAACACCATTTGTTATACCAAATGGAACCCTTATAAATTGATAAAGCCGACCCCCAGCTTTCAAAGTAGTGTACTTCTTTTCATCCTCTTGTATGGGAATTTGATGATAAGCACTAGATAAATCTATTGTACTGAAATAAGAGTATTTAGATACCTGGGAAACAACATATTCTATGTTGGGTATAGGATAAGCATCTAAGAGAGTAAAACAATTAATGGTCTGTGAATAGTCAATTACCATCGTCTTTTGTGATTTTTGTTTGTAGTCAAAAGAGCTTGAGCAAGGCATGGAGAGCGTCTTTCTTCAATAATGCCTTCAGCCACAAGTTTTCCAACTTCATTTTGGATGAAAGTTCTATCATTAAACTGAGTGTTTCCTAGATTTAGTGGCTATTGGTCTTACACCTTCAGCTAAATTACTGAATAGATGAGGAGAAGGTTCAATTTGGGCATGAGCAAAGGAACATACATTTAGAGGGGACTTTTCTCCACCAAAGTTCAACTGAATCTGGGGGTGATGTTTCAATAGATCATGACCCACTACAACATCGGTGCACAGATCCCTCAAAACTACTGATTTTGCTTTAATGTAAGAATGTTCAAGAATAGTAACATTTACAACACAGTATCCAACATTCTGAGAACTCAGTGAAGTAGATGACATCAAAAATTTATCAGACCCAGAGTTGTTTTTTTTTTGTTTTTTTTTTTGTTTTTTTTTTTTCTGAGTAAAGCCGCGTTTGCACTAGCCGAACATTTGTGACGAACTTGTTCAACAAACACAAAAAATCAACCAACATTACTAACGAACAATTATCGGCCATATGATTTACATTCTAACAGGTTACCAACGAACAAACAAATGTTCGGAAGAACTTTGTTTGGCAAACATGTTCGGCCTGTGCGGACGCGGCTTAACAAATAAATCTCTTAAGAAACTCTCTTAGCTTCCAGTATCATCGATCAATGCCTCGGCCTCATGATTGTCAATGTTCTTTTTAACAAAATCCCGTTTTAAGCAAGAAGGAGCAGCTGCTAACAGAGTAGCAACCACATTAGAGTTATTTGTAATAGCATTAGATGTTTTCAAATTACCATTTTTTTAGTTTTGATTTACAAATTTTTGAATAATGACCCGATTTTGAAAAAATATTACATAGAACATCTTTAGCAGGACATTGTCTTCGTGGATGATGATTGTAACCACAGAAATACCATTTAGCAGAGGATACCGTTGAAAGCTGTGATTCTTGACTCTCGTGGGGATATTGATGGAAGAAGTCGCATCTACAATGGCATCAGCATTAGAATAACATGCTGATTGGTTTTGAGCTTGATAAGTAGCCTGTTTTAGTATCATTTTCTAAAAGACGTTGCCGAATTGTAGAGGACAAAAAACCACTTAGAAAAGTATCCCAAACAAAGTTATTTTTATGTTCCTCAGCGGTAACTGCTGAAAACTTATATTGCTTCCGGTACTTAGTTCTTTTAAGGCCAATAGGTATTCTCTATAGTCTCAAATGACTTCTGCTTTCGCGAAGCCAGCTGCTACCTAGAAAATATTTCACTAATACATTTGATTTATATATTGTTCAGAATAACAATCGCATCTTCATAAGTAGTCAACTCTGATATGAGTTTAAATATTTGCTGAGAAAAATGATTGATCAAAAGATTCAGATTGTCCTGAGATGTGACGTTTTCTTCTTTCAATGAGATTTTATTGATAAAGTTTTCAAAGCTTTTGTGCCAGTACTTCCATAGAGTGGAGCAAGAGAAGGACTGGGCTCAGTTTAAGATCTTTCAGGTTTAAGGAATCTTTCCATGTTTATGGAGCTAAACACTAGTGAGTATGTTTTGCATTACAATTATTTAAGATGATTAAATTGTAACAAATAAACCCAAATCAAGTAATCTACAGGGTAACACCTTTGATGAAATAGCAACCTAACTCAATAGGTAGTTTGAAGCCAAGTATGAATGAGAGATGAGATAATTTTGGCGCGATCTTGTAGTCTTGTTACTGACTAAGGCCGACATTCTCCTTAGACAGGACTGTTAATTCACAGCCCAACAGCCAATGGTATCTAGGGACCTACAGTTTAACGTGGGATCCGAACCACAATTTTGACCTCATATATACGAATTGGTCTAATTATGAGGATGGTCTTTATGGACAAACTAGTGCACTAGTTCGTATACTAGTGCGCATGTTAATTCCCACCAGGGAATATCGCATCCACAACCCATCGCTTATAACTACCCACAATTCGTGACCTCCAAGAAGCTGGATTACAGGATGTCGCCACCGTCCCAATCCAAGTTAAACAGAACAAAGGCCTTTAATCATCTTAATAGTTGGCTATAAAATGAAAACAATATTAATACAGTTAACACAGTTTAATCGTCCTTACAAGTTAATTTCTATATATATAAAAGCGAAATCTTATACGAAATCTCAGGAACCACCAAACGGATTTACTTGAAACTTTGAATATAGGTTTGTGTTTGAGGTGCTCACTAAGAAACGATATTGCAAAATTCCTTCAGGGCTCCACCCCACACGTCTTCTAAGTTACCATATGTTATTCTTGTGGAAGCAACATTTTTGTATTGGAACATATGATTACATTAAGGAATATTAATTTTGTTAACAGCTGTTCTCATTCAAATTATTGAGGGAAGACTGGTAATAAGAAACTAGAGGATGGTATAGAATTTCTTCGAGTGAGCTTAGGGAACAAGCTAACCCTGACGGGGAATGATTATCCTGACTGACTCATCACGAAATCTCAAGAACTACCAAACGTGTATACTTGAAACTTTTAACAAAGGTTTGTCTTGCCTCTTAGGTGATCACTAAGAAGCGATTTTGCTATATTTCTTAAGGGCTTCACCCCACAGACCTTCGAAATTTCAATATAACGCTATCCATGTCGCCAAATTTAAATACAAATTAAGAAACCTGCGGGGTTGAAATTTGGAGTTATCTCTCTTCTCTTAGGTGCTCAATAAAAAAAGTGCTTTGAACATCCACTTTAAGGCTCCGCCCCACAGAAGCACACAATTACTGTATAGCCTATGTGTTGAAATTTGACATGTACGATTCTCTTTGCTTATAGATATACTTATTAAGAAACTCTTTTGCAAATATAGTTTTTGAGGCACTTTAGGGCTCTGCCCCACTACTTTAGGGTCTCCGGGGTTGAAATTTGACATGGATGTTTATTTTTGCTCATGGGTGCTCCCTAAGAAACGGTTTGGCAAATATAGTTTTCGAAGTTCTTTAGGGCTCCGCCCCACAGGTCTTCAAAATTACTTTTGGGCCTCCAGGGTTGAAATTTGAATCAGATGTTTCTTTTTTTCCAAAACGCTGTAAGTCAGCAGACCACGTCCTCGGCGGGTGTTACTATTCAAAGTTCACTCGTTCAATTAGTACATTACTCTAGCTCTCAGCTTTGTTGTGTTAACGTGGGTTCGTGAATTTAAGTTTATTTAAGTGTTAAAATGAATGAAATAGATGAGTTTGATAGTTCAATGATAGATTGTAGTAAAGGACGACGAAATAATGTCCAGGTGTATGACGAAGAAGAACCTTTCTTATTTGACATTTAACTTACGTTCCCCTTAGCTTATAGGTAGGTTACTTGCTAAGAAAAGGTTTTTCAAAAATATATATTTTGAAATTCTTTAGGGCTCCATCCCACAAGTCTTGAAAATTACTCTGGGCCCACGGGGTTGAAAGTTGACATGGACGTTCCTCTTTGCTCATAGTTGCTCACTAAAAAACAATTTAGCAAATTTACTTTAGGGCTCCACCCCACAGAACATCAAATTACCATAAATGCTAAGGGATTAAAATCTAACGTGGATGCTCCATTTTGCAAATAGGTGCTGGCCGATGCAGCGACGTCAATGAAGATCGTGTGATCTACTTTCATAGATTACTTAAAATTAAAGTTTATGAGAAGCAAGTTCATTTCATAGAACGTAGTATTTATTATAAATCAAAACCAAACAAATAATATTATCATCACATAAGTTGCATTTGTAACTTTTATATATTTTATACAAAATGATAGGTTGAAATTCACAGTTGAATGTAAAAAAATACGACATTAGATAGTACTTTTTATTACTACATTTCACATAAGTGTATGTTTGTTACTTACAATACCATATTACATGTAAGCAGGAATGGATTTAATAGAAAAGGCTGAACTATGTTAAAATCAAGTCGGAGGGCATATCTATTATATTTAAAACAGTAAGGTGAAAAAAAACTTTTGGATAGTTCGTCTGAGACTTCTACTAGGCCGACATACATGCAAGTCGTACCAAAACAAACGTTTTCTATCCTTTATAACCAGATTTTAATTTTATTTTTAAAATATTTACGTTAAATTGGTAAAAAATAAACTTTTCTTATGGGGATTTAACATGGGAGAAAAGTAAACTTTTTAATCCTATGGACCAGTTTGTCCGAAACTTCTACTGAACTGATTCACATGCGGTTTGTACCAAATAAAAGCTAAATTTTTCTATATTAGCCGGCTTTATTTATTTTAACGTTATCTTACTTCCTTACATTACCAAAATCAAAATTTAAAAACCCTTGCAATGAATTTATTTTACAACCTTTCAATCAGCTGATTGTAAAGCAAGAGATAATCGTGTACAGTACAAGAGCAGGCACTCAAGAAGGATTTGGTTTATTATGGTCTGTTCAAAAATACGTTCATAATTATAATTTATATTATTCTTAGAAATGAAAGAAAAGAATAATACTGTGTTATACCATTTAAACTAATCAATTTTATAATTGGTGAATTAAAAAATAAATAAATTTTGATTGTTTAATGGTTTAAAGTTACTTAATTATGTTAAGTAGCTGATTGATTAAAAGAAGAAAAAATCAATTTTGAAAAGAGCATTTTAAACATATTTTACACCATCTACCTAGCGCTCCACTAACCATGACTGGAGTTGTATCCGTCGAGTATCGACAGCCAACGACTCTTTTACTTTAAAACATTTGTCACATAATGGCCCTTGTGTCTGTCCTGTCAGTTGTTTTCAATTTTTACAAATAGTTAATTTTTATGTATAATTATGAAACAGCTACTATAAGAAGGGAAAACATTTCTATCAGTTCGGAAAGCAGGCCAAAGTCAACATCGCAGAAGCGTACAGAGTAGGCGGACGGCTGATGCAGGGACGCCAATACCTGGTGTTTGATGCGTCTTTGAAGTGTGGGTTCTCGGTGAGAATAAAAGGCTCTTGACAGGGCCAATGTGTTGCCATGTGCTGCTTCTTGAAGTTTTACAATTACATAAAACAAAATGAGGTAACTGCTTAGTAAAAGTACAACAGGAGCCACTCCAAATTCACTTGTTGTCATGAACCTGTTTGCAACTGTTGGAACAGCAATTGTAAAGTTGTACAATATATGAACTATAACCTTCCTGTAGGAAATCTGTATAATTGTTTCAGAATCGTTTAGTGAGCTCAAAGTCGCCAATAACAGTTTGGTTCTTTTTACACCATCCATTTCTTGTCTGCTGTCAAATCTCCTCCTGGCCGATTGTTCTCGCCTTCTATCTGTACTTTTTTCAATAAGAGCGTGAGATATGAATGTTTTAATACCTATTATCTTCAATGCAAATGTCATAAAACTGGAATACTGTGCTAATAAAAGGACAGGGAAATGAAAACGAGTAAAGTACTGTGTAGCATACATGATAGGGAATGACAATCTTCTCAATCCAACAACTGAAGATATTACAATTAGGATTCTACAAAAATTAGGGAAATTTATGAATGTGTAAAGTAAAAAATCTACGAGAGTGTCTTTTTTCCCTAATATTATACAAATTTCTTGGATGTTCAAGGCCACCAAAACTTTCTTTTTTGAGTCGCACCTATAGATATACTATGGCTATAGCCATAGTTAAAGAGTAATAAAAAAGATAAAAAATATTTAAGATCACTAAATTAAAAAATTAACTATCGAATATCTTAGTTATTGAACTTATAAATTGGATTATTATAAAATTAACAAATTATATAGAAACTATTATAAAATCGATTAATGTTATATGTTGCAAACAATTCATTTATTTTTTTTTTTTTTTTTCAATGTGGCAAAGTTTTTTTGAGATATAACTGATTTTCATTGCTTCATATCATTCTAATTTTTTCTACAAAGTTAATTTATTAATATTAAAATGGAATTTATTGTAAAACTAAAACATTTTCATATTTTCAAAATCAAACCTACACGCCACAAAAGGTTCTAACATAATGGGAGATATATTAAAGCATTATTTGAAGAACAAGCATGACAACATTAATAATATTTAACAATCAAAGTTGACCGGATCCCCTGTCACAGTTTAGCCACAGTCAGGCTGAAACAACAACTCTTTGAAGATTTGTTTAAAAAGTCGCAAAAGGGTGTCAGGGGTAGGTTCTTAATGTTTTAATTCTATTTTTTAAAACTTCTAAGGTTTAACTATGGAAAAATAAAAACAACTATTAAATCAGTTGTCCCAAACCACCCGTATACCCCTTTGAAAATCAATTATTCACAAAAAAATTTTGCCCTTATAGGTAAACCGGTTGCGAACCATTGATGAGAATTTCAATGTACAGGGTGTACCAGAAATAACCCATACAGACCAAAAATCATTAATTTTAAATACAAAAATCCACTTTTTTATATTTTTGGAATCTATACATAATTTTATGACTACTTTACAATTTAATGTGTATCTAATTGTTTGGAAGATAATTGCGGTAGATGTTTCATTTTTTCCCTCAAAAATAACATGGGGATAAATTTCACATCCATTATCTCTGTAAATTTCCTGTTAAAGTAAAAAGTCCTGACATAAAAATGCCTTAGCTTCTTTTAAAAACTTATTACAGTAGTTTTGTCATAAATTATTTTATTTTTCCATATATTTTTTAGTGTGGGGGAGATTATTTTAAATTTGTAGAAAACTAAAACTAATTAAATGATAATCTAAATGTTATGATGAAATATTATTTAAAATGAGGTTATAAGATAGTTTTATGCTTGGATAGTTATACGTAAAAGTTTCAGAGTTAATGAATATAAAATTTTTAACCATGTTATTTTTAGGGGGAAAAAACCAAATTTCCACCGCCACAATCACCCAAACCGGTCCGGTAGGATTACGGGTACACATAAAGGTCGAAAAAAAATCCAAAAATACCATAAAAATTTGGGGTTCATATTTAAAATTGAGAACTTCCGGTCCGGATAGGTTACTTCTGGTACACCCTGCACATTGAAATTTTAATTTTCATCAATGAATAGACTTTTAATTTTTAATTTAAAAGGGGTGTACGGGTGGTCCGGAACACCCGGTATCTCTGTTATAATTTGTATTTATATTTTTTATACATGACGAATATATAATATACAGTGTGGTTGAAAAGTCCCGGAACGGTGAAATATATTTTTTACCATTATAGACGAAGTAATGAAACTTGGCATACAAATAATAGCCATAAATATCTACTCTTTTAAGCTATTATAACTTTTTTATCCCTTAAGGAGGATGGCCCACGAGGAGTTCGTCAAAATTCTTAAATAGCAGCATAGGTCAAATTTGGTATCAAATTAAAGGTCTTACTTAGCAGAGTACAATGCCGCAAACCAGACTTCAAACGGATGACCGAGACCGAAATGGCAGGCATACAAAGTTTCCATTAAAATCATATGGGTAAAACTTAAAAATGCAATAACTTTCTTAATACTCAAAATTTTGACGTCGGGTTTGTAGCTTCTTACTCCAAATTCAAAGACGTTTAAAATGGTGTATGATGTGACATGGGCCAAAGAAGTTTCAATTCACACACCCTCTAAGGGATGTCCCTCTTGGAAGTCTTACAGTAATCTGCTTTGGCCCTTGTCACATAATACATAGTTTTAAACGTCTTTGCATTTGGAGTACTAAGCTACAAACCCGACGTCAAAAGGTTGAGTATTAAGAAAGTTATTGCATTTTTAAGTTTTACCCATATGATTTTAATGGAAACTTTGTATGCCTGCCATTTCGGTCTCGGTCATCCGTTTGAAGTCTGGTTTGCAGCATTGTACTCTGCTAAGTAAGACCTTTAATTTCGGCGCACCGAAACTGCGATCCTAGTTTTAATCCTCAAAATGGTTTGCTAATCCCACAACCGAAACTGCGATCCTGGCACAGCGGCCCATCAGCAGGTAGCGGAGGGTCCATCGGGGATTCCAGCGTCCGGTGTAGGCTAATGGCTCTGCAATGTTCCGCCGTCCGACGTGTCGCTCAAGCCACTTTTTAACTACTGCCAATGAACTGGGACTTCCAACTTGTACTAAACTCGCGCATACCACCCCCTTACGAGTCATCTTCACCCCTGGGCCAATGGTCTATTGTTGAACAGCCGGCAATGTTAACTATACGGCTTTTAATGCAAAACATGTTATTTGATTCCCCTGTTTCGGACGCCGTTTTTCAACCGATTTTCTTTAAACTTGGTAAGTGTTTAGTTGAATAGTTATATTAGGTCCCTCATACCTCGAAATTTTGAAAATTTAACAAATATTACAAAGGAAAAGCGAGTTATTTTGCGACGTCATAGAAAGTAATATTTGTTAAATTTTCAAAATTTCGAGGTATGAGGGACCTAATATAGCTATTCAACTAAACACTTACCAAGTTTTAAAAAAATCGGTTGAAAAACGGCGTCCGAAACAGGGGAATCAAATACTCGTACCATGTTTTGCATTAAAAGCCGTATAGTTAAAATTGCCGACTGCGCAACAATGGGCTACCGGCCCAGGGGTGAAGATGACTTTTAACCTGGACCAATAAACGAAAACTTTCAGGATGTACATTCCTTCTTTATTTTCCCCCACAAATATATCAGTCATTCTCAGTTTGAGAGCAAGATCAGCAGTAACGTCTTACATACAGTATACCGTCAGTATCGTCCCGGGGGCGGCCTCCGTGCCAGGATCGCAGTTTCGGCGTCTGCCTGGGGTCGCCTTTGGGGTAAGGATCGCAGTTTCGGAGTCTACCTGGGTTTTGGATCGCAGTTTCGGTGCGCCCTTTAATTTGATACCAAATTTGACCTATGCTGCTATTTAAGAATTTTGACTGACTCCTCGTGGGCCATCCCCCTTAAGGGATAAAAAAGGTATAATAGCTTAAAAGAGTAGATATTTATGGCTATTATTTGCATGCCAAGTTTCATTACTTCATCTATAATGGTAAAAAATATATTTCACCGTTCCGGGACTTTTCAACCACACTGTATATTACTCATTCCTTTTTAACTCAGTTTTTATTAAATATTTACTGAATTGCTATTATACCGTTTCTTTTTTATTCATTGAATAATTTTAACAAAGTACTTGTAGGCCTAATTACTATAATTTAATATATTTTTATTTTAGCAGATAACATTACTTGAAATTGATTTAACTATTTATAAAATATCGCAGGTTAATTTATTTAATATTTCACCCCTCCCACCCAGTAATAAACCTATGCAAGTTCCCTTAGCCATTTTTAAATTAAGATATCAGCTGGAAAGTTATCATAAAAATGCTGTTAAATAGGTTTAACGAAAAAATTGTGGTGCTAATACTTACAAGAAAAATACAAATTCTTTGATAGTCTTTACATATATTATAACTAAATTAGAATATGTTTTAATAAAATGAAGTTATCGTGCTGTTTTTTTATTTTTACGTATTTTATGTAGTCAACTGTTCTAGAATAGTTATTTGATACTTATATAATTTAAGGTTTTTTTATTATTTATTGCTCACTACTTATTTCATACTAAACTAATATAATTATCTTTCACGGAAGTGAAATCTATTACATTATTACTCAAACGGTGGTTGGTTTCATGACTATCCAATAAAACATGGTCTAAAACCATTTAAAGTATATTTTACGAGATTTCTTACTCTCGAATAACTAAAACACATCTTAACACGTTCGCTACCAGCCGCCGCATATATGCGGCGGTCAGGCCAATCCCACAGCCCACCTAGCGGTTGTGACTCATCCCACAGACCACGAATAAAAACCGTCCAAAATTAGTTTTCACAATTCAAAATATCTTAATTTCATTAAATAAAAATATATATACAATTTTCTCTTCATTTTTGGTAGTTTTTTGAGCGCCGCACATTTGCGGCGCATGGTCAGAGACTAAGTGACGCATGTTAGCGTCGACACTAATATAACCTTATTTTTAGTCATAACCTTTGAAAGAACGGAAAATAAAATACGGCTTATACATAAAAACATTGTATTGAAATATTTAGTTTACAAAAAGAGTTGTTTACAATTCATTTACGTAGTATAATTATGATGTTTTACATAATTTTTTGTATTGACTGAATACAAATATTATATTTTGCAACAGATCCTTCACGGCTTCGACTAATATTGTCGTGTCTGCGTTTGTTGGTCCAAGTATATATGGTGCACTTTTAAAAAACTACAGAAAATTCCAACTTTGTGGACTAAATACAGGAAAGATTTGCAGTATGATGAAAATTATATTTTGACTGATACTTATGAAACAGCTGCTAGGAGATAAAACATTTCTATCAGATCGGACAGCAGGCTTAAATCAACATCGCAGAAGCGGACAGAGTAGGTGGACGGCCGATGCAGGGACGCCAATACCTGGTGTTTGATGCATCTTTGAAGAGTGGGTTCTCGGTGAGAATAAAAGGCTCTTGACAGGGCTAATGTGTTGCCATGTGCTGCCTCTTGAACTTTTATAATCACATAAAACAAAGCGAGGTAACAGCTTAGGAAAAGTACAACAGGACCCACTTCAAGTTCACTTTTCACAATACTTTTTGCTATTGTTGGAACAGAAATCCCCAAGCCATACAAGATATGAACTATAAACTTCCTGTAGGAAAGGTGTATAACTGTTTCTGAATCGTTTACTGAGCTCAAAGCCACTAATAACAGTTTTGTTTTTATTTCACTATCCATTTCTTGACTGCTGTCAAATCTCCTCCTAGCCCATTGTTCTTGCCTTGTTCCTGTACTCATTTCAATAAGAGCATTTGATATGAATGTTCGAATACCTATTATCCTTGACGCAAATGTCATGTAACCAAAACTATACACTGTTATAAGGACAAAGAAGTGAAAACTAGTAAAGTACTGTGTAGCACACGTGAAAGTGAATGGCAATCCCCTTCCATCAACGATTGAAGATATTACAATTAGAGTTCTACAACTACTAGGGAAATTGATGAATGTGTAAAATAAAAGATCTACGAGAGTGTCTTTTTTCCCTAATATTTTACAAGTTTCTTGGATGTTCAAGGCCACCAAAACTTTCTTATTTGAGTCACACCTAGCCATAGTTAAAGAGTAAATAACGGCCAATGCGTCAACATACATGACGGTTTCAAATATAAGTTCAAGTTTTAATTCAAAGATTCTCAGAAGTATTTCAACCACATAGGTAGCTCCAACCATAATATTAACTAAAACCTTCCATTTGTCATTTTTTAAGGAACCGAGGCTGATTGTAAATAATCCTAGAAGCGCTTCAAACATGAACAAGTACCTGAATATTCCAAATGTTTCCATCATTATACTCACCGTACTCATGTACCGATGTATACCGTACTCATGTACCGATGTATACCGTACTCATTTCGTGGGTCAATAGAATGTGAACTACTTGGTTAAATTGTTTGTTTAATTGTTTCCTTGGAAATAATATTGATTCTTAAAAACTTGCATCAAGTGTTGACTTATAGTTAATAAATTAATCATTTAATAATGTATTATTGTAACAATTTGAAATTGTCATTTTTGTTAAATGGATAATAAATACAAATTAAAAAAAAAAAAAAACTTTAATCACGTTTTAATTCTGCAATGCAAAATATGGTCTTGAAAAAAAACTTTATTTACGTGTTAAATATTTAACTTCACAACTATCAAAAAGTAAACTTTCAAATCACTTCGTTCTTAAACTTATTGATAGGATTATTATAAAATTAACAAATTATGTATAACAAAATGCAAAAAGAAACTATATAAAGCCTATAAACATGTAACCTGTGTTAACTTTCAACGCTATTTCTTAAAGTCATGGTTTTTAATACATTGATTTTAAATTGTCTGTATGTAATGTTATTTTCGTCTATGGCCGTCACAATAAAACCCAATAGCAATATCACAAGGATCATCATAAACAAGTGTATTATTAAAGGAAATTAAAATATGTTGCATAATGCTTTTACATTAAAATACAGGTTTCTAGAACAATGAGAGAACGGCATTTGATGAAATTAAGTTATTCCTTTAATAGAAACTAGTATAAGTGTTGCTCGAAATCGAGCAATTTATTTTAATACAATACAAATGATACTTTTAGCTCTAAATCAATGACATCCGACCAATCCAATATTGTGAATATCTTTTATTATAAAAACTACACGTATTTACAGCTGATTATTAACAGATGTTTAAAATGCTTTATTTAATCCCTATGTTATTTAAATGGGAAATTTTGAGATTTCAATGGTGAATAGCGCCTTTATTTTCAATCCGATTCTCATCAGTTTTTGGCGGAAACAACTACAGACCAAGCCCTATCCAACGACACCAAAAACTTGAAAATCGGTTGAAAAATGTAGGAGGAGTTCTCAAGACAAAAAACCCCTTAGCGTATTAAATAAGTATAGATTACGTAACTCGTACATCGTCTGGTTATCCCGTTACGATTCGTCTATTAGTTTCATATGTACTAAAACTCAGATTAGAAAGGACATCAAATTTTAATACGATTACCCAAAGACGAGCTTTGCTATATTCATAAATTAACATATAGGTCAGTGTTTGTAGCTTTGAGGATGTTAATTAATTAAGAGGTTATGTTACGAAATAAAAATCTCAATCTATTAAATTTTATCTATTTTTGGGACATATCAAGACGAAAAATATGTATAAATATTATAAAATCTATTCCTGTTATTGCAAAGCATTAAATGTTTTTTTTTTTATCCAACATGTAAAAATTTTAGATATACTGATTTCCATAGCTTCATATAATTTTAATTATTTTCAAAAAGTAATTTTAGTAATAGTAAAATAAAATTTTAATACTGAAAACGGGTTAGCTCACATAAAAACCTCCTCTACTCTTTAAAATTATAGCCTGGAATTGTTTGTAACATTATATCAGGCTAGGCCTAAATTAGCATAACCCCTCGACCAGCCGCACGGTAAGGGGGTTTGAGCCGCTTAGCGGTCCTGATTAGTTTTTTTTTTGTGTGTGTGTTTTTTTTCCTAAGGAGATGCCCTGGACGCACTGTGAAAAACAATCCCAATAGCCCTCATCCTCCAAGATCTTTTTTCAGACCGAGTCCAACGAAAACGCACCAAAAATTTATGTGGCCTATAGGCAGAGGCCACATTTTCCCAACAGGCGAATTGGAAGGTGTGCTCCGCATCTTCGGGAACGCCCCGGCAATAAATGCAGTCCAGTGAACCGGTCTTGCTCATCGCATATAGGTACGACTGAAAAATAGCCTTGACCTGTCAAAGTAGTAGTCCACCAAAATAGTGGCCGGTCAGGTAGTAGTCCACCTCCCCATGCCGCCGTTTCACCCATAGTTCGACCTGCTTGCTAAGTCGCGCAGTCCATCGTTTTCGGGTGTCGTGCTCCCAGTTGTGTTGCCACTGCTGGAAGGTTCAGCAGTGCTCTTCTGTTCTTGCCGTGTCTTTGCCGATCTCGCTTTATCTCTGATAAATCGCCTTCCTCTCTCCTGCCAAGAGCTTGACAGGGATGACTACGGCGACCACCAGGATGGCAGGCTCAGAGACTGTCCGATAGGTGGAACACATCCGGAGCGCTGCTTGACGCTGAACCCTTGCGAGTCGCAACCTGTATAACTCTTTATCTAGAGCGTCTGCCCACACCTGTGCTCCTTAAAGAAGCACGGACTGGACCGCGGACATTAACAGACGTCTTCTACTGGATTGGGGACCCCCGACATTGGCCATCAGCCTACTAAGGTAAGTGACTACCTTAGCGGCCTTGCTCGCCGTGTGCATCACATCCCTCCAGCTTAACTTGGTGTCTACCTTAACCCTAAGTTACTTTGCAGTACGGGTTGATTAGACCATAGCATCTCCCTTCCCACTTGGAATGGCACGACGGTGGCGATCCTCTTCTTCGTGAGGATCACAATCTCCGTCTTACTGAGAGCAAGCAAGAGAACGTGATCGGACATCCAGGTGTTGACCACATGCATGATTTGTTTCAACTTTAGTTGGGCCAGCTCAACGTTGTGTGCAGGATTTTGAGAGCTTCGAAGTCATTGGCATACCCAACCAAAGTGGTTTTCTCAGGTATCTCGGACCTAAGGAGGCAGTCATAGGCAACGTTTCAGAGATAAGGACCGAGTATTGAACCTTGCGCGGCATCAAAAGTGATTTGCATCGTCCGCGTTCCGTTACCTGTGACTAAATCAGGCTTTGAGAGCATCTCAATGAGACGCAAAGGATATGCAGGAATGCTAAAGGTGTTGCGAAGCGCATCCAACATATCAACCCACCTCACCGAGTCGAAGGCATTCTTGACATCAAGCATAAGAAGAAGCACTAATCGGCGGGAGAAATGGTTGTGGCTCTCGGCTTTCTCCACGGCTCTCTGGAATTTGGTGACAGTGGCGATCGTTGACCGTCCCTTTCTGAAGCCGTAATGACGGGGGCATAAGTCCCCGTCAGCTTCCACGGCAGAAGTCAGGCGGGAACGCTTCAGCTTCTCGAATAGCTTCCCATCCGTGTCCAACATGCAAAACCCATTGTTCTTTTTTCCTGAATGGAATTTGTTTTATGAATAAACTATGCAGAGCCACCCCGAGTGTAATATGCGCCCGGGGCGAGGTTTTGATAGTCGCCCCCAAAATTAATTAATTGGCCTATCTTGTGAATTTTAATGTTAAATTACAGTCGGAAAAACAAATTTGGTGCATGGCCAACTTTTCAATGCTGTTAGTTTGAATAAACTAATTACAATTTCATTTTATAAAGTTTATTTGAAATAACCAGCGAGCACAGAAAGCATTGGAATAGCCTGACAGCATCAGTCAGGCTATTGTAGTTTTAAATATAGGCCTAAGTCAAATAAGTCATAAGTATTTCATATCATTCTAATCCCCATTAAGTTTCGTATTAAGTATTACTAATAACGTTCTGCTTTTGAAAAACTAAAACTCACTTTTTAGTAAAACAAAAACTTGAATTTCTACTCCACTACACAAGCTGTACTGTATTGTTTGTAAATAGTTTTATTCCGATAGTTTTAGAGATATTTTTAAGAAGGCATGAAAAAACATCTTAACAAATAGTTTGCGAGTTATACTTTTTATTTTTGATAAAACAAATTAAATTGAACTCTTTATCTTCTACAAGTTTGTTATTTGCAATGAAATATTTTATTTTTTGAAAACGGCTGATAAAAATTGTAAACAAAATAAAAATTTCAACTTTATCTCGTAATAAAATATATTAGAATATTTTTAACCATACAGTAATGGTTTGTTATTTTTATTGGTGGATAAGGAGACCCCGGCCGAACCTTTGAGCACATCTGCCTCAAAATGGGTATTTTGCGCAGGCCCCCAGAAGGATGGAATATTGAAGGAAGAGAAAGGATGAGGCACGGGACAGACTGTCCACTCATGTTGCAGCTAGGGGTTTCTATGCCCATAGCATTTCTACTCACCCCCTGCCGTCTACATATATTCCTTCGCAACTAGTATAAACCAGTTTTAAAGTTGTCATGGGATACACTGTAATGGTATTGCTACTTATTTTATTCAGATTACAATATTTAAGTTTTGTGAAATAACCTATAATGTATTCCCTAAGAGATGGAAAATAAGGGAGGAATAACCAGGCCCAGATTAACACTTTTTGACACCCTAGGCCAAAGGTCACAATTAGGCCCCTCCCCCCCCCCCCCCAAAAAAAAGAAAATAAAACCCAAAAACCAAAAACAATCTGATACATTGACTTATTTTAAATCTAATTACTTTGGTTGTAATATAAAAGCACAGAACTATTTAATGAAAGTGATGGATTGGCATTTTTGTCACTTTATTACTCCGAGGACGTATTTGAAACAAATAACAGAGTTATTGTGATTTTTCTGCTGAGAAACAATGATTTTGCATTAAAATTAATGCAAATTTAGGTTATTCTTAAGAGAAAATCACAATAACTCCGTTATTGATTTGTTGTCATTTTTTAAGAAACTTAGTATCCTTAGATACATAATTTGATTTGTCAATTTTTTTGTCTCTGGTAAAAATTTCAAAAAACTTACCCTTTTTGAGATATTTGGTTTACAAATATAAAATGGCCGCTATTTTTTAAAATACACATCGGAAAATAATAATTATTTGCTTTTGAAATGGACATTGGTGTGATAAAGATTCATGCCAAAATTGAACTCAATACAACCATCCGTTGTGGAAATAAAAATTACTATGTGTAAAAAAATGGCGGATGTGTGGGTAACTGGCGGAATTTGGAATTTATTACTATGATTTTCATATTTGTTTTTCGCTTAAAATGTTAGCAGGGAGTTCTGAAACACTCTGTATAATTGTAATACAGAAATAAATTTAAATCCAGGACAAAGGAACAAGGTCAAGGCAAACCTTACAAGGCGACGGTCAAGGCAAAGGGGCGCTATTTACCATCAATTAAAGGAATATTTATCGCTTGTCGGGGGGCGCTCTTTACTGCTGATCACAGGCGCTATTTATGCATATTGGGGGCGCTCTTTACCAGCGCGGCGGTCAGAGGCGTGATTTAACTCTGATCAAGGGTGATATTTACCGTCGATTACAGGGCGATGTTTACCGCCAGTCGGGGGTGATGCTCTTGACCGCTAAGGGACACTCTTTACAGCACATTAGGGGCGCTTGTTCCCACCGCGAAGGAGCCCCTCTGGTCCCAGCAACTTAGGGGGTCCTCTAGTTCGCTTGAATAATTCTTTCTTCTTTCTATTTTGCCGAATATTCTATTTACTCTTGTTATTAAAGAATTTAATAAAAAAATGTGAAAACCCCAAATGCAGTTAAATAATTTTTTGACTGAAACGTAGTATAAAAAAGGCCCGTTTGACGCCCCCCTCTTGGCTGACGCCCAAGGCCATGGCCTAGGTTGGCCTAGTGGATAATCCCGGCCTGGGAATAACATGCTTTCTCAATTAGGGAGAAATGCCAAGTGATGTTATTGAACTTGTGCTGCAAATCGGCCGTATGTACTCCGGTGACTTTAGTGTTGGGGGAATGTAGCAGGCCCGTTAGTTTTTGTTTTCGCAAGAGCCATTTTCTTCAGTTCGTAAGATCAGCTGGCCAGTAGGCCTACATGAAGCCAAATGACACCCTATCATGATTCACTTTCCGCTATATCCGTCTTCTCAAATTTTCTTTTCTTTATAACATTTGCAAAAAAATTATTTCAGTACTAAAAACAGTTTTTTTTATAACACATGAATTATTTTGAACAAATTAATAACAAGAAATTACCACATTACGTTTTGAACTTTTGCTTAAAATAATTCCGTTTCAGCCCGTGATTTAATGTAGCCCGGGAAGGGTTAAAAAAGGCTTATAGTTACAATGAATTGGTTACTACTCATTTACAACAGGTAAATGTTTTAAATTTTTATTAGAACTAATTAACAATATTATTACTGAACGATTTGTTCCTAAAATATTTGTTGTTGTATTTTTTACAATCTTTATTGTGAAGTGTTTAAGCCTTTATAAACCGGGGAATTTCCACTCGGCCGCGGCGCCCTTTGGCCGTGGCGCTTGGGGCGGCTGCCCCAGACTCCCCGCCCTCAAATTATGTTGCTGAAATATGGAAATGTATCCATTACCCTTTCACCTCCTCGACCCTTCTCATTCATACAAAGTACATTGTACAAAGGGCATTGTAAAATATGTATTAAGCTCAATGAGTGGATTCTAAAAAGACCATAGTGAATAATCAGAGAATGGCAAAGACTCTACCCTAAACCCTGGGTTTGAGACTGTTTATTAACTTGTTTTTGGGCCAATTCACTCTTAAATGAAAAGTTTAAGCAAAATCTTCCTGCCATATTTTGAAATTTTGGAAAATACATCTACACAGACACTCCTTGTATTTTACTAGTATATTGGATTCGACTACGAAGAATATTGTAACACCTAATGGATGTTTTTGTTATTGATTTGAAATTGAAAAGTTATAATTTCCTCGCTCAGCCGTTTTAATAGTGCAAATGCGGTTAGACAATAGACACAAGGTCGCTAGTGATGAAACTGTGCTTGATGAAAGAATACAGATGAGAATGTTTTAATGAAATATCTGCTGTCAACAAAGGACCTAATGTAGAAATGAGACAGCAATAGTGACAGAATACATGTGCTGACCTTAACCTATTCAGTGTAACATTGACTATCGGGGTCGTAAAAATGCTACTAATAAAGATCACGATCAACCACTGTACAAGAGCACAATATTTCAGAAGGCATCTAATAGTGTCTATAGTCGATGCAGTTCAAATCACAATATTTAAATTTTGGAACTACTGGATTTCAAATTGTAGAAAATATTTTTTTTTAGTAAAAAAAAACTCCCAAAAACTCTTTCACAGGAACCTTATGACAGTCCTGGGGTCATGGGCGGATCCCTTGGGGATAGCGATTTAGCACACACTGTCAACAGCAACGTGGTACTTTTAAGTTAGTAGAACTCCTTTTTATAATAAGGATAAAAGATCTGCATATTTAAACACTCAAAACCGCCCACAATAACTTTAACAGTACATTTATAACTATATAAAACAGTAGAAATCTATGAATCATTTTTATTTTTAATTTCATTTAGTGTTTCCAAAAATGGTTAAGCCTTTTTGTAAAAATACAGGGTTATTCAAAAAGAATGGTGCAAAAGTAAGATTAATTAATTTGTATACTCAATTTGAAAACTCGTGAAAACATAATAAAACTGTTTCTTATATTAAAAAGTTTTAATTTACATTAAATTATGCATTAAAATGCTCAATGTTGGATCCATTAGGAGGTCTGCAAATATCCAGGCGAAATCCCCCAGCCCAGATATTCTGTAACATTTCCTGGGTTATGGACTGCACAGATTCTGTTATTCGATATCTTAATTTTTGCAGGGTTTGGGGCACAGGAGGGTAGTACACTTTGTCTTTGATAAACCCCCACAAAAAAAATCATATGGCGTTAAGTCAGGCGATATTGACGGCCAGTGCATCAAAGGACTGTCTGTCCAATGGTCTGGCACCTATCATTAATAAACTCACTTACTTTTTTTATCAAAAAACTACCGAGACAAGACATAGCCTCACATAGCCTTGTCAAAACAAATTTATAAACACACCCTTTCCATTGCTGTAACAATCAGCTGTTTGAAATCACAGAAACAGATGTAGGTACCAACCGTTTAGTTTTGCACCGTTCTTTTTTAATAACCCTGTAATATACTACCAACGAGATTAAATAGATATAGAGTGCTCACCAGATAGGGAAAAGTGTCCCTTTTTGACTGGCGCCATGTTACCCTTGATTCCCGCCGTTTCCTTGGTAACCAAGTCCTTTGTTTACATTTTTCCAACAGTAATTTACCATTTTATCCACACTTATCCGACGTTTCTATGGTAACCAATTCAATAGCCTGTTCACAGACCATCAAATCAAACTAATTTAAAAACAAACAACATTAAACATATGTTTTAAAAATATCATTAGTAATTTTTGAAGCTTGTGGCAACCGATCAGAATTGCTAAAACTGGTAACCAAGGAAACGAGAGTAAAGTGTGGGATGGTTGCCAAGGAAACGGCGGGAATCATGGGTAAAATGTCGCGAATCAAAAAGGGACACAAAATTAACATGTGGTGAGCACTCTATATCTATTTAACCTTAACCTCGTTGTATACTACCTGTTATTAATAGTCAAGCATGTTTCATTTCCTCCTTTTTTCTCAGCTTGTGTGCATCGTAGAAGAAATCCGATCATACTAATAGAAAGGTATTGTGCTGTAGATAAGCAGAATCGCGTTTTCATTCACACCGGCCCCCAGGGCTACGACCTACAAGCTCTCAAAGTTTCAATGTTAATCTTAAAGCTATGTAATACTGCAACAATTGGTTGCAAGATGTTTCAGTTATAACATATTGTTTTAACTAATTTGGTCCAGACAGTCCAGATGAACTGAAAAATGTTGGTTGAATTTCAACCAGGAAGCGATCTCTAGTTTGTTTTAATCCTATACTATAATACGAGCAATGTCTGAATGGATGTGTGTTCCACGATTTTGAAATCTAGTGGGTAAATTTTGCTTCAACTTAGCATTTATGAGTGTTTTGGCTCAAAAATAAGTTTAAAAACAGCCTCAACCCCAGGAAAAATCGAATTTGGTCTTAAATTAAGCTTAGAAATCGTAATTTTTAACATTGGTCTTATGGGTTGCTATTTTGGTAACGAAATAACAACGAAAGGTATACAAAAATAAAGGAACATTAATGTTAAGCTCAGTCTTTTTGAAACATCTGTTAACTGTGAAGAGGTTTAGTTGGTTGGTTATTGGTGAAACTTTTATAGCTTTACACCATGACACAAGGCCGGTTCCTACGTGGGCGACAGATGCGACGCGACGAGAGCG
Organism: Neoaliturus tenellus; assembly: GCA_030545055.2. Lineage (NCBI taxonomy): Eukaryota > Metazoa > Arthropoda > Insecta > Hemiptera > Cicadellidae > Neoaliturus > Neoaliturus tenellus. The sequence continues at coordinate 35,087,295 of CM061532.1, forward strand.
ACAAATTTTCAAACAAATGTATAAGCATTGGAGCGTTCTTAGTGGGCGACAGGAGCGACAACAATTTACAATGTATAACGTTATGGCGATGCAAGCTTGTCGCTGGTGTCGCCCCAGTCGCTCTCGTCGCGTCGCATCTGTCGCCCACGTAGGAACCGGCCTAAGACAAAAGTGAATTCAAACCAACGAGCTAAGCTCGGTTGACCTGGTACTAGATAATAATATCTCCAAATAAAACTTCTACCATAAGAATTATATTGAAATTTTGAAGTTCTGTGAGGAGGAAACCCTGAAACAATTTTGCACAAATGGTTCTAGTATAATAAAATTGCCAAAATATGGCTGGAAAACGAAAAAATTTGTTGACACAAAATTGGCACCTGATATGTGTTTAATATGTCATCCCCTGACCTCCCTCAGAAAAGTCCCCTGAAATCCCCAGTGGGGAATATGCCTAAAAATAATGGGATAGTACACGTGGAGTCAGAAATAAATCTTTCATCAACGGCAAAATTTTAAGGGGGCCAATTTAAAAAATTTGAAAAATTGTTAACTAATTTAATTCAAATTGGAAACTTTTTTATGCCCACTATTCTGATTGGAAGTCTATTCATTTGAGGAAATGGAAATGCATATATTCTTTTCCTACGAATTTATTTTACATAATTTTGTAGCAAATTTTTCATGTAGGGTAATTGTAACGACACTCGCAGTTTGTTTAGGCCCAGAAAGAGGGAACTACACTAGGGCTCCCAGTGTTTACATTTGCAACTCGTGATTTAATGCTTTAATGATTAAAACATTTTAATGAATTTACAAATAGATTGGCCACAAAATAGAGCAAATGTATGGTTTTGATTTATAAAATAAACTCCCCCATGAAAAAAGTATTTTTTTAAGAACAGAACGAAAAATTTAACTATTTGCCAGGTGTAGCTGTTCTGCCAAACAACCAAACTTTCGCCAACATCAAAATCAAAAGTAAAACTTGTAATTGTGAGTTTACACACCAGGGACTACTAGCTTATTTTACCAGAGACTTTTCACGTTAGAGTGTCACAACTGATGTTAGGTATGCTAACTCTATGATGTTAGACTGTGACGCTGTCACAAGAAACCTTTCAAACTTCAATTGTTTTTATTTCAGTAAAAAAATGTGTCAATTGGTGATGACATTGGCTCTAGGATAAAAATATTGGGTAGGCAACTTTATGGAGTCTTAATTTATTTTTAATTTAAGACATAAGTCTTCATGGTGCTGTTGCCAATTCTTTAGCTTTGTCAGTGGTGAATCTTTTTTTGCTACAATTAGAGTCCTATTATTTATTTATTATTTTTTTTTAAGTTTTAAGTTTACTTACACAGAAAGGTCCAGGCCTACGTAAATTTATTAGTTGTTAAAATTGAACTAAATTTTCTTTAATTAAAATTTCATTTTAATTTAAAGTCGTTCGAACTATGTTTTGTAGCTTGTGACAAAACCATGCAGTGGTGTAGTGGTGCGGGAACGCGTGGGAACGGCGTTCCCACACTGGTTTTTGAAGAACCCGGGAAAATCCCAGTGCCCCGTTCAGGGAAAATCCGGGAAAACAGCTAATATGTTTCTAAATACAAATATTAGCTAAACAGTATAAAAATGTTGAAAAATATTTCTATGACAAAATTAAAATGCAATACTTTGGTAAACACGATTTTACTCTGTATCTGTTTCCAAATATAACCTCACTCCCGCTTGAACTTTGTATCGTGCACAGAGTACGGTCATTGAGTAAATACGGACTTTATTTCATAACGTATAGAGTGGACAACAGATATAGGGAAGAAGGGAACGCTCGCCACGGTACCCAGGGACTCAGTACTGTCTCGAGGCAAGTATCGATTGTGCTTTCGGTCTATTGAATCGACTACATATCGCATCAACTCGATAGTCATAATTATCATTGAAAACAAAAGAGAATTCGAATTGAATCGAGTTTTTGATTGTTGAAAGCTTTCGATTATATCGCATCGGTAGCCAATTAGTAGCGCCCCTAGTGGATGATCTTGTCATTTAGCGTTTCCAAATTTTAACATTGCTTGTCCACTCTATACGTAACGTCCATATTTACTCAATGGTACGGTATACGGTGGCGGGCATCACTCTCCCGTCCCTCCACAACCCTTCCACATCTACAGAAGAGGATGCATTTGCGGACTACTTGTAAACATGATTTTGTCAATCTGTCAATAACCTTTCACTGTAATTAATTACTCTGTTTTATGAATTAAATTTATTTTAGTTCTCTGCTTTTATACTTGTATAGAATATATCATTTAAAAATTGTGTTATGTATGTTGCTATTTTGGGGGTTAAAAATAAAAGTAGTTTATAAAAAAATTAATAACCTTTCTAAAACAACCTTCTTTTGTGAAATAATACAGTTAGTTAAGTATAAAATATCCTGGTTTTTTATTTTGCTTTTCTCAAAATCATAAATAGTTTCTTTAATCCTCAGTAAATTTAGTTAGCTTAAAATACATAGCCTAATACGCAAAGTTGGTGATATCGTATGCATTCAGGGAAATTTTATCTTACTTTTTAGGGAATTATACAAATATATTAAGCGTTCCCACATTGGAAAATTTGCCACTACAACACTGGACAAAACCAACATTATTATTGGGGTTGTGTTACACTTGACATAGTTTTGGTTATACTGAGATATAGATGTAATCTGTGGCATAGGTAAATATGCTCCCATAAGTGACAATAAAAACTGTATTTGTCTGTGCCTAAGTAGTGAGAGAGGAAAAGGGGGAGGGGCAGTTAATGGAGCCTACAGGCAGCAAAATCCTAAATCCGGCCCTGCTCAAGACGCTTGTACTTAAAAAGATTTAGATTAAACATGACACCTGAAAATTATGATATGTATGAAGAAAAAAAAACGTGAGGCTAGGGAAATTATTAATAAAGCAAAGTACAAAGCTTGGGAAACTTTATGTGCACATTTGGGTTATAAAAATATTACTCAGCCGTGGAGGATTGTCAAACCGTTTAAAGGAAAATCTTTTAACAGTTCAAAGTCACCCACTTTGTGTAGTTTTGACTTAGCTGAAAAGTTTATGAATATAATTGCTCCAGATTATGTACCCCAGTTATCTGAACTCACATGCCCATACTTTCAGACTACAGATACTACTTTGTCTGAAGCATATAGGAATGAGTATGAAATACAGGTCCAAATTATCCACTAGACCAACCTAGGCCAGGGCCTAGGGCGTCAGCCAAGGGGGGTCTTGGTCAAATGGGCCTTTTTTATACTACGTTTTGGTTAAAAATATTTAACCACAAATAGAATTTAGGCCTAATTCTGCTGGTTTTTTCACAATTTTTTTTATTAAATGTTTTAATAACAAGAGTGAATTGAATATTTAGAAAAGAAAAGAAGAAAGATCTATTTAGGAGAACTAGGTGACCCCCTAAGGTGCCAGGACCCGAGGGGCTCCTACGCGGTGGGGATGAGCGCCCCTGATATGCCATAAAGAGTGTTCCTGATTATTGATCAAGAGCATCAACCGCCGGTAAAGAGCGATCCTGATGGACTGTAAAGAGCGCTCCAATACACATAAACAGCATCTGTGATCAGCGGTGAAGATGAGCGCCCATGACTAGTGGTAAACATTCCCCTTTTTGACGGTAAACAGCGCCCCTTTGGCTTGACCTTTGCCTTGTAAGGTTTGCCTTGACCTTGTTCCTTTGCCCTGCATTTAAATTTATTTCTGCATTACAATTATATAATATTTGACTTCAGATAAAAAAACAGATCTAAAATTAATATGGTGGTAAAATGGTACTGTACATAAAATTATGCAAAAGAATTATGTCCACAGATTAAAGAGACGAAAATGCTGTCATCGCATTCCTTACATAGTTCTGTGGTTTTATACAACAGCCAAAGTAATTAGAATTAATTCAAACAAGCGCATAAATCGGCTTGTTTTTTTGTGGGGGGGGGGGGGGTTGTAATTGTGACCTTTGGCCTAGGACGTCAAAAAATTTTAATCCAGGCCTGATGGAAATAGCTCTAGAATCAAAGAAAACAGACTCATCACCTGGACTGCACAAAATTGCATTTTCTATGACCAAACATTTACCTGATGTAGGACACCAATACCTTCTTAACTTTTTCAATTGATATTTGGCATTATGCTCCAAGGGATCAGTCTTTGCCATTACTCTGACAGCCTTCTATTGAAGACTAAGAATATCTGTAATATCCCTACAATTGCCCCCAAATAAGAAAACCATATTTTTTAATTATCGATTGAAAAAAGCAAAGTAAACAGAGCCACTTTTGGTGACCTGAGCAAGGCCTTTGATTGTGTCAATCACAATGAATTAATCCAAAAGCTAAATTATTATGGTGTGACTGGAATTTCATCTAACTTTTTAAAGTTATATTTAATCAACAGTAGACAAAAGGTCTGTGTCGTCAACGGAAATTGGTCCAATGAGATTAGAGTTTTGACTAGAGTGCCCCGATCACCCTTGGGCCCTCGTTTTTAAATAAATGATCTTCGTAGCTCCGTTTAAGCCTTTTTGTATGCAGATGATACCACTTTATAGCGAATTTCCCTTTGGGGAATACCCTATTATGGTGGTAGTCATGGCGAAACCTGGATGAATCATGGTGGTGAAACCTAGGTCTTGGACCATAATACTTTTTTGTTTTGAGGTCCCCAGAAGCCAAAAACACCATTCGTTCGATTCCATATAAATGCATATATATATATATATATATATATATATATATATGGATATATATGTATCCATGGTCCCGATAACTTTTTGACAGGAATTTCCGATTTCGATGAAATTTTATAAGAAGGTGTAAAACCAGGATTTCCCAAACCAGAATGATTGGATTATGGTAACTAGGTTTAAAAGGGTCTAAGATGGGTTTTTGGCATTTTTGGGCCTTAATTTTTTTTAATTTTTTATTTTAACTGAAACCATTCAATAGAGCTTAAAAAGCCAAGCGATTTAGTATTTTGAATTATTAACTTAGTTTAACGGGTTACAGAGAAAAGCCAAAAATAGGATTCCCGTGTTAATCTTATGGGAAATCAACAAAACCCTGTATCTCGCTTATTTATGGGCATAAATTGATAAAATTTTTTATGAACATTCACTAAGTAGGGTTTAATATTTGTAATATTTGCTTACAACATCCATATGGCGGCAAACCTACATGCTCACACCTACATACAGCAAACATGAAACCTAAATACTCAATGGGTCCTATCGCGTCTATGGAAAAAATTCAAAATCTCAAATTCTTTTGAAAAAATTCTTAGTTACTTGCATACTTACTTGCTTAGCAATTAGTACTTACTCACGTACTAATTGGCATAGTAAGCAGGTCTGCTGCGACGGGGATATTTTAATTCTCACTCTGATTTTCTACGGTTATTAGATCTTGCTAAAGAAACTATTGAAGAAGCTTCTAATTGGTTTAAAACAAATGGGTTTTTATTAAATGAAGGTAAACACAAAATCTTTTATTCAGCTTGAGACAAAATCTAGTAGATGACCCATCAACAAATTTTTACACCACTGTTAATTTTTTTGGAATTTTTCTCAACAACAAATAAAACTGACATGGAATTCACACATTGAATTTTTGTCAAAAAGGTTGAGTAGCAATTTTCTTAATCGAACGTACTTTGTATTGTGTGCCTGAAAACTACATTAGATTTGTTTACTTTGCTTATTTCAATTGATAATTAAATATGGTCTTCTCATTTGAGGAAATGGTAGGAAAATTGCAGATATTCTTATTCTTCAAAAGGGGCTGTTAGTAGAGTAATGGCAAAGACTGATCCCTTGGAGCGTAATGCCAAATACCATTGAAAAAGTTAAGAAGGTATTGGTGTCCTACATCAGGTAAATGTTTGATCATAGAATATGCAATTTTGTCCAGTCCAGGTGATGAGTCTGTTTTCTTTGATTCTAGGGCTATTTCATACTCATTCCTAGTAAATGCTTCAGACAAAGTACGTAGTATCTGTAGTCTGAAAGAATGGGAATGTGAGTTCACATAACTGGGGAACATAATCTGGAGCAATTATATTCATAAACTTTTCCAGCTAAGTAAAAACTATGAAAAATGGGGGACTTTGTACTGTTAAAAGATTTTCCTTTAAACAGCTTGACAATCCTCCACGACTGAGTAATATTTTTTGAACCTAAATGTGCACATAAAGTTTCCCAAGCTTTGTACCGTACTTTGCTTCATTAATAATTTTCCTAGCCTGACGTTACATCTCCTTTAACATACGGTGTGTATAATAATAAGGATTTTATTCACGATCTACTGTGTAACCCAAGTTTTTTGTGTTTTTATGAATTAAACTACCGTTAGGCTCGACATAAGCCTGTTTGACCGGGACAGTTCCGATTTTTTGCCCTTGTCCCGACCGGTTATACTTTTGTCCCAGTTTTTTGTAAAAATTGAGAAAAATAGTGAATTATTTCAAACAAATTCAACAATTTGTTTTGTGTTACGTCTTATAATAAATATTCATATGGGGATTATAAAAAGAAACAGTATTATTAAATTAGCATGAAAATTCAATTTTCAAATAGTAATCAAAATTTTAAGTTGAGGTGAAATTTGATGCACGTAAGGTGGAAAGGGGCTAGGCCAATTTGTTGCACTTGTAACATGAAAGAATTGGACAAATTATTAAAAAACTTAGTCAATGTACATACTAGTCGTCCCGGTTTATCCTATAAAATTATGGCAAGCCTAATTACCGTTATTTTATACCCAAGAATATATCGCTCAATACCGGGTTTCCACTCTTGCTTTTAGAGATTATATCCAACCACCAACATAATTAAGAACTTTTCTCGTTTTCAATACACAAACTGGCAACATTGTTAAAACACAGGAATTGCATTTCAGAGAACGTTTCATAATCAGATGATTTCTCCAAAGCTTTTTTTATGAAGAAAAATTATTATTATTAAAGATTTTATGAAATAATCTGAGTGTTTTGAACGTTTTACGGAATTTAACTGCCATTATTTTGTACCTAAAAATAGTTATTTGCCCTCCAGAACGGTTTTTCGCTTGTACTTTGCGAAATAATTTCCAAACACATACCCCACTACAGAACATTTGTTTTTCAATATAAAAGATTGTATTTAACTTTGTTTATAAAACCTGCAGTCAGCAGTTTTAAATTCTTGACTGGAAAACTTATCTTGCTTATATCATTGAGTGTACAAAGTCAATGCTTATATGTTATTTGAAATAACAGTTTATATAGATTAGAACTAAAATTTTCATTCCAATTCATTTTTATCCAATTGGAATATAATTTGTCTAATGTTGTAAATTTAAGTTTATTTTGTTTACAATACTCCACTACTTAGAGGTCTAGTGAAACATATTACAGTAAAAAGAAAACGGGTCTGTCTATAAAAGTGGGGCTGACTAGAGGAGGGGGGTGTAGAGTGGTAAGCCTAAAAATTTAAAAAGCATCAAGTGGTAAGCGGGCACAAATTAGGGAAACAGAATTAGGGGAAACTAACTAGGGGGCATGAGGACTGAGCCCCTTTCAAGCTGTAGGCGAGTCGTGGGTGGTTCTAATTTTTCATGTGTACTGGAAGTTTGCTGTTTAGGACCAGAGCTAAAAGACAACTCTTTTTTAACTTCTTGACACATTTAAACGAAAGTATTTTCAGTTTCTGTTCAAAATCCCCGACCAAATGGGTCTGGGATTTGAGTGGTTCTTGGTATTATTAAAGGGAATAGTCCTGCAAATAGTACATTAAGATATGCAAAAGGTTTGGCAGTTTTGATTTTTTTTATATATATGTTGTTAGTGTTGGGCCCATAACATAAAATTTAAGTTTTTATTTTTTTATTTTGGGTGTATCTACGCTAGTGGCATTTTTTAACGTTTTGACGGGGAACCCCAAGTCTTGTTACTATCTAACATCAACCAGTTGTTAGAAAGCATCATTAATTAATAGCCCAATGACAAATGGCAACTGGGTCCGGAATCAAACCTTTTGAAAAACTACTAACTTTTCTCAGGATCGAATCGGCAACCTTTGGATTCAAAGGCGAGCACTATAACCACTCAGCTACCCAGCCAGTTTTCCACCTACAGGGCGCACCACTTGGCAGTGAAATACCTACAGGGCGCACCACTTGGTAGTGAAATATAAAATATTTGATCATTCCTAAGCTTTTTCACTCAATCTCGCGAAGGTTGGTTTTACAAAACAAATTATAGGAGGATAAATTTGCGATACATTAAACCAAACACCAGGTATGTTAAACCAAACACCAGGTATGTAGGGTTAGTTATGGCCGAAATACAGACCTTCAAAATAAAGAAACATGGTTTATATGTTTTTGAGCTGCTAAGTAGGAATCTGAAGTTTGCTCCAAAATATTTCTTGTGCTTACCAATATACTTGAAAAAATATTTAAATTTTGGGGTTTTTTTAGTATTTGGCTTGTGATTCCGAAACCATGGATTTTTGACAAGAATATGCTATTTACAAAATTAAAGTAGATAAAATTTACACATAGCATGCTTAAAGGATAATATGGTTACGACCAACCATTATAAAACTTAACCTATCAGAAAATTATGGCTACTTTTAGACTACCCGATTCAACATTAAGGGTGTGCTCTACCCATCTGCCGCGCGCGGATGCAAGGGTTTAGAATCTCCGTGTTTGTCACCCTAGTTGTAAACCGATTTAAAATATTTTGGTGTCATCCTTTTCCCATTCTTACCCATCTGTCACGGACACTCTTTACGGTAGCAGTGGCGCTCGTCCCTGCCACAGAGGAGCTCCTCGGGTCTCAGCACCTTAGGGGGTCACCTAGTTCGCCTAAATAGATCTTACTTCTTTCTCTTTTGTCAAATATTCTATTTGCTTAATAATTCTATTAAAGAATTTAATCTTTAAAAAAATTGTTAAAATCAGAATTAAATTATATTTGCGGTTAAATATGTTTTGACTAAAATAGAGTATAAAAACGCCCCTCAGTATAAATTATTGATGTAGTAGTTTTACGACCCTCCCTGGCTGACGAACTAGGCCAAGGCCTAGTGGATAATCCGGGCCTGCTTCCGTTGTGCTGTCAGGCTATTGCAATGCTTTTAAATGGAGTTGACAGCTGAAATTTGACTACATCAGGTCACGAGAACAAATACCCCCATTGCAGCAGACCTTCGTACTCATCAGCGAATTCCCAATGGAATTTTAGATTATTCACTTTCCCAATAAAACACCATAAGATCGAGTATGTAGGTTTGCTCTGCAATTGGGTGTTGTTAGTCTTAGTTAATCAATAATTGGTGAATGTAAACACAAAATTTTTCAAGCTCTGGCAATTTTTATTCTCCCCATAAACCCCATGGGGGCGAGTAGGTGGATGTAGGTTTGCCGCCATATGGGTTTAGTATGCAAGTAAACCTTGTCTAGATAATGTACAAACCTAATCTGATTAAGTTATGCCAATAAATAAGCAAGATATAGGATTTTCTTAATTTCCCATAAGAATAAAAAGGAAAACACATTTTTGGTTTCCCCCGTAACCAGTAATCCTAAGATAAAAATTCAAAATACCAGATTGTTTTTTTGTTTTTTTAAGATCTTATAAATGGTAACAGTTAAGTGATGAATTTTTAAAATTAAGGTCCAAAAATGCCAAAACCCCACTTTTGACCCCTCTGAAACCCCGTTCCCATAACCCGACAATGCTGGTTCGCGAACTCATGAAAATAGACCTGGTCTTGCACCTTCATGCCAAATTTCTTCAAAATCGGAGGTCCCCTTCAAAAGTTATCAGTACCACGGACACATAGATAGATATATCTATATATATGAAAATGAACGAATGGTGTTTTTGCTTATGGGGACACAATAGAGGTTGCACATATATAACTTTTGACAGGGACCTCCGAATTGGATTTGTCTGGCATAACACATCCCTACCAAATTTGGTCTCGATCGGGCCATTCTTATGAGAATTATCATTATCGTGTCTAGGGTTACAAATGTGTGACTTCCGTTTGACTTGGACCACGTTGACAGAGACCGTAATGACTTACGGTATATTAACTCTGTACTACTCAAAACGAAAAAACATGGTCCCGAACTTGGGTCCTATACTATGAAACCTACGTTAATGGCTCTCTCTCCGTATAACAAATTAACCAAAATCTCGCAGGTCTGCTGCAGACCCGCGACGGGGCTTCTAACGATATTTCCCGAACTTGGGTCGTACTATGAAACCTCCGTTTCCGTATAACAAATTCGCCAAAGACTCGGAGCTTCTAACGAAATTTCTCGTAACAAAATATTTCGTTCAATCCTTTCTATTTCCCTCAACATAAGTCGAGTTTATTCCGATGGTCCACTATATTCCACTATATATTCCACTGATCATGTTCTACAAATAAATATGGGACCGTTAGGAGCGACTACCAAGTGAGAAATTATTGCTCAGACTAAACTGATCTCAATTCAGTGTTGTGATCTCAATCAAGCACTATTGATCTGCTGTTGTACGTAGAGTAGTACAGTGGATTACCGAAGATTTTCACTTTTGAAACTATTTTAAACTTATATGTGTCAATCCATCGTTTGAAGTGAACGTCAATAGTTTAGAATACACTTGTATTAATTTTAGGAAAATCAAAAGATGTACTAATGTGCAAAGTTCAAGCCAATATTGTGGTTACCAGCAACTCGCAAGGTTTTAATAATTTAGATGGTCTACATCTATTGACCTGGGGCCCGTCTTTTAGCGGGTTTGACAATTTGTGAGAAACAATCGGTGGTTTTTCTAGCGGTGACATAAAATTTAACTGTCGCATGTTTATCAAATTGTGTTAGTATCATTAAACAAATTGTCATAACAGTAGCTTTTTGTAAAAATATTATAAAATCATAAATAAAATTATAAATTTTAAAACTTATGTATTGGGGGAATTGAGATAAGCAAATATCACAACAGGGTGTCACAATTTTATCCTCCGATTCAAGAAAGTTCATGAGTTTGTTTAGCCTCAGAGTTTGTGCACAGCCAGGTGATGCACCCTGTGGCGCATAACACTTTTCACTTACCCTTTACAAAGTGGTGTTTCAGATTGCTCAACACGTTATTTTCCCGTTACCCATTAACTAGGGTACACCATTTTACGCGAGATTCCCACAATTTACTCAATAACCAGCTTTGGTTGATCCGATTATAGCACAGATGAAGCTGAGGGAATCGTGGGTAAATTGGCACCCACCAACTTTCCCTCCGTTGAGCACTATGTATATATAATTAACATTGGTGTAAAGTAGAGCGTCCGTATTAAATGTTGATGACTCAGTTTAACTCAGTTATTTGAATTGTTCAGTTTAGTTCTCTCCCTCATTCAAATATTTTCGTGAAGGTTCAGGTTTAACGACTATAGCGTTTATACACGAAAGTTTTGACCAAGAAAACCCTCAGATTAAGTAGCAAATTTAAATTTTTAATAGCATTTCTTAGCAGGATTTTTTATACCTTGATTTTATAGCAATATGGTTCACAATCATATTTCTCAAAAATTTAATTTGACTACGTTTAGGACTATGGTCACTACTGTCCAATAAAATACTTAATCCCCAACTGTTTCTTACCTACAATTCCGGGCATGACTGGTGAAATTACATCGAACTTGTTACAGAAACTTTTGAGATGATTGAATGTTAAAAACCTCGAAATCAGGCTGGCTTTCAAATGTGTTATCCAAAAAAATGTCTCATACAAGCTTATTTTAAAGTCAGTTCTACACGATGGTATTTTCTCAGAATTTCATTAAATCTATTTCGCAAGGTTTTGGCCAACGAGCAAAAACAGTCATTTTTTACCATCCAATTTTGAAGCCAATATACAAATGAGAACCGTTCGAAACTTGAGAAACCGTGAGAAACTTGCAAACCAACTCGTTTGCAAGTTTTCTCCCAGGCATGATTTATATCTATCTAGTATAATAACGTGTCGCAACGAACAGCCATTTTTGAATTTTTGAGCAAAACCAGTCATACTCGTTAAGAACAAATCGATGATTAATTAGGTTTTAATTGAAGGTTGAACCCCAACTCCCTGTCAATCTATCGACTTTATTCGATAGTCCGTTTTTAAAACCTGATCCTTCGAAGGAGAGATAGTGGTGGGGGTAATATTGGGGTGGGGTTTTCTCTGATGCATACCAGATGGTAACTTTGCATTGTGTCAGATTTACAATATTTGTTGTTTATTTTAGAACTGTTACATTTTAACAAGGAGTGAATTTGGTTAAAAAATACAACAGCTGACTAGGAGTTACTTAGACATTTGTAACTTGTTTAAAACGTTACTTGAGGAAATCTGATACTCGAACATGCTTGTCACGTTTGTTTACAGTGTAGATTTTTTGTTTACAGTTTTGTTCTCTCCCCCATCCAAATATTTTCGTGAAGGATCAGGTTTAAAAAAAATGGGACTAAAGGTAAATATCCCAACATCTAGTAATGCAGTTTTCTAGCAAGGCATTTCTTTTGGAATGGCAATTTAGAACCAAAGAGCATTGAACCATACAACCAAACTTCACGCTCGCATATGTGTCATTGATCTCCCCCCCCCCTCCACACAAGTATACACCACCTGATAACCATGACCCACTTGTCCGGTGAATCCTGGAGCGCAGCCAGACTCGAAACTTCGCCGCCATCCTCTCATCTTCTTTCTTGAAGTTCACTTCACTTTTGTGCCACTGTATCAGCTGACAACTAATATATCCTCTTTTGATGATTTTGATGAGTCAGTATTCCAGAGTATTTCAAGTTTTCAGGATATTATTTAGCATTTTATCAATTTTTCCAGAGTATTTTAAGTTTCCAGGATATTATTTTGCATTTTATCAATTTACATTATTCAAATTGCATTATATCGATTCAAGTTTCAATACATATCCTTCAGTGTCAGCTGATTCAGTTAGGCGACCTTATTACTATATCCAGAGAAGCTGCTCTGTTGGCCTTAAATGAATTTGTATGAGTTGCTTGCTAACCGGGGCAACCGATTACAAGCAACTAAAACCAGTCATAAAAGGCTAACAATTGAACACTTCTTTTTTAACCACATTTCATGTATTTCTCGACTTTGATTAGAGAGAGGTTTTCAGTCAAATTGGAATTTGATGTTTCCCTGCTTTGAATGTCCAGTTTGGTTTTTGGGCAACTCATTCTGGTTTAGGTTGTTAACGTTTAATTTTCCCTATATCAAGTTTAATATTGGGCAACTTTACGGTTTGGGTTATGGTTATGCTTATTTATTTCCCTGATAGTCAACTGATTGAGTTAATTGGGGCATTAATGTTTTTTAACAATTAGTATGTAACCATGTTAATACACCCTACACAAAAAAATCCCTCATAAAAGCTCTTGAGTCAGACAAAATTTTGGTTTAGTCACTGTCAAAGTATTGTAATCCTAATCATTGTTTCAGAGGGGTATGATATGACTAAACTCATTATTGTGTTAAAGGAATATAAAAAACCAATATTTTACTGTCAAAATATGCTTTGGTATTTAAGAATAAAAATTCAAATTAAATCAAGAATCAGAACATTAATTAAATATTGATGACTTAGTTTTAATTGCTAAAAACAAAGATTTGATGGCGAATTTAGAGCTTTGACCCAGAAAACAATCATATTTAGTGGCAAATTTTAATTTTGAATGGCATTTCTTAGCAAGGATACCTTCAGATTTAGTGGCAAATTTTAATTTTGAATGGCATTACTTAGCAAAGATAGTTGACTGAAAAAAGAGCTTGGAAATGGAATTGTCAAAAAAAAGATAGTTGACTGAAATAAGAGCTTGGAAATGGAAATGACAAAGTTTTGATTATCAACTTGGGAAAAATACCAAAGCATATCAGACCACTTATTATAAGCATACTTACGCTTTGGTATTACCGATACCTTTACCAATACCTTATACCGGGACCTGTACCATCATACTCACTAGACAGGAGCTCTTCTCTCTTCTTTAGTTACTCCAGACCCAACTGGGAACTTATCAAAACTTCGATGACGAACCAGATTAAACCCGAACCAGATTGAACCAGATTACCCCAGCAAACCAGATTTGAGCGAGCGAACAAGATTTGACGAGCCGGAATCAAATCACTCTAGAAATAAATCAATTGTGACCCAGAGCTCCGCATCCGGATTAAAAAATGTTAATCCCTAAATAAATTCAAAATTATAGTGAGCGTAAGATAACCAAGTGAAACAACCCGGGTGCGCAGTCATAGGTAATATAGCGAAAATGATCTTCAATTTTAGAAAACTTTAGGAATTACCAAATGCAGCAGGAACCACAAAGTGCAGCGCAGTCGCGGTAATATTATTAGCAAAACCATAGTACGGTAATATTATTAGCAACACCATAGTAAGTCCAACCGGAATATTAAAGTAAACATATAGAGGACCAAGGCTAACATAGCTAAGTAAAAGAGTACTTATTTGATAATAAAAGTTTTCCAGAGGCAAAAAATATATTTCATAATAATAGTTAAAAAAATATTAAGCAATACACATTGACTATGCTAGACTCAAGCCTTATGCTATATCTACTTTTAATAATGCGTTAAAAAACAAAACCATGTGAACCTGGTCCTTTAATTAATACTACTAAAAAGGGCAACTAACTGATATGTTGGTTATTTATGAAATTCTGAGAAAATACCATCGTGTAGAACTGACTTTAAAATATGCTTGTATGAGACATTTTTTGGATAACACATTTGAAAGCCAGCCCTCCACAAGGTAATGAAAGTTATTTTTTTATATTTAGTCATGTAATAAAACTCGAAGTTAGTTGCCCTTATGATTATATATGACTTTGAATAATGCGTTAAGCAGATAGCTCAGTACTATTAGCACTAAAAATATGAGGAAATGGGAAAATGCACAAATATTGACAAAATCTGTTTTGACAGATGTCCTGTGCAAGATAGACTTTAGTCCCTTCAAACTATGACAGGATGAGAAGCTATTAATAAAAGGTGACTTACTGTGCCACGTCTATATCAAAGCTTTGACTGAGCTGAGCTTTCAGCTTAACTTTAATTACTCACCATACAAACCATATACATCTTCATGTTTCATTACCCAATATACAAACCATATCCATCCTCTTCTTTTCAGGTTGACAAAAGTGACCCTTAAGGTCATAATAAAGTGGGGAAGTTAAGACCCTTGAGGTCAGTCATCGTTAGTTGAGTCAGTTTAGACCCTTAAGGTCAAATATGAGACCAACATCATTACACTAAATTTAGGAAGTTAAGTTTTTAGCGCTAATTTTACAAAGTGTGAGCAGTCATTTTGATTAAATTTGGCCAGTAAGACCACAAATAATGGTAACATTTATTCAATTAATGTAATAGGTAAAAAAAAAAAATACTATAATATTATTGTTTTTTTTTGTTGTTCTTTTTTTAATTATTCATTAATTTAAAACCCAAATTAATTAATAAGAATTAATAAAATGGTAAAAAAAATTAATAATAATTAATAAGAAGACTGGGGTACGTTTCATTAAGTCAATACGATAATATTTTAAAGGCAGACAATGTAAAAGAAACCATAAGGGAAAAAAGCCTGCAATTTTTAGTCTTTAACAATAATCCTTCCTTCAAGCAAAAATCAGGCAACCACAAAACTTTTAAAATTACAAAAAACTAGATACATAATTTTTACTTAAGGCCCTTTGGGCTCAGTTGATTGTTAAACCAAAAATAAGACAAAATAATATCAATTTTACTTACCGTCTTATTACTTAAATCTATTGGTAAAGGAGGAAGGCCAACTCACATCAGTATAATAACTGTGTAGGGCAGCCTATATTCCACTAAAGGCTTTTGAAGGAATAATTCCCAATTAATCTCTTAAAAAGTTATTTATAAAAAATTAGCCTAATTAAAGAGTACCACAAGTTAGTTTTGTTAAGTTACAAATTATTTTAAAATCATCAAGAAAATCAATTAAGAGAGTACACCTTGGGAACTAACCTTCAGCCTTCACTTAAAAATAAATGAAATAATAAATTAAGTATCAAGCGTGCGGAACTGAGAATTTAAGCGAGATTCTTTGCCTATCATTTGAATATTGCATTAATTTTTACTTAAATTATAATAAAAACTAGCCTACTTAATCTATTTTTCAAACAATATTAAATAGCCTAAATCCCAAATCAGAATGTAAACACCTAAACACCTAATGAGTGTTTTAAATTTAGATTTAATCTCAGTTCCAGCTGTCGTAAATGATTGTGTCAACTTATTAGTATGATAAATAATAAGACTAAGGAGAAAACTGGATAGTAGGCTCTTCTTGAAATTTAATTTTCAGTATTTTAGGTTTTTCTTGCAATTTAATATTCAGTGTTTTAGAATCGGTCATTTAGAATCTATATCCGTTCTTTTATATAAGCATTTGCAATTCTGTCTTAGCCTTGGCCATAAAATATGTAGCCCTGCATAAAAAGTAAAAGTAACAATCAGACTATTCTTTTCAAAAAGAACCTAATCCAACAGACTCCTTCATCTTCATAAATTACTACACTTTTAAACAACAGAACAAGGAAAAATTATATAGTGGCCCACATTTCCTTGCCCTGCTTGTTTGACACTAGACAAGGTGGAACATAAATAAAATGCCACGTGAATATAAAAATCAAAATAAAAAAAAAATCCCCCATGGGCGTAGTAATGTCTTCAAATGAAAGCTTAATTCATAATTTTGATTGCTTGAGGGTGAAAAACCAATTTGAATTTACTTTATAAAACTTAAAAGTTAGGCCATTCCACGTTGTCACTTACAGCTAATAAAAGATCATGGTATTAGCACACCCCCGCAGATTATTAAGTTCAAGTTAACCAAAACGACTGGGGGAGTGCCTAACCATGTGTACGCAATGGCAACCCATGCCTACCTTGGCTATCCCGTTGCTGTTGTCCTGCCGCTGCGCCGACTGCTTCCTGTGCCGCCATGAAGATTTCGTCTGTGCCTGATTGGTCGCCTGTCATTGTCCATGGAGGGTAACCGCCTGAAACACAACCAACATTTGTATCACTTCTTGAAGAAATATTCATCTTATCTACGTTATGTCAAAAAAAAAAAAAAAACCAGGGCTTTGGTGTACATAAACGCAAAAATTCGCAAATTTTGTTATGTGAGTTAACCAGGTGTCCACTATTCAAAACCATAAAATTCCCACGTTTTCCTGTCAATTAACGAGCGTTTCCGAGGGGCAGACACGAGCGTTTCCGAGGGGCAGACACGAGCGTTTCCGAGGGGCAGACACGAGCGTTTCCGAGGGGCAGACACGAGCGTTTCCGAGGGGCAGACACGAGCGTTTCCGAGGGGCAGACACGAGCGTTTCCGAGGGGCAGACACGAGCGTTTCCGAGGGGCAGACACGAGCGTTTCCGAGGGGCAGACACGAGCGTTTCCGAGGGGCAGACACGAGCGTTTCCGAGAGGCAGACACGAGCGTTTTCGAGAGGCAGACAAGGGCACCTCCAATTAATTAGAAACACAAGGAGTGTTGAATAACGGGCTGGTATGGAAGGGTAATCTCCGCAGATCTCTTCAGGTAATTAATGAGTTTTAGCTACGGCCATCGGGAAATGGAATTTTTTCCTAAATGTTGGAAATTTCACGCTGATTCCGAAAATGATAGTTTTTTCTCACGAAAAAGCTTGGATAGCCCCGGAAAATTAGAAGAACTGGAAATGATGTTTTTATTCCAATGACAATTTTAAGTGACGACCACCGGCGGACTAATTTACATAGCCCTACCAGAAATGATGTCATGAAATTTTAAGAAAATAGACCATCCATAGAAAATGAACCATCCAGCGACTTTTAAGCAACATGCAAGCAAATACCTAGTAACTGAACAAAAAACTATTTCCGCAATTAAGCTACGCAATTATATCGATTTTCAGCACTCACATGTTAATGATAAATTAAGCTCTAAACGAGAACCTTTAACCCTCCAACTGGTCATCATAATGTCCTATACTGGTCAGGTCTTTTTTGACCGCCGCGCAAACATTTAGTAAAATCAATATAAAACATAAATTGCTATATAAAACATACATATTAAATTTACATTTTTTAAGAAATAGGTTATTCAAAAATTTTTTTAGTGTACTCACAAAAATGTATAGGTAATATTAATCCTATTTATTTGGTTACAATAAAAAAATATTTTTTTCATTGTTTTCCTTTTAGAGTGGTATGTCTTCATGATAAGGTATGTCTTCCATACAACAATAAATGGTACCAGATAACTGACACATACTTTCACCCACCAATATAAAAAAAGGTGTTAAAAACTTTATTCATTAATGTCTTAATGGCTCAGTCGGATAGAAACCAGCTGAGCGGCGCCAAACGCGCGCTTGACTT
Organism: Neoaliturus tenellus; assembly: GCA_030545055.2. Classification (NCBI taxonomy): domain Eukaryota; kingdom Metazoa; phylum Arthropoda; class Insecta; order Hemiptera; family Cicadellidae; genus Neoaliturus; species Neoaliturus tenellus. Next base: position 35,105,813 of record CM061532.1, read on the forward strand.
ATAACAACGTATTGTGTTTACCGCTAAACGAAAAAGTGAATTTTCTCCACAACCACTTGATTTAGAGCAATATTTTAAAAGACTGGATTATTTGGTTTTGAGAGCTTGATTTAATGGTGATAAGTAAAATTTATTTTAAAATTACAGCTGTTTCAAAAATAAAAAAATAGATTTTGTAAAACACTTCTTACTGTACAACTTTTAAACGCGCATTTTCTCGCAGATGCGGGTGGTGTCATTTTACTCGGCATTTTAATCTTAATAAACCACAAAATTTTAATCAAAATCGTTGGAGCCGTTTTTGAGTAATCTTGATTTTTCACGTTTTTTGAGCATTTTTTGGGGGTAAACTACCCTTAAAAATCAAGTTTAAAAAAATTAAAAAACGCCTGGAATTGTCGTGGGTTTGGACCAACATACCTAATTTCACCAAAATCGGACCACTGGGGCATTCTCTACCTCTGTTTACATCCAGACACACAGACACAAACTCAAATAAAATTAGGCCTAGGCCTATTCATTGAACAAATGCAGCTTAACATTCGATGACTAGCTTATTAACTCTTTCATACTATACAAGGTGAACAACAAATGTGCCAACACTGGCATATCCTGATCTATGAGATTTAGAGAAAATTTTAAGTGGAGCATCACCTATTTTTTTAGAACAATAAAAAATAGGAATTCCATTTTCTTCTAAATTAAAATTAAAATTTCATTTTTATAGTCTTAAAATGAAGTTTAAAGAACATTTAGTTAAAAAAAATTATCATTTACGCAGAAATTAACTTATTTCCAATATTATCAATTACACATAAATTAACTTATTTCCAATATGGCAGTCAAAAAATAACATTTGTAAAAAATTTATGTTATGAAAAAAAAGCATTAAAACCCATTGAGATTTTAATTGTTGAGTATTTTTTATTTTACTGAATGGTCTTTGAGATGAGATCAGATAAGGTTTGTCCCATGTTAGTATGAAACTAAAAATTAACTATAATTGCCTCCAGCACCCTAACCATTAGGTTTAGTGAAAAATTTTAAGGAATAAGTCTTAAAAGTACATGAATGTTCCAAAAACACCATAAAATGTTGGGTGTTCCATAATAAATTTTAAAGTTGGCGGCCATATTTCAAAATGGCAGCCATTTGGAAGAAAATGGAATTTATATTTTTTATTGCTTTAAAAAATAGGTGATGTCCCACACTTAGTTTTCTCTAAATCTCATAGTTTAGGATATGCCAATGCTGGCACAGTTAGGTTGTTCACCCTGTATAAAAAACAATGATATTAAACATAAAACAACTGAGTAAAAGGCATTATTTTACTGAACCCTTGCAAATGGATCACAATCGCTATCTTACCAGATTACTATCTTACCAGTACACACGTTACGTAATTGCGATCACGATCTTTACCAGTTGGAGAGTTAAGGATGGATCGAGGAAGTGGGCATGAGGGACGATCACCCATCGAGCCGGAGGGGAGTTAGAAGTATTTCCAGTATCAGTAAACACCCAGTTAAAATTGTTGAATTAAAAAAAATATAGGGTGAAAAATGCCAAAAATTCTATTTTCATCGATTTGAAACCCCATAAAATCCGGTCAGATTTCTCTCATTTTCAAATATATCCTGAAGAACGCTACCCTACACCTTCATACCAAATTACATCAAAATCAAAGGTGTCTATCAAAATGTTATCGCGTCCACGGACACCCACATACATACATATAGCCCATATATGAAATATATACAAAGTGTTTTTGGCTTCTGGGAATTCACAATTAAACACCAACTTGTTCACGGGATTGGTTCTTGCCATGCCTACCACCGTAATAGCGTATTCCCTATAGGAAAATTCGCTAAAACAATACTGGGCATACAATTAATATACACACAAAAACACCAACAAATACAAGATCAGCCTCAGTACCTACCGAAGATCGTTCTTGGATCAAAATCATAGAAAACAATTCAAACGCTAATGATAAAAACCTACGTCACCAATTCTGTTGTGGCAGTTAAAATTAGGGATGGACAAGTCTCGAAACTTCTTGTATTTTAAAAAAAATTTTCATCTCAATAAACCAAACTGAATTATTTTTGCAATTTTTCAAGAATGGGAATATTTTATGATATTTTGAGATAGTAAATAATCCATCAATTGCTTGGCCTATTCTACCAACAATTTATTAATAGAGTAATACATGATTTTGAAGCAAATATTTAAAGTGTTTTTTTATTATTCATATAGGGCCTATTTGCATAACAAATCTTTATGCATTTAAAAGTTTGTTTCTTAGTTAATATTGGTAACTTATGTCCATATTATGATTAGGGCTGTTATAATTTATTGCATTTTTTACTAGTATTTTTAAGCCTGACTAGAGGGAGACAAAATTAACTAGATATAGTTAAGCAACAACACCAAAAAGACTGGTATTTCAGTCTGCAGGGCTTCTAACAGTAAAATATATTTAAAAAACAAGAGCAAAAAAGGATCATAACAAACCCTGAGGTCTGGTAAATTTTGAAATTTTTCATGTTGTATCTCAACTCAGAGAACCACATCTACTATGTTAAAGAATTATTTGTAATGAGGTACTAATTTGTTTTAATATTGATGTAATTAAAAGATGTTTCTAAATAAATAATATGCAATCTGTCTTAATTATCCATATATTAAATAAGGGTTCAAGATTTCTAAACTCACATTTCCCGTTATTTACCAAAAGAGAAATCCCGTTTCCATCTTAAATTTTATATTATAAGAATTAAAAAAACACCGTCTCGTCCATCCCAGGTTAAATTAAATATTTTTGGAAATTAAAAGGTCATAAATATGTTGGCTCTATGCCTACCTTGTTGTGAGAGATCGCCATGTGAAGGTCCGGGTCGTGAAGCGTCCATTGAAGAGTCCATTCCGTCGTCGTCATCGTCATCCAGAGTCAGGTCCTCCACTTCGATGCTGTTCTCATTATTCATGTAGTCCAGGTACTCAGTCTTAGGTTCTAGCAGAGGTTCGGCGGGCGGGTCCAGAATTTCTTTCTTCACAGGATCGGGCATGGGCGGTGGCGGTTCTGTTTTGACTATTTGTTTGGGTAAACTTTGAACAGGGGCGGCACTAGGAACTGGCATGGGGGTAGATTGAGCGGCAGGAAGATCACAGACATTGTTATCTAAATTACTATCAGGGTCATCCCCTTGAGAAGGCCTCCTTGTTCTTCGTCTCTTCCTCAGAGATGAAGGAGAAATGCTACCGTCCCTGGAGGTGTCAGAGAGATCTCCCCCTGGGGCAGGCCTTTTTGATTCTACGGGTGCGCGGGTTTGGGTAACAGAGGGTCGGGGGGCATCCGGTTTTTTTGCTGTTGAACCAACATCTCTTGCATCATCCCCATTATCCGATAAACCTTTGATTTGAAGAGATTCCGCGGCTTTCAAAAACGTTCCTAACTGGTCTTGAGAAATGTTCACTTCCCCACGATACATATAGTCCATCATAGATTTGAGTTCCGAAAACTTCACATCCTTCAGGATCACAATTGGATGCTTCTCGTAGTGCTGGCTCAGCAACGCCTGGAAAAAAGAAAAAAATCATGAGTGATATTTTTTTGTGCATGATGACACATTTTAATGTGTTTTGAGAAGAAAGAAAAGACAAAACTTCGTTATCCGATTCCACCGTTAGGCCTATTATCAATGTGGAAATTTCAATTTGCGATAATATTGCTATTCTATCGATGATACCATAAGGTTACGATTTTATCACCTGATAATGTTTTGTTATAATATAATTTAACATACTATTAGATAACAAAAACAAATATAGGCCTATTGCAAACAAGTCACTGAAAATAACAAAAACAAGTAAGTTTAAAAATTGTTGCTAATGTAACTTGTTGCTAAAGTAACATTATCAAAAAACACAAAATAAACTAACCAAGTTTATTGTGTAAGTGTACCTTAATTGTGAAAAGACGCAGACTTCATTAGACCTAAAATGGCATCTCACAAATGCTGCCTAACACAAAGAAAGGTATTTTTTTGCTAATGTATTGAAGGAATAGGCCTATGCGTTTGGAATGTTTCCAATCACCATTGATTTTGTTGTTATAAACATCGCTGTCAATAAGTGACGGAGGTTTACGGTTAGACTATTAGGTTAAATTATTATTATGATACATTTCTTTTATCAATATTATTGTTTTGTTGATTCGATTATGGTCATCGCACAATTTTAGCACTTTCGCTACCACAATTTAAAAAAAAAATCGTAACCACAGCCCACCGCTGCAATTTTGCGGCGGGCGAGTTCTACTGAGAGCCCACCGCCGCATATCTGCGGCGATGGTTCCATGATACTAAATACGAAATTTCTTCAGTGCGGTCTGTTTTAATGGTCAGACAGTTTAGGCGCAGTCTACGGGATAGTCCGCCGCATATGTGCGGCGCTTGGTCTGTGGCTTAAACGATCACTGACCTCACTACAATGTTTTACGTACATTTTTATTTAATATATTTTTGAAAGTAACATTTTTTAACATATTTGATATATTTTTACACTAATATTATTCAAATCTCTTATTACTTATGACACATTGAAAAAAGTTTAATGTGTAAGGAAAATGTATATAAACGCATTTTGTAAACTTGTAAAACATCATATTATGCTACGTAAATGAATTGTAAACAACTCTTTTTGTAAATTAAATATTTCAATAATGTTTTAATGTATAAGCCGTATTTTAATTTTCGCTTTTCAAAGGTTATGACTAAAAATAAGGTTATGTAGTGCCGACGCTAACATGCACCACTTAGTCTCTGACCATGCGCCGCAAATGTGCGGCGCTCAAAAATTACCAAAAATTAAGAGAAAATTGTATGTATTTTTTTATTTAATGAAATTAGGATATTTTGAAGTGTGAAAACTAATTTTGGACGGTTTCTACTCGTGGTCTGTGGCATAAGTCACTACCACTAGGGCCGGTCTAGAGGGAAGTCCATGATTATTTTGGTGGGCTGTGGGATTGGCCTGACCGCCGCATATATGCGGCGGCTGGTAGCGAACGTGTTAATTTCAACAATATAAAAATTTTCACATCGATAAAAACGGTGGAGTCGGATAACGAAGTTTCGGCAAATGAAACTGAAGAAACTTTAAGATTGCACAAATTAAAGGTATAATAGTGCTTATTTAATGTGTTTTGAGAAGATTGAAATTGAAGAAATTTGAAAATTGTACTTATCAAAGATAGAATAGTCCTTCGGCAAATAACTCCTAAGCTATTAAAACATTTAATTTTTTAAAACATGACTTCAGTTGGTTAGTTTAAATAAAATCCAGTTTAAAATAGTGAAAAATGGTAAATAGTGAAAAATGGTACTTAAGATCTGAAGTTAAAACATTAATAACAAAATTTTGAAACTTCACATCTATATCTAAAATTCAGTTAAATGACTTGGGTTTTCAAGTTTGATCAGTCACTAGTGTTGGATCAGCCAAGTCAAAATAATTAACTAACTAGAGAACCCGTGCTGCTCCGCAGCACTGACATTGGATACAGATAGTGAGAATTGAATACTATAATGAAATTAATAATTCTTAGTACAAGTAAATATATCTTATTATTTGTTAGGAACACAAATGAGTAATGAAATATAAATACAACAGTATATCATCTACATTTTACAACACTTCTTTCCAAACATTAGCTGTGCGTCGTCCTTTTGGTTTTATTATAACTTTCACGATATCAAATGATTTTCCTCTTGATAAGGCAACGTACGACTGATTATAGACAATTTAGAATTTTAAATTTAAAATCAAAAGCCAAGTCGAAAGGTTTTTACATTTGAATAACTTGTAACAATATATTGTTAATGTTAACAGAAAACCAGCTGACAGGAGTAACACTCAGGAGACTTATGTCAAAACCAAGTATAAGATTCTCAGACCAAAAATAATACCATAAACTTAATTAAGCTTAGAACTGGATGAAAATGCCTTCAATTAAATTCAAATTCCGGAAGACCATGATTAAAAATTATGTTGTGATAACTTATAGCGCATCATGGCCTTGTCATATTTATATAATCATCAGGAGCTTAAGTTAATGGAAGCTGAATAATCCACAACTTTTAAGACAAAAATAACAAAATCTCTAACCTACAATTGAATGTGTTGAACGAAATGTAATATTAAACAATTTTCTTAACAAATTATGACGTCTCAAATTAAAACGATTCTAACGATCAATAACTTATCTCAAAAGAAGCCATAACTTAATTATTATTTAATCAAAACATTTAAAATGTATAAAATAGAAATGCAGTTATGAATCATCGATTGCAAATAAGTAATACAAATTAAAATAAAAACTTGCTTGGAATGCAGTAGCGAGCTTCGATTTCATCCGATTTTTATATTCAAAGACTCTTATTATGAAAGCCGATATTCCAGAGATGGTTCTTAGATCAAAACATAGCCTATGGCATAACATTCATACAACTGGAAAATTTTATCTTTAATTCAATTCCTAATTCTGTAAGTTTTAACATTTGTTTTTAGCCGAGTAATATAGTAAATAACTGAATACAAATGTTTTATGGCAAATCTCTTGGTCCTAATCCTTAATTTAAGACCTAAATTATCAAAATTGGTTGGTTAGAATAAGTTAGCCCCCGGAAAAGACAGATAAAATTTAACTCCTAAGAAATATACAGGGAGGAAATTTGTATGTAACTAAAGTAGTATTATAGGAAAGTAAATTCCGATGCTTGATGGCAAAACTGTGAATGCATAGGCCTACCTTTCATTTAAGACTAAAATCATGAAAACCGGTCTCGTAGATGAGCCAAACATTCATTCAGAAAAGAGAAGCCCATTTTTTTTAATATATAGATTTAAGTTTAACTGCATAAAAATATTTACCTCCAAATATGGACTGCATGCCGATAAGACTACTTTGTGGGCTTTCAGGTACTGTCCCTCGGCAGCGAGTGTGCAGTCGACTAGAGTTCCATTCTCCAACAAGGAGTCAAATACAGAGATCAAGGTACTTTGGTGATTATTCCAGCGCAGACAAAATTGCTGGTCAGTCGCCATCTGAAACAGATAACATTTATCTTCAGGAAAAGTTACAGCAACTTATTGTGTGACTATAGTAGGATTCACCACAGTCCGATGAGTCAATACACATTGTCAATAGATAATTGAAGAATATTTATAGTACAAGATCATATAACTTTTGATTTACAAGTAATCCTATGCAACACTATGCAAAAATGTGCAACACTCCAGGGGTGCAACATAGAACGCTCAGTGGGTTAAAAATATGAACCTAAAGTAAGGTTCATGAAAATAATCTGGTGTGAGTTGATACATTGTACCAAATTAACCCAAAAGCATAAGTTTGTTTTCAAACAATATTACAACATGGTAAACATAGCCTAATATGACAAATAACAATGCAGGGCAAGAGGGGTGAGGGGGCTTACAGCTGTTAAACCTACGGGAGTTAAACGTCGATTTTTCAGCCCAGCTTTTCAACCCACGAGCGTTAGTTGATTCAACGGTTCAAAAATGTGACAACTTTATAGTGAAATAGAGAAACAGACTCAAAAGCTATCGCTGTTACCAGGGAGATTCTATGCTATCCAGAAACACCCATTTCAAATACAGTTTGTGATAGGACATTTTTTGTAATATGCAATGAAACATCTGGAGAAAACTGTTACCATCTTCTTACTTGTAAACAACAAATAGGCCTAGGACTATGTATTTTACCGATTGTTTTAAAATTATGAATAATTGAAAGTGTTACTAACAAGTTACTGTTAATTAGCTTTATTGGAAAAAAATTAATGCCTACCCTAGCTTGATTTTAAATGTGTAAGTACTAATGGGATTAGGGTAAATAATGTATGGCATACCTATTTGGTTTTATTCAACAAATATTTTTCAAATGCTTTTAGCCTAAGTTAATGTAAGCCTAACTTAATTTTCTTGAACTGCATAAGAATACGAAACAAAATGTACAAGTAGGCCTATCTTGGAATTTTGATTGAGTGTAGGCCTAGCCTAACTTATCTAAAATTATTTTATAAGTTAATTTAGAATCAAGTTAGGCCTAGGCCTACATACAATTTTTTTTGTCATTTATAATTTTAACCCTAGCAGTGGCCAACTGTCGCGTTGCGACAGTATATTACACATGGTTAACATAGCCTAATATGACAAATAACAATGCAGGGCAAGAGGGGTAAGGGGGCTTGGAGCTGTAAACCCTATGGGAGTTAAACGTCGATTTTTCGGCCCAGCTTTTCAACCCACGAGCGTTAGTTGATTCAACGGTTCAAAAACGTGACAACTTTATAGTGATATAAAACAGACCCAAAAGCTACCACTGTTACCGGGGAGATTCTATGCTATCCAGAAACACCCATTTCAAATACAGTTTGTGATAGGACATTTTTTGTAATATGCAGTGAAACATCTGGAGAAAACTGTTAGCATCTGCTTAGGCCTACTTGTAAACAACAAAATAGGCCTAGGACTATGTATTTTACCGATTGTTTTAAAATTATGAATAATTGAAAGTGTTACTAACAAGTTACTGTTAATTAACTTTATTGGAAAAAAATTAATGCCTACCCTAGCTTGATTTTAAATGTGTAAGTACTAATGGGATTAGGGTAAATAATATATGGCATACCTATTTGGTTTTATTCAACAAATATTTTTCAGATGCTTTTAGCCTAAGTTAATGTAAGCGTAACTTAATTTTCTTGAACTGCATAAGAATACGAAACAAAATGTACAAGTAGGCCTATCTTGGAATTTTGATTGCATGTAGGCCTAGCCTAACTTATCTAAAATTATTTTACAAGTTAATTTAGAATCAAGTTAGGCTTACATACAATTTAGTTTGTCATTTATAATTTTAACCCTAGCAGTGGCCAACTGTCGCGTTGCGACAGTATGGCAATGCGGTGTGGAGTAGCCACTGTCGCATTGCGACAGTATGGGTAGGAAAATTTTCTAATGGTTAAAAACCAATACTAACTAACTCTAATAAGGATAATATTTATATCTTACGAAAGATACGATTCTATACTTTCATTTTAATACATAAATAAACATTTAGCGAGTTGCGTAACACTGTAACGACAGTTAAAAAATATGCCACAATTTACGGTGCAACATCATATGAGCAGACGATGCGACAATAACGTAGTGATGTGCGATACGTATCGTATCGGAATATCGCGATACGCGGAGGGGCGATACGATATTTCGATACGATATTTTGGAAACGATACGTATTGTATCGTCAAAAACGATATTCGATTTTATATTGGCACATAGAAAAACGATACTTTTTCCCCGCAATATTGTTTTTTCACCATCAACCACGATATCCGGAAGAAAATGGATTTAGCTGCATCAAATTACTTATTTGACCATTAAATACACAGAACTCCATAATATCCTATCTTGTAACTTAAATTGCACAATCCCTTGGAGGAGATAAAACAAGTTTATCAAGTGAGATTTGACAGATACGATACGGCCAGTATATGAATGAGCATGACAATAAACAATAATTTTATTTATTTTGAGGACTTATTATAAACATTAATGATGTATAGCCTACCTAAAACTTTTGATTCTGTTTCATTACAATAATAGCAAATCATTATCTAAAATCAATGGCTAAACCTATTTTTAACTGCTTTGTTGAAAATGATACGATACGTATCGTTTAAGCGATATTTTGACCGATACGATACGCGTATCGCGATACACAGCACCGATACGATACGGCTGATACGATATATGGCACCGGTACGTATCGTATCGCCATATCGCGATACACGGCCGCATCGCACATCACTACGAATAACGGCAAAACATGTGTTTTTTGAAATTCCATCTCATTTAGTTTTTGTCGCAGACAGTTCCAGGTGGTACCAACGGATACACAAAGAATTACCTTTTAATTTAATAATTATTTCTCTTATGAAATCGTAATAGATCTGAATTTACGAATTTTTAAAAACAGCTGACTTTTGAAAATCTAACGATTGGCCAACTGTCACAATGCGACGGTTTGGAAAATGCGTAAATATATCTTCGATATAAAATCAAACTAGTCAAACTATATATCATTTAGAAGAAGAGGAAACGCAGAATAATTTAGTTCTGCGATTCGTAGCGGGTGGCATCACTGGCGCTGTCGTCTTGAAGGAGAAGAGAGCAACAGCCGTCAGCTGACTCGCCGTTATTGTTTATGTTGTACAACACGTGGTGTATTACGTTCGGGTTGCGTTGTTTTCTGATGTAAATAAATTATTTAGTTGTTCGTGAAGTGTTTAACAGTAATGTTTATGCATTATATTAGCCTATGCATAAATATTACTGAAGTGTGGAATATAGTGTTTATAAAGTGTGGTTTTGTATTTAGCATGTTATCTGGCGAATAGGCCTACAATCAAGCGGCTGTTGTTGTTTTATAATGAAACATAACACATATAAAAATAATAATAAACCTTGAGTGTTACCCTATATACATTTTTTGTAGGGAATTGAACAACCTTCAACATAATTTTACAATTTTTTGCATAAAAAAGTAAAAAAACTTTATACCTAGGGCCTAATAAACACAAAGATTCTAATTTTTCAAATTTTATAAAATTTATGAGTAGGCCTAGGTATATAAAAATTACAAGTTAATAACTTACCGGTTTTTTATTATTTTTATGACTTATTTCTGTTCATTATTTCATTGGGATTACAAAAATAAGTTATTCATGGATGGTATATTGACAATAGGCTATTAATACTAAAATGTTTACACCATAAAATTTGACGGTCTTTCGGGTTTCCATATATTTGTAAGTAGGCCATAACTCATGCAAACAAATAAAAATCCCCACATAGGTATGCTATATTTTTAGGTACAGAAATAAATTGTCTACAAAATGTAAAGGCTATACAGCCATTCCGTATAAAAGAGGAATTTGAGGAAAAAATAATTTTTAATATTATAAATAAACTAAGTATGCATTACTATAAGGTATGAGTTAAATAAAATGAATCAAAAAAGTAAATTTCAATATTTTTATTTTTACCGCCTTTTTTGACGATCCGAAGTTGCTATATTGAAGACACGGATTACCCTGTGTAAAAATGCTAAAGTTTAGAGTTCTCTGGTGAAGGAACCATAGTTCATTAGAACACTAGACTGTGACCAGTTTGCAGAAGAGGTTATGTATGATCAAGTGACACTACCAAAATGAATGATCAGGTAAGATTTTTTATGAGTTTTTTTAAGTTCTAAAAAAAGATGGTTGCATGTAACATCCGTTACACAAAAACATGAAAAAGTTATTTTTTATATGAATGGTTTGAAGAAAAACAATGAAAGTTTCCAAAAGTAAAGTTAAGGTGTGCACATGTTAGTCTGTACCTTAACATTTACATATGTATGTTAAATTACAATTTTGTAAGAGTTTTAAATCTTGTAACATCCGTTATGTAACGGACGTTACAAGCATTAACCTGTTAATTATAGCCATTTTTAGAACAGTTACAACAAATTCTTGAAACATTTACAATTATTAACTTCACTGTATTGAATTCTAAGAGATTACCAGCAATTCTGAACAATATTAAACCACTAGTCCCATTATTTCATGAAAATAGAACTTTTTCATTGCCTAGCTGGTCTGTTTTTATTTAGAGGTACGGTACTAATTGTAATAGAAATTTAAGCCTACACTGTACGTGCCTAACACTTTAATAAGGCCTGTATACAATTTTGAATGTCTAAGCAGGCTACTGCTAGCTTGTATAACACTCTTGAATCCTTTTGCGGAGAACTAGTTTTTTGGCTGAAAAGAGTTGTATTTTTTCAGGAGCTAGGGAAGTCAAGCCAAGAAGATGCTACTAGTAAAACCCCACCTGTGTTTAAAAATAGGATGGCTAAATATTGATTTAACAAGAAACAAAATTAAAATAAATGGAAAGAGCATCTAGAAAAAGGCCAAAAAAGAAACAAAGACAACAGGATTAAAGCCAAAGAAAAAATGTCAGATGAAGAAAAGTTGAAGAAAAAAGAAGAAACTCACTTAAAATAGAATAAAGTCAAATTGGCTCTAAGAAACATGTGCTCGTCAAGTACACTACCAGTAGAAGCAGTTTTACATATAATGAACACTGCATGATAATAAACACTACCCCATTTCGTCAGTCATCGTTGTATTTGAATTTGAAAGTAAACTGATATAATTAAACAAAAAAAAATTAAAATGACAGAAGAGAGAGAGGTTACTTTTATGAAGACAGCTGTTTGTTTTCATGAAATGAATCATATGTTAGGTAAAATTACTAAATTTTGTCTTATACTTAAAATACATTGAATCTTTAAAGTCCAATGGGTAGAAGCAAATTAAATTGAGGGTGACAAAAATTATTCCATGATGTCCACAGCGAATTCCTTTTAATTTGACACCTAAATCATCAAAATCGGGTCATAAATGAAAGAGTTTTGCTGCCCACAAGAAATTCATTACGGAATTAGTACCAGATACTTACGTTATAGGTACAACTTGTAGGCCTTTAAGAAAATAAAGAAAGTGAAAGAATAACTTAAGCTTAAAGAGAGTAGCCTCTACATGTAATAAGTTTTTATTCAGTGAAGTTGTTTTTTGTAATATTGCTTTGATATTTTGGTTTAATGTTTATACAACTATATTACGCACAGTACATTATACTGATTTATAAGTTCTTGAAATTTAATAGAGACCATACTTAAGTAATACAATGTATAAGACAGTCAGTAAGCCTTAAGTGATGACACTGTATTATCTATCTAAAATTTAGGATGTACAAGGTGTGTGTGTGAGTTCCTATGTAAGAGTAAATGAATTTTATATTATAAAATCTTCAGTAATAAATAATTGTTTGCATAAAAATCTAACTCATTCTTTATTATATAGCTTAGCTTATGTTTTAAATCTGAAATTTGTAAGTGCATTTAATTTTATTGGTAATTTTACCAGGGGGAAAATTTTGTAACATCCGTTACAAAATCCATGTAACATCCGTTACAAAGGAAAATAATTTGTATAAACTATTGTAATATTTGAAGAGTTTTAATTTGTGGTTGAAAATGAAGTATATATGTTATACACAGCTGACAAAAATTGACATTTCCATTGATGTTATGGATGGACTGAATTTTAGTTAAACATCCGTACACTACAGTTGCCTGTTCCCAATTGTGTAACATCCGTTACACGACAAAATAATGTTTTATTTGTTTATTCATTAATGAAACATACCCAAACTTACACCCCTTATTAAGGCCAACCTTATTTACCTACTGCAAGTTCTAAAATGGATAATTAATCATATTTAAAGTCAATATTAACATTTTAATAGTGTAAATGTAACATCCGGCACATACGGAATGGCTGTATAATGAATTTTACATAAAAAATTCATAGAAAAATTTTTACCCAGGCCGCTTTTGAAATTTCAAAATAAATCTAACAACTTTTTGTTTTTAGGACTGTTTCCAAATTACTTTTTCTGATGTTATTTATTTCATTATTTTTAGAATCTACAATGTTTTACAAATAAAATAAATCCCTAAGGTTGACTAGGTTTCAATTATATTTGGAATTTATACAAATTTTCAAAAAAAGGTCTGCAAATTTGCCAAATCTGCCTGGCCACTTCCCACTTCTAACATTGGCCACTGCTAGGGTTAAACCTAGGCCTAGGATAGCCTAACATATTAACACGTTCGCGGCGGAATGGGAGCGATCGCTCCCACGCGGAACCCTAATGCCATCCTGATGGGTGCGATCGCTCCCAAGCTGCACTGCTTTACAATATGATTTATTTTAAAGCCGGGATCTGAGCTAGAAATCTGAAGCTTTGCACAGCACTACTCAAAAGTACAATGTATTTTGGGACCACGTGGGTTTTTACTGGGCAGTGCTGCTGCTACGGTGGGCTTTACAATTTTTACATTCAGGATGGTGATGAGGTACGAGCAAAAACCTCGCCGCCGCGAACGTAGGCTATTAAAAAAATTTTTGTATTGTTAGTTCAAATCATCTTACTTTTATATAGGCCTAGGCCCTAATATTACAACTTGGTGCTAGGCCTAGGTCATAACATATCATTTATTTAGGCCTATATTTTTATCAAAGTATGCAAAACCTGAAAAATGTGCAACGCTTCAGGGGTGCTATACTTAAGTTTATTTAACAATCGGAGGGTTAAAATTTCCATACAAGGCTAGTCCTATTTTCGTGAATTATAGATTTGGTAGGCTAAGCATGATGTATGAATCTGATAAACTGTAGAACTATAAATCTCGGACAAGGCCAATGGGGTGGATATCTCAACAATAGGCTAAGGCTTAGGCCAGCTCAACAGTGTCGTTTTGAGGCATCAAATTTAATGTAGGTTTACATATGTAGGCCTAATAACTGACGGAACTTGCCCTATAACTTAAGCCTAAACCAACTTTCAAGTGATACAGAGAATATGACTAGGCCAGTACCCATGGTGGACCAAGCATGGCCTGATTGCATGATGAATTGCTGAAGTTTAAGGTAAAAAGCTTGGGCTAAATCACTGCGTTGGAGTTTAAGCTATTTTATCCTTCGCAAAAATGAAATAAAATACAAGGCTATGTGTCTTTACTATGCACTTAAGAGCGGTCCCAGTGGACAAAGACTCGTAACTAGGGCTAAATTAGGCCAATGGCGTCAAGTCAGAAGACTTAAGTTAAGCAAAATTATTCAATTAAACGCTTGAGAGTTTTACAATAAATCAGATTGATACGTAATACAACACAGTATTATAGTAGAGTTATTAAATCTCAATGTATATAGATATGAGAAATTTACCTTTAATATTTCAGAGCCTCTGTACGATGTTCATCCTCTGGCGGTGAAGTTGGGAATGGCGGTTGAAAAGCTTCAATGCAGCATCGAAGCTCGACGGCGTCACTGGAGGTCGAGAGAACTGGTGAACACCTCCAAAACGGAAATTTTCCGTTTTCAGCCACAAAAGCGTATGTCTGGGAGCTCACGCCACTCCAACTGGCTGCGCAGAACACTAGTTTGCGATCAAGCCCCGCCTTCGTCTTCGTCCGCACCGACTGCACCATCGATCCAAACAAACATGGCGTCAAACCGCGTCTCCCTCCAGAAAACCAAGCATAAAGCTTTGTTTGAAGATGGTTAACCAAAACACGCTTGCCGGTCTTTTATTCGGCTACTGCAAGTTACGAAGAGTTTATGAATTGATATGATATTTCAAATTATAAACTTTATTTGTTTTTCATTTTACAAATAATATTTATTGCAAATATTTTTAAAATTATTTATAAATAATAATTACAAATAAAATTATATAAATATGGTCATAAATAGTAAAACTATAAAACAAATTATACTTAAGTGCTTTGGGCCCATGATGTAACGAGGACATAGCCAAAAATAATTTATGAATCATTTGGTTATTTTTGTCATTTACTTTGGGGCCTTTGTTTACTAAAATTATTACATTTGTAATCTGAGGGTGGGCATATCAACAAACAATTCAAATAACATAATTTACAAATCGCAATCCAATCCGCCAAATAAGTGACTATATTAAATATGTTGCTCAAAATTAATTTGTTTCAAAGGTATTTGGCCTCCTAAAAAGGCGATACAAAATTACAGTTGTAATTTTTCTTGACATTTTATAAAAACATGCACTGAGACCCCAGTTGCAAGAGACACGCTTGCTTTTAGAATTTCAGTGAGTACTGAGTACATTTTGTGATTGGCCATAAGAATGCAATAATAGGTAAATAATAAGTATAGGTAAGTTTGCCTTCAGTTGGTATGTAAGCCCTATTTACTTCATTACTAATGAATAATATAATAAACGCATCCTATACAAGGAAGTTAAAACCAAGCCAAAATAAATAAACTCAGCTTCGCAGCAGACCTGCGTAATCAGCGAATTTCCAATGGAATTTCAGATTTTTCACTTTCCTTAAAAAGCCACTATAGGAATGAGAAGTTAGGTTTGCTGCCATGGGGTATTGTTATAAATTAATCCCTCATTGGTGAAGGTAAACACAAAATTGGACAAAATCTAAAACTTTTTTTATTACCCCCCATAAATCCCATATGGGGGTTAGTATGTATAGGTTTGCCGCCATATGGGTTTAGTTAGTAAATATAAGTTGAACCCTGTCTAAATAATGTACATACCAAATTTGATTATGTCAATAAATAAGCGAGATACAGACTTTTGTTAATTTCCCAAGAAACACATAGGAAACTTTTTTATTATCCCCATAAATCCCATATGGGGGTGAGTATGTATAGGTTTGCCGCCATATGGGTTTTGTTAGTAAATATAAGTTGAACCCTGCCTAAATAATGTACATACCAGATTTGATTATGTCAATAAATAAGCGAGATACAGGGTTTTGTTAATTTCCCAAGAAACACATAGGAAACACATTTTTTTATTTCCTTCGTAAGCAGTAATGTAAGTTAAAAATTCAAAATACTAAATCGTTTGCTTTTTCAAGCCCTTTTAAATGGTTTCAGATAAAATTGTTGAATTTTAAAAATTGAGGTCGAAAAATGCCACAAGCCCTTTTTGATCTTTTTCAAAACCCGCTTGCCATAATCGGATCATGCTGGTTCGCGAACTCATGAAAATATACCTGGTGCTGGTCTTGCACATCCATACCGATTTGAATTTCATCAAAATCGGGAGTTCCATTCAAAAGTTGCCTACCACGTAATAGCATAAATAGTAAAACATAATTTACTAGGCTGCTTATTTGCTCTCTAGGTTGCGTAGGCTCTCTAGGCTGCTTTTTAGCAGCCTAGAGAGGGGAAATTCCCTAACAACTCGATTATAGGGTTGGTTAACTAAATTTACTAATATCAAGCAAACCAACGACTTGCATGCAAGCAAGTCGAATCCCAATCATCTACGATCAATTCATCAATTCATCAATTCATCTGGTTGGTTGGTATTAAACCAACCAAAAATTTCAAAATTATATTAAAATTCTACGATACCAACCATCGCCTACTTACGGGACAACTCTTTATAAAGAATTATAATTTTTAAAATGTGCAAATGAGTGTTAGTTTGGGTGATTACTGATAATCACAACATTGCGCTGGTTGGGTAATTGATTTTGGACTAAACGTACGGTAAGTTGTTTAGCAATTGCTTGTGATATGGTAGCAATTTGTTTTGCTTTCATACCAAAGAGCTTATGATTGAAGATACAGTAGACTAAAATTCAAATAAAAAATAACAACCAACTTCTGTAGCCTAGGTACCCATGAACCTATCAAAGCTCATGTTTTGTCTCCAAGCTTTGTTAATCTGTGGAAATGGGAAATGTGGAAAGGGATGCTTACCATCACCAACTCGGGCAAAAGGGGAGATAGAAAATGGCACATTCTATGGTGTAAACGCCGTAATATGTTTTACACACCATGGTATGGCAGGCATGTAAATGTAAGGGTAGGAATATCTTTAATAATATTTTTTTGCAAATGTTATAATTATATGAAAATTTGTAGTATAACTGAAAATGTAGCATTGTTTAAGCCTATTTGTAAATTGGCAATTCCTAACAAAAGTTTATCTCAAAGGACATAAGAGTTTAACAAAAAATAGTCATTTAGGTTTAACTATGTGACAATGGCGTCAGATAACGTAAATGGCAAATAATTAATACTGTATAATCAAAAATGTTTTTAATTGCAAATCACTTATGCGTTGATAGCAGTTTTTCTATTAGTTATTCTATTTACTATTTTCTATTCAATTCATGTGGGCCGACGCCCTTTTTCCCGGATATTTTTGCCCGGGTTTTCATGCTCCACTAAATATGCGCATGAAAGCCTGTATTGATCCTGGGATCCTGTGCCTGGGATACGGCGGGAAACTGGCAACGCCGCTTTGCAAGGCATCGATCCAGTGTTGCCAAGCCAAGCGCCACCGCGCCTCGCGGCACAAGTGCCATTGCTATCTCCTGGCAACCGCTACCCCTCCCCGTCCACGACCAACCGACGACCGACACCAGATCAATCCACCGGATCGGAAACCGCTTTACAGGATCTGCGTTTCCATAAAACATAATAACTAATCTCGCTCATTGTAAATGGGAACATATTCTTTGGTCGTAAAAATTTTTTATAATCGAATTTTGTCAATGACATATAATCATCGGTCACCGTGTGATAATGACTGTGAAATTTATTGGGCCTATTTCAGTTCAAGTCAAATCGAAATCGACCATTTTGATATTTATTGTTTTTTGTGATACGTAGATAACAAGTCAATATTTTATAACTTATCCATTATTATTTTATGGATGCTATAATTTGTTATTTAAAACAGCTCTGTTTCACGATCAATCATATATCCTTCTCCCATAAGATTAACACTGAAACTTTCAAAGTCTGTAGTAGGGCGTAGCCTCGGGGGCCGATGTGAATTTAAACCAAATCGCACCAAAACCATTATGCTCATCTACAAGGTCTACAAGACATCTTTCTAACGGCATGGCCTATGCGCGGGTTTCTTTCACATTTTTTTTTTTTAGTATTGTGTATCCTACGCCAGTGGCATTTTTTAATGTTTTGACGAGGAACGGTCCAAATTCCAGTCTTGTTACTATCTAACATCGACCAGTTGTTAGAAAGCATCATTAATTAATAGCACAATGACAAATGGCAACTGGGTCCGGAATCAATTCTTTAAAACACGTTCGCGGCGGCATGGGAGCAATCGCTCCCACGCGGAACCCTAATGCCATCCTGATGGGTGCGCTCGCTCCCAAGCTGCACTGCTGTACAATATGATTTATTTTTAAGCCAGGATCTGAGCTAGAAATCTGAAGCTTTGCACAGCACTGCTCAATAGTACAATGTATTTTGGGACCACGTGGGTTTTTACTGGGCAGTGCTGCTGCTAAGGTGGGTTTTATAATTTTTACATTCAGGATGGTGATGAGGTTCGAGCAAATACCTCGCCGCCGCGAACGTGTTAAAAAGCTACTAACTTTCCTCGGGATTGAACCGGCAACCTTTGGATTGAAAGGCGAGCACTGAAAAAAGGAGGAAAAGAAACATGCTTGCCTATTAATATACAGACTGAGATCGCCTACTGGCCGAAATTCGATCAAAATGTTTATTGAGCTCGATGGCTCGATCCAATTTGTTAAAAAAATATTTAATAACTAAAACATCTGTTCTTCCTGGTAGCATTAATTTGTTATTACAACAGCTGTCAAGTAATCTATAGGGTGTCTCTGAACTCTCTACCGATCTCTTAAGGTATTATTCCTGACCTAAAGACAAGTCAAAATATCAAATTTAAAATTCCCAAAACTCCATGGTTAACCGTACAGCCGCCATTTTGTATCTTTTAGAGAACAATTTTTAATTTAAGAACGGTTGATTGTAATAAGTTAAAGTTAGAACTTGGTATACGTCTTATTAAGGCAAAGGTCTAACTTAATTGAAAAAATAATAGTTTTTTTACTGCTTATATTTTTAAAATGGCGGCTGTTTAAAATCTTTAACCTTAAATTGCATAAAAACTACATAAGGTATCAAAGTTTATGTCCTTATAAATTTTTAGAAAATTTAATTTTAAATCAAACAATGTAAAGATTATGGAAATTGGTTAATAAATAAGTAAGATAGAGTGATTTTACTGAGGCTTGTCACGGTCGCACCGCTTCCCGGAGTAGTTTTGGATTGATATCCATTGTTGAGCTGGCGCGAGGGTACGATGACTCCGGGGGGCAACCCGCTCACATGCGTGACTTTTTGGATTAAAATCGCTCTATTTCGCTTATTTTTGAACCGATTTCCATAATCTTCACATCGTTGGATTTTAAATTAAATGTTATAAAAAGTACACAAGGACATAAACTTTACTAACTTTTGTACTTTTTTATGCAATTTAAGGTTAAATATTTTAAAAAGCCGCCATTTTAAAAATGTGAGGTTTAAAAATAGAGTATTTGTCTTTAATTATACCTTTGCCTTACTAAGACATATACCAAGTTTTAACTTATTACAGTACAACAAACCGTTTTTAAATTAAAAATTATTCTTTAAAAATACTAAAAGGCTAACTATGGTTAACTGTGGAGTTTTTAAAAATTTAAATACTAGTGCATGTGTTGCTCGAAATCGTATTTCTGAATTATTTTGAATTTTCGAAATCTGTATTTATTTTAATACCGCACAAATGTTACTTTAGCTCTAAATCAATGACATCCGACCAATCCAATAATGTGAATATCTGTAATCACAAATAACTATACAAATTTACAACTGATTATTAACATATGTTTAAAATGCTTTATTCGGTCCCAATGTTATTTTAATGGGAAATTTTGAGATTTCAGTGGTGGATAGCGCCTTTATTTTCAGTTCGATTCTCATCAGTTTTTGGCGGAAACAACTACATACCAAGCCCTATCTAACGACACCACAAACTTTAAAATCGGTTAAGAATTGTAGGAGGAGTTCTAAAGACAAAAAAAACCCTTAGCGTATTAAATAAGTATAGATAGATGATAATTTGACTTGTCTTTAGGTCAGGAATAATACCTCAAGAGGTCGGTAGAGAGTTCAGAGACACCCTGTATATATTCATAGGCAAGCATGTTTCTTTCCCTCCTTTTTTCTGAGCTCGTGTGCGTCTTAGGAGAAATCCGCGCATACCGTTAGAAAGGTAGATGAGCAATACCTGCAGGATGCGGTCCTGTAGATGAGCAGAATCGCATTATAATTCAGATCGGTCCCCATAGGCTTTCAAAATTCTAATGTTAAATCTTATGGAAGAAGAGTAATTTATTTCATTATTTGACAGCTGTTGTGATAACAAATTTTAGCAAAACAGTAAAAGAACAGATGTTTTAAATATAAAATATTTGTTTTAAAATCTAAATTGGGTCTAGAGCAACTAAAATTTTGGTCGAATATTGACCAGTAGGCGATCTCTAGTTAAATTAAAAGAGAGATCTAATTTTTATTTTAGTGTTTATCTTTTTACATATAGTGACTCGATGCTCTGCAACGCAGTATTTATTTTCTTATTCTTAAAACCTGGTAGCTGGCTAAAGTAGCCATTCGATATTTATATAGTTCAATTAAATATTCTTCTTCCATAAGATTATCTTTGAAACCTTGAAAGCCTGCAGGGCGTAGCCCTGGGGACGGATGTCAACTACACTGTGATTCAGTGATTCTGCTCATCTACAGGACACGACCTTTCTAATGGTATGCGCAGATTTCTCCTACGATGCACAGCACGAGCTGAGAAAAAAAGGAGGAAATGAAACATGCTTCCCTATAATATATAGACTAATATAGGTATTTATAAAAATGCCTACCTTTCCTAAAACGACATTATTGCAAATTTACAAAATTTTAGCAAAAATGCAGGAACTGTATTATTGCTAAAATGTTTATTTACAAGACCTAGTTTATGATCCGTAAATAACTTTTCTTATATTGTTGTTGACAAAATTAGAGCTGTTTTCATTAACGCAACAAAAATCGGCAATATTTTGTTGTCAACACTTGTTTGCAACTCCAGTTGCCATATATGTTTAGTTTTCATCGGGCCAGAGACAGAGAGCCGCCAGGCTGGCTCGGACTTCCCCCCTTCAGCCGGGGCCGGGAGATGCCGAGCTCCGCCGATGTTCAGACAGGGTCATAAATGCCCCCGTCGCAGCAGACCTGCGTACTCAGTGAATTTCCAAAGGAATTTGAGATTTTGCATTTTCCCCATAAACATTATAGGAATGAGTATGTAGGTTTGCTGCCATGGGATGTTTTTAACAAATGTTAGTTGTTGGGAAATGCAATGGTTAGATAAGGAAAATATCATATTGTATCAATATTCGGCACTTTTTAATTTCCCCATAAACCCCATGGGGGGAGTATGTAGGTTTGCCGCCACATGAGTGTGGTAAGCAAACACCAGCTAAACCCTACCGTACCTAGCGAATTTACATACTAAATTTGACCAAGTTATGTCAATAAATAAGCGTCATAAAGGGTTTTGATGATTTCCCATTAGATTAACATGCGAAACGTATTTTTGGTTTTTTTCCAAAATTGGTTGGCCATGTTAAAAATTCAAAATACTAAATTGTTTGTTTTTAAGGTCTTTTAAACGATTTCTTATGCGATAAACCTATCAATAAGGCACACCTGAAAAAGTAAAAAAAATTCATACTATTTCCGAAATAGCCGTATTACCCGTGGAAATTTTGAAAAATTCCACCAAAACGTTTTCTTCCACAATTTAGGCCATTTTATTAAGAAGGTCTCCCATTCAAATTGATCCTAAAACAAAGCATTTCAAATATATACAACAATTAAAAAATTCCTGCCATAAATAACTATATCACTATATTTCGAGACAGGGATCTCACATAGCGTAGTGGGTATTTTAACGTGAATATGAATGAGAGATGAGTGTAGGATGATTGTGGAGCAATAATCTTGTAGTCTAGTTACTGACAAAGGCCGACATTCTCCTTAAACAGGACAGTTATAATGAATAGCCCAACAGCCAATGTTATCTAGGGACCTACAGTTAATCGTGGGATCCGAACCACAATTTCGACCTCATAAATAAATACGAATTGGTCTATATATGAATATGGTCTTAATGGATGAACTAGTTATCCACTAGCGCGCACGTTAATCCCCACCAGGGAGTATCGCATCCACAAGCCACCGCTTTTAACTATCCACAATTAATTCGTGACCTCCAAAAGTAGCTGGATTACACAGGACGACGCCACCCCACCGTCCCAGTCCTATCAACAGAAACCCGTCGCAGTCACAGCAGACCTGCGTACTCATTGAATTTCCAAAGTAATTTGAGATTTTCCCCATAAACACGATAGGAATGAGTACAGTATGTAGGATTGCTGCCATGGGATGTTGTTAAAAAAATGTTAGTTGTAAGGAAATGTTATTGTTAGGTAAGGTAAATATAAAATTGTATCAATATTCAGAACTTTTTTATTTTCTTCGTATAGACCCTATGGGGGTGAGTATGTAGGTTTGCTGCCATATGGGCGTTGAAAGCAAATATCAGTAAACCCCTACCTAGTGAATGTACATACTAAATTTTATCTACTGTATAGTTATGTTTTAATATATAAGCGAGATACAGTTTTTTTTGTGATGTCCCATATCAGAAACCTAATTTTGGGTTTTCTCCGTAATCTGTTGAGCCAAGTTAAAAATTCAAAATACTAAATTCTTTGTTTTTAAGCTCTTTAAAATAGTTTAGTTAAAATTGTTGTATTTTGAAAATTAAGGTCCAAAAATGCCAAAACCCCTTTTTGGCCCATACGTTTAATACGTTCATAAACATACGTTTTTCATTGTAGCCAATATTTTAACTGAATTGCAGAATAATTATGCTATTACATATTCAGTGGTGTTTTACTACATCTTAAGAAAGGTATAGTCAACTTATATTCATTTGTTTACGATATCATTATACTGATATTAAATTTGTTTTACATGTCAATAAAAAAGTGCCTAGGCTATTAAAGTGCATATCTTAAATGATGCGGAACAGCACAGGTTCCCAAGTAAAAATAATTGATTTAATCAATTTTTATACTTCAATAGTACTTAATACTGGTGATCACGACTATTTAGTTCAACGAAAGACAAATTGTAAAACAACTATAAGCAATTTTTAGAATTGCAATTAAATTGTAAAACAAAAGAATTTTGCTACAATGGTAAAATTAGCTGTTAAACGTTAAGGTATGGCGTATTCATAAAGGCCTAAAAGACGTATTCATTGACGTCGACGACGTTTATAAGGTTTAAAATATTTTTCAAAACTTATTTTTGGGTACATTAACTCTTCAAAAGCATGCCATTCAGTATCTTATTTTTTTAAGGTCTTCATATTCTGAGGAATTTGGTGCAAACCCGACCTAAGGGTTACATTACATTTCTTTAATTTTATCCATATCATTTTAATGTAAAGTTTAACAATCTGTAAAAAAGTTTAAAAGTAAAAGTTTAAAAGGGAGCTGTTGTTTCGGTCTCCCTGCCAGTTTTTGTCTTTTTTTTTATTGAAAAAACTGCGATTTAATAATAAAAAATAACAATTTGTTTGGTTTTATTTCTTAAAAACAATATTCTTATAGAAAGTTTACTATCAAATGTACTACGGTACTCAGTTAGCATGACGATTCAATTTTTGGAATGCAACTAAATTTAATACTTTTTTTTATGTAAAAGATAAGTATTAAAAAGATCTCTTCCACCACCAGTAACCATTGGTTGACACTAGTTTACTGGCGGGAAACAGATAACCGGTGACTGGACCTGTCGGAGCAGTTCCCAAAAAAAAAACAAGTTTTCAGGGGGGCCCGAAAAATCAGTTACGCCACTGACTCATCCGCAGAATTTCCTCCGTGTGCAATTTCTTCCAAATACCAGGGTGACCCTGCCTCTACCGACGTTGTGGTTGTGTTTTGGTTGCAGTGTTACTCCGCGGTGGCGAAGATGAAGCCCTACCTCTCATATCCCCCTTCTCACCCCGCCACCACCTCTTTCCAACTACTGCCCTCGCACTTGCAGCCCCGAGTGGGATGACTATTACAGTGCATTCTCCTAGCTTAAACTATTTGTCCGACAAAGTAAGCGAATCTTCTGTTAATGTATTAATGCAAAGTTTAACCGAAGATCTCAATGACAAATTTTCAAGATTTATGTGTCATGTAAGAGATTATTTTTTATTTGCTGAATTTCTAAAGTTTGAAATCTTCCTTTGAATTACACCACACACCTATGAAATTTCAGTCAATACGCTCCTAGAAGAATATAATTCATTAAATTTTATAGTACCGTGCAGTATGAACAACAAATGATATAAAACCATAGAACTCTATATACAGTTAATACACACCTGAAACGCTCACTCAAGGGAAAACATGAACCAAAAACCGCAACCCGTGTTATGAAGTTCAGGCAAAAACGCCAAATGAGCACGCTTCTCTACCGGTTGCTAAATTTCCAAATTCATTGAAACATATTTGGGTATAAAGCAAACGATTTACTGATTATAACGGTGTAAATATCTTAGCCATTACAATTAAGGGGGCGGTCTACCCCAGCCAAAACAACAACAATGCCGAATGCCGCCTCGCGTCCGTAGCGCTAGGCGAGTTTGATGGCTGCAGAGGTTTACGGGGATCGTGTTTCAGAATTAACCAATTAAGATAGAGATTGGCTGTTAATTTTTCTAAAAGTAGAAAAAAGGATCTAGTCGGCTATCTTTTTAGAATTTTAAATTAAAAATTTTTAATTTCAGTAATAACTGTCTAAAATCATCTGCTTTTTAGTTTTGTAAATGCAGAGGTTTACGGGGATCGTGTTTTAAAACTAACCTCTTAAGATAGAGATTGGCTGTTAACTTTTTTTTAAAGTAGAAAAAAGGATCTAGTCGGCTATCTTTTTAGAATATTGAAATAAAATTTCTAATTTCAGCTATAACTGTCTAAAATCATCTGTTTTTTCTCGATTTTTAACTGAAGTTTTCTATTGGTTTTAATAAACTAATAACAAAAGTGTAACAGAGGGAAATTAGTACCGTTATTCTTCTTTAATATGACACCTTATTTATAGCTCTAGGCTTCATTTCGCAGAAGATAACACGATTCTAATAGACCCTTGCATTTGGGTGCGCGCCAGGGGTAGACCTTAGCCCGGGACCACCCCGGTCTAGAAAACTCCATGTTCAAAAAATGTAACTGAATACACGACTAGAACAGGAAAAAGATACTAAAGCGTAATTTTTTTTATTCTTTGTCAGGAAAAAACTTCAAGCGACAAACTTTTAGATACAGTACTGTAATTTAATTGAATCTTTACATTTAACATTTTTGTGCGTAGCGGGTCGTTGAGGAGTCCGGAGAATCGCGTCTTTATTTTCGATGCCCAGAATGAAACCTATAGACCTACCATTTTAGAAACCCGTTCTAACAAGAGAGTTTTTACTTATCCTTAGTACAAATTTATTATTAAATTGTCTATTTCTTTTAAATAAACATGTCAGACAACGCACCCGACTACAGTTTGTTGAGCAATGCAGCGGCATAGCACGGTGTACCAGCCACTAGTACGGCAGCGGGAGGAAAACGTACATCAACTGCTTGGTTCTCGATTATTGGACGGACAAACTAAAAATATTAAGAAAAAACCTTAAACGTAAACTTTTTAGATTAACTTATAATCTGAAACATTGCCGCTAAAGGTTTGTTCCTAGCCCAAAAATAAATGACTTGTTCTCTTAGAAACTTTTTTATGTCATGTTTTCAAAAGTATTTGTTTTAATTTATACTTTCATAGTATTTAATATAGCAAATATTATTATAGTCTACCGTTTGAATCAGCGATTTATGCAGATTAAGAATATTTGAGTTTCAATTTATTTATTTATTGTTCGTGCGAGGAACAAGCGTGTGAATGACAGCGAGCGCACTGCCAAAATCAGTAATTTATTTGATCTTTCTTGCATGCCCTCTTTCTTCTAGGTTGCGGATTTTGATAACGGTGTGAGCGTTTCAGGTGTATACATAGAGAAAGTTCTATGAGTAAAACCAAGCCTTGAAATTAAGAACAGCTATGTTAGCAAACAAAATTCAAAGACTTCAAAGTTGTAAAATGATGTTGTAAGCGATGCTGCAACGGTAATCTAGTATGGAAACGTAACAATAGACTTATTGTGTTTATTGTAATATTATCTTATTCTTATACTATAAAACAAGCAATTTGTACTGGCAAAATTTTTTTCGTTCCAAGGATTTTTTATTTTTTGATTGATCATCGGGGTTTTGGCCACCAGAAATCGATTGGAGCTGGTCCCATGGCTGGGAAAAATCCGGTTATAGAGATTTTATCAATTGAACAAAAATCAGCTGATAACTGTATATATAAACCAATGTGTTACATCTTTAACATGTAGGCCTAGTTTAAGAAAATTATACCAAAGTGCGGCACCCATAGTCTTGGCGAGTGAGCGAAGCAAACTAGCTCATCTTTAAAATGGAAGAGGGCGAGTGAGCGGAGCGAACGGCTTTGTGTGAGAACGAAACCCCCTGGTACTTTGTTTGATACTTTGTCCCCCGTGAATATGTACTCACGTAAGTGTACATAGTCAATGCTTATACTCTCAAACAAGCATTCTTTGTACGGGCAAAATTTTGTTCTCTTCAAGGTTTTTTTTTAATATGGGTTTTTTTTGGCCATTGAATGCATTTTCCAGTGAATTTGGCCCGTCCGTAGGCCCCCTTAGCTGCGGGCCCCCCTGCAACGCGGGCCCCTCTCCTTTCTGCCCTGGGATAAGATAGTCCGGTTATGACAGCACGCCGCGCCGACGCGTCGGCCGGCTGGTGGCAAAAATGATACGGGTCACGGGACGTAGATCTAGCGCGGTATGCGGAGAACCAGGTAGAAGGGATGCGTGGTATTGAACAGGCAACCGACCTATAGGGCAGGGCCATAGTAACAACATAGGCAAATGTTCAAATGTTCTATAACAATTACTGCAAAACACTTCAACCTGAGCAATTATTACAATCTGTACGAACGCTTTGAAAGTAATAAGTAAACGCTCATTTGTTTACCATAACTTTCCCGATACACTACTTAAAAATATACACTAAAACCACTAACTTAGAAATATTGACACATCTATCATACACTTAACGTGTGGGAGAGAGGACCTAACAAATGACACAAAGAAACTGTGGGTATCATGGATGGGTTGGGTTGGTTAGAACGTTTCCATAATATATGCCAAACTTAACTTGTATTATATTTGTAATCTGGAAAAAACTACGGTACGGATTATACTATGATGTAAATTATTTAATGAAGAAATAACAAGAAAATTAATGTGAACTTAAGAGGGCGTTGGAGTCAATCCAAATTCCGCCTTTCTCCCATAAGAGCAATGTTAAACGGGATGTCAAATAACTCTTTTATTTATAATCAGAAAATAATGGTTTATAGCTCTAAATAAAGGGTTCATCAAGGCAGATTTTGTTTGCGAGAGGAAATTTTTATAAAAATTAGTGTTTTTTACTAACTTGAAATAACAAAGCAAGTTTTTTACTACTTTTAAAACATTTTCTACAGACTTTTATAAATTATTTACAAATAATCGATCTCGCAAAAGGAACGGGGAATTTAATTGTGATTCAAACGCTATTTATTCTGAACCAATCGGACAAAAAATAAAGAAATTATATGACAAATGCCGGGGACAAGTTTAGCATTGCTCTTATGGGAAATAAATCCAACATGGCGGCACTCCAACGCCCTCTTAAATAATACCCAACTTTAAATATTGGCGCCAAAATATGTCGATTTTGATTGTGCTGCATGACAAATTTACACAATTTGGTTGAAAATTCGTTTTAGTAAATCATTTCTAGGTTGATTTATTGTATTTATTTGTTGCTCGAAATCGAGCAATTTATTTTTAACTATCACATTTCATTCCTAAATAAACGGTATCAGTTAACTGACACATACTTTCTCCCAACAATATAAAAAAAAAGGTGTTAAAAGCCTCAAAACATTAATGTCTTGATGGCTAAATCAGATAGCTAACAGCTGAGCAGCACGAGATTGACCCTACGCGCGTCTGTGACTTTTAACAACGTACTGCGTTTACCGCTAAACGGAAAATTGAATTTTCTCCGCAACCACTTGACATAGAGCAATAATTTAAAGTACTGGATTATTTAGTTTTTTGAGCTTGATTTAATGGTCATGAGTAAAATTTATTTCAAAATAACAGCTTTTTTGAAAATCCAAAAAATTGATTTTTGAAACACTTTTTACTCTATAACTTTTGAACGCGCATTTTCTCGGAAATGCGGGTGGTGTCATTTTATTCAGCATTTTATTCTTAATAAACCACAAAAGTTTAATCAAAATCGTTAGAGCCGTTTTTGAGAAATTTTGATTTTTCACGTTTTTTGAGGGTTTTTGGGGGTAAACTACCCTTAAAAATCAAAAATTCAAAAAAATGAAAAAAACGCCTGGAATTATCGTGGTTTTGGACCTACGTACCAAATTTCACCAAAATCGGACCATTGGGGCATTCTCTAGCTCTGTATACATCCAGACACACACACACACACACACACAGACATCACTCCGAAAACCACTTTTTTGGACTCAGGGGGAACCAAAATGGATAAATCCACCAACAACTCAAATTCGAAAATTTTGACGAAAACAATACTTTCTCCATATACTATGGTATAGGGGGAGAAAGTAAAAATTACACGTTTAATTCTAAATCAGTTACAACCGACCCATCCAATATTGTGATTAAATATAGTAATAATCCAAAACTACGCTGAGTTACAGCTGTACATTACATTTAACAGGGTGTTTATAATGCTGGAACCCAAAATGGACTGAATCCAATCCCAATGTTATTCCAATATTTTTTCAAATTTTAATGACTAGTGAGTGATAGCGCCCTCAGTTGGTGTAGGGGTGTGGGCCAGCGTCTGTAAAAACTCTTGACGAGGGTAAGTTTATGGACCCTAGTGATGCGGCTCCTGACTCCTGGGCCAGCGTTTGAGAGAGGTTGGAGAGTCGAAGGACATTAAGGAGGGGCGGGAGAAAGTAACTAAGCAGTTCAGTAAATATGCTAATACAGTACAGTAATTAAAAAAGTAAATTCTGTATTACTACGGCCACTACGGGAACGGGATACGGGACATACCATAATATTTTGATCACCATGATCATTATCAATGTAATGCATTTGCATAAAATCTTAAATTTTAAGTCAATTAATTTTCGACTTTGCCGAATTCTTCCAAATAATAATGATAATGGACAGAAAAATCATGTTTACGCGTTTTATCCTTTTATCTTATTATAAGATGATTAAATATTAATTAGTCAACTAATGCAAAACAAAAACAAATCAACTGTTTTGAATAATTTCATCCCATAATTAATTATTTATAATATTATTATTATAATTCCCGTAATCGCATTTGCAATCTGAACCCCATCCCTTCGCAATGTAACAGTTTTTATAATTTACAATCAATAAAAACAAACATGGCAGAACATGGACTCTCCCGGCCCGGTGTCATGACTGGAGAGAGGGCAGCTGTACAGCCAAGCCAGTCTCTCCCGTCCCGTACAGCCAGAGCTGTAGAGCGGTCGATAGAGCAACGGCGGTGTTGCCGCTAGCAACACAGTGTTGCCGCGTTTCCGCCGCAACAACACCGCAAGCTGTCGCTCGATAACGGCCAGCGCCGACGACGAACGTCTGCAATGCTACGATAACGGCCGCCATCATGGCGGACCGGCGCGGCGCGGAGGGATATCTGGCACGGCAAACTGGCGGTTACTGCGCACACCGCCGACCGTAACGATTTTTAATACTGCAGGCCTAATAAAATCGTTACGCTTTACATTGAAAATACAATTAGAATATAAAAGTGGGTAACTAAATAATTTCATATCGGGGTTCTAATTACCGGTAATTTGGAATTGTGTTACCACTGTAACTAGATCTTTAGATTTGATGCTGTGAATATTGATTTGTAAAGGTATACACTCTTTTTTACCTATTTCAAAATCATTAACAACGCGTTGCATTAATTATCACATAATTTTTGTTTTATTTCAACAGAAATAATGTAATTTAGATATTAGAGATTACTGTAAACCGACCAAAATAGTTTAGGAAAAAATCAAATAATCCGTAGTAGAACATTCATTCATGAGATTTAACAAATGAAGCTATTCCAAATTAAATTTTCAATTGCAAGATGCCTGTAGGATTTTTTATGTTTTTAAAGTCAAAAATAAAAAAATTATTACTATGCTATTTTTAACGTAAAAAAAGAATAAAGGCGCGTACTTTGCAAGAGTCTGTTTTTGCTTGGACTGAGTTTCAGATTATATGTTGGGACGACATTTTTTATTTATGTCCAGGCCACAGGCCTATAAAATGGCAAAACGGATTTTAAGGCCTTTCAAACGTTTTGTATTAGGACATGTAAATTATAGAATTTAAAATACAGTTACAATTTTTTTATGTTCTCGTTGGAGTCAACATAACTTTCTTCAAAAATATGTTGCTAAAATCACAGCCTAATATCAGTAAATTAATGCCGTAGGCATATAGAGGGTTCTAAAATAGTAAAACTATGCTTAAGTCAATATTTTCTCATTGTCCTAGTTCACTAAAACGTGTACTGAGTATGTGTTTTAACTTGTCATGCAGCCACTAGCAATAGTTTTTGGATGTGGCAAGTTGGCTGTAGCATGCGCTCCTCCCCCCCCCCCCCCGGCAATGTTGGGTTTCTTTGGTTTTTACTGTACTACCTTGGCCGTAATGAAGTAAGTTACATAATAAAAATTGCTCTTATGTAATGAAAAAAATCAAATAGGCCTAGTCCATTTGATTTCTGTGACAAAACTTTGTCACGGAATTTATTGCTTTTTATTGCTGACATTTTTTTCGGAGGTGAAACTCCCTTTGTTTAAACGAAACGTTCCTGTAGGCCTACTCATATATACATTATACTTACACCATGTCTAGGCCCTAGGCTGCAGCCTAAAGATCTGGCCCCTGTCCCTGGCTGCAAGATTCAATTTAATTTAATGATTTTAATTACTGTATTAATTGAGGCAAGACAATGACATTGATTGCAAAACTTTACACAAGTGTGTGTTGCTACATTTCATGGCACCGAATTTAAAACAAGGTATTATTGTAAAAATAGATCAAATGGTAGTTTTTATCACTAGGAGCAAAAGTGGGTCTTTTTGGTGCGCAATCGTGTTTTAAAAACGAGCCCCAGCCGAGTTTTTAAAAAGGATTGCATCAAAAAGACACTTTTGCTCCAAGTGATGAACAACTTTTTTTTATCATAATGCGGAATTAGACTCTTATTAGACTTAAGTAAAGACCTAGCTGAAAAAAAATAATAAACGTTTTATAATTCTTAATTTTTAAATGGCGGCTGTTTAAATTCTTTAACCAAATTGCATGAAAACTACATAAGGTAGCAAAGTTTATGTACCTATGTGTTTTTTTGAAAAATTTAATATAAAGTCCAACGATGTAAAAATCATGAAAATCGGTTCATAAATAAGCGAGATAGTGCGATTTTAATACAGGAAGTCACGCATCTGACCAGGTTGCCGCGCGAAAAGCACGGTCGCGGCGCCAGCCCAACAATGAATGGATGTACTGTACCAAAACTGCTCCCGGTGAAGCGGTACGCCCGTGACTAGCCTCAGATAAACCTGAGCCGGCCTTAGCCTGTGCGGGGCCCAGTGCAAACCTCCTGTGCGGGGCTCCCCAAAATAACCTCCTCCCCTCACACACAAACTTTTTTTCTGAATGAACCTATTTATAAGATTTCGTTTATTAACTTGCAGCACAAGATGAAAACATAATTTTTAATTGTATCAAATTATTGTTCAGAAGAACGATTGAATTTGAATATAGCAAAAGAACAATAGTATATTTTGAAGTTTGTTTTAAATGTAAAAAAATTGGAATCTTTTGCAAAATCCCAAAAACGCCTCGATAAAACCTTGTGTATGATTTATATAACATTTTGTTAGGTACATATATAAATATTATAGGCTAGACAATTTTATTGTTTGCACAAAAAATATAATAATTTTTTAGCCATCATGTACGAGTTTATGGAAAATTGAAAAATTTGTAAATGGTAACATATAAGATTATTTTGGAAACAAGCAATAAAAATGAAGTTTTTACTAGCAATGAATTCCTATAGGCCTATTATTGTCATTAGCAGTTCAAATCAAATAAATTTAAGAAATGGATTAAATTATAAAAACTTTACAAAGAGTATAAACTGTATAAAAATTTTTGAAATTTGTAACGCTGTCAACACGAAGTTGTACCGGAAATGCAAGGAGCGCGAAGGAAGAACGATAGAATGTTATAAACAACATGTAGCCTAAAAGCCTAATGCACACCATGCGATCATCAGTACTACCGTGTAAACTTATAAGCTACATAAATCTACATTTATTCCTCTTCAAAATGACATTTCATTCGACTAGACGACTAGTAATAATGACGTACATTATATAAAATAACAATTTAGCAAATGGCCGTCTGCCAGGAGTTTGGCATTTGTTATACAGTTCGAAAATATTTTATATTCTAACCTATGAGACCTTACAAAGTATAAATTGATTGATACTAAGAATAATAGGAACTCTTTGTATTGACCAACAAATGGTGCCAAATGAAAATTTATACAATAAAATCTATCTGATCAGGTAAGTTAAAAATGTCATGTTTTGACGTTTCAAACCTGTTGGCTACTTTGATGTCGTGCTAAAATTTACGAATATTCTGAGAGCTATTTCGTTGTAACACAAACACTTAACAGTTATCTCTTACTATAATAAGAAATTCAGAATGTTATCTTTCGAATGACATATAATGTAACCACTTTTTAAGATATTTTTCACCGGTTATTTTTACCAGTATAAAACGTTTAGGCCCAGACGTCCGTCTCCCGGCCGCGGCCACTTTAAGGCATAGCAATAAACGAGAAAACGGCCGTCTCTCACTGCTATGGTTAAATTTTGTATTTTGTAATTTTTTCGTTTTTTTCCTTGATCAACTTTGTAAGCGCGGGGCCTTTACAAGCGCGGGGCCCGGTGCGGCCGCACCGCTCGCACCGCCCTAAGGCCGGCTCTGAGATAAACCCATCTATCTCGCTTATTTATAAACCGATTTTCATAATTGCTATATCATTGGATTTGAAATTAAATTTCCCCAAAAACACATAAGAACATAAATTTGTCTACCTTACGTAGTTTTTACGCAATTTAATGTTAAAGATTTTCAACACCCGCCATTTCGAAAACGACAATGATTAAAAGAGTATTATTTTTTTCCATATAGGTCTTCACTTCAAAAAAATGTGTACCAAATTTAATTTTATTAGGCCTACGTCAAGCTGCTCTTAAATTAAAAATTGAGGACGTCTATGGTAAAAGGGCTGACACAAAGAAACCATACTTTCGGGAAACAGGCAATCAATAATTGACTTGATTGTACTTTTATATATATAGGATTTATGGTTTTGAAACCTTTAAACAAAATTAAGTTCAGAATCTCAACTTATATATAACAAGAAGAAATATTTTGTTAAGTTGGCATTTGAAATATTAATTACAATTTGAAAAAAGGTTTGCATACGCCCTTTTTCCTAAGATGACAGTCAGCCATGTTTTTTATACGCCCTTTTTTCAAAGAAAAGCCCTTATTCCAAGGATTTACATCACATAGTATGACATAAATTTTTATTAATATTATAATATATATTTTACAACACTATGAGGACTGGATAGTAAAAGCCTGTATAATTACCCAAATAAAATGGTAGTTTTTCTTTTAATTTCTTCATTTTAAGTCTATTAAATAGGCTATAGGCCTATTAAATTAGGCTATTTTATAGCCTATTAAATAGGCCTATAAAAATTTTTATAGGCCTACTACATAACTTGTGTATGAGGAAATTTTTATGGTTATGTTTTAAATTTATATAAAATATAATATTATATTATATTATATTTTATATAAATTTTATTTATAATGTTTATTTTTAATTTTATTTTATAAAATTAAAAATATTTTTAATAATTATAAATTTATTATTATTATTATAATTATAATTATTATAAATTATTGGGGGGCTGGAAGACGCGCCTGTCTAAGAAAGAAAGGAGGAGGCAGAAGCAAGCGGAGGCAGCTTCGAAAAGTGCGTCGAGGGTGGAGCGGACGCAAGTCTCAAACCCGGTTGGGGAGGCCTCTGGCAAGTCTGTCAGAAAGCCTAAACAACCCAGGCCTAAGAAGCCCAGGAAGGAGGCAATCTTGATTAAGCCCTTAGGGGGGCGATCTTTTGCCGATGTTCTGGGTCAGATTAGATCGCAGGCCAAACCGGAGGAGACCGACACCGTTATCAAGTCTATTCGGCGAACCCAGAACGGGGATGTCCTCCTCGAACTGGGGAAGTCGAGTGACAAGATCGGTTTTGCCGCTTCCCTCAAGACTGCACTTGGGGACAAAGGCTCCATCAAGGCCCTAGAACCGAAGTGTTCGGTCGAGATTCGGGACCTTGATGCCCTCTCCACCGAAGACGAGGTGACCCGTGCGATCCAGGTGGCACTCCCGGAGATACCGGCTGATGGAGTGAGGGTATGGCTGACAAAGCCTAACCGAAGTCAACTCCGGATGGCTGTTGCTGAGATGGGCGAAAAGCACGCCAATAAGCTGCTTAGCCTTCAGCACCTCAGAGTCGGTTGGGTCAGTTGCAGGCTCAAACGGAGGGTGGTAGTTTCGAGATGCTTTCGTTGCCTCGGTTTCGGCCACTCCTCCCGAAACTGTAAAGGGCCCGACAGGAGTGCCAACTGCTTCCAGTGTGGAAGCCAGGGCCACAAACGCAAGGAATGTTCCTCGAGCCCCTCCTGCTTTCTCTGCAAGGATTCAGGCTCCAGTGCCCTCGGTCACTTACCCGGGTCTGGTCAGTGCGGTGCCTTCAGAACCGCACTTGAACAGGCAAAAGGCAGCGGCCGGTAATTCGCATCCTCCAGGCCAATCTTCATAGATCCTGGGGAGCTGATAACCTTCTAGATCAGCTCGCCCGAGAACTTGGTGCTGACGCGCTCCTTATCAGCGAACAGTATCGGGACAGAGATCCAAACACTTGGATCTCCGACAGCCTCGGTACTGCTGCACTTTGGGCGCGTAATACGCGGGATGTCTTGGTGCGGAGTCATGGTCGCGGCCGAGGATTTGCCTGGGTTAGGTGTAGGGACGTGACAATCTTCAGTTGCTACCTCACCCCCAACGAGGCCGTCCAGGACTTCCGCGACAAGATAGATAGCCTAGAGGAGTGCGTTCTTTGCACCACCGGGCATGTCGTCGTTGGTGGCGATTTCAACGCCAGGGCCGTCGAGTGGGGAATGCCCTCTACCAGCTCCCGGGGGAAATACATCCTGGATTTCATCGCCAGGGCCGGTCTTGTCGTCCTCAACCAGGGCGACACACCTACTTTTCGGCGCCCCGGGCAGAGAGGCACGATCCCTGACGTCACCTTTGCGTCTGAGTCGCTCCTTCTGAGGATCTCTGGCTGGAGGGTTGTGGAGGACTACACGGGTAGCGACCACCAATACATCGTGTTTGATCTGCATGATCAGGAAAATCGTCGAGTTTCCGCATCTCGGGAAGGGTCACGCCGGTGGAACACCAACAAACTGGACGTGGTTAAGTTCACCGAAGTCATCTCTCGGGGAGCGCAGGGGAATCCTGGTGAGGCTGGGGCCGAGGCACTAGTAACATCCACGATGGAACTGATTGTCTCGGCCTGCGACCAGTCTATGCCGCGAAGGAAACCCCGACGCGACAAACAACCCGTTTACTGGTGGACTGAAGAGATTGCGGAACTCAGAAGAACATGTTTAAGAACTAGACGAGCCGCCACTAGAGCGAGAATTCCCGCAGACAGAGTTCGTAAGTCGGAGGCCTATAAAGCTGCGAGAAAATCTCTCCGCCAGGCGATCAACAGGAGCAAGGCGAATAGCTGGAGGAGACTTCGTGACGACGTTGACTCCGACCCGTGGGGCCTGGGTTACAAACTTGTAACGCAGAAACTCGGCGCCCGCTCTCCACCTTCCATCATGGAGGGCGCCACCATGGGGAGGATCGTCGCTGCGTTGTTTCCTGAACATCCTCAGCGACCGCCGGTTGACTTCAGACGGGTAGAGGACGTTCCACTCTTCACTTTCGAGGAGCTGGAAACCTCCGTTCTCTCCCTGAAGAGCAACAAGGCTCCTGGCCCGGACGGGATTCCCAGTGAGGCTTTAAAGAAAGTATTTTCAATCAACGCTGACTTGTTGTTGAGAATGTACAATGCCTGTTTGGTAGAAGGGGTGTTTCCCGCTCCCTGGAAAACAGCCAGGCTTGTACTGATCAGCAAGGGCAAAGGTGATCCCGAGCTGCCGTCGTCCCACAGGCCTCTCTGCATGTTGGACACGGCTGGGAAGCTGTTCGAGAAGCTGATCCGTTCCCGCCTGACTTCTGCCGTGGAAGCTGCCGGGGACTTATGCCCCCGTCAGTACGGCTTCAGAAAGGGACGGTCAACGATCGACGCTATCACCGAAGTTCAGAGAGCTGTGGAGAGAGCCGAGAGCCACAACCATTTCTCCCGCCGAGTAGTGCTTCTTGTTACGCTTGATGTCAAGAATGCCTTCAACTCGGCAAGGTGGGTCAATATGTTGGATGCGCTTCGCAACACCTTTCGTATTCCTGCATATCTGTTGCGGCTCATCGAGGATTATCTACGCTCTCGAAGCCTGATTTATGACACGAGGGACGGAACGCGGACGATGGAAGTCACTTCTGGTGCCGCACAAGGTTCAATACTCGGCCCGGATCTCTGGAACGTTGCCTATGACAGCCTCCTGAGGTCCGAGATGCCTGAGGAAACCACTTTGGTTGGGTACGCCGATGACGTTGCAGCTCTCATTGCTGCACGCAACGTTGAGCTGGCCCAACTGAAGTTGAACCGAGTTATGCGGGTGGTCAACAACTGGATGTCCGATCACGGTCTCTCGCTTGCTCTCAGTAAGACGGAGATTGTGATCCTCACGAAGAAGAGGATCGACACCGTCGTCCCACTCCGAGTGGGAAGGGAGGTGGTCACATCAACTCGTGCCGCCAAATACCTCGGGGTTATGGTGGACACCAAGTTAAGCTGGAGGGATCAGATCTTTCGTACGGCGGACAAGGCCGCTAAGGTAGTCACTTACCTTAGTAGGCTGATGGCCAATGTCGGGGGTCCCCGATCCAGCAGAAGACGTCTGTTGATGTCCGCGGTCCAGTCCGTGCTCCTTTACGGGGCAGAGGTGTGGGCAGGCGCTCTAGATAAGGAGTGCTACAGGTTGCGACTCGCCCGGGTTCAGCGTCAAGCTGCGCTCCGGGTGTGTTCCGCCTACCGGACAGTGTCCGAGCCTGCCGTCCTGGTGGTCGCCGGAGTCATCCCGGTCAAGCTCTTGGCAGGGGAGAGGAAAGCGATTTACCAGAGACAAGGCGAGATCGGCAAGGACACGGCAAGAACCGAAGAGCGCTCCCGAACCTTCCAGCAGTGGCAACACAGCTGGGAGCACGACACCCGAGGACGATGGACTGCGCGACTCATCGAGCAGGTCCAACCATGGGTGGAAAGGCGGCATGGCGAGGTGGACTACTACCTCACGCAGTTCCTGACAGGTCACGGCTACTTCAAGTCGTACCTGAACCGGATGGGCAAGACCGGTTCACCGGATTGCATCTACTGCCCGGGCGTTCCCGATGACGCGGAACACACCTTCTTCCGCTGTTCGCGTTGGGAAAGGCCCCGCCTGGAGGCCACAAGAAAACTCGGTGTTTTTTCGGTGGACACGGTCTGCCAAAAGATTATGGAGG
The DNA here is from genome assembly GCA_030545055.2 of Neoaliturus tenellus. Classification (NCBI taxonomy): domain Eukaryota; kingdom Metazoa; phylum Arthropoda; class Insecta; order Hemiptera; family Cicadellidae; genus Neoaliturus; species Neoaliturus tenellus. The sequence goes on from CM061532.1 coordinate 35,144,465, forward strand.
ATGAGGGCAACTGGGATTGTTTGTCACAGTTCGTCCGGGGTATCCTCCTGGAAAAGAAAACCGATTTGGACCACGAAGTGGCCCAGATACCTTGACCGAACAGCTGGATAAGGAGCGAGCCCCATGGGCGTAAGCCAAATTTAGGCCTAGCCTGACGTAATGTGATAAACAATTCCAGGTTAGAATCCTAAAGAGTAGAGGAGGTTTTTTAGTGGGTAAACCCGTTTTTTAGGGGAGTCCCACACTACAGGCTGGCCACTTGTGTGCGTAATGCATTTTCCCTGCCTCTCCCTCAAAAAAAAAAAAAAAAAAAAAAAAAAAAAATTATAAATTATTAAATAATTATAATTATTATTTATTATTTATAATAATAATAGTAATTATTATTAGTAAAAATTATTATTATTATTAGTATAATAATAATAATAATATTAGTATAATAATAATAATAATAATTATTATTATTATTAGTAAAAATACTATAATTATAATTATTTATAATTAAAAAAAATTATAAAATATTTTATTTTATAATTTTATTTTATATGTTATAATGTGTAATTATAATATTATTAAATTTATGTTTTTATTTACATTATTATTTCGTTGCAGAAGTGTTGTGCATCATCATGGAAACAGACTCATAAAATGAAAATGCAAAGAGATACAAAGATGAAATTTTGCACGGTTACCAATGGAAACATGAGGAATCGAAATAGACCATCTCCGGAAAAAGGGCGTATACCCCCATACGCCGTTTTACCATATACCTCCTCAATTAGTATTTAAAAAATACAAAATGGCGGCTGCGCGGGTAACTATGGAGTTTTGAAAATTTTAAATATGATATTTTTACTTGTCTTTGGTTCAGAGATAATATCTGAAAATGTCGGTAAAGAGTTCAGAGACACCCTGTTGTATTACTTACTTTTTAAGTACGGTATAACCTCAAAAATACAACTTTATAGTTAATACGAGGTGGCCCGAGCGCAAATTTATGATTCTGTATGAGTGAAACTCACCTACAGTACGTGAATGTTCATTACGAAGTGACAGAGATCTATTTTTGTTTACTATCTGGCTTAAAAATTCATCTGAAGGTAATCAGCTGTTAAATTACAATTCACATTAGAACTTGCAATGAAAGTTAGCCAACATTTTAAAGCACCCTCTAGAAGTAAATCAAAGGCGAGGGGTGGCGAAGCCCGAAACAATATGACCTTTTTAATTACGATTCGTCGCTGCGGTGTATCCTAAGCTTTAAAATGACACCTCAATCTTAAAAATCGGTTCAGTAGGTCGAGAGAAAAAGGGACGTAACAGACGAAACCCTTATAGAAATATTTTTAACGATTAAAAATTTAATTCCGCATTATGATAAAAAACGTTGTTGATCACTCGGAGAAAAAGTGTCTTTTTTGTGCTTAATTGTTTATAAAAACTCGATGGCGCACTAAAAAGAGTCACTTTTGCTCCTAGTGATGAAAACAACTATATTCTTTACTTAAAATTTTCCCAGGACTTCTTTAGGAGCTATACGGTAATCATATCTGAAATAGCAATTATTTAGAAATAAAAAGGATTTTAAAGATTCTTTCAGGAGGAAAAGTAGGGCAGTGCAGTGCAGAGCGATTTAACGCTCATTTCATTTCATTTCATTTCATTTCATTTATTCAGTCACAGAGTACACCATATACAAAGGTAATACCTTAATGGTAGGTGACAAGTCAGTTGCTTAAATCTAACAATCATTGCTGACAAGACAACTTATTCTGATAAACAAGGAAGTTTAAACTATTAGAGTTGTTGTTTTAAGTATATTTCCCATGTCAGCACTGAGAAACTCATCAACACTGTAAAACATATTGTTAGCTAGGTATTTAGTGAGGGTTCTTTTAAACTTTACTTCAGAGAAATCTTTTACTTCAGAAGGAAGTTTATTATAAAGACGAATACCCTGGTATGACGGAGATCTCTCTAAGGCAGATGACTTATGGAGTGGATATTGAAGTTGGTTGTTTCTTGTTGGGTAGTTGTGGTGAGATTTGACTGAAATGAATTTATGCAGATTATTTTTCACAAACAGGAGAGTATATAGGATGTATATGCAAGGCAATGGTAAGATATTCGATTTTCTAAACAGGGGTCTGCTTGGGGTAATATGGTTTACGTGCATCATTGTGCGTATTATACTTTTTTGGATCTTGAAAACAGAATCACTGGACTGTGAGTTGCCCCAAAAAATTATACCATAGGTTAAGTGTGAGAAGATGTATGCATAATAAACCATCTTTAGAGTTGCAAAATCTACAGTTCTAGAAAGAGTGCGGAGAGTAAAGTGGCCTTTATTTAAAACTTTTATGAGGTGAGCTGTGTGGAGGTTCCATTTTAATGTAGAATCCAACTGTAGACCAAGAAATTTGCCATTTTGAGATGTCTTAACTACATTGTTCAAATAAGAATCATTTCCCACTGAGCACAAGATTTCCCCAGGATATCCCAACCAGATCCCACATATCCTATTCAAATCCCGGGATATGGAGAAGTACAAAAGGACATTCTAAGCATATTCCAAAGGGACTTAATAGAAATACAAAATTTTTATGTAAATAAGACTAAAAGTAAACAATTTCAAACAAAACAAGTTTATAATGGATTTATTTCACTTTTTTTTACTACAAGACACCTGTCAAACAAAATTTCAAAGGATATTCCAGAGATATCCCAAGGATGTGTCAGAACTACGTAAACGGTCATATTCCAAGGATATCCCTGGGATATGTGCGTTTTTACAATTTAATTCAAACATATATTCCATTCAAAATAGGGGTTTTGCCGAAAGTCCAAAGTCATCAAGTCATTGAAAAATACAATTTTTCTCTGACTCCTCTTTTTTGAAAATTTCTGAAAAGAGCTCCTTGGGAAGTCCCTGGAATATGTCCGTAGGCATAGTTTTAATTAAATTCCATAAATTCGTTCATATCCTTAGGACATTCTCAGGATTTCCCAAGAAAATATCTGTTGACACAGTGTAAAGTATTGAAATACTAAATTAACTTTTATCGTAGAGGTCCAGGAAAATTAAATAACAAACTAATAACATTGGATAATAACATATGTTTCCAAGCAAAATACAAAGTTTGAATTCAAACATTGTAGTTGAAAGTATCTACAAAGAACATCCCTAGGACGTATCAGTGGTTAGAGTTTTAATGGAAAATAGTGTATTCACTAAAAACTGCAGTTTTAATAGTTAACTTTAATGAAAACCTATGAAAATAACTCTTAGTAAAATGTTTGGGACAAGCAATTCCGTGGCTGTCCCTCTTCATGACAGGAGTTCCAGATGTGTCTCGAAAAACAACTCTTAAAAATATTTAATGTCCTGGGGATATCCTGAAAGGATATCCCAAAGTGCGCATGTTTGCAATATCCCTAGGATATCCTTTGAATGACTGAAAATATTGGGGAAATTTGGGTTTACGCTTTGATATCTTGATTTACCATTACACACCATTAACGAACACAGAATATTTATTTTACATCAAATACACTTTCAAAATGTCAAACTACATAAAATAAGATGTAGTGATTTTACTAAAAGTTAAAATATAAAAAGTATAATTAATAATCTTTTGATGTTAAAATATACATTAAAAATTACATATAACTGTTCACGTTCAAAAGGTTTTGCTATTTTATTTAGATTTTTTAAATACTTGAAAATTGTCAATTTGTAAAGTTACTTCAAATTTAGACTAACTTTTTTACGTTGACTCGCAAAACTTCCAAGTGCACCAATGAAGGTTAAGTTTCAATACTTACTAGTAAATAAGAACCAACATGAGCACAGATCAGGTGGCTCAAGAGGTTAGAGCGTCAGGTCATTGAGTGAGAGGTCGCAGGTTCAAATCCTGACATGGGCATATACTTTTTGCTCAGTTTTATTTTCATTTTTGCAATTTGTTCGTTAGCAGAAATGCAATTACTTATAAATTTTGATGAAAAAAGTTAAAATTTACAACTTTTAGACAAGTTTTTAAGGACATCCCCAAGGGATATTTGAATGTCCTAAGGATATCCCGAAAGGATATCCCAAAACGCGGGATATGCGCGGACATTCAATATCCCCAGGAGATCCCTGGGATGACTTTTTGAGAATATTGGGGATATTTAGGATTTCCCTGGGATATTCCAATATCCCATCAGGATATGTTTAGGAACTCCTGGGGATGTACTTGTGCTGTGTGGGTTGAATGTTTTGTGTTGGAGTAATTGGAATGAAAATTTATAGCAAATGTTTTACTGTTATTAAGAAGAAGGCCATTACATTTGAACCATAAATTCATTACTTGAAGATCAGCAGTCAGTTGTTGTGTTAGCTCTAAATGGCTCTTATGAGTGATAATGCATGATGTGTCATCAGCATATGTTAGAAGCTTAAGATGATTTACTGCAAAAGGAAGATCATTGGCAAATACCAAGTATAGAAAGGGGCCTAAAATTGAACCCTGGGGGACTCCATCAGTGACCAGGGTATAAGTGGTGTGTGCACTGTTATTAATTTTAACAGACTGCATACGGTTGGATAAGTAGGACTTTATCCATTGAAGTGCTGTCCCCTCCACTCCATAAAACTGCAATTTATCAAAGAGTAACTCATGGCTGACACAGTCAAATGCTTTTGACATATCACAGAAAATCCCAACAGCATATTGTGATCTCTCGATTGCTTCTACAACCTCTGAAACAAATTCAAATATAGCCTTGGTTGTATCTCTTTTCTTCCTGAAACCAAATTGACCATTATAAAAAATATTATTATTTTCAAAATGAGCTGCAAGGCGTTTTAGGACAATCTTTTCAAAAAGTTTTGAAAAAGAGGGCAGTATTGAAATGGGGCGATAGTTTTCTACCTCTTCAGGATCACCGGTCTTGAAAATAGGATTGATGACACTGAATTTTAAAACCTCCGGAAATGTACCTTTTTGAATGGACAGATTAATTAAGAAAGATAGTGGCTGAGATAAACTGTCAGAACATTCTTTTAAAATGAAAGAAGGGATATCATCCCAACCAGCAGTTTTGGATGATTTAAGTTCTCTGAAAATGTCCTGCACTTCTGCAGATGTAGTATTTTTAAACATGGATAACTTGAAAGAGGGTGAATTTATATTGTTTAGAAATTGTCTTGCATTTTTTGAATCAACATTTAACTGTAGACGATTACAGGTATTTGTGAAGAAATTGTTGAAAAAAGAAGAAATCTTATGGGGGTCTGAGAGTTTTGTGTTGATGTTCCTGATAGAAGTGATTTTCTTGTGAGTGATTGTTTGTCCCGATTCTGATTTAACTACATGCCAAGCAGCTCTGACTTTATTATTTGATCTTTGTATAAAGTTGTTATTGTAGGCTCTTTTTGCAGCTAGAACACATTTCTTAAATACTAATTTATATTTCCTCACATAGGCTAGAAAAAGAGGGTCTTTGTTTTTCTTGCTTAACTTATGCAAATATCTTTTGTTCTGGCTAGAAATTCTTATTCCTGGAGTAACCCAACCCTTATTACAGAAACTTATCTTTTTCTTATTTTTTATTAAAGGAAAGCAATTGTTAAAATGAAATAAAAATGTGTCTAAAAACAATTTGTATGCACTATTTACATCTGAGTTTGTCTTGTACATTAATAACCATTTTTCAGCATGCAGGTTTTCCTTGAAACATTGAATATTTTCTGCTGTATAAACTCTTTTCTTAACAAAATCACCACTTTCTTTATTGACTCTTTTTTTATTGATGATACTAAGAGGAAGGCATAATATTTGAGCCTCATGATCTGACAAATCTGTACTTATCACTTGGGAAATATAATTGGAAGAAAAACTGACAGCAATATTATCAATACATGTTTTTGAATTGTTAGAAATTCTGGTGGGTGAAAAAACAGAAATATTTAAATTGAAAGAGTTAAGTATTGATGTGAATTGTTGACTAACCGAATCATTTACTAATAAATCAATGTTAAAATCACCACAAAGAACCTTCTCATATTTTGGGTGCTTGTTACAAACATACTTTAAAACTGCTTGTAAGGCTGTAAAAAACATATCACAATCCTTTTTTAATTTACTAGGTGCACGGTAAACACAAATTACAATCATACCAGAACCATAGTTTAACTCTAAACAACTGCATTCAAAAACAGACTGTTTGGAAAAAGAAGTTACATCAGGGCGTGGTTTTGCATTGTACAGATTGCTAACTAGAATACAAGAACCTCCACGGATCTTATCACTTCTGACAAAACTAGAGATGTTAGTGTATCCATTTACCTTACTAAGAATTGATTCAGTGATGTGGTTACACCAGTGTTCTGTGAGGCAGATAACTGCTGGTCTACATTTTAGACTTTCAATAAATAAATTAAATTCATCAATCTTTGGAACAGAAACCAATCCCTCAATATTACAATGAAAAACAGTAAATTGACTATTGCAAGGAAATTTACATGAGTTGATGTTATCTAACTTAGCAGCTTTTGATCCGTTCTCTTTCTTAAAAAATACCTAGTGTTGTACTGGGCGTGTTTGTCTGTGGCTTTAAAATTCAATAACGGACTGTTTGAGTCTAATTGAGAATTTAAATTTAATACTATTTCACCTAACTTATCACAGTGATTAGTGTCAATATTCTCCCAACCTCTGAATGGAGAACTAAATGATGGCAGGTCTATTGAAGAGTTGATGTCTTCGGCAGCTGTATGGTCACTCCTCTGGGAGCCAGGTGATGACAGGGGTTGAGACTCATCCAGAGAGGTCAGTCGGTGTTTTGGTGGTGAGGAGTCATTGGATCCATCGCTTTTCTCAGTGTTCGTCATTGGGTTGTTTTCCTGTAGTCCTGGACGGCTGACCTTAACAGCATATTTAGGCCGATCTTTGTCTCTGGTGGAAAAGGCATCGATGGTGGGAGAGACAGAGTCATGATAGTCAACTCTTGTGTGTAAAGATATGACCTTAGAAAGCTTCTTTTTACCAGCTTTGTTCAGATGGTAACCATGATTGGTGAATAGATCTCTTTTTAGGTCATTTAAGGACATGAATTTCACCTTATTAGTTGATGATAGCTTCCTCCTAAGTGTTTGATTAAAATATGACTTGTTTTTATTATACAAGTTTGTGTCAAATCGAGGTGGAACAAGTGAGACCATCACATTTGTATACGCAGCAATGTCCTTGATATTGGTGACATCGGGAACATATTGTCGTCTGTTGTCAGGCAAGATATCATTTGCTCCAGCAATGATTACTACCTGATCATTGTTTGTAAAATTTGATGTGAGTTCAACTAAGTCATGGATTACATGTTTAAACGGAGCTCCGGGTCGACTTAGAACTGTAGCTGATCTTTTAGGACCAATGTCACTTTGCAACAAGAAGCTGATATTTTTAACATGGCTGTCTCCAACCACTAGTAGTCTTGATGTGTGTAGTTTAGAATTGGAATCTACCTGCAGATTTTCAGTTTGGGTTTTGTTATTTATTAACTGTTCAGTATTTACGAGTGGAGGGGTTGAGACTTCTTTTTCTGTTGTTGCCACATTTTTCCACGCTTCAGAGAACAGTCTTATCATATTAAGTTTCATTTCTTGAACTCTATCTTGAGTAAAATTCGGAAGGGTTTCTTTAGCTGAGACATTATTATTAGTTTCCACAAGTGACAGAAAGTTTTGAGCATTAATTAGTGTGTAAACACCACAGTCGTGCCCATTTTTCTGTTGCGGCGAGTCTAGTTCAATAAATTGGCATTTAATTTCAAGAAGTTTGTCAACTTTCTTACTGAATCTCTGAGCATTGAAATTATTTAGTGATTTCACCGAGTCATAATGTAGCCAATGATTGTTTTCAAGATCCAAGACTAGAAAGCTCCAGTGGCTTCCACTATTATCGTGTACCTCCATACTGTTATTGAAAGCAAACAAAAGTGCTTGGTAACCTCTTGATTTTATTTGCTTAAGTTCGAGTTCCGCAACGTCATTGCTTGCTAATTGTATTAGATGAGTAATAGATGGTTCAACAAAGTGTACATTTATGTTTTTGGATGAAGCTTCTGTGCCTAGAATTTTAAAATACATCTTGATTGCATGGTCACCCAACCATTCCTTGCTATTGAGCAAGTCATATTTATACCGTTCACAAGATATTTTCAAACATTGAAAATTGTCATTTGCCTCTTTGTTACTAGTTTCAAGTTGAGTGCACTTTAACTTCATCTGTTTCAGTTCATTTTGAAGCTGTTGAATTTGTAAATTTAACTTTGAAATCTCTGAATCTTTTTCTTCAATTTTTTTCTCTAATTTTACATAATTTTCCTGGGTATTGTGCTTTGAGAGGGTCTTATTGCATTTTATGGGGGGCAATTTGTTATTGTCATTTTCATCTTCAATTTCAAATAGCTCCTCCATGAGTGATCTATTTCGCGACATCTCATTTTGACATTTCATTTCAGCATTTAAAAGATTTTCTTTTAATGCTTGATGTTCTTCTTCTAACTCACATATTAGAATCACATCATTATTCCACTGATCCAGAACTAAACCGATAGTCTGAACCAGTTTTTCAACATGATCGACTCCATACTGATCAATGATATTTTTCAATTGATAATGAAGTTCAACACTAAGATCTTGCACTTTAGGTGCCACATATTTTACATCCATTCCCTCAGAAATTGAAAAAAACATTTTGATTTACTGTGGTCTTAAATAATATTTTTAATTAAAAAGGCGTACCCAGAATATATCTTTGCAATAGCACTAATAGTCCAATATTCAATGCTCCAATATTGTCAATTTAAAAGTCGCTTATTATCAGTAGTTGAACCTTGGCGTCAGATAAGGAGTAAACCAGTTATCATCAATATAGTAGCGCTGGCCAAGATTACATGTTGGCCAGCCTTTGGTGATTCCTTAGTCTTTGCCACAGCACTGTTACAGTAAACCTGTAGAATGGTGTTGTTTGTTTTGCAAATTTGTGCATTAATTAAAATAGTTCATTTTAATTTTTTAAATATAATATTTCGGTTTTGTATATTACAAATATTGTGATTAAATTTAGTTTCTAAACAAAATAGTGTTCCATCAACAAACTATTTACTGAGTTTATCATTTATATGTGAGTTGACTAAAAATGTGCCTAAAAATGTGGTGAGTGTTTGTCATTAAAGTTTTATTGTTTTTTAGAATAAATAACTACTAATGGTAAAAACCTTATGGTTACTTCACTTCACAAACAATAATAATTGCAGAAAACACTGATTTAAAACACATTTAGCCACTCAAAAACTAAACTAAATTAAAAAACTGAGGACTTAAAAACAGGAGCTAGACATTAGGCGTAGTGATCTGCCTAAAAAATGAACATGGCTCATTCCACCATTACTCACCTATTCGGTTCCTTCAACAATGTTGATTTGACGGATGCCAGATCATGGACACAGACCTGTGTTGTGAGTTGCCACTTGAGACTTGAAGGCTCTACCCACCTTCATTGTCATATAACTTTTACAAAATATAACTCAGTTTTTTATATCATACGAATTTTTAGTCGCTAGTCGCTATAGCTTTTGCCTATAACAGTTAAAAGTATAACAAAGTTTTTCTTATTGATTTGAATTAAATTCACAGTCTACAGTTCAATCAAGTCCCTCTGTTAAAGTTTTGTTTGATTGTGCCCAGTAATTTTAAGGAGCATCTATATATTAATAGGCAAGCATGTTTCATTTCCTCCTTTTTCTCAGCTTCTGTGCTGGAGGATTTCGTAGGAGAAATCCGTGCATACCGTTAGAAGGGTATTGTCATGGTATTGTGCTGTAGATGAGCAGAATCGTGTTTTAATTCACACCGTCACAGGGCTACGCCCTACAGGCTTTCAAAGTTTCAATGTTAATCTTACGGGAGAAGGATAATTCATTTAATCATTAGACAGCTGTTATAGGTAATAACAAATGCTAGCAAATCAGGAGAAACAGATGTTCAGTTATAACATATTTTTTTAACTAATCGGGTTCAGACTATTCAAATCAACTGAAAAAATGTTGGTTGAATTTCAACCAGGAGGCGATTTCTAGTTTGTATTATTTCTTTATGGGAAAATAAATTATTCCAAATTGCATTCCCAAAATTTGGAGATTAATTCAAATACAACCACCACTATATTGGGTTGGTGACATCACCCATAAATGAATATGTGATAGACGCCAAATTGCTGCTTACTTTAAACCATCAGTTACAGTATTTTAGCATAACTGAAGTTTGCATTCCTTAAAGTCACAAATCTGGCACTGGTCAGCACTGGCCGAACATATTCGCCAAACTTTTGTTTGTTAGTATTTATTTCTTATATAAATCTACTTAGAATGTAAATCACCCATTAAAATGTATATTGAATTTTGTGTTCGCCAAATAAGTTTGTCACGAATGTTTGGCCAGTGCGGACACACAGCTTAAGCTCATAAAAAATTATATATTTTGGAGTGGTAATTTATTAATCCAAATACAGTAATTGTTTGTCATATGAGAGAGGAAATACCCAAAAGAAGTTGCTTTCTTTTGCAAATTTATTCAACTCTCCTCCACAGCCCAACTTGGCTTGTCGCTCTGAGATTTGACGTACTTTTAATATAACACAGTTAGTTATTTTGCCCCGCTATCCTTTGCACACATTATACCTCAGCCTTATAAGACATCCTCACTGTGTCTACAATTGTCAGTCATGACTTTAAACTCATTGAGAACAATGTTAGGGGAAAAAATTACCCCCTCGGAACAAGCAAAAATCTATATATTTGGCATTGATAATGAACCCTTTTGCAACAAGAAAGTAATGTCCCCAAAATCTACCTATCATCTATTTTTCTCCATACATTGCAATCGATGACACCATCTTACATAAGCACCTAATTTTCATGCTTGAGAGGTTCACACTGTCCTTTTCTGTGTAAGTTTTGATTAGCCAACTAACTAATGTGCAGTTAAACAGTTGGCCATGGACCAATACTGTTTTCTGTTTATTTAGAATGTGCAATAAATACATTAATGAGCATGGATGAACAGAACAGTTATATTCTAAGATAAAGCTATTGCGATAACTTAAGGACCAAGTTCATAATTTTTAAATATTTGCTTGCATTACAATGGAGAATTTTCCTCCCCACAGCAGTTGTTTGACCATTTTATATCAAATGACTTTATCGTAATTTTTCATTTATATCATTTATCATGCATTTATCACATCATTTATCATTCATAATTTTCAATGCTCATAATCAAGCCCCTTGAAACACACACACACTAGTTAATTTAACAGTTTTAACTTTCAACCTTTAAACTAGTTCCCCACAAATTAATTTGATTGCTTCAAATATTTCTTAGCTTTTATTTAACTGGAGATAGAAAGTTAAATGACAAGAAACGGGTGTAATAACAATTTATTTACATAGAGCGTTACAAATAGAAACTAAGATTTCGTGAATGAATCCAGTGTTTATAAGTCGGGACGTACACCGAAGCCAGGGCCGGGAGGCTCTCCCTTGAGGGACGTCAACTCCCCGTGGGGCTCAGATGCAAATCTGCCACTCCTGCGAACAAGTGAACAACATGTGTGTAACAAACGAACAAAATGTACAAACCTGGAGGTTTAAGCTGCAACTGTTTTAAGGGAGATAATTAACTTGCTATTATTGCCATATAAGTTTGTATATTTCCAGGGAATTTTTTAAGCTTTGTTATTGTGAAAGGTGTCAACTTGTAATCACTTTCAACTTTACATGTTTTTTGTACGGGGAGAATTATATAATATGTTTTTTTCTTCTAAGGTTGAGGTACTTTATAGTCCTCGTCAAGTTATCGCTGGGTAGACCCAGCAGCCCAGCCATAAAACTGTGCCCGCCTAGAGTGATGCGTGACTCAGCTCTGTAGAAATGATAGATGGTTAGATGGTTTATTTATAATGTTTATTTAGAATTGACAGTATAGTAGATTACCAACCGTCTCATTGTACTGGAAAATTTGATCAGAATTTTCGTACATTCAGACAATATTCAAATCGTTAAGAACAAGAAGCTGCATTAACTTAATATTTGAATTATACATAATTTGGTATCATATTTATCAGTAAAATAAGATAGTTATATCAGTATATGTATTATGATATGATGCCCATTCTTAGAAATAAACTATGAAATATATTTCTACTATATATATATCGTACTGCTCATTTAGCCAGCCACCAAGGTTTAAGAATAAGAAAATAAAATCTGTGGTGCAGAACACCTGAGTCAATATGTGTAAAAAACTAAACACTAAAATAAAAATTTGATCTCTCTTTATAGAGCTAAATCCAGGGCGCTAAGCCACTGCAGCCCAGCTTCACTTGAGCTATGCAGACCGGTCAATTCTTCAGGGAAAGCACTCAGTGGGCACTCTGCGACTATGTGTTCCATAGTTTGATATTCCGCTCCGCAGTCGCATACTGATCTTGTGTCATTCCCCATTTGTACTTCCAGTAATTACATCTTCCCACTCCAGTGCGGAAACGATTGAGTATAGTCCACTGCTTTCGAGGAAGATTCATACCACCCACCGCTACGGTCGGGTCAGCTATTAAGAAGTGGTTCCAACCTTGAAAAGCGTCCCAGGAGGAAGTCCAGTTTGTATTAACGGTGAAGTTCGTGTCCATCAACTGGGAGGCTGTTCGTAGAGGTGGTTTTCGGGACCTCGATCGGCCCGTATTCTCTGGCCGTATATTTCTACTGGCCGGAGCTGAATGACACGTCACTCCAGGCAGGAACTGTTTTATGGCCGAGAGACGAGAATATGGCATTTGAATAGTACGGATTACTTTTGAGCTGCTGTTTCTGCCCAGCGTTAACTTGTCGCGGACTGTAATAGGTTTCCCCAAAATGCGATCAATATTGAGCAGCATTTATTTGACATTGGGTACAGGAAACAAAGTTATCATTACATGTGGTAAGTCTTTGGGTTGTCCACTATGCCAATTTCCCTTCCTTTATGATTTATTCATGTTCTAGACAGTGGGGGTTTAATACTGTGGGCATGGAACCAATGGCTGAGTAGCATGAGTGAACAATCGTTTGGTTGGCCATTTAGAGGGTAGAGCCTGTTTGAGCTTGAAAATCAGTTGTCACAGGATCACGAGAGTTGGCCTTCTGAATGATATTAACATGCTGATTAACATAATGGAGTCTACTATTTGCAATTTCTACGGTAAGCAAATAAATAATTGAAAATAAGCCTGAGCTGTAAAATTATGATTTGTTAAAATATGTTCGTTACCTTGGTCCTGGTTTAGGTTTCTTGCCAGCTTTCAGGTCATCCAAAATCTCCTCAGTGTCTTTCACAGTCAAATCCTCCTAAAACAGTAATCTGATTAGGCTGAATCCACTGTTTTCTGAATGGAATAAATTTTTTTTCACCTACTATCAAGCCCTATTTTACAACTTGGAATAGAGTACTAAAGAGCTAGTTTTTACCCCATGTGAATTAGATAATTAATTTTTTCACCTAGGGAAACTTAACTTTTTTTGCACCACGGGGCTGTTAGTTACATGCGAGTAACATCAAAAGAGAGATTAAGAAGAACATGGGTGACAGTCATATGTCAGTAATTAATTGTATTAGTTTCGTTCCTCTTTGTTTACTAATCCCAGGCAGCACACTATGTATCATATACGTAAATATTTGGTATCAACGTATATTGAACGTATTGGTATTAATAATATAGATCGTATACATATTATATATCAACAAATAAATATTTTTTTAGAAAAATTAAAAATACGGTTAATGTATCAAAACGAAAAATAAACCAATACATTCCATCATAAATGTTGTATTAAGTAACTTTTTTAAGTTTATAAGATTTGCTAGGAAGAGATACGATCTGTATACAATATGTTATTCCTATCTGAAACATGGTTGTACGAAAATCCGCCAGAGTCGCGGTTCGTCGTTCGTTGTCTTTCTCCTTCTTTCTCCACTTGGCGGTTGGTTACGGTGTCATGGCGGTCTGCTGTCAAATTGTGGTGGACTCTGCTTGTCTCCTTGACTCTTGACTTAAACTTAAGGTAAGTTGGAAATATATTAGCTAGTGTGTTATGAGTTTTATGTATTATTTATCTGTTTTTAGTCATGGTTGAGGTAAGAACTAACCAAATGATTTAAAGGTTAGTTCTATTGCTAGCCTGCCTTTGACAACCTCCAAATCCTAACTTAAGGCCTGACAGATTTTGAAAAGTGCAATCATTATAGACTTAAATCCTTAGGTTTTGTGTTTTGTAAAATTGTTGTTATAAACAATGTTTATAATCAAAGCCTGTATTTAGCCCCAGTTCAGAAATCAATGGCATCTTAGCTAGGTGTAGGTCTAGGTGCCAGGACAAAGTTATTAAATGCAATAAAAGCTATTGAGCAATAGGCTGAAGTTATTTAATTTATTTCAAATTAGCTAGGCTTAGGCAAGAAGGTCATATTTAGACTCCCTAAACCAGAACACTTTTTAGTACAAGCCACATTCAAGCAGTTGCTAAAAAAATAAATTGTTAGGCTTCCATTATCGGACGAGTAGCGTTAGCGGACTGCACCATATTAAGTTAATAGATTTTGACTTGCACTTCATTTCAGTTTAATGGGAATCCTGTTGTCTCATTTGAATAGTGCAGTCCAAATTTTCTATTCCTTCCCTATTACCTTAGTCTTACCTAGGCTACAATAATGTTCAGACTGCAAGGCCTACATGAAGGTCGGCGAATCTTTGTTATCCGACTCCAGCATTATTATCAATGTGGAAATTTTTATTTTGCGATAATACCTATTGTTAAATATCGGTGATACAATTACACGATACGATTACAACATTATCACCTGATTTACTTTTGTTAAAAAAACTAAAATAGGGCCTACCCTACCTAATTAAAAATACCTCATGACAACAAAACAAATACATTGCAAACAAATAACTGAAAATAACACAAACAAGTACAAAATTAGCTACCGTAATGTAACCTGTGGCATTATCCAAGAACAACACAAAATAAACTAAGTTACGCCAGTTCATGTAGGTGTACTTATCTTAATTGTGAGAAGAAGCAGACTTCGTTAGACCATTGCTTTCGAAATGGAGTCACACAAATGCTGCCAAATACGAATCAGAAAGGTATTTTTGTCCAATGTTTTGAGAAAATAACTTAAATGCGTTTTAAATGTTTCCAAACACCACTGATTTTGTTGTTATGAACATTGCTGTCAATAAAAGTGACGGAGGATTATGGTTAGATTATTATTAAGGGTAGGTAAGTAAATTACCATATAATTGTATAACGTATATCTCAACTCAAATGATTACAACTATCGAATAATCGCAATATCGAAATTTCCGCATCGATAATAATGGTGGAGTCGGATAATGAAGTTTCGCCTGTTTTTGAAGGTCTTAATTGCTAATGTCATTAAGCTAGCCTTGGTGGTTTGTACTCTTTTTGTAGTTTAGCTACACACATCAGATGAGACAGGTTTCAAAACATATTTTTTTTAAAGTTTTAGGTCAATTTAAAGGAGTAAGTTTAGGCCTTGGTCCCCTAAGCTATAGGCCTAGTTTTTATCTCCCTGGCATTCGAACCATTTTAACATTAAAACAAATAATGTCCTAACCCAAGCCGCTTATGGATTTTGGTTGAATTTTTTAAAACTTGATTAAAAATTCTAGATTGCATTGCCTAGTGCAACTCTGTCTTTTGTGTCCGTCAACCAAAAGTACATTGATTAACTTTTTTGTGATTTTACGTTTTTGTATAAATTCAAAATTTTTAAAGAAATTTGGTTTTTTATCCCATTAATTTTAATATCTCAAACACAATTTTTCTATTCTCATTTACTTTGACAACTATAAGCATATTTTCATATTAGACTTAAGCTGTTCATATCAGACTGTAAGCATATCGGACTTTATTATTGTTACCATTCTCTGACCTAGCCTCGTTGGGAATGAGTAAAAGTAGCCTAATAACTAATCCACATTGGAAATAAATAATTTAGGCCTACTGTGAATTTGATTTTTTAAGTGTTGATGGCTTGGTTAGACAATGTTTAACTTGGGCCCTACTTGTCCTCAGAGTGGCTAAATTAGTAGATTAGGTTATGTTAGTATAAATTTCGGGGTAACAGTTAATTGTTGGAAACTATATTCAAACTATTATTAGGACATCAACTTACTAAAGGCCTACTGTAATTTGATGTTCATGTTCTTTGTTATCAACCTCTCCTAACAACCTATGTTTGGTCTAATTATAAATAAGATTATGTTGTCAAAATATTATGGAAACCCTGTTCTTCGAATTGAATGCAATTTTCTCAACTTTGTTGTAATGGAGGATTGTGTAAACAAATAAAAAATAAGCTTACCACAATATTAACATTAAATCAAAGTAAGTTTAAATGTACTTATAAAAGTCTAAATACGGTTTTCCGATAATTTTTATGTCTTTCAACAACAAAACGAACATTAAAATTGTTTTAAGATTGTTTTACTGGAATTAAATAGAGAATCAAGTGGACCCTTTCAATAACTATTACTGTACATTCCTCTAAAATTGAATAATGTTCTTTCGGTTGTCATTCACAAATTAAAGTTATTAAAGTATAGGGCCTATGTTCCAAATGTTAGAATTAGTAGAATGCAAAAATATTTCTTAAAATTTGTCTAAAAACGCCACATTTATGCAAAACGTTAAACTCATAGAGGCTTTTAAAAACATAGTTACGGTTATCAGATGCATTCTGCAACTTGTAATTTTAAAACAGTTAAGTAATTTTGTTTCAGATGTAAATATGCCTAAAATATGTAAAATATGCTAAAAGATATTGCTATTTTTTTTTTTTTTACTATGGAAAATTAAATATTGTATTAGTAGCAGTTACAGTTTCATAGTTAGAAACTAATTTTGTTGTGTAATTTTTAGAGATATATGACATTAAAAATTATAAAGTAATATATACTTTTAAATATTATCAAAAAATAAAAATTCTCAATTTAATTTGTATTAATTAGGAGTTTACAACAAAATCTTAGTAGCATATTGTTAATTCAACTTGGTGTAGATGGTTTTAAAAATGCCGTTGGAAACCTATATGAACAAGTATTTGATTTGGCTTGTGTAAATATGTACTTATGTTTGTTTGAACCTAGCCTATGCTTTTGTTTTAGATCAGATTGATTCAATGGAACGTACGATTTTGCAAACAAAAATAGATGTAACAGCAATATTAGAGATTCTGCAAGACGGGCCAGCTAGAAGACAGCCGATAGAGGATACGTCTTCTATTGAGAAGTTGTTCCCCCTGAAAGAAACAGAAGATTTAGACGATTTGGAACAACTACTCCTCAATGATGAGGAAAAGTCAAAGCAAGTGGTAAGCAACATTTTAGCTACTTTACCTTTAGGGAATACGCTATTACGGTAGTAGTCACGGTAAGACCTAAGCCCGGGACCATGTTACTTTTTGGTGTTGAGGTCGCCAGAAGCCAAAAACACCGATAGTTCAAATTCATTTATACATTTTTGTGTGGGTATCCGTGAACACGATTACTTTTGAACGGAACCTTCAATTTTGATAAAATTTGTCACAGGGGTGTGAGGCAGCATTTATTTGATAAGTTTGCAAACCAGAATGTCCAGAACGGACAATGTTAACAGGGTTTCAAAAGGGCAAAAAATGGGTTTTTGGCTTTTTTACAATAATTTTTCAAGTTCAACTAACATAAAAAACCATTTTAAAGAGCTTAAAAAACAAAGAATTTATTATTTCAAACCTTTGATTAGCTTAAATGGTTTTAGAGAAAATTAAAAAATGTATTCCTACGTTATTCTAAAGCGAAATTAACAAACACCTAATCTCATTTATTTATTGATTGTGATTATATAGAGATTGTGTTGTCAACTCGGACGGCAACTACTACGAGCGCTAGTAAATCCACACTGACGCTCCAAGCCACTGTTCCTTGCGTAACTGGAGTCCCCAGGTGGTTCAGTCGGACAACCTAATTGACGGAGTGTCATGACTGTCCCAATAACCTATATTAGACTGAGGAATACACTTTGTACGACGCAGCGTTTGCTTCGCGGCGACTTTCGATCCCAAACAAACTTGATCGCTCAATTTTTATTTTTGTTTCTGTCAATACTGTATAATTGTTCTTAAAGTCGTGCCGGATTATCAAGCGTGCCGGATCAAAGGATACAAAAGCACATACTGGAAGTTAACTGTAATTAAAAGAAAATAAATTTTAATGAAAACGTCTTCTACTGTGTTCTTTTATTTAATTGCTTATGTCGACAGCTTGTTTCTTTCCAATTCCTTTAGCCTCAATGAAAATAAAGCCTATCATGGCTTTTTATGATGATAGTGAGTTAACTTATAATTTCTAATTATTTATGTTTAGAAAGAATACGTGCGCCAAATAGGAGAGTCTAGCATTGAGGATGCAACAAGAAGGGCCTTCAAGAAGCTGTTCACAAATGAATTGGCCAGACACTTCAGCTGGGAAGGAAAGGGAGGAAAAAAGAGGAGCCTTAATCAGCTGAACATCGTGCAAGTCGTTGGACGTAAGTTATCTACAGTACAAGTTATCTTTACGGAACTCAAAAGGATTTTATTTTTCTCTGTAGTTTTCAAGCAGAATTTTTAAAAGTCTTAACGTTATTGTCGGGATTTTAAAATACATTAGCATCAAAAATATGTGTAAGTGTAACAGATACGGAATTAATGGAACAAGTTTTGGGAATAATTAAAAGTACTTATCTTAATTTAATAGTTTAAACATTTATGCTCTCTATTTTGCAACCTCGATAATGCAGTCTCCTATTTTCAATTCAAAATTCCTTTATTTGCTATTTACAAAAGGGGGAATTTAGGGCTATAAGTCCCTTTCTTACAAGTAACCCTATGTTACATTCCGGGTATTACACAATGTTAATTAATAAAAAAGTATATTGAATTAAACAAATCATAATGTTTTATTAAAATATGACTAAACAGTATTATATTTTTTAAATTTCATTATAATGAAATTTAAAGGTAATATTTCGTTCACACACATACAACAAACTGTCAATCAAACGACGACCAGCTTCCCGCAGGAATAACATGTTCTCTATTAATTGAGGATCCCCGCTAATTGCGGCCGCAAGAGGACAGACACCGAGTACAGGAATGTGCATGCTACTTATTGTGTCCGCGATTTTTGGCAGTATTCAGAAATTATGAAACAGTAATTTCCAGTTCAAATTTGTAAAACAAACACATTAACTATTGTTATTTTATCTAACAGTTATTGCAATTCATGTTACAATGAGATGATTTAATAGTTTATATGATGCTTATTCCAACTATTAAGCTGCATTTTATTACAGTAGAAGCCCTCTAGTCCGGCCTCGGATGGTTCGGCCGCCGGATAATCCGGCCGCGGTCTTCTGGAAATAAAATGTTCAGCCGCGGGCATTTCCCACGGCCAAAATAGACAAGACCAAAAATAGATATAACTTGTTCCATGGTATATCACTAAAATATATCAGTTCAATTGCCGATTTTCGGACTCTTTGTGGTCTGATGTAATAAAGAAGTTAGGTAACTAGACGGATTTAGTCGCTATCACCGTCCGATTTATACATAGTGCCTTCGTTGACAGAACACCAGTGTCCATTAAACACACTTTCATCGCTTGTCCGTTGTCCGATCGTCATTTCGGCGCTATTAGGCCTACAACGTCTGAGCGAGCAAATCATGATTCTTACAAAGTCGATATACTATTGATTGGACAAGTATGAGACCCTTCATTGTTAAATACACCCTAATAGTTTATTGTTGGAACACACATAGCCTATAATTAAGGTCTCAGTTTAACCCGTTTAATACACCGCCGGTTAATCCGGCCATTTTGAAATCCGGCCGGTGGTCCGGTGCGAGGTGGCCGGATTTGAGGGCTTCTACTGTATATTGTTTGTGTAAAAACGTTGAGAGTAAACATGTGCAAAGCAATTACTAAGCACAAGTTTAATAGCCCAACCTTTTATGTGATTTCAACTTTTTTCAGGTGAGATGCTGAATGGGCCCTTTAAACACTTATTTAATTTGAAGACTTTTGAAAAAACAGTGTCGGAATGGTTCCGCCAATCAGGAACAAGAATTTATGTCAAGAACAAAAATGTTCACTAAATTATAATTTGATTAGGCATAGAGTTTGTTTCAATAAATTACAATTTGATTATTCGTAGAGTTTGTTTTATTCATATACCAACATTTGGTCTGTAATTAAGGATAAGGTGCAGTATGTGTTAGTGATGTATACTATATTATTTCCGTAGTTGAAATGGTTAAACCTAAGTTTGTGCTGCAATTCAATTTTATTCTTATTGAAAATATGGTCATTTAATTAGTTTTTTCTGAAATAATTTGTGGAAGGGCCAGGTAAATTAAAAGCTTTTAATGTAGTTTCTCTAAAACATTAACTTTCTATAAAACCTTCATTATACCGTATATATATATATATATATATGTATCTTGCACTAAATTATGGTTAATTTCATTTCAATATTTCTTGAAAACAACTCAACGTTAATTTTTTTAAAGTAAAAGTTGTTTTTGTCGAATATTGTTAAGAATAACGTGAAATATTCAGCTGAAGATTGCGATTTTTAGTTTCTTGTGATTGCTAGCTGGCAGCTTTGTCTCCATTCCTTTGAAGGGAACACTAGACACACCAACAATATAATATTCAATTTTGAATATACTGTACTGTTTTATGATGAAGTTACTGTAACAGGTGCTCACCCCAAATCAGGACTGTAACTAACTAGGCTGGGTCAGCCGGGAAACCGCCCCGGGGCCCCCAGTTTGCCTTAGGAGCCTCCAATGCAATCCTTGTCCTTGGGCCCCTGAGGTCCTAACTACAGGTTTTCTTCAGACGGAACTTTTCTAGTAGGTTGTCCCTAAACTAGAACAATTAGATATTTACCTGACAAATCACAAAACACATATTTCCAATAATAACTTAAAATATTGTTTTACCATTATATTTTATACTTGGTTTACAATGCATATTAATAACAAATGCTTTCAAAGAAAATTATTACAAAAATAAATTTATATAATTTATGTATTGATTTTTTTGACAAATGTTTTTGGAGGCACTTTTTATTAATATGTGGTATAA
This sequence comes from Neoaliturus tenellus, assembly GCA_030545055.2. Lineage (NCBI taxonomy): Eukaryota > Metazoa > Arthropoda > Insecta > Hemiptera > Cicadellidae > Neoaliturus > Neoaliturus tenellus. The sequence continues at coordinate 35,165,746 of CM061532.1, forward strand.
AATATGTATCATCTTTGTATAATATATGTATTATATACATATCAGATATGCTAAATTTTCTCTCAAAATATACATATTATATATGGATATATAATATGTATTATATCCGTAGTTTAATACTTATACGATACGCATATAATACATATTTAGGTAGGACATATTTACAGATACAATCTGTATTATATACGTTCCTATACAGATTATATACAAAAGCTATACCATGTCGGTAGGTAAATTATACGTATTGTATACATATTTGTGCTGCATGGGATAGCATCTGTAGCATCAGCAATTTTGTAAGCAGTTTATGTATTTCTTTACATTTTGCTTCAGTCTTCAGTTGTTGTAAAATGGATTGATGTGTAGATGATTTATGGAGTGATAGTGAAGATTTAATCCTTTTTACTCCGCCAAACATTAAATGGGAGGCAAAAAATGTGACATCAAATTTGCATCTTGTAAAATCAAAAGATTTATGCAACAAACCATATGATTTGTACATGGAATGGTGTAAGGAGAATAACAGTGGACAAATTTCTGAAAATGTAATACTTAGTTAATTGGAGAAATGTTGTTCTTTAGTCCCTAGAACAAAAATTACTATTATTACTCTCTTAGGTTTAAAAGGTATCTTTTTTGGGGAGGGGGGGAGCCTGTGAAAGTATGCAAGTCTAGCTATAATATTGTGTAGGTAACTGAAAAAATCAAATAAGAGATGCTACAAAAGTTTTCTAACTGTTTTCAGATTATTAAAAAAGAGGAACTAAGGAGAAAAGTTTAATTTGACAGTAACTTAATAAGGCTAGACTCAAAATTGTCCAAACAAAATTGTAAACATTTAATTCTAAACATTCCATTTTATTTTCTGGTAAAAATTTGATAGAAACGATTAATTTAGATTTTGTCTCTTATCACTATATCACTAATTTGAGACAGGGACCTCACATAGTGGGTATTTTAACCTGAATATGAATGAGAGATGAGTGTAGGATGATTGTGGCGCGATCTTGTAGTCTTGTTACTGACTAAGGCCGACATTCTCCTTAGACAGGACTGTTAATTAATAGCCCAACAGCCAATGGTATCTAGGGACCTACAGTTTAACGTGGGATCCGAACCACAATATCAACCTTTTTTATTTTTTTTTATTTTTTATTTATTTATTATTAATTTACTAATCAACAATTCTAATAGTCATCATTTAACCTCGGGTACTAAATTAAATTTATCTTTCAGGGTAACGGGTAAAATTTTCCTCTAGCTAAAACTCACTAACAAAGAATTTCCTATACTAGATGCCATGAAATTGTGAGCTTCAAAATGTAAACACAGCTGGCAGCTGATTTAGATTAATTTTACCTAGCAATGTTGTCAGTTTTGTTTTGATTTTTGCCTCCGATCACATTGGTTAATAACAGATGCCAAAAGCTGTTGTAGATGAGTTTGCACAAATCGGCAGCACTGTTGTAAATTCAGGCACAAAATTTGGTGATGAATACTACAAAAACTTTTGTATAACTTCCTCTTTAATTTGAAATGGTATATGAGTTGTAGACATGCCTAAAACTTTCATATTCAGTATTCACAGAACAACTACTCTCTCAGCTAAAGATAAATGGCTTATCGTTTATGTGTAAAATTTGTGTTACTTGTTTTACAACCAAGTGCAATCTTCTAATTCATCAATATTTTGTCTATAAAAATAACAAACACAATATGAAAAAAGCTTGATGCTCTGTTCAACTACATGGTATGAAGCTCAATCATTATATATGGCATGTCTTCACACTCAATTTCTTTTTAAATTAACACCAGAACATCTTATAACTACACACGGATTTAAAGACTTCATGCCCTCATCAACAGCCGAGGTAGTGTTTACTCACATAGTAGTCATCGTTGATCTGGACCATGGGAGCGTTGACACAGGCGCCGAGACACTCCACCTCGGACAGTGTGAACAAGTTATCCTTGGTTGTCTCCCCCACCTGCACATTACAAATTCCATTATCTTTACTGTAATTAAGCTAAGGCACAGGCAGTGTCACATGTTTCCTTGAAAATGAATTGAAAACATAGACAGAGCTTATTTTGCTCTATTGTTATAAAACCTGACTGTAGGTAGTCCTATATTCTTTGGTTGACTCGTTCTACAACCCAAAAATGCTTTGGCAGTCATAACGCTGATCAGTGTAATTTTTCAATTAGTGTGGAATGTTCTTGTTATACATTTTTACTTTCTCCCCCTATACCATAGTATATGGAGAAAGTATTGTTTTCATCAAAATTTTCGAATTTGAGTTGTTGGTGGATTTATCCATTTTGGTTCCCCCTGAGTCCAAAAAAGTGGTTTTCGCAGTGATGTCTGTGTGTGTGTGTGTGTGTGTGTGTGTGTGTGTGTGTGTGTGTGTGTGTGTGTGTGTGTGTGTGTGTGTGTGTGTGTCAGGATGTATACAGAGCTAGAGAATGCCCCAATGGTCCGATTTTGGTGAAATTTGGTACGTAGGTCCAAACCCATGATAATTCCAGGCGTTTTTTTCATTTTTTTTAATTTTTGATTTTTAAGGGTAGTTTACCCCCAAAAACCCTCAAAAAACGTCAAAAATCAAAATTTCTCAAAAACGGCTCTAACGATTTTGATTAAAATTTTGTGGTTTATTAAGCTTAAAATGGTGAATAAAATGACACCATCCGCATCTCCGAGAAAATGCGCGTTCAAAAGTTATGGAGTAAAAAGTGTTTCAAAAATCAATTTTTTGAATTTTCAAAATAGCTGTTGTCTCGAAATAAATTTTACTTATCACCATTAAATCAAGCTCAAAAAACTAAATAATCCAGTATTTTAAATTATTGCTCTACGTCAAGTGGTTGCGGGGAAAATTCAATTTTTCGTTTAGCGGTAAACGCAGTACGTTGTTAAAAGTCACAGACGCGCATAGGGTCAAACGAGCGCTGCTCAGATGGTAGCTATCCGACTGAGTCATCAAGACATTAATGTTTGGAGCTTTTAACACCTTTTTTTATATTGTTGGGAGAAAGTATGTGTCAGTTAACTGATACCGTTTATTTTTATATTAAACTGTGTTCCTAATTTAAAAAACAAACATTTGTGTTAAAGTTGATTGTGGCATGTAACCCATTTAAACAGTTTTTTCCTCCACCTACAATCTAAAGCCGTATTTTACTCCTTGGAATAGAGTACTAAAGTACTAGTTTTTATCCCATGTGACTTGAATACTTATAATTTTTCTACCTAGGTAAAAATCAACTTTTTTGTACCACGGGGCTAAAGTTAGTTACATAAGAATAACATTAAAAGAGAGATTAAAAAGAACATGAGCCACAGTCAGCTGTTACTTGTATTGTTGTATTTGTTTCATTACTCTTTGTTTACTAATAGCAGCTGTAGCTGCTGTATTTGTACGCATTTGTTTACATTTCGCTTGGGTAGGCTATTAACCTAAGAAGTCCAAAACATCTGTGTAAAACTTTTGACTAGGCTTAAACTCTATTTTGTTTTTTCGTGTTTTTTAAAAATGATATAGCCTACCTTGTGTGTTTTTTATGTTGATGTGACTGATCCAGCTCGATGGAGCAAGGGATCATATGAAGGTAAAGTTAAATTTTATAAGGTAGGCCTATTAGGCCTAAATGTTATTCGTGTAGGTGGAGGAAAAATGTTGTGTGCATCAAGGGACTAAAGTACTTTTCTCCCTCAGGGAAATTGTTTCAACAGTTTCCCTTCAGGGAGAAAAAATTGTACTTAAGTCCTTAGAAGCACAAATAACTATTACTTTGCTTAACCCTTTCCTGAGAGATTATTTAACATTTTTATAGCGATTTTCCACCATAAACTACTATAATTGGACTGGTTGTTGGTCCCACATGTGTCACATTATTGAGAGTCTACTGGAATTAATCACCGCTCAGAAAATCCAGTTCAATCTAATGGATGTTCATGGCAGAAATTAAATAAAAACTGCCAAGTTAATAGAACTTAAAAAAAGTTGAAGACAGTTTAAACGTGTTATGAATGCCAGAAATTTATTTGCCTAAATATAATCAAAATCAAAATCTCTTTATTGTCACATAACGTTTACAATAGCGATGCTATTTTAACAGGTGACATTGTCAATATTTACAACTAAAATTCTTACACTACATTAGAAAAAACTGCATACTGCAATTTTTTGCAATATAACCCTTTCATTCATTTTTTTAGTTTACCCCTATAACAAATTTTGTTTATTCGTCAAATCAGAATGGATTACATCCACATTTTCTCAACGATAAAATGAAAGCCACTTGCTAAAGGGTAGGCGATCATCTTAAAATACTTTTATCAGTTTGCTTTGAAGCATAAATTTGAATTTACCTCAATGTTGAGCTTGCTTTTGATGCAGTTCAAGATATCGTCGGAGCCCCTCAGCCAACATGGGGTCGTGGTGCAGATTTGGACGTGATACTTCCCTATGGGCTTCCTGTTGACACAATTACACAGAAAAAAGGAATTAGTTCAATTACATTTTTCAAAAGTTTTGATGGAAATAATTTGGTACCGTAAGTAAAAAACCCTACTTATCTGGATCTCACGGAATGATTAGTTGAAACGATCAAGAAGAATTTGAAAACTATTTATTATAGAGGATACAGTTTTGGACTCATGAAGCACTGAGGACGCCAAGAGCAAGAGCAGCTCGGCTTATCCTACACGATGAGGGCAGAGGCCCGAGGATTCACTCATCCCGCATTTTTCCACATTCCGGTATTGCACTCGATGACTAGTATGCCTTGCGCATACATCCATGAATGTAATTATTTGTACGTGGTGTAATGTACAGAATTAAATAGTTTAAAGAAGACAGCGTTTTAGTGCTAAATTTGTGAATGCTGGCATAATGCTCATGAAGAGAAAAAATATGGTAGGCTATTTACCATTAGTATAGTAAATGACATTATGATAGGTTGCCACAATATTATACGAATAGAAAGTGAACAGATTTATACATACTAGAGATGGCCTCCTGATAGAAATTCAATCAAAATTTTAGTTGGTCTGTACCCAAGAAGCTTAAAACATTTTAGAACTAAAACATCTGTTCTTTCTTATTTTCTAGCAGTTGTTTTAGCGAATTTCCCATAGGGAATAAGCTATTACCGTAGGTCTCATGGTAAGACCTAAGCCCGGGACCATGTTACTTTTTCGTTTTTAGGTGCCCAGAGACCAAAAATAATAGTCATTAAAAATTTTATATATATATATATATATATATATGTATATATGTATATATGTATATATATATATATATATATATATATATATATATATATATATATATATATATATATATATATATATGTATGTGTCCCTAGACACGATAAATCTCGTAAAAATGGTCCAATCGACACCAAATTTGGTAGAGATGTGTAATCCTACGTTTATTCGGATGAGTTCAAAAACCAGACATATCGACCTACCGGAAAGGGGTAGTTTTGGGGGGTTTTGTACCCCAAAAATGGGTTTTTTGCATTTTTCATATGTAAAATTTAAATATTTTAAATTTTTATTTTGACCATTGGATTTAGCTCAAAAAAACACACAATTTAGTATTTTGAAGCTTTGCTCTATCTCCATTGGTTACCGAGATATTACAGTCTAAAGACAGTACATTGTCTTTTAGGGCTCCAATGTTAATCTTATGGAGAATAAGGATGTGTTAATATTTCACTTATTAACCAATATTTTTGGATGAAACTTGGTATTTAGCTTTATTTGGTTGAGATTCATCCATTTAAGGTAAAAAATCTTGGTTTTTGTACTTATCATGGCAGCAAACCTGCATACTCTTTTCCCATGTTAATCATATGGAGAATAGGCAAACTCTTTTATTTATGTACAGATATTGATGAAACTTACTATACGGCTTTATATGGTCGAAATAAATTTTTTCTATGCTAAAAACCTACTTTTAGTGTCCCCCATGGCAGCATACCTGCATACTCTTTCCCTATATTTATCTTAAGGAGAATAGACATTTATTTCCCTATTTATGAGCACGTGATGAAATTTTGTTTACAAGTTTAGCTGGTCAAAATTAATATTACTAATTTGGAAATTCGCTGAGTACGCAGGTCTGCTGCGACGGGGGTATTTACAATAGCTGTCTTATGATTCATTCAATTCTCTTTTCTCCATAAGATTAACATTGAAACTTTGAAAGCCTGTGGGACGTAGCCCTGGAGTCCGATGTGAATTAGAATGTGATTCTGCTCATCTACACCACTATACCTTTCTAACGGTATGCGCGCATTTATCCTACGATGCACCCAAGCTGAGAAAAAAGGAGGAAATGAAACATGCTTGCGTATTAATATATAGATATTGTGAAACTCATATTATGAGTAAGTTCATTCTTATTAAAATGATTTAGAATGTAAAAAAATGATTAATACCCCTACTACAGCAGGTACTACTGCTGTTAGCATACTGAAATTTTACTGCAAGATTTTACTGAAGTGAGTTTATATTGATGACGATAAAACACCACAAACTGGATACGAGTGTCTACTTAGTTATAGTCATGTTTGGAGAGTGATGGTGTCCTGGAGCTGACACTCACTGCCATTTACTTGAGCAGACTGTAATACTGGCTCTTAGTGACAACCAAGCTGCGGAAACGCAGTCGATCCGGGTATATGGGTTGGAAATATGGGTTGAACATATCAATATCTGTCAACAACAGCTGTAGAAGAAAAGTACAGAAAAGCAATCATACGGAAAAAGAAAAAGACTGTATAAAAAGCGGCCACAGTAGTGCCAGAATTGCGTCTCATGAGCATTATTTATCATATTGACAATCGAGTCACAAAATAACTCTACTCCTGAACTCTTAACTGAAATTTGACAATAACTACCCCATTTAATCATACTTTTTAATGCTGTACCATGAATTAAAAACTCAATTTCCCCCAAGTGATGATAAATATTTTGTAGACACAGACTTAACATGTGACCAATACCATGAGGATGTGAGTAAAGCTCAATAAAAAACCGCATACAGTTTGGTCGTTATTGTTTAAACTTCATGTCTGGTTAAATATTTACAATTTTTTGTGCTATAGTAAGCCTAAAGAATTTTTGCATTTCTGTGCCTTATTTACAAGCCCTATTCATCAGTTAAAATATTACATACACATTAAACTCAAAAATAAATAAATTACCTCTAATTTGCCTATAGGAACTTTGTCTAAACCAAACGAAATTCCTGCCCTTATTGGTCTATTAGATTCAAACTCGTAGTAAACTTCATTACTAATTGTAAAACTTGTATATATTTTATGATTAAGGTAAAGGGTACCTGGGGCTGAGCATTTGCTCGGTAAACTCAAACAATTCTTTGTAGTCATAGTAATATCAGTCACGGACTTATGTTAAAATGCCAAGCCCAATAGGCATTCTTCTTTCAAGATGACCTCATTCGCTCTGCTCACTTGCCTTCACGAAAGAGCTTGTTTGCTTTGCTCACTCGCCTTTTAGAGTGTTTTAATTTAGGACTAAGGGCACTGCACTCAGGTATAAGTTTGTTGAAACTAAAATGTGGTGTATTTTACCTCTATGGTTAACAGCTGAATTCATCATTGTTTCTAATTAAATTGTTTTAAAATTTAATTGCAAATCTTTTTTAATTTCAATTCAAGATTATAACAAAATAGAGAGATTTTTCCTAGCATAGAGACCTATATATATATTATTTTTATCCCAAAACTAGGTTACTTGCAAAGATTGAAGAAAATTGTTCGAGCTGTTTTCGATATCCATGTGCATATATACACACATACAATAATATTAATAATAATGTAATAAAAAATAATTTTTAACTATAATTTTAATATGTATGAAAAGAGTGATTGTATTTCAACCAAAATGAATCCAAGCAACAGCATTATTAAACTTGAATAGGCCTACATCTTTTTGCAGTTCAAGGTGTTTACGAAACCTGGTTGAAAATAGTTCAGTAATTTACATCTAATGATCGTAACTCGCCTCATGAACATAGTGTAGAAGGTAGCGACCTCGTATACCCGCATCTTGGGCATGTTGAGTATGTCGGCCACGCGGTGCATCGCAGATATCGGCAGCCACCCGTGCTGGCGCTGCGCCAGGTCCAGCAGCGGGATGACGGCGGCGCGCTGGTGCCCCTCCGGGTAGATGCTGATAATGGCCTCCACCCGCTACGAGACACGTCAAATTACTACGGTACTCGTAATGTCATTTGTGAAAAATAACACAATCTGTTGCAGTTGAGATCATGACACTATAGATTGAGGTTAGCTAACTGAGCCTGCTGCTGGATTTTGTTTTGATGTAAATAACATGTTTAAACATCATTTTATGACGGGAAACTTAAAATTGAAAACCTGTTATTTTTGGGATACTTGTTACAGAATATACAATTATGGTAAAATCTTTGTAGCAAAACGCGACAGACTGCCCAAAAATTGTTGCAATTTTGTGGCGGGTGTTGCAAAATGGGGACACCCTGCCTTATATATATTTTCTCTCTAAGTATTTATTTTTATCTGATTTCATGCCTGTTAATTTCCATGTTGAATATTAGGCCTAATAGAACATATTTTCCTTTGCAGCCAGTTATGTCATTATTTATCCACTTGTTCTTATCTGTCTGTCCTGCCTTAAGTTTAGTTAATTTATTTGGACAACTTATGTTGAAGTAATTTGAACGTATTTATAGTTGTCATAATTTGGTGTCAACATCATTGGCATCATACACCAAGTTCCATTTATCTGATTGTAGGCAAAATTTTACTTCATGCAAGTTTTCATCTGTAATCATTCTTTTTACTTTCTCTCCCCTATACCATAGTATATGGAGAAAGTATTGTTTTCGTCAAAATTTTCGAATTTGAGTTGTTGGTGGATTTATCCGTTTTGGTGCCCCCTGGTTCCAAAATACGTTAAGGTGGAATAGCTTAAGACTATTTTTGTGAATAAACATTAACTTATTTTTTAACTCTAAGTGTCTTTAGTTTCGTCTGTGAGTCGCAAGTTTTTTACCGCTGCTGGTTCATCTTGTATTTCTGAAGGTGGTGACCATAATTTATAAGGATGTTAAGCCAGTAAAACTTTTGGGAGTATACCTAGATAGTAGATTAAGTTGGAACGGTCACATTGAGGAACTGTGTGAGAAATTAGCTAGGATTACTTTTCTATTAAGAAGACTAAGAAACTGTGTAACAATTAATATGCTTGTTACTGCCTCCTATGCATTCTTTCAATCACATTTGCGGTATGGTATAACACTATGGGGAAACAGCTGTAATTCTCTAAAAGTGTTTAGGTGGCAAAAAAGGCCCTAAGAATAATAAAAAATGTACCACCTAGAGAGTCATGTGTACAAATTTGTAAAGAATTGCAAATTATGACCCTTCCAAGTTTATCTATTTATTCTTGTTTAGTAAGTGTTAAAGAGAATATTGATTTTTTTTTTAGAATAAGGCAGGAACTTCATGGATATCCAACTAGAACAAACCATCTTTTAGAATTGCCTCAAGTAAAATTGGAAAAAAAACTAACTGTAGTTATATTATAATGAAGCTTAAAATGTTCAATGAGTTACCAAATAAGGCATGGACTGTACCCTTGCAGATTTAAGAAAATAAATGAAAAATGGTTTAAAGGAAAATATATTTTATTCAGTAGATGATTTCATGACCTGTGATAAAAGTAGCTTAAGATTTTAAATTATTGTATTATTTTATGTGTTTTTATTGTTCAATGTATCGTGTTCACTGTGCACAGATAACGTTATTTATTTATGTATTTTATGTTTTCTCTAAATTGACTTGTAATTCATTATTATCAAAAGCCAGAATATTGTAACATGGGTTTACTTAAAATTCTACGTATCGACCTTGTCGACTCCACTGTAAAGAGTCTAAAAGAAAAAAAAATCTTAAATTTTGAATCTGTACATCATTTACATTTGGTAAACTTACATCTAGAGAAGTCAGATAATTATGCATTAACTTACACAACATTCCCTTTCCTTTCCTGTTAAGGTGGTACCCATCTCTGGCTTAGCAGTGTCTGTCGAGCAATGAATTTAGGTTCAGGTATGTTTCCTTGTACCTGGCACAGAACTTACTAATTGCAATGTTTTGTTTTCTAATGTTTTTATGAAGTTTATCATTTTCAGGTAAAAATGTGTTTCAACAAAAACTAAGGTTGCTAGTGTCAGTCATAACTTTTTCCAATTGCACAAGTCTATTTTCAACCATAATTATAGACTAATCGGTTACATCGTTGGTACCCCCAACCACTACGCAAATGTCCTTCTGTTTCATATCTGCTAGTGTTCCCTTCGCAGGCTGGATTATTGCGGCCATACAGCACAGTAGACCGAGCCAGCCCACTGACCCCCTGGCGCAACCCATGTCCCCAATCCTCTTCCCACAGTATCGGGCATGGCTGTCTAAAACTATCTCTAACCGCCGCCTGTTATTCTTTGATTTAAAACATTTCTTAACAGGTCCCTTCATCAGGCCTTTTAGGCCTAGATGTAGTTCGAGACGTTTTTGGGACCTCCGTAGACGACTGAGTCTGCTCCTCATCCGCCCCCACCAACACCTCGACTGAATTCGAGGTGGGTGTAGCGCAGGGCTAGGCACAGCTCCAGTCGTCACCCTACATCCCCCTCCCTTAGTCACCTTAGAACAGCTTACTTCATTACTTAAACTTATATTATCGTGACTTGGCCTACCGCAGCTCGTCAATCTAACATTCAGCTCAATTATTTTGGTTTCCCTGAGGCTCAGTTGCTTCTCAAGTTCCCTTTTTTCCTTTAACAGAGATTCAGCTATTGCAACAGTTTTTCATACTCTCTTTTCATTACTTCATAAGGAAGTGGATTTTTACCTTTTTTGTGTACAAAGAGGGAATACATATGTATCTTTTTTAGTAAAATTATTCTAAAGATGGATTTTTAATGCGACTACAGGCTATATCAGAGTGCACCCAACTATCACATATGTCACATGCAATTGAGCTATTTTGTTCATCTGAAGTTATTTTACTACTGTTCCATGCCTTTTCATCTTCGAATTGGTAATGTACATAAGAAGCCAAGATCTCTCTTGTTAGAATCAACGTTCTCACAAGTACAACACTAGACATAAGCATAAATTTTCTGAGTACCATAGGCTTTCCATTTTTTGAAAAGAAACCATTGTATCTTGGCTTAAAATTTTTTCAGGCTCTCTGCCTTTTCTTGTAACTGACATTCTCAATCCTATTAGTTTTCACACTGGATTGAAGAATTATCTTTTGCTTCACTCATATTATGATTTAGATAGCTTCTTTGAGCATTCTAAAATTTGTAACCCCTCTTGTCCATACCTCACCCAACCCAACCTATAGTGGCTAACGACATAGTTGGCACTTTGACCTGTTCAACGCTTCGAAGGAAGCCCACGGAAAATACGATATCTCAAGATCGTTTTGAAATTCGCTGAGTACACAGGTTTGCTGCGACAAGGGTATTTGGAGAATGAATAAGCACAGGTACAGAAAGAAGGTGGAGATAGTGGAAAATAGAAATCAGTGGTAATATGTGGGAAATTTCGACTTTGCGTCGGTTTGCGTTCAAAATGGCGAGTGTTGCTTCGTTCAGGTTGCCGGCATCCAGATCTTCAATATTAGCTGTCTTCCTTGATCCATACAGTAGGCCTACCGATCTATTTTAAGCACTTTATTTAACTATTGAACACTATTGATGAAATTTAATGTGTAAAAATGATTAAAACCTATTTAAAACTGTTAAAATATGAGGAGCTATCAATCAGGGCACTAGACTCTGTTGTATGTGTTGAATTTGATTTTAAAATGTAAACAAACTAAACATATGATTTTAATATAAACAACAATATTTTTGTAATGTTTACAGTTTAGCTTGTTATTAAATGGTGTTCTGATTAACTTGAGTTTATTGTCTTATTAAACTGATTTAAACATGGTGGCAGTGGTGAACACTGCATTGAGACTTTTAGTAGGTTGTTTCCTATATTTGGATTATGTTTCTGCAGTATTTTGAATCCTATTTAAGTTGTAATACTTTTTTATTATGAGTACTTTAAAATCAGTTGAGCCCATTTTATGGGAAGGGGATTTGGTCAAAAATTGGGCCAGGTTTAAGAGATCCTTTGTAACGTTTGTAATTGGCTATCATGAAAAGGCAAGTGATACAAAGAAAATTGCAATGTTACTGCATGAAGGAGGATCAACTCTGCATGACATTTTTGACTCTTTAAAGCTTAGTGATGATGATAAGAAAACGTTTGACGTAGTTTTGGCGAAATTTGATGGTCACTTCATACTCAGTGTAAATGTAACTTATGAACGGTACAAATTATTCACACGCCTCCAGCGGTCAGACGAGTCATATAAAGCTTTTTCTGCTGCACTTAAAAATATGAGTAATACTTGTGACTTTGGTGATCTGCGAGACTCACTAATTCGAGACATATTTGTTTGTGGTATTTGTGACAGTGTTATTCAACAAGATTTGTTGTGTATTAACCCATTGGCATACCAATATTCCACTACCTGACAGCATGTGGGAATTCCTATTTTTCTGGCACTTTTGTTGACTTTTATAAAAACTGCTGTAACTTTCTTATATTTTACTATAATGTATTGAAACTTTCAGAGATTATAACTGAAATGTTGTACTCGCCAATTTTTTTTTTTTAAATTATATACATACATATATATACTAAATTTACCATAGTAAAATTTTATTTTAGTTAACTACTATAACTATTTATATATATCTACTGATAAATAAATATATATACTTAAAATATATAATCTATATACAGGACATACCAAAATAAGCACATACTAACAGTAGGCCTACCCATCTCCGTAAAATAAAATGTTGGACTCACCATGCTGGACTCTTGATTTGCTGTATACTTTTGTACTGCACTACACAAATCTCTGAGAGTACTACACAAAACTACACTAATATATACATATATACACCGAACTAAATCATTCTGTAAATTAGGAACTTCTATTACGCTACTAGGCCTAGGTTCCGTACCGGTCGATTCAGATGTCGTCGGTAGATCTATTTCATCATCTTTGTCGAAGAGATTGTCGACTGTAAACAGATGGTCAAGCATGGCACGATCTAATTCGACACTTTCTTCATCGGATCCAAATGAGGATAATTGACAATTATCAAGATACTTATCCATTTCACTCGATCTCAAACACGGTCGGGTCATTTTCGCGGCAAACACAACCTCAAAACTACACACCTGTTGTTTACTAATATTTTCGTTCTCAAAGACAGGTTAGCCAACCAACGAAACTGAAAAAAAACAGCAGAAACTATTGCAGATTCATTGTCAAACAATGGTTGACCCGACAAGTGCTGCGATCCCTCGGAAAAATGTCGAACTACTAGCATACGGAACAGTTCCGTCTAGGAATGCAGGAGCGCATTAGCGGCGTTACGGATAGGTTCCGTCCAAGTATGCCAATGGGTTAAAGACCTGACCATAGAAAAAGCACTAGAGCTCTGAAGAATGCGTCCTGTTGTGTCTGTTCAGGTGAAGGGGATGACACAAGAAATAGTAAAAACCGAGTCAGCAGATATTTCAGAAGATTTGGTAAATAAGGAATGTATTACGTAATAAGTCATTGAATCGCAGTGTTACAACAAGGCAAATGAAAGAAGATAAAATTAATAAAAAAATTGAATGTAAGTTTTGTGGTTATAATCACTAATATGGGAAATGCCCTGCACACGGAAAGAAATGTACTAGGTATTTTATCAGTGTTCCGGTTACCTATTTCTATCCTGTTATCAACTAACCTCGGCCTTAGGTGAATCTCATTCCTTCTATATTCTGTCTTAGCCCATATAAGAATATAATCTTGGAATGACTCAACATTTCTAATATCAGCAAATGTTTCTGCCACGATTTGGTGAAATATCTCTTGAGCCGACCGAATTCCAAATGGCATCTTAAGAAATGAATACCTACTCCATGGAATTTGGAATGTACATAACTTAGTCTCGAACTTTTAGAATCAAGCTGTAACATCCAAATATCTTACTGGGCATCCCAACTTGCAGAAATATTTTGCTCCCTTCAGTTTTGCTGCAATATCTTCACCTAGAGAAAACTGAAAATGTTCCCTTTTTTTAGCCTTATTCAGAGGACCAGGGTCCAGGCAGATCCGAAGGGATCAAATAATTGGCAGACTGTTAAACATAACTGAAAGGGAAGGTGTTGCATGTGTTGAATTTGATTTTAAAATGTAAACAAACATATGATTTTAATATAAACAACAATATTTTTGTAATGTTTACAGTTTAGCTTATTATTAAATGGTGTTCTGATTAACTTGAGTTTATTGACTTATTTAACTGATTTAAACAGTCTCCCCTTGGCAGTGCTGCCAACCCTCTATATTTGAAGTCTATAGTTACCTAATATAGTTACCAGAAGTCTATCTGTACCAGTAAACTTAATGCTCACCTTCATGTTTTCAGGTGTGAAATCAAACTTCACATCAGGATTGTTATCTTCTGTGTCTCGGTGCTGAAATAAAAAATAGAAGTTGCAGTAAGGTGCGAAAATTTGTGAGGAAACGAACGTTCCTGTTTTGTAAGACACAACACACCCGTTTTGGGTTTCATGTATAGGGCTTATTATTATTTTCTGGTTATGTCACAGATTACACTAGGAGTAAGCTAGCGTGTTCAAGCAGTAGAACATGCTACATTTAATTTAATTGAAATGGGGCAATCGCCAACAGGTCAGATTGCATTCCAAAAAGTGTAGAATGACAAGTGTAGCTTTAAAAGGTGCTTGTAAACAAAATATTATCATTATTTTTTTATTCATAAAAGTTACGAAATGTAATTTAACTAGATTTAATTCTAAATGAGAGTTTTTGGTTTAATACTCTTAATTAAAAATGCAAATTTCTGTTTTTTGTGTAAAAGTAGGAATGGATTAAACATTTATTAACTTACCACAAAAAGAGCGTCGTGTCTAGAAACAGCACTAGTTTGCAGAGTTCTTGCTGCCGCTACCTGTAATTAATGGAAGTGACATTGATTGCTAAGAAGTTTTATAGTGTTAGTGATTTTTACAAAATTTTAAGAAAATGTTAAGTTGAGAGATTACCATATTTATTTTAGTGAATTTCCCTATGGGGATTACGCTATTATGCTATTACGGTAGTAGCCTTGGTAAGACCTAAGCCCGGGACCACTTTACTTTTTCATTTTGGGATCCCCAGAAGCCAAAAAAACCATTCGTTCATTTTCATATTAACTTTTGAAGGGGACCTCCGATTATGATGGAATTTGGTATGAAGGTGTAAGACCAGGTCTACAGTATTTTCATGAGGTCACAAACCAGCATTGTCGGGTTATCGGAACGGGGTTTTATGGGGTTTTAAAGGGGTCAAAAATGGGGTTTTGGCATTTTTGGACCTCAATTTTCAAAATTCATAAATTTCAACTGAAACCATATGAAAGAGCATGAAAAAACAAACAATTTGGTATTTTGAATTTTTATCTTAGCCTGGTTACTGGGAAAATCCAAAAATGTGTTTTCCATGTTATTCTTATGGGAAATCAAGAAAACCCTATATGTAACCCTATTTAGGTACTGACATAACTTAATCAAATTTGGTATGTAAGTTTACATTATCTAGATAGGGTTTAACTTATACTTGCTTAAAAAACCAAAATGGCGGGAAACATACATACTCACCCCCATGGAGTTTTATGAATTTGAACGAACAGTGTTTTTGGCTTCTAGGCACCTTAAAACAAAAAGTATCATGGTCCCGGGCTTAGGTCTCACCGTGACTACTACTGTAATAGCTTATTCCCTATAGGGAAAAACGCTAAAATAATTTATTATTGTTTAAATCGTACTTTATAATGCTGATTATGAATGTTTAAATAAATACCGTAAGTCATGTAAATGTGGAAATCAAATAATCAATATGTATAACCACATTTGAATTTTAAAACGGAAGCATTAAGAAGAATTAGGAAAACAACTGTTAACGAAATAATTGGAAACCTAGTGTTACAGATTCAACTTGTGTTTCAATACACCAGAGTGCAGCACCCGTAGGCTTATATTGCAACTGTCTGAAAGGCGAGTGAGCGGAGCGAACAAGCTCATCTTGGACAAGAAATAAGCCTTTTTGCACTTGGCATTTTAGCGCACTGTATGTAACTAGTCCCATACGGAATATTATGGTTTAAGTTTACCAAGCAAATTCTTGGCCCAAAGGTACTATATGATTAACATGGGAAAAGAGTATGCAGGTTTGCTGCCATGATAATTACAAAAACATAAATAACTTAGATGTATCTCAACCAAATGAACCTAAATAGCCTACCAAGTTTCATCCAAAAAGTATTGGTTAATAAGTGAAATATTAAGGCTTTATGAAATATGAAATAGTATGAACCCTGCTGCATAATATAAACATTGGAGCCCAAATATACAATGTACTGTTTTTAGACTTTTTAATATCTCGGTAACCAATGGAGATAGAGCAAAGCTTCAATATACAAAATTGTGTGTTTTATTGAGCTAATTCCAGTGATAAAAATCCAAATAAAAAAAAAATAAAATACAAAACTACATAGGCTACATATGAAAAACGCAAAAAAACCCACTTGTGGGGTACGAAAAACCCCAAAATTATTGCTTCCGGTAGGTCAATATATCTGGTTAACAAACTCATCCGAATAAAGGTAGGATTACACATCTCTAATAAAATTTTGGCTTTACCGCACCATTTTACGAGAGTTATTGTGTCTAGGGACACACATACACATTAAGTTTTACTCATATAAAAATTTTAATGAATATTATTTTTGGTCTCAGGGCACCTCAAAACGAAAAGGTAACATTGTCCCGGATTTAGTACAACCATGAGACCTACGGTAATAGCTTCCTCCTAAAGGGAAATTCGCTAAAAAGAGCACTGTGCTAAAAAGAGCACTGTCATGGCACTCACTGGTTCAGCACCTGGTGTTGTTGACTCCAAGTTAGAAACATTTGATCACTGTCTGAGTCATCTCTGGACCCATTGTTTGTTCCTGAGATGTCAAAGCCATCGTTTTACAAAAGATGAAATCCTATATTAAGTTATTATAACTTTTAATGTAGGGTAGCCCTAAACACACGTAAAATGAACGCAAAAATTATTGTGTCAAATATTTAACAGCAATAAGCTTAGGGATGCTCGGGAACGTATTGCACAATTAGACAGCCTGAGTCGTCCATAGAACATGGGAAAAAGCTCCCCTTACCTCACCGGTGTGCTGCCGCACAACAACCGAATGAAGAAGATGACGCACAAACACTAACCGGTAAGTGCGCGCTTGGTGGAAAGGAACTAAACCACTCAACTGTTAGTGCCCCGCAGCGAACGTGTTAAAAAGTCTGGTCTCAGAAGGTGTCTGAACCATCCGCTCTAGTAATCCGCTAATAATCTAGCTCTACTGTAATCATAAAGGCTGGCACTTTAAATTCTACTTCCGGCTTATTGCTTCTCTCCTCTCATGGCAATGACACTAAGCCAGGGCAATTATTGCGATACGATAGTAGGTTAATTATTAAGTGCATACATCGGAAACTCACACGTCGGCATGTTATAGGACAACTCACATATTGGCATGTTATACCTAGGCCAAGTCTCATGAACTTAGGACAGAGCCTAGGGCCCTATTATTAAGGGTTAAAATTACTGAGCAAACTGAAGATCCAAAATGTAAAACTTAGAATATGATAAATTACCATGAGTATCGACAGAGTAAGATTTAAATTAAAGAGGCATAGCACTTAGATCTATTAGGCCTAAGTTTGTGATTTAGTGGGTTGTAAGGTCACGAACTCTTAACGAAAAAATAATTTGGTTAAATTAAAGCACAAAAATTATAAAAAAAAACTATTAAACCAAATACTTACCGAATTATATACAAGCCTCCTTAAAGAGGAGAGCATTTTCCTTCGGTTAAAATAAGTTAGTTCGGAAGAAAATTTAAAAAGAAACTCGAATGCTAAGCAAACTGAAAGTCTTCTCGACAAATTCGTCTGCTTCTGAGTGCTTAAAGGTTTTATTTTATGACTGACGGCCATTTTCAATATGAACATTGAATCTAGTGGTTAGTTTTCTTTGTTATACTATAAGAAGTACAAAGAACAAAGCAGACATTCCAGATGGAATCAGAACAATCAGGACCAATGTATTTTGAATAAGTTATTATTTTTAATTTAAAAAATGGGACTACAAATGTGGTTGGTTTTGTATTTCTATTAGTAATAATTATCAAATTAAGATTAATTGGTGTAGGTGCACTCCTTGTAACCTTATTTATGTCTGTTTATTAAATATCCATTTAAATAGATTCTCTTGTCTCTATTCAATGTAAAAGTATCAGCATTGCGTTACACTAAAGGTAAACGTATGATGAGCTACAGCTGTTTCACTCTACCAGCCTAAATACTTATTGATGTTTTATAATTTTTTATTGTTTTTTTTTTACTCTACAGTAATTGATGTTATATAATTAAACTATGATACAAAAATAGATCATTACCAATCATTTAAATACAGTCTAATAAATATCATGAACCTTACTAACAAATATATGTACATGCTTTTCTATCTGTTTAATTCGTATCCAATAAATAAATTACACTCATTTAACCATACAAATCCCAAAGAATGGTCATACCAATTCCCATCATACTCCATGCACAACGGAAGTATTTTAATGACTCCCGGAATTGCGTTTTTATACTCCTTTTCCGCTTTGAAGATACAACAATTAAAAAGAACTTGTAAAAGACTATTAGAGAGTATTAGGCCTAGTTAGTAGGCATATGTTAACATTATTATTGAAAACAAGGGTTATTTAAGGAATTTTATTTCTGTTGTATTTCAAAATAAAGTTACAATTACAGGTAAAATTATACAAAAGGACTAAGATTTAATTTCCAGTTAAATTGTGATACAATAATATCTGAGGCCTAGTTTATTTTTTGGTGGTCTCAGCTTAATAAATTTTCTCATTACTCAAATCAGTAAATTACTCGGCCACTCTGGATGTTTTGAACCATTTCTTTTATTGTATATTTGTTGATTTAAAACCAAACTAATAAATTTAAGATGTCTTCATTTAATATTGCAAAGAAATGGCCCCTAGCAAAGTATGCAAGATGGGAAAACCAGATTTGGAAAGAAGAAAATATTAACATACAAAATACCTTTATAATGATTTTGAATAGTCAACTATTTGTAGTATCTGGAAAATCAGCAATGAAATCTCTAAGTTTGCTAGGTGTTGACTGTAAAATTGAATCATTTTATGTCAATGCCTCTATTGAAATAAAAGTAACAGACAATAAGAACCAAATCTCTAAATTTAGAATATGCTTGGCAAATGGTTTCCAAGATAAATCAGGCACAGAAAATTGTTTGGAGGTAATTGAAGAATTGCAGAAGTTTGTCTCCACCATTCAGCATCCTTCACACAACGGAAAAACACCACAGAAATGTCTAGAAACGGAATATCCTGAGCAAATCAGAAGGTGGAATTTTGAAGGTGGTTTTGACTTGGAAAAAACATTTAACACCCAAGATTCAGTAGATCGAATTATGAAAGAAAGCATTCAAGAACTAGGTATTAAGATGCACTTTCTTGATCCAAGACATGGAGCATTTTTCAATACAGTTAAAATTATTGCCTGCACCAGTCATAAATCAAGTTAAAAACTTGATAAATTGATACTGTAGTTTAAGTTTAAATGAAACATCAGAAAATAAAAAGAGGTTTGCTGTGGGCAAATGAATAAGCAATTTCAATACATTTGGGCTTACAAGTGAGTGTGTGTGTGTGGACTATGAACAGTGACATACTTCAAAACCTTATACGAGATAAAGACAATAATTTTACTTGGATATAAATGTAATTTTTTTAAAGTGATGCAGAAAAACAAAACAATAACTTTATGATATAACCAAATACCATTGTTATTAAAGCAAGAGGATACCTTCTACTTTCAAACAGTAGCTGAGTTTTTATTGTGTTTTTTAGGGAGATGACCTATTTATGTGTTTGTGAGGGGTACGTTTATTTTATTTAAAAAATATTTAGTTTGTAAAGAAGTTTTAAAAGTATTTTTGGTTTGATTTTTTTGTGATGGAATTTAAATAGCTCATTAATTGATGGCCGCACGTGACTTTTGAAGTAGATATATTGCAGAAAAACAAAAAATAAGTTTATGTTACTTATAACCAAATACCATTGTTAATAAAGCAAGAGGATATATTTTACTTTCAAACAGTAGCTGAGTTTTTATTGTGTTTTTTAGGGAGAAATATTTATGTGTTTGTGAGTAGTACGTTTATTTTATTTAACAAAATATTAAGTTTAGTTTGTAAATAAGTTTTTAAAGTATTTTTGGTATGATTTATATGTGATGGAATTTAAATAGTTCATTAATTGATGGCCACACATCAGGCCCGGACTGGGTCATTGAAAAGGGCGGTGGACAACCGTCATCGAGGGCACCCATATTGGCCTATATATAAACCTTATTTTTCCGCACAATTTTTCGTGAGTTTCACAGCAATTTAATTTTGGTGGGATCCTTGTTAAAATTAAAGTTAAGGAAAACTATCTTTGAAGCACAGTGTACCAAGAAAAGCTTAGTGGTTTAAGTAGCTTACGGGACAACTATAGGATATATATTGATAGATGTTACAGAGATAATCAAACCATTTGCTTCCCAAAACTCCGAGCTAAGAAGTTCTAATGAAGACAAAACCAAGTCTTTTGATGAATAATAATGATAAAAAATTTAATTAAAATGAAGAAAACTATATAAATTATCTTTTTACAATTTTAAGCTTGGGACATTTTGTATTGTAGGCTATGTTATTTATAAGAAAAACACTTTAAATGCCAAATACCATGATGGAATTACATGCTTTAAAAGTTGCATTAGTTTTTTCCTCCTTAAAACAAGTATTTTCTTTATGCTATTGGAATTAAGTTGTGCATCCAATTTCTTTTTTCAATTTTTGGCCTTAAACTTCTTTTTAGATGGTAACGATTTAGTTTGGAAAACTACTTTAAGGGCTATTACCGTCAGCAGTACTGAAATCTACATATTTTGGTACAATTCTCAAAAGAAACCAAACCTAACATAAATTTAACTAAAAACAAAATTCAAATAAAAATAATTCTCTGGAAAACTATTTTTTATTTCCTTAGATTTGTATAGAATTGATTCTGAAATGCATATGATTTCTGCAAAAATGACAAATTAATTATCCCTGGAGAATTGAATGACGGATATTTGTAAAACGCCTGCGTGACAAGGGTAGGCCACCTGCGTTTTAACCAATAAAAAGCATGAAAAATGCAACACCAGCGGCGCATACTGGCGTTTGGGGAACTACTGCTCCCATCGCCAGAGTAAGCTTGCCGCTACACAATCTTTTAAAAATCCTTGGTGTTCAAAATATGTTGATACCATAAATAAAATACAAATTATATACTAAGTTCTGTAACTTTTATTTTTGTTGACATGTCCAAGAGAGGGTAAAATAATAAAATAAACAACTAAATAGGCTGAATTTCTTTAAAATGCTAGACTATAGGCCTAGTTGCAGTCGGATAAAACTAGGCTATATAGATTTTAAAATATAGTAGTTTACATAGCATGCAATTTTATAATCAAAACTACTTTGTCTTAATAATTTTTTTGTATAATAGTGTGTTTAATAAAAGGAGTTCTACCACCACCTATAAACATTGCTTGACACTAGTTTACTAGCAGGAAACAATGATAACCAATGACTGGACCTATCGGAGGGGGCCCAAAAATAAGTTTGTAGGCTGGTCAGAAAAAATGTTAAGCCACTGCTACTCATCTAATTATTCTGAATAGTTACTGAATAATTAGGTAAGTAGGTAGGAGGTGGTATGAATGATATACTGTACAATTTATTTATGCATTTTAATATTCTTACCAATAAGACAGTGAAAATATTTTTGTGAATATTTTTGTCACTAGATCGGGCGCCTTCGGAAGGCCTACCGCGAGGGCTGAGGACACCTGAGGAGGAGGGCGCACCGGGACAAGTTCCGGTGTCCCGGTGGGCCAGTAAGGGCCTGCCACACATCACTTTTTAAATAGACAAGACAATTTTTTTATGAAACTGTGTACAGAGGGCGAATAACTTAACTATGCCACTATATTGGCATATCTTAACATGTTGAGTGTGGCCTACATCAATTGATGTAGTCGTGCCACTCCCAATTGATTAGTTCAGTATAAGTTCAGCAAGTGACGGGGAACGTTTTATCGCTTTGCCGCCTCTTGTGCCAGTACACAGGTTCATTTTGAAGTGTTTTATGCTCCGGGTTTTCTGTTCAGTACGGGACTGTGGTAACTTCATACTTTTGTGTAGTGTATAGTTGTTTTTACTTTTTCTTTTATTTCTTTATTCTATTATTTTTAGTACTTGTTGTGTCAAAAAAACAAGTTTGTGGGTCGTTAGAAACAGTTGTGGCAGTAAACGAACTACGTTATACTGGTGGTGACTCACACGACCGGCGGACTGGATGTACAGGAAGTGACACCCCCAATAACAACAAAAATGGAGGCCTGGCGATCTTCTGATTACATTTTGGATACATTTGTCTCTTTAATCGGTGTCTAATCAGTTATTATATTTTAGTAACACGCCTCACGGTAACTCACGCGACCAGCGTCACCGGCAGACTACTTCAATGACGACTACATCAATAACGATCAAAATGTAAACCTGGCGATCTTATGATGACATTTTGGATGCATTCATATGGTTTACTTGGTGAATAATTAATTATTATATTTCAGCCACTGGCATAAGCAATAGTAAATATAAACCGCACTCAACGAGTTAAACAATGAGATTTAGAAAAAAACATTAAGTGGGCACATCACCTATTTTTACTGTAATACAAAATATGAATTCCATTTTTTTGTAAATGGCCACCATTTTCTAATATGGTGGCCAACCTACAAATTTCTTATGGAACACAGTATGGTGTTTTTGGAATCTCCATGTAATTTTAAGACTTTTATATTCTTGAACATTCTGCCCTAAACGTACCAGTTTAGGAGCATACCAAGCTGGAGTTCTTAAAATTGTACAAACTGTGTCACATAGGGTATCTCAGAGACTATTCATTTTCAAATTCTCCAAGGTACCCAGGTTTAGGAAAAAATGCCTAAAAAAATAAGTCTTAAAATTACCTACATGGAGATTCCAAAAACACCATAGTGTATTCCAAAAGAAACTTTTAGTTGGCCGCCACATTGTAAAATCGTGGGCATACAATAAAATGCAATTCATGTTTTTACGTAAAAAAATAGGTGATGTTCCCGAATTCATAGTTATCTCTAATTCTCCTTGTTTTTATGGTATGCCAATGGTGGCACAGTTAAGTGGTTCACCCTGTATTTTATCTTTTTATCAGAAGCCATCTTCAGCAAATAAAACTAGAAAAAAAAACCAAATATGGAACCTTAAAATTATGCTAGTTAACAAATTGTCTTATTTAATAATAAAGTGATGTATCTCCCAAATAATTAATAATCAATTTTTTAAATTTAATAAACATCATTTTAGTTAATCATGGCGATGTCCCATTAAATTATTTTTCCTCTTAAGATCCACTTGATATTTTTTATAAATATTAGATGAGTATGTTTAATTGATATTCCACAGTTTAAGTCAGAGTCAAGCAAGCAGATCAAGGTCAAGCTTAATAAATTAATTTAACGTTCAGCTAAATGACAAAAATAATCAGATGAAAGACTTGATTTGCCTGTTCTATTGACGCTGAATTTATAATAGTACTGCGTTCAGTACATAAAAAAGTCTAATTAATTGGACACGATTTGGACTTGCAATTGGTTGCAAAGGTGTCTAGGTGCCAAAAGAGGCTTCTAGATGTCGAAAGAGGCAACTCAATCAAGAATTCCCTCCCTTTAGGGGGCAATGTCATTTATGATTCAAGTTGAGATACTCAAGTTGAGTTTGTAGATTATAAATAGCATAGTGTGAGAGAGTACTGTGCTCAGTATAATATATTGTTAACCATACACTTGGGTAAACTTTGTGGGGGAACTATTGAATGCCCACACGGTTTTGACCTCTTCGAGCTGATCGAATACCCCCGCGCATTAGTGGGGATTATAAGGGTCGACTCCAGGAGGGGAGGAACAATCGGACACCTACGCGGCCGCTGCCAGGTAGAGACCGCCAATCCTCCAAGCTGCGGAGAAAATGGAAATTTTATTTCCCCGCCCCGTTCAACGCACCTCGGCAGTTTGCGGGGACCAGAGTGAACCCTTGCTTGTAATATACCATTTAAACATGAAATGTTTATTGTTAGACCTATTATTTTTTGTTAGATGCTCTTACTAAAAAAATATTTTATTAAATTTAAAATGTACAATGTGTATAATGTCAAATGAAGAATTGAATGTTGAATGAATGAGTGCCATGAATGTCACTTTTCTTAATGAAAAACTCAAATGTCACGAACAAATTAATATGATATTTACAAAAATATCTAAAGTGATAACCCAGTCAGCACACAATGTGAAAATCACGTTATTTTCACGTGAAAAAAAGGTGAAAATGTAAAAGTGAAAAATAATACGTTTTTTTCACGTGAAAATAACGTAAAAATGTGAAAGTAAAAAAAATGTGAAATTTAAAACGTGATTTTCACCAAAATTTTTTTTACTTTATGTTTTATATTCACTAAATCACTTTTTTAAGACAGGGACTTCACACAGTAGGTATTTTAACCTAAATATGAATGAGAGATGAGTGTAGGATGGTTGTGGTACGATCTTGCCCAGTCAGCACAAAATGTGAAAATCACGTTTTTTACACGTGTAAAATGTAAAAATTATATAAAAGTAAATAGAAGAATATTTTTTTCACGTCAAAATTACGTGAAAAATGTGAATGTGAAAAAAAGGCGAAACAAAGAATATTTTTTTCACGTCAAAATTACGTGAAAAATGTGAACGTGAAAAAAGGTGAAAAGAAGAATTATGTTTTCACGTCAAAATTTTGTTAAACATGTAAAATGTCAAAAACTGATGAAAATATAATATCATTTTAACGTGAAAATTATGTGAAAAATGTCAAATGAGAAAAAGGCGAATAATAGAATATTTCTCATGTACAAATTATGTGGCAAAATTTAAATCTAAAAAACGGGTAAACAAGAGAGTAAGTATTTTTGCATTTAAAATCTATGTAAAAATGTATACCGTATTTAAAAAAATTAAATTAAAAAATTTATTTTAAAATTTTATTTTACTTTTTAGTTATTGATAATTTTATTTGACTGTCAAAGTATCAGATTTACTTATGTAGAGATATTGTCTAATTATAGCTTTCGAAATAACAATTTAAATTTCAATTTGTGGTATCAACAATTTATAATTATATTTTTTAGCCTTTACATTATTCCAACAGGATGTAATTTCATGCGTTGGTTATATTAATTTTAATAACACTTTAAATATTTAATACGCAATAGTAAATATAGTTATAAAAGATTAAAAAATTATTATCATTAACAAACACAGAGTTATTTCAAATTGGGCCAGAGTTTTGACTTGTTTAAGTACAAGGAAGGTTGAGTATTAAATGTATAAATAGTAATTTAAATCTGCTTATGGTACAGCAAAAGTGGCTGAGAGGGTTAAGGTGCTAGGACATTGACAGAGAGGTTGTAGGTTCAAATCCAGATGAGGGTAAGAAATTTTTGATCGACTTTATTTACATTTTTTAAATGTAGGTCTATTGGTTAGAAAAAAAGCATTCATTTACAAATTTTGTTGAAAAAAATTGTTAAATGTTCAGTAAAACATAAGTTAAAAAGGTAAAAATTAAGTGAAACAAAAACGTCATTTTCACGTCTTTTTTTCACGTTTTTTTCACGTGAAATTCAGTGCAATTTTTACGTTATTTTTATGTGAAAATAACGTGATTTTCTCCTTTTTTTCACGTGAAATTTACGTGAAAATGTAAAAAAAGAAACGTTATTTTCACGTGAAAATAACGTTTTTGTGCTATCTGGGAAACAATGATATGAATTAAGATTATATTATACTCCATTTTTAGCCCCTGAACTGCGTCTTTTAAGACTTAATACAGGTACATACCTTCGTCCAAACAGTTCAATGTTGTAATTATCCCACATTGAATCCCACGTTGTAAATTAAAACATTGAATTGTTTGGACGAAGGTATGTACCTGTATTAAGTCTTAAGATTATATGAATTATAATAAAATAAATCTTGGGAATTAAAATGAATTATGATAAAAATGGGCAGATAAAAATATTCAACAAATTGTTTACATTACAGAAACGAGATATTATAATAATGCGCAAATTACAATCGCAAACATCAAGACATAAAAAAATAAATCAGTATAAGAAAAATATTTAAATACACGAACACAATAAAAATAATAAATTAATAAATGAATTCGTAAAATATACACACACAAAGAACATACATAGTTAATACATTGTCACTGTACAATGTCACACCCGTCACGTTTATCACTTTTTGTATCTCTTGCTGATGGCAATACAAAGTCCTTCCTGGGCAATGTGCCTAGCAAGAACTTTTGTTTTGAATCTTTCTATTTTGTTGGCTTTTCTTATACATGCTGCACAGTGATCTGGGGGCTTTATTCACGGAATAAATTTTGATAAATACATAGTGGTCCAGTAAATATGTCAGAAAATACAGGGTTGCTGTGCAAAAGGTCGGGTAGTTCTGATTTTTTGATATGTTGTTAGTGTTGGGCCCATTACACAAAATCCAAGTTTTCGACCTCGAGGTGCGATCGCGCGCCGCGGGGCGCGCCACTTGTTACTAAAATATCGAAATTTTTACAAATCCTAAGTTTTTTTTTGTCTATATCGCTAGCGAATAATTTTACAGGAAATATTACATTATTATATTAAAGGGGGATAAATTTGTGACATTTTAAGCCCAACAACACACATGTAGCATAATTAATAACCGAAATACATACCATCAAAATAAACCAATTTCCCAAAGATTGATTAAAATAATGTTTTTTTTTTCAATATTTACCTTATATAGTTGTTTCAAGCAAATGCTGTATAGACTTATGGTGTTTGTTATCTTATTTTCTATAGATAAATAATACTAAAACGTATGAATGAAAATAAGAGAAGAAGAACATAAAGTAAATTTGTAAGAATTTTATTTTAATAGGCTACAGAGGTTACATCAGATGGATACCCATCAAAGACTACGGCGATGCTGAAGCCACAATGTGTTTGTAAATATGCCAGATAACTCTTGACAATCTCCCCAAAATTCTTATTCAGCTCCAAACCACTTTAACAGATAACCTAGCCAGAATTTTCAGGCAATGAATGTTTTTGAATTTTAAAATTGTTTCCGGCTCAGTTGTCCGATTGAGGGCGGGTTTACGGCATTGTGTTCTGTTAAGTAAGACCTTTAATATTAGGTACATATTGTCCTATGCTTACAGTTAAAATTTTCTTGCGACTCCTAGTGGGCCGTCCCCCATTGGGGCTAAAAAAACACATTGTACCACAAGATAAAGTAATTAAGGCCAAATATGGATGTTTTAAGTTGCCATTCCTCTCCCTTATAGAAGAAAATAAGAGGGGAAGACATTAAAATTCAATAATGTCTGTACTAAAATGGGGCCAAGAACGGAGCCTTTTTTCACTGTCAACATAAAATAAAATACAATAATGCTCGTTACCCTCAAACCGAACATAGAGATATTATACATCATTGTAAAGCTAAAATAATTCTCTACAAACTTCAGACATAAGATTTTACATATAAACTTCAAACAAAGGAGCTGTAAGGGAAGTTTTTTGTTTGATGTAAAGAAAAGAATAAATTTTTTACGTTTGTGTCGATTTTGCCACACAACCTTAAGGTTTTTGTAATAAGTGGTAATGACAATTTTTGAAGAAAATTTTATTTGGAACAAAATAAAATCAATTTCACTTCGATTGCTTTTCCTCTTATGAAACTGTAGTTGATTTTCTAACATACTGCAACTTTAACTTTAAAGGGGCGTAAGGCGAAAAGCTCAAGGGGGATTTTTTGGGACTTTTGGGAAAATGCACACCTTATCATAGTCTATCAACTGTGAAACATTCAGCTACAACGGAATTACTTCCGACGTAAATTTATTTTTACTGGGCTATTTAGTTATTTTGTTTGAAGGTCTTTATTACGGTCATTATTTACGCTACATATGTGTTGTTGGGCTTAAAATGTCACAAATTTACCCCCCTTTAATATAATAATGTAATATTTCCTGTAAAATTATTCGCTAGCGATATAGACCAAAAAAAACTTAGGATTTGTAAAAATTTCGATGTTTTAGTAACAAGTGGCGCGCGGTCGCACCTCGAGGTCGAAAACTTGGATTTTATGTTGTGGGCCCAACACTAACAACATATAAAAAAATCAGAACTACCCGACCTTTTGCATACCAAAATGTATAATTTTACTGGACTATAGGTCTGGATGTCAAGTAGGGTTCTGGAGAATGTGTTAATGTCCGGGTGAGGGTGGCAGAATGCTTTTTTTATGAGAGAGAAATGCCTCTCATGGGTTGTTGGTGACAAAATTAGCTCGTTCAAAGGAAGTTCTTTGAATATCATGCTAAATTTAATATTTACAGTAGCTACTAATGTATACGTTTTTATACATGAATAAAAATAACATGTCATGTTTAAATGCTATATGTTACAAGCAAGGATTCGCTTTGGCACACGCGAACTGCCGAAGTGCGCTGAAAGGTGCAGGAAAATAAAAATCCCATTTTTCCGGTCCTTGGGAGGTCTGGCGGTCTCTACCTGTCCTCGGCCGCATGGGTATCCGATTGTTCCTCCCCTCCTGGAGCCGACCCTTATAATCCTCACTAATGTGATGTATTCGATCAGCTCGAGGAGGCCCAAAAATGCGTGGGTATTCGGTAGTAGTCCATTGTGTATCATCAAGGAGTAATTATTACAGTTGAATCTTGATAGTCCAACACACTCAGGAGACTGACGCTACATCTCATGCTAAATGAAGTGTAAAGGTTTCTGCAGGGTACTTACTGTTCAGATGAACATGTTGAGGCAGGTTTTTAAAGTCTTGTCTTTGTCTTTTTGTTTGGTCATCACTGTCTTTATTAGCAATCACATCTTAATCATATTTATATAGCTATCCCTTAAATGGATTGTTACACAACTTTGACAATTTGTTTTATTTGTAAACATTAAATAACACATATTAGCAATAATATTTTCTACAATTGGTCACACAATTTGTAATTGGGTCTGAAATAAATTACCTTGACCCGAACAATCGATCACCGCCATTCAAGTAACCTATTGCTGTTTTCTTCATTAGCAGGGCCGGCGTGCGACCGCACCGGGCCCCGCGCTTACAAAGGCCCCAAGCTTGTAAAAAATATGGCAAGATTTAACCCTAGCAGAGGGAGACGGCCGTTTGTAGTGGCAAGGCCAGTAGACGGCTGATTGGATCCAATTTCAAACTGGTAAAAACAGTGAAAAATTACTCTAAAGTGATTAAATTATATTTTATCCGAAAGGTAACATACTGAACTTTCTTATTAAAATAATAAAACTGAAAATTTGTTGTGTTACAATATAATAACGCTTAAAATGTGCACTTCGGCAGTTCGCGAATCCTTGCTTGTAACATATAGCATTTAAACATGACATGTTATTTTTATTCATGTATAAAAACGTATACAGTAGAATATAATGTTAGAATGTTCATAAATTTTTAATGTGACGTCAATCCATATAGCCGCCGCTTTTGAAATGTCAAATCATGACTTTTTTTAACATAGGCTACATAGCTGAGGTAATTTTCATCTCATAAATTTAAGTTTGGTATCAATGAATTGTCAAAGAGTTCTTATTTTTTAAGTATTTTTATACAGTAGGCCTATGTCAAATGTCTTATCGGTTAAAATCACAATAATTAGAACTCTAACATTTTCATATGGAATTAATTAGCATACAAAACCTATTATGTATTATATTTAAGTTAGATTAAGTATGCCTAACGCATGTTTACATGTCTGAGGTGAATAAATTATTTATTATTATTTATTTATTTATTTATTACTGCCTTGGGTTAAAAGGTAGCCTACATATTTTTGAAAACAGGTGATTTTGGGAACTACAATAAATGGTTGCAAAAATCGTTATTTTATGAAATTTTTACCTACCTAGGCTGTTTTTAGAATTTTGCCAAAACAAATTAAATGTAATAATAAACATAATAAATTTTTTTTTTAGTTTATCCGGAAACAAACATTGTCAAATATATTTCCTTTTGCCATATTTAAATTCTACATCTCATAAAAAAAAAAAAAAAAATAAGTAAATTTATTACAATAAAAACATTTTTTCAACATATTCTACAAGTTATTAAACTTGTGAAATCTCATAATTGGTAAGGTTTTAGTCACCATTCTCGTTTTCTAATCCTTTATTAAATTATGCGCTTTTATTTTTTAGTTATTGATTATGGATTACATTTTCGAGGAGGTAGAAAAAAAACCCGAGAGGGGCTGCGAAGGGGGTAGTGTTGGGAGCCCCGCTCTGGAGGTTTGCACTGGGCCCCGCACAAGCTAAGGCCGGCCCTGCTCATTAGAGAGATGACAAGGTGCTGGGAGCAAACAACATCGTTTTATAATTCAGTGAATAAAACTAACCTTTGGCAATCCGACATTTCCAGCAATCTGCTTTTCAGTCTTGTGATGTTGGATTAACATGAGTCTTCTGTACTCAAACTTGACTCAGTGTTTCAAACATACGAGTGAATTATTATAGCTAGAGTCTACATAAAGCCGCATCTGCACTGGCCGAACATGTTCGACGAACTTTCTCATCCAAACTTTTGTTTGTTTGTTGGTGTTTTTATAGAATGTAAATCATACATGGACATTAATTGTTCGTGAGAAATGTTTGTTGATATTTTGTGTTCTCCGAACCAGTTTGTCACAGATGTTCGCTCAGTAGGGACACGGCTTAGTATTATTCACTCTTTTTTTCCTAAAGCATATTTCTTTTTTTTTATGCTTTTCTCAAAACGTGTAAAGTTATCTCAAATGTACATTTGTAAGGAGGTCTTATGAGTTTTTTTTAAGGATATTACGTTGTAGCAGATGTTTAAACTAAATTAATGATATACTATATTGATAATGTGCTAACCACTGATCACTTTTCATAAAGTTTTTTTGTAACTTAAAGCAGTAAAATTCGGTAAATTACTATAAATTTAAAAATCACATTTACTATTTTTACTGTTTACTGTTTTCATACACTGTATGAGCAAAAAATCTAATAAGGTGACCTCACAAAAGTATACGAGACTGTTTAAAATCAAATTTAACTATAGAATTTTTAATTAAAATAAATTAATACTTTCTCCTCAGTGAAAGTTGCACATACAATAAAAAAGTAATAAAGAATAAATAAAATGCATTTTTCTTTATCTTTATTTTGAGTTGATGATTATATTATTAACTATAATGATGTAAAAGGACCCTTCAGAAAGTTCTGTGTTTATCTGATGAAGATAATGAGGTTATTATATACTCTAAAAATAATGGATAACCGATAACAGGTGGTTTTACTGTTTGGAAACCCACCTAAGTGTCAGCACATTTTGCTTAAGTATGTACATGCTGAGGTCCACAAAGAGAGGAGCTTGAAGTCGGTTGTCTATGGTAATCAATGATCCTCTCGGAAAAATCAACAATTAAGTTTGAGAAGTAGATTCCTAATGAGTCTACCCTACTGTGAGACTTGCATTCCTCTACCCTCGTCCCTCATGCTTTCATTCATTAGATAAAAAGATGAACTTGTTCTGAACAGCACTTGAATCAAGCGAACCAAATGTTAAATTTTATAAATCATCCCACGGACTTAAACATAATTTAAGAAAAAAGCAGATGCCAAATATATGATGGAGTCAACTATCACCATTTATTAAGTCTATATATCTCTACGTCTACTGGAAATTATTTTTAAAATGAGCCATTGCCATCTTCAGATGTAGAGCATGGCCTAGCTTTGAGGGGGCACTTTTTGGAAGAGTTGTATGCCTATAAGAAAATATAAAACTTCATATCATTGATTGGTTCTGCAAGGCCCTCAGAAAGTAGTCACACTTATATTTGCAAGCAGTTTTTTTGGTTTGATTCAACCTCTTAACCCCCTCCCCCCCCCCAAACAACTGGGTGTGGTAGGAGAGATTTATAGTGGTTGCTAGTAATGGTTACGGCTGAGGGATTAGAATGGTCAGGGGTTCTCCTTATCCATCATTAGCCCTCGCTCAGGTTTGAGCCATGAGTCACCCACTGGACGAGTATGTGGGTTATTGGAATGAAAAAATAATTAATTATTACTTTATATAATATTATTGTATTTACATTGTTTTTGGACTCGATTTTCTTGCAATTAAAAAAAAAAATTCTACGAACCGAATGTCTTGCCCAGTTTGTAACTCATGGCCCAAGCTCAGAGCGGCCGAGCGAGCGATTAATGAGGCCTCCCCGGCCGTCCTAATTCCTCAACCCCCACCGCTACTAGCGGGCACTGTAGTAGATATTGCGCCTTGACAAACATCACAATAACACTGCAGTAGTGGACATGCCAAGAATTAAACTCAAAATCTTGTAAACCAGAGTCCAAGATACTAAATTTAAGTTAGCAAGACCCAACGTTTGCGCTTTTGTTTTTCCAATCTTACCTTAGGCCTATTACACTACAAGAAAAGAATAGGTTCATTTCCAGACATTGGAAAATAATTACAAACCTAAGTTTTATTTACAAAATACAAGTAACAGATGTCATAATGAAGCCAAAGGAAAAGTATACATTTTATTTCCAGTCTTACACAAACACTTAGTAACGTCTATACAGAATGAGTTTGGATTTTCTGAAGAGTAGAGAGAAAGTTGTTGTTGGAATGTTGGTAATAATGCTTCCAGTTTTTCTTTAGCATCTCCGACTACCCACAGCACACTCATGTGAAACTGCGGATCCTGGGAATACAAAGGCACTTGTAACAATTTGAAAGACAATTTTTATAACTACATGGGCAATGAGCAATGACTTTATTTAGAAGTAATATTTAAAAACCATATCAATGTATACAAAAACGTAAAGAAAGTCACATCTTATGGAAGAAATGGTTAAGAAAGTTTCTGTTGACGTAGTAGCGCACTCCACCATATGAGCGCGCACGAGACAATGACCTATTAGTCAGATTACATTCTGACTTTGTTGCAGATGGTCACCAGCAAAGAATCTCTCTCGAGCTCACGCTGCACTCACATACACATAACCTATAAGTTAACAGTTTAACCATTACTGGACCAATTCTCACAATTAATGTAGGAATACTATTTTTGTCCGCCTACATTAGTACTCATTTTGGAACCTAAGTAAACAAATTTGAAAATAGCAGGATACCATGACGACGTTTATAACTTAGTTTATTTTTGTAAACATATGATTCAATAAAATATCTTCATTAGAATAACGTTAAAGTTGAAAGCCCATACGACAAAGTCTTCAATAAAAGGATTTGATGACTTAAAATAACGATTCTTCTTGAAAAAAGCTTTCCAATGATACCAAATAAGCTAGGTAACTAATGTTTAAAATAGTGTTTTAACGACACAATACTAATAAGAAATTTAATATTTCCCTCTCTCTCGTACTATGTTTAGGCCGATTCCTCTGGCGCTATCTCTATTTGGAGTGCTCAAGTTCAGTTTACAGCGCTCCTAGTGGAATAAAATGTTGGCCAATTTTTAACATGGGATGTGACCTTCTTTACGTTTTTGTATTCATTGACCATATTACATCCACTTATTTTTGTAACACTGGTACTAAGTTAGTTAAAAAGTTTTTCTTATGCCTGAAATACCAATCAGAGTTTTAAAATCCTTTTTTGGAACACCTTTCGAATATTAAAAAAAATCCTTCTGCCAAATGTAGTATTAGCATAAACTAAATTTATTGTAAACTCTAAAAGCTATAGGTGCTTTAAATATAAATTGAAAACAAGACCAATGGTGTTAAAAATAGTTATTTCATTATATTTAGTTTGAAAATGTCAAGACCAATAATTAACATTTTGGCTGATAATTAACATTAATTAATTAATTAATTTTGACCATAATTAACATATTTTGGCTGATTTAATATAAATTAGCAAGTTAAAATAGAACATTCTCAGTAAAACCATCACTTACTTTGTAGAAAGGAGGTAACCGGAACTCTGCCAAACAGTCATCTAGCGCATGAGTCATCTCAATAAGATACTTGGAGCCAGTTTGGACTTTGAAACCGAGAAATGTTCGGCTACGTTCATCATTGCAGTAAACGGCCGGCGGTCCCAGAGTCAATGTGAATCTAGTTTGAACATAAAAATGAAAAAAAAAAAAAAAAAAATTAAAATCATACTATAAGCATTTCTATGATCTAGATTTACATATCTTTATCTAGTAAACACAAAAATAGTTTTTTTTTTTTTTTTTTTTTTTTTTTTTTTTTTTTTTTTTTTTTTTGCTCTAGGATAATCACATGGTAATGGATACCTTTACTACATTCAAATCCCTGCACTGCCACAAGTTTATGTCAGTACCATCTAACTCATGGAACCGAACCACAGAAATCATATACCGGTAATTTGAATAATATTATAGATAGATGGATACCCAATTTTGTGGAGATGCTTGTAGTGATACAGGATGGTTCAGGTCATTAAACACAATAAACCATGAAATTTTGATCAAAACAGCTAGCCTAGAGCAGTTTTGAAAATGTTTGATTTTTTTTTTGTTCTTTTTACAGGGTTCTTACAACCATATCTCAACAAAATTTAAGGACTTTTTAAGGACCTTCTAGGGTTTTTAAGGACCACGAGAAGTAACTATATTTACATAGATTGAGTAGGTCTTTCCAGAATGAATACCACTGGGCACTTGGCCTTACAAAATTTTAAAATTTGAATGCTCAACAATTAGCATAAATAATTAAACTGAGAGTCAAATGAAAATGTGTGGGTGATTAATAACATTGTCAAAGCAGGGGGGGGGGGTCACAGTTCATAACAAGGTGAACAATTATCAATCTTCATTGCTCAGGCCTATGTAAACAAGATTTGTTTTCCACGAACTAATGAGTTATTTAATTGTAAAACTAAAAAACATGTAATTTTCCCACAATGTTCAGTAAATAGACCTCAAAAAATTTTGGCTTGTGTATAACCAACAAGTACCCAGTATTTTTAACACAAACAAGACCCAAATGTACACAATAACAAAGGAAAGTAGTAAAAATTTGTTTGTAAATAGTTAATGTTGATTTCACAGTGTCCATTATAGCTGACTAGTATGCATGCTGTGGTACCTTCATATTATTTGCTTAAGGTGGCTTTAAAATATGTGTATTAAAACTGTGTATAAGAATATTAAAAATTTAGGGCAACATAAAACATTTCACGGTACTCAAGGAGACCATACCGTAACAACATTCCTACAAAATTCAAGGACTTTTCAAGGCCTATACCAAAAATTATGAAATTTCAGTACTTTTCAAGGCCTTCAAGACTAGGGGTTAAATTTCAAGGACTTTCAAGGACCTTAGAAACCCTGTTTTTAGTAAATGACTTTAATTTATTAAGAAATTAAATAAATACACATAGTACACACACAGAACACATAATGAAAAAAATGTTTAATTAAAAACAGCCCTGTAATGTAGTTTTTACTCTTAAATACTTTCCCCAAATACAACCTGACATCCTGCACATTAATTTTTTTTTGTATCAAGCAATGGTGTATAAACTTGCATTTTCAATGTTAAAAAAAAACAATTTTTTCTGTACATACTAAGTAAGGGAGGAGAAAATGAAAATACCTAGGAAGATGAGAGAGTTTGAGCCTCACAGAAGAGACAAAGCTTTCAATCCAGTGATGCAGCAGGACCACCGTGCGAGTCAGGGAAATGTGAAGATCTTGTATAGGCTTGAGTTGCAGCCCAGCCGGTTCAGCGGCTGAAGATAACTCTTCCAACAGCTCCTCAAACCCTTCTTCGGCCTCGTCTAAAACACGAAATGACCGACCTCTGACCATGAAAGGGTTTTCATGATACATAGTAACTAGAACCAACTAAAATTACAAACTGCTTGACTAGTTCCAAAACACTGATTAATATACATATCACTTTGCCGCAAGAAATATCGAGGAACTATATGCATAATTATTTCAAAAGTTTGATTAAATTTGATTATATCTTGGATTTAAGCACTCTACATAATGAAAGGGCAGTTAGGCTAACAGAGTTCGCTCATTATTACGCACCAGTAATAATTAAAATCCACTGATGCTATCCTTTTTGCATTAATGCTGCTTTTTTACATACTGTTTCTGGAAACTGGGACTTGCTAGTAATAAATAGGATTGTTTGACAGCTACAATGTTAAGAATAGACATGCTTTTTTGTGTGTTGATTCAGAAGACCAAACTCGGCATTTGATAACCAGCAGCCCAGAATAACTCGGAAACCCCTTGGCAGGATGGGAAATCCTTTTCAGTCAAGGTTAGGTGCTTAGACAGCTATGTCAGACTTGGTGCTAGTTTTGATTTTGCTAATAAATTTTTATGTATAAGTAACAGAACGGGTAGGTACTGATGAACTATTAAGGGTTAAAGGTTTTTATAGTTAAAATTTATACTTTGTAGATTTTAACACCTTTCCTATAATCCAGAAATTTCACCAACTAACCACGCTTCAGCCCACATTAGGCAGAGTTTGAGGGACTATACTCTAACAAAATTTCAGTTGAGGTACAGCAGACTTTGAATACATATGTGTATATAAGTGTCCGAGAAAACGATAACTTTTGAATGGAACCTCCGGTTTTGATAATATTTGGAACAGGGATGTAAGGCAGAATTTATTTGACCAAATTCACTAATCAGAATGATCGGACAATTTACGGGGTTTTATGGGGTTCGAAAAGGGCCAAAAATGGGGGTTTGGATTTTTCACCTTAATGTTTTTTACCTTTAGTTTCAAATTCTATAAATTTAACTTAAACCATTTAAAATAGTTAAAAAAACAAACAATTTAGTTTTTTTTAACTTTTGACTTAGCTTAAATGGTTTTGGTGAAAATAAAAAAAATATGTTTCCTATGTTAGTTTTATGGAAACTCAACAAACACCCTATATCTTGCTTATCTATTGACATAGCTTGATAAAATTGTGCATGTAAATTCACTTGGACAGGTATAACTTATATTTGCTATATCTTGCTTATCTATTGACATAGCTTGATAAAATTTTGCATGTAAATTCACTTGGACAGGTATAACTTATATTTGCTTGCAAACTGCATGTGGCAGAAAAACTACATACTCACCCCATGGTGTTTATGGGGGGAAAATAGAACTTTAGGCGTATAAAATTTCGTATGTACTTTCACTAAGTAAAGTTTAACTTATATTATGCTTATGAAAACCCATATGGCACCAAACCTATGTACTCATTCTCATGGTGTTAAAAATATCAGGATTCGGTAGGAAATTCACTGAGCACGTCTGCTGTGGGTATTTCCTTTTTAGTGATCGTTATTTTTTTATTAATTAGCTATTGTTTTTGAGTATTTTATGGTTATTTTAGGTTGTATTTGTCTTAATGACATGATTGATTGTCAGTGGTTGTCCAGCCCCCACAGAATGTAAACTCTGACTAATGTTGCTCAAACGCAACCACCCTCCAGTCTACACTCACAGTCCAGGTGCAATTATGAAAATACCATTGACCAAAATTTGTTATTTGGTCCCTCTGATTCTGATGATAATTTTCAAACCAAAGTATACAACTACTAGTTTTATTTGTATCCTATTATGTGTTAGAACAAATTGGTTGTAAGATTAAAGCAATTCACAAGTGTGTCCATATTGTTACCAGGAAGGGCAGGAAGCACATACAAACTACAATTTACTACAAACTACCATTTCATCATTCTGTGCCAGGAAGGCAACTAACAGCTCTGAGCTAACTTTGCCAGCTGTCTGTTCTGGAAGTGCATGCAAACTCGTGGGACGCAAATAACTACAAGCTCCCCATACTTTATTCATTGTTCTTTTATTTCAATGAAGATTCCTAAACAAAACTAGAAATAGTTTAGGAGAGGCACATTATTTCATTATAAACTGTTGCTTTGACTAGTTTCAAAGTAAGTTTGCACAAATCTCTTTAGCACATGCTGTAATTTAGCCATGAATTCCAATATAATAATTAGTTTTAGCGAGAGCTATTTGTTTTTTGGCTTCTGGTATTTTTGTTGAATGGAATATAATGTGCTGTGTATACAGGGTGTCATAAAAATCTGTGACTGGCTATGCATATTCATATTCTACACATTAAAATAAATAAAAAATGGTCTGTAATTTTTTTCAATTTCGGCTTTGTATGGTTGCTATCCGCCATTCTGTTGACTGTGACTTTGTAAAATGCGAACAAATATTTTGAAAATTCGTTTTCAGTAAGGTGAAGATGATAAAATAACCTAGCCTTCTGCTTTTCTGTCATTCATGGCACCAGCACTCTGACATATTTATTTGTCAAAATAAGAGTGAGTTTATTTATTACTGTATACAAAAAAATATGAGCTTTATTTATTGATTTAAAGTTAAATGCAATGATCAAATAATGAAGTAACAATCATTAAGTACATTAGACATGTTACGATGGGCGCAGCCTCTGATGGCTGGTGGCTATCAATTTTGTATTAATAAATTTCAGAAATATTGACATTTTAACACATTCAGTGCAGTGTCCATTAATTGCGAGATCTCTCGGAGCCTGAACTTTCAAATGATGGTATTCCCTGGTGGGGATTTATGTCTGCACTAGTGAATACTAGTTCATCCATAGAGACCATCCTCATAATTCGTAGAGATCCATAGAGACAAATTCGTATATATGAGGTCAAAATTGTGGTTCGGATCCCACATTAAACTGTAGGTCCCTAGATGCCATTGGCTGTTGGGATATGAATTAACAGTCCTGTCTAAGTAGAATGTCGGCATTAGTCAGTAACAAGACGACAAGATTGCGCCACAATCATCCTACACTCATCTCTCATTCATACTTGGCTTTAAACTACCTATTGAGTTAGGTTGCCATTTCAGTAAAGGTGTTCAGTTAAAGGTAAAGAAAAACAAAAAAGTGTAATTTTAAAGATTTAAAACTCCTGAATAAGGCTGAATGGCATTGAACTGCCTTAACATACTAGTTTATGTACAGCCACTGGAACGCAGTTCCACATCAACAAGTGGTTTGTAGAAAACCATGGTAAGGTGCCTTCAGCACATAAAATGAAAAGTAGGTAATGTAGAATACAACTTCAATTCACTGAGGGGAGTTTTAACAATTTTGTTATTGTGATACTTCTTACCAAACTTTAGAATCATAGATTGTAGAAAGTTTTGAAATTTTGGTGGTGGCAGCACTTAAAAAAACTTGAATGGTAATGTAAAGCATTGCACACTTTATCAACAAAGTGGAAGATGAAAAGGCATAAGGTATGAAATTCAGTAATAAAAATCTTCAGTCCTGTATATTTTGCCAAATGTGGTGATGCATTCACACTCACTTGAGAAAAACAACATCTCCATTAAAAATAAAATCAATTTAAATTCACCATGTTTTTTTTAAATGGTGAGAATAATAATAAATTGCAATTATAAAATTTTTAATCTTGCTTACTGCACTTGAATATTTGAAAAAGGACAGTCACCCGTATAGTATTATAGTATACGATATAGTACTATCCCCCCTTAACTAATGGTAATGAGACAGAGATTTAAGCAGCTTAATGAGCCAGACTGCCTCTTATCAATAATTAATTCGTTCAAAGCATATTGATTCACATAAAACTCACTTAAGAACTAGTTTCTGAACATCATCCTTTAATTTGATGTACAGTATTTTTACTAGATGTTTAATATGTAAGACATAGGCAAATCAAATAGGACTACAATAAAAGTTTTTTACTTTTAATTTACTACAAAACATTAAAAGAGCTTGAGAGAATAAAACAAATACCTAATAAGTATGAGAATGTCCAGAACTCTAATGACTTTTTACACTCTGCTGATTTAGTATTAAACCCACTTTTTGATAAATCCTCTTCTCTGTGCCTGGCGTTTATTTCTTCTGGTAAATTGTCTATGTCTTGAGGTATTTCATCATGATGAACTATAGAGGTTGAAGTGAATTTAGTTAGATCATCTTTGGAAGCAAAGTGTTGCTCTTCCAATGCAAAATGTTTTGTTTGTTTGGAGGAACTTGGGATTTGATTGATTTTTGTGCTGTGCAACCTCTTCAAACGTAGATTTGTGCAATTTCTTGAACTTTTCACCTTCAAGAGTTTCATCGACGAAACATGATTTTTGAAATTTTTAACTTCATAACCCTGGGAGTCATCATCTGAATCGAATGAGTAAGAAGTTTCCTTCAAAACACCTTGATTGTTTTCTTTACAGTTTGACAATGACAATTCTGTTTGTGCCACTGACTGACGAACATGTACCAATACTGCTTTTTTCACCGTTATATCTCTTTTACTCCCATTCGGACGATTTACAGTTAAATGATTTGATTTTTTTCCAGGAAAACTTTTGTTTAAAATCTTTTTGCATAGGGAATCGAGTGAGTTCTGATTGGTGTATTTAATTTTATGTGAACTCAATGTATCAAACGACCATCTAGTTAAATGAGGGGCTAAGATATTAAGCAATGATTCATGAGAAAGGGTAAAATTTGGATTTTTGTAAATAGTTTTAAGTTTTGAGTCTGATGAGATAGCCTTAGAAGAGCTTAAACTTGTGCTTGTGTAGCTCATACGTCTTTTCTTCTTTTTCGGCTCATAAGTATTGTTGCTGATCGTTGTGTC
The DNA here is from genome assembly GCA_030545055.2 of Neoaliturus tenellus. Classification (NCBI taxonomy): domain Eukaryota; kingdom Metazoa; phylum Arthropoda; class Insecta; order Hemiptera; family Cicadellidae; genus Neoaliturus; species Neoaliturus tenellus. The sequence continues at coordinate 35,206,958 of CM061532.1, forward strand.
TGAAGCTACCTCTTCTGTTCGTGATCGTTTATGTTGATTTTTAACTTCATAATTTAGTGAATCCAGTTTTGCATATGAATAATTTCTGACTCCTTCGGAAATATTGGATTGTGAATAGCATTCAACATAAGAAATGTCATTTTGTACTTGAGTTTCGTTAATTGGACATCTACAAGGAAAAAGATTTATGTTGTGTTGCATCGTTAATTTCAAATTGTACTATCTTTAAAATTATTAGAAACACTAAAATTTTAACAATTTCACTGTTAAAATCACAAAAAATATTCTATGTTGTGTCTATGGATACCATAATATATTGTTCATTCATATATTGCTATGTGTACGATTGTATCACCAATTGCAATAGGCCTAAATATTATTATTATTATTATTATAAATTATTATTATTATTATTATTCACTTTTTGGGCAAATTTTTTTGTAGTAATCATTATTATCACAAGGGAAATATTTTATGGCCTGTCTAGTGTTGTGGAAAGTGCATGTCCAATAAAGCATTGTGAATTGCTTCAAAGTGAAACCTCCCATTATGTGCTATATTTGCTTTGTTTTGTATGTTGCCTGTCATGCAGCCACACTTGTTGCTTTTTGTTGATATCTTATCTTATCTTATACTCTAAAACAAGCTCCGTTTGTCCGGGCAAAGTATTTTTTCGCTTCAAGGATTTTTGATTTTTTGATTGAATATGGGGGTTTTGGCCACCAGAAATCGATTGGAGCTGGTTCCATAGCTGGGAAAAATCTGGTTTTCGCGCTATAGCACTTCAAAGTTTCCATGTTATCCTTATGGAGATTTTTATATTGAACAAAAATCAGCTGATAACTGTAGATAAAATAAACCAATGTGTTACATCTTTAACCTGGATTTAGAAAAATTAGGTTTAGGAAAATAGTGGTTTAGGAAAATTACCAAATGCAGCACGCTTTGGTCTGGCGAGTGAGCGAAGCGAACGAGCTTTGTTTGAGAAACAAAAGTAACAATTGAGCCGGTTGGAATGAAAGTGGCGTAAGTCCAAAATTTGAAAAAATTGAGATAAGTACAGTTTCTTAAGCTACGTTTACACGAGGAAGAAAAATTGCGACAGTACTTGCGCGAGAATTGTTGCACAGTCTAAACACTTTTTCCGGAGAGTCGGCCGCGAGCTGGTCCGCGAGCGCTCGCGCGAGTTGCTGTCGCGGATTATTGCGACAGTTCGCTAATATTCATTTACACATGAGAGCTCTCTAAGCAATATCGACTCGCGCTAATGGTCTTGCGAGTCAGTACGATGCCGTCGACCAGAAGCAAAAGAATAGCTGCTGCACTTGTGATTGTTGACCATTGGTTAAGGACTGGCGGAAAGAAAAAGAAAAGGAGTATATGGGTTAGGAAGTGGGTCGAAAGAAGAAGAGAGTTAGGGGCGTTTAATAACTTAATTGGAGAACTAAGGATCGAAGATTCCCAACAGTTTAGAAATTTTGTTAGAATGTCTGCTGTTGAATTAGAGGAGTTGCTTTGTATTGTTGGGCCAAAGATACATAAAGAGGATACTGTAATGAGGGAGTCTATATCAGCACGCGAGCGGCTAGTGGTCACCCTACGTTTTCTTGCCACAGGTATGTTTTTATAAAGTTAAGCCACGTCCGCACTGGCCGAACATTCGTGGCGAACTTGTTCGGCAAACACAAAAAATCAACAAAAATTCCTAACGAACAATTACCGTCCATATGATTTACATTCTAAAAGGTTAGCAACGAACGAACAAAAGTTTGGAAGAACTTTTTTCGGCGAACATATTCGGCCAGTGCGGACGCGGCTTTATTTAACTAACCATACAATAATATTATTATGAAACCATTATAAAAATAATTTTGATGTTTGTGGAAAAAAAACATTTTTAATAAGTAGGTCTACTATAGCTAGATGACTAAAGGCTTGTATAAACAATCTTAGAGGCTAGTTATTTTAATCATACAGATGAACTAAGTTCTTAAGAGGAGTAATGAGATTTGTCAAAATTAATAGAAGTTCAGATAAATTTTAAAACCAGCTTGCTACGTCATCATCCGTTGGTTTTATAATTTTTCTTGTGTTTTTAACTCGGCGTTGATGGAATGCTATAATGCTATAGGGTTAATTGAGTTATCAAAAAGTCCATAAAAACATAATTTATTTGTTAAAACTCTACTTTATAACCTTTTTTGTAATTATAAAAACTACCTAATCTAAAAATATTAACTAATATAATATTTGAAATATGTTATTGAATGACAAAGTGCCTAGTTGTTTTTTTTACTATAATTATAAAAATATCTAAATGTTAATTTTTTAGGGGATTCCTATCACTCTTTGATGTACCTGTTTCGGATCCCAGTATGTACAATAAGCATAATTGTACCTGAAGTGTGTACAGCAATTTTTGAGACCCTGAGTGAAACGTTCATGAAGGTAAGGAATTGTATTTTTACATCTCCATTTTTTACGCAAAAAAGTAATTTCTGAAACAAAGTATTACTAAGCCACTCTAGTGAATCGCAATGAATTGCTATAGGAAAACCGTAACTCTGTAATAAATTAAAAAATGATGATTGAAAAATAAACCAATTATACTGGAACAACAACAATAAAAATAACCAGCTACCAAGGCTATAAGAAAATAAAAAATTTATTTTTTACTCAAATCATAAAAGTTAATTATTGAACAAGAAAAGTTAATATCCAACTAGTAATAATTTTCACGTAAGTAATCTTGAGGGCTACTTATTATATTGCTGCTGACCGTATTGCGGAATTTGAAAGTCAGTATCATCGTTAAATCCACTCAACTGTAACAGGGTTGGTCCAAGTCCGGTTTTTATATTAGGAAATATCTGTTCATGTGAATTGCTGGAGGGTTGGCTCTGATACCTTGCAGCGTACGTTGATGAGTTGTCGCTTGATTCAGTTGAGGAAGAAGACGCAGTAGAGGGTCTACATTGTCCTAGTGATAGCATTTGTTGTTGCTGATGAACGTTTTGCTGTCCAAAATACCGACCAGTGAAGGGAGACGAGCGCCCGCTTGATCCTGGAGACTGCAAAGGAACAGCTGTACCCAACCGATTCGGCATGTATACAATCCCGAGCGCCTCCGCTTCCCCAATGTTAGTAATAGCTTCCATAACTATCTTTTTAAATATTCTTTTGTTGGCTGGGTTTTTGATTTGCCTAAGCTCTGAGGCACAGAAATCACCAAACACTTGATCTTCATCATTATGCTTATTAAGTTGATTCAATGCCGCTTTAACATATTGTGGCAAATCTGCAGATGACTGGTTTTTCTTTTTCTTGGGAGGAGGAACTGGTATCCCGATTTCATTGTCTTCTTCAACTGAAGGCTGGTCTACTTCCTCATCTTCAAGTTCTCCCTCTATGTCACGAGTTATTTCCTTCTCTTTCATTGCCTGAAATAAAATCAACCGTATAGACATCTTCAAATAATAAAACAAAGCTAGATGAACTCCGTATATAAAAAAAAATTTCATTTTTAAGGTGTGTATCCAACGGTCCTCTTTATATTCTTCTCATATTTGTTATAAATATCCTAATTATGGTAAGTATAGGCCTATTTTTTACCCTATGTTTTATGCCTTTTTGCAGATGCCTGCAAACACAGATGAATGGAGAAAAATAGCTGATGGTTTTGACTCCACGTGGAATTTCCCTAATTGCTTTGGAGCCCTTGATGGGAAACATATCGTTATGCAAGCACCTCCAGAGAGTGGGAGTTTGTATTTCAATTACAAAGGCACACATAGCATTGTGTTACTAGCATTGGTCGATAGTGAGTACAAGTTCCTATACGTTGATGTGGGATGTTGTGGAAGAATTTCCGATGGCGGGGTGTTCAATGACAGTTCTCTGCAAAGCAGCATCGCCAATGGGTCCATAAACCTACCCAATCGTACCCCATTAAGAGGGAGAGAGAAACCAATGCCATATGTAATCGTTGCAGACGATGCATTTGCATTAAAAACGTACCTAATGAAACCGTATCCGTTTCGCAATCTACCATTGAAGCAACGTGTCTTTAATTATCGATTGTCTCGATGCAGAAGAATTGTTGAGAATGTTTTTGGGTTGGCTGCTAATAGATTTAGAGTTTTACGAAAGCCAATGCTTTTGCATCCAGAAAGAGTGAAGGTAGTTGTTTTGGCAATATGTGTGTTGCATAATTATCTTATGCAAGGGAAGGAGATGACAAAGAGGTACGCTCCTTTAGGAACATTTGATATGGAAGACATTGAAACCGGTAACATCATACTTGGATCCTGGCGAGCAGACGAGGGTATGCCCAACAATAACGTACTTCCTTTACAAGCCTCAAGAAAAAGGAACCGCCCAAAGCCTGCCGAAGCAGTTCGGATGGAGTTCACAGAGTACTTTTCATCTTCTCGAGGAAAGGTACACTGGCAATATAGGCACATTTAGACGCCCACATAAAGAAGACACACTAATGGCAAATAATGATATTTTTGGACTGAACTTTATGAAGAATTATTTTTAGGAACATAATTAAGTTTAACATTCTGCTAAAAGTTTAATTTTTACCTTTAAATGGAGTGAAACATAGTGAACTTTAAGGGACTATTCACAATGTAAATGTTTTGTTTCATTGCAGGAAATATATTTATAATAATATTTTGTATCTTTATTATATAACTCTAAAACAATATGAAATAAACGGTATCAGTTAACTGACACATACTTTCTCCCAACAATATAAAAAAGATATTAAAAGCTTAAAAAATTAATGTCTTGATGACTCAGTCTGATAGCTACCGGCTAAGCAGCTCTCGTTTGACCCTACGCGCGTCTGTGACTTTTAACAACGTACTGCGTTTACCGCTGAACGAAAAATTGAATTTTCTCCGCAACCACTTGACGTAGAGCAATAATTTAAAATACTGGATTATTTAGTTTTTTAAGCTTGATTTAATGGTGATAAGTAAAATTTATTTCAAGACAACAACTATTTTGAAAATCCAAAAAATTGATTTTTCAAACACTTTTTACTCCATAACTTCTGAACGCGGATTTTCCCGGAGATGCGGTTGGTGTCAATTTATTCACCATTTTAAGCTTAATAAACCACAAAATTTTAATCAAAATCTTTAGAGCCGTTTTTGAGAAATTTTGATTTCTGACGATTTTTGAGGGTTTTTGGGTGTAAAATACCCTCAAAAATCAAAAATTAAAAAAAAAAAAAAATTAAAAAACGCCTGGAATTATCGTGGATTTGGACTTATGTACCAAATTTAATTAAAATCGGACCATTAGGGCATTCTCTAGCTCTGTTTACATCCTAACACACACACACACACACACACACACACACACACACACACACACACAGACAGACATCACTCTGAAACCACTTTTTTGGGCTCAGGGGAAACCAAAATGGATAAATCCACCAACAACTCAAATTCAAAAATTTTGACGAAAACAATACTTTCTTCATATACTATGGTATAGAGGGAGAAAGTAAAAAGGTTTGTCCGTTGGGTAAATGCCATATGAAATTTTATTTAGGCCTAATGGTTTCAATTGTATTCCATTCCAACCATTCTGATGAGTAAACCTATGTAACACTTTAACACTTACACATCTTTTGTAAATTTTAGCAATAAGACACTGAATGCCCCTTCCTTTACATCATACATCTGTTTAAAATGTGCAAAAATACTTCTTTTTTATGTGTATTCACCCTAACTACAGGGAGAATTCGGACAGAAATAAATAAATACATATAACAATTTTGGAAATAAAAAACAATCTTTATATCAGAAATAGGAAGCTACAATAAACTATATCATAGTTTTCAATGCATATAAAAAATATTTTATTCTCAAGTTATCAAGAAACCCCCTTAAAATCTGTCCCCATTTCCCCGTGATAGGCTACTATTCATACTAAGGAAATATTATTAGAATGCAAGAAACTCATGGCCCAGACAAGGGTGGGGCTCGTCTGTCTTGGTCACTAGTTGTTTATAATTTTTTGCAGACATTTTTTCAGTGGATCATATATTAACAAATTGAAACGTCTAATCAACTAACTAAGTCAAAGTTTGGTTAAATAATATTAAAGTTACAATATTAATAATATAAGGCCTAGGACTATTGAATTTTTTCAGATTATTTTACATTTGATTGTAGATTAACAAATTAAAATATCTAATTTAGACGAAGTAGAAAATTAGTAAAATAATATTAAGTTTAGGGATTCCTCTTGTCTGATCATGGTGACAAAGCCCGCAATTTAATGTGGGCCCTTGAATATTGCATCCTGGAAAAAATATGAATATCTTAAATTCCAATGTCTACCGCGAAGTCCCTAATAGGACATTTGTTATTATTTATTTAGTAATTAAGTTTACTCACCAAATTACTAGAGGTCCTTGGTGTTTTGATGTTGATGAATTTGAGAGCTGCAAAATAGGGCCAATTTGACACATAAACCGTATCAGTTGACTGCCCTGACGATTTTTTCTTGAGCTTTTTTAGCTCTGAATTGAACTGACTTCTCAGATTATGCCACTTCCGTTGTACCTCTGCAACATCGGTGTTAAGCTTTGCGCTTATACCTCGCACAATTTCATGTTTCTTTGCTCTATTCCTGTAGTCATTCAAAGTGACATTCCAAAGAATTTCATTTTCTTCATAAAGAGCAATTAATTTCTTTGTCTCTAAATCAGTCCATTTTTTACTGTCATCAGTGACGGCGTTCGTTTGGGTTGCAGGAACAGAAGAGCTTTCTTCAACAGGAAAGTCATTGTCAGCCATGGTTTAACGTGAAAAATGCACTCAAGTCCCACAAAATACTCCAACTCGCACTAAAGTGTCGCTAAATATCTCCCAATGTTTGATCGGGCGACAGCGCGAGCGCGAGAAATGGCGAGAGGTCATGATCGTGTTTAGACGCGCAAGTTCAATTGTCGGACACTTGCACTTCCGCTCGCGCCACTGCTCGCGCAACAACTTCCGACACTGCTCGCACAGCTGTTTACACGAGCAATTTTCGCTGTCGGATAGAGAACTCGCGCAATTTTCTTCCTCGTGTAAACGTAGCTTTATAGTAGAAAGACTGTTTTGTTTAGAATGAAAGTGATGTAAGTCCCTAGTTCAATATTGTGCCACCAGGAGCAGCACAAACTAAGTCCACTTAGCAGAATTTCTGTTCCATTGAGTATGAGAGTGAAGTAAGTCCTTCAGAGTTTTCAGCTGTTGATTCCAGTTGTTTTTATCATGCGACTTTTGTATTATTAAAGTGTTTTATGTTGTGTTTAGTAATTGTTATTGTTTTATAGTGTTTTAGTCAGTGTTTTAAAGTATTATGAGTAGTGGTTTTTTAAATAAACTGTCTATAAGGTACAACTTTATTCAATTTACACATTTGAGGTTAAGCCTATGTTTTATCTTCACAAATTTAATTTTTTAACATTAGAATAGCCTATTTATGTGTTATGTGCCTATATAAGTGTTCATTAGTACTACCATCTTAAAACTTCTGTAACCGTACCTAAAATATGTTGAGAATGACAGTGGCGTAAGTCACATTTTTTATTTATTTTTTATAAAAAGAGACCAAGTATGAATATGGTTATAATGCAAAAAAATTTACCATACCCAAACAATTAATAAGATAAATAAGAAATTTAAAAAATAATAAATAATTTTTTTATCAAACAAAACGTAAAACCTTTAATATCTCAAAACTAGCTCTGCTGGACTTAAGCCACTTTCATTCCAACCGGCTCAATTATACCGAGCATAAGCTCGGTCTCCCTGGTACTTTGTCAGTAAATTATTTGCATTTGTATAATTATCAGTTACTAAAGATATCATGTGCCATGTTTGCATGTTCATGGTATGGCATGCATGTCTGCACTGTTGTTATCAGTTACTAAAGATATCATGTGCCATGTTTGCTTGTTTCTTTGCATGTTGATGGTATGCATGTCTGCACTGTTGTTATCAGTTACTAAAGATATCATGTGCCATGTTTGCTTGTTTCTTTGCATGTTCATGGTATGCATGTCTGCACTGTTGTTATCAGTTACTAAAGATATCATGTGCCATGTTTGCTTGTTTCTTTGCATGTTCATGGTATGCATGTCTGCACTGTTGTTATCAGTTACTAAAGATATCATGTGCCATGTTTGCTTGTTTCTTTGCATGTTCATGGTATGCATGTCTGCACTGTTGTTATCAGTTACTAAAGATATCATGTGCCATGTTTGCTTGTTTCTTTGCATGTTCATGGTATGCATGTCTGCACTGTTGTTATCAGTTACTAAAGATATCATGTGCCATGTTTGCTTGTTTCTTTGCATGTTCATGGTATGCATGTCTGCACTGTTGTTATCAGTTACTAAAGATATCATGTGCCATGTTTGCTTGTTTCTTTGCATGTTCATGGTATGCATGTCTGCACTGTTGTTATCAGTTACTAAAGATATCATGTGCCATGTTTGCTTGTTTCTTTGCATGTTCATGGTATGCATGTCTGCACTGTTGTTATCAGTTACTAAAGATATCATGTGCCATGTTTGCTTGTTTCTTTGCATGTTGATGGTATGCATGTCTGCACTGTTGTTATCAGTTACTAAAGATATCATGTGCCATGTTTGCTTGTTTCTTTGCATGTTCATGGTATGCATGTCTGCACTGTTGTTATCAGTTACTAAAGATATCATGTGCCATGTTTGCTTGTTTCTTTGCATGTTCATGGTATGCATGTCTGCACTGTTGTTATCAGTTACTAAAGATATCATGTGCCATGTTTGCTTGTTTCTTTGCATGTTGATGGTATGCATGTCTGCACTGTTGTTATCAGTTACTAAAGATATCATGTGCCATGTTTGCTTGTTTCTTTGCATGTTGATGGTATGCATGTCTGCACTGTTGTTATCAGTTACTAAAGATATCATGTGCCATGTTTGCTTGTTTCTTTGCATGTTGATGGTATGCATGTCTGCACTGTTGTTATCAGTTACTAAAGATATCATGTGCCATGTTTGCTTGTTTCTTTGCATGTTCATGGTATGCATGTCTGCACTGTTGTTATCAGTTACTAAAGATATCATGTGCCATGTTTGCTTGTTTCTTTGCATGTTCATGGTATGCATGTCTGCACTGTTGTTATCAGTTACTAAAGATATCATGTGCCATGTTTGCTTGTTTCTTTGCATGTTCATGGTATGCATGTCTGCACTGTTGTTATCAGTTACTAAAGATATCATGTGCCATGTTTGCTTGTTTCTTTGCATGTTCATGGTATGCATGTCTGCACTGTTGTTATCAGTTACTAAAGATATCATGTGCCATGTTTGCTTGTTTCTTTGCATGTTCATGGTATGCATGTCTGCACTGTTGTTATCAGTTACTAAAGATATCATGTGCCATGTTTGCTTGTTTCTTTGCATGTTGATGGTATGCATGTCTGCACTGTTGTTATCAGTTACTAAAGATATCATGTGCCATGTTTGCTTGTTTCTTTGCATGTTCATGGTATGCATGTCTGCACTGTTGTTATCAGTTACTAAAGATATCATGTGCCATGTTTGCTTGTTTCTTTGCATGTTGATGGTATGCATGTCTGCACTGTTGTTATCAGTTACTAAAGATATCATGTGCCATGTTTGCTTGTTTCTTTGCATGTTCATGGTATGCATGTCTGCACTGTTGTTATCAGTTACTAAAGATATCATGTGCCATGTTTGCTTGTTTCTTTGCATGTTCATGGCATGCATGTCTGCACTGTTGCACTTTGTTATTTATTATTGAAAATGCTTGTTGTTATTGATATTTATTGATTCAGTTCAAGTTTAATTTTATTGTCTAAGGATTGATTTACTTGTCTCTCTTTCTAGTCAAGAAATACTATATTATCCTATTTAATCACATAGGATAACATTCTTTTTGTTTTCTTATTAATATATTCTGTTATCCACTCTTAAATTGTCATAGTCGTTTAGATCAAATGTCTGCATGTCATCCTAGCATAACCTGTAATTTAAAATATAAAAATGATGTAATAAACCGTAAATAAATAAATAAACGGAAATGTTGTATTTATATCTACCTTTCAAATCAATTTAACTTCATACTGCAGTAAGTTCCAGAGAAAAATTTAGCGAATTTCCCTGAACAGAAGTGAACGACACCGGAAGTGAACACGTCTGTTTAACTTATCGATGATTTACCTTCATTCCAGTTGATCACAATATGACTGTTTTTAGTCTTATCAGTCTATGTTTAGATGTGATTTGGTTTTGGTAGGGTACACCGGAAAAACATGTTTTAGGAAGTAAGCTATAATCCATACAATATTTAGTGTTCTGGTCCCAAGGTGGCTGGTTAAGAGGGATTCTACTGCATTACCTATATGAAAATTAAAGGTTTTTTTTATTTAAAAAATCTAGATCAGTTGTTTGGATGAAGCTGAAATAGGATGTCACCAACCTGAATGAACAATAGAGCACTGTATCTAGATTGCTAAACCTCTAAAATTTTATGAAGGCAGTTCAAAAGTAACGCAAGTTTCATTTTTAACTGTGGTATATTATTTTTATATAGGTTGTTGTTATTAGGTATGCGCCGTGCTCTGTAATTAATCTTCCTATTATTTGGAATTATGGTACTTACAAGGAATATACACATAAGTTGACCAGTTGCCCCGCTGGTGAGGAAATGAACGTTTTCTTCCATCGTGAAGAGTGGGATCATCATTAGGCCCTTGGTCGGAAACGCTGTCTGTATAAAGCTGAGTTATAGTTGACGGTAAAGGGAATCTGAAATAAAAAGTTTCAAAGCAAATATTAAGAAAATATTAAATTAAAATTAATTATGCTGTGGCTTAGCATTGTAAAAAAATCATGCTAGCGATGAAATGTACATTTATCAAAAATAATAAATGAACCGTTGTTGACCAATCTTAAGTTTATGAAGCTGATAATACTATACTGTAAATACAACAGAAAACTTCATTGGTAAGTCATATTTCAAAACTATTGTGGAGTTTATGCAAAGCTCAGTAACATATCTAGGACATGTCATCGATGACAGTGGCATAGTGGTAACTGATAATGGTCCGCAGTTTGTGTCTGCCGAGATTGAAGCATTTTTCGACAGACATTCAATAAGACACATACGAACGACTCCATATCACCCGAGGAGTAATGGCTTAGTTGAGCGTCTTATTCGGACCCTTAAAAGACATTATAAAACAACAAAGCAGGAAATTAAAGATTCTTCTTTTGCTTTGGAAAATGTCTTGTTTAGCTACAGAAATGCGCCTCAGAAGACTACTGGACGAGCCTCTGCAGAGAGATTTCTTGGAAGACGAATGTCAACAACACTCGACAATCGAAAACCTAATCTTAGGAAACAAATGGAAGTCCGACTGTGGAAAGAACAGAAAGAGACCACTAAAAGAACATCTTTTAGGACATTTGAAGAAGGAGAAAAAGTATGGGTAAAAAATTAAACTGGTCAAGGATGGAAAGCTGGAACTGTAAAGAAATGCAGTGGACTGTATTCATATGAAGTGTTGTCAGGAGGTGTGTTGCAGTGGAAACATTCGGATCAATTGAGAAGGTGCTATTGACGATGGTGGGGGAAAAGTGTAGCATTTGTCACCAGCTGATCAGCTGATATGTTTTGTTGAATGTTATTGTTTTTTATTGTACATGTTTTGGTTTTGTTCTTGCAATATAAATGAGTTTTAAACTGGGTTTCTGACTTTACAGAAATTTTTAAATAGTAATCCCCCATTTTTATGTTAATTTTTATTGTACACATAATTTACAGACCTTTTCATCTTTGATATTTTTTCCTAACATAGGATAAGGAGGTTTAAGGTTATTCGAAGTTAATATTTAGTCCCGTAAGATTAACACTAGCCAAACTTTCATGGCCCGTCCTTCATAAAAAAATCAGTAAAATAAAATCTAAGTACTCGAGAAAAAAAGGTTTTTTAATTTTTACATTTAAGAACAATTATCAAGTATTGCTTGTGAAATTATCATTGACGCATCAATACATCAATTTTTTAATACAGCAGACATTATGAAAAAACATTTTTTTAAAACATAATTTAAAAACTTTTTAATCTTGGGTATTTTTATTTTAATCATTTTTTTAGAGATACAATCTATAAAAGTTGGCCTAATGTTGTTCTTATGGGACCATTAACTTCAATTACCTCTTGATCCCTAAAAAGTTCTCAATTTCAAAGGTCTATAAACTAAGTATACAGTCTAAAATTAACATAAAATACGTGGTTGCCATTTAATAATATCGACTTATCCCCGAAACCCCGTCTTTGGGGAAGATTGTTGAAAATTTTGACTCATCAAAAGTTTCCTATTTTGGTCACAAATACTTCACTTGAAGATAATTTCACTATCTTCAGCTAAGAAGTGGAAATTTCAAGACACACTGTACATTCAAAAACATAATTTATACGGTATACTATGTATATGAGATGTTATGTATCAAAAAATTTCCTTTGATAGTGTTTAGCATGAATCGTTCCATACTCATTCAGATTAGCAATTCCAAGGAAAACAATGTAAAACATTTATATTCCGCACTAATCCAACAATTAAGTAATCACCATGGTATTCTTATAGAAGAAAATTAACAAAATTAGTTAAAATCATCAAAATGCCTTTCAACACAGTAATTGAATTTTCTAAAAAAATTTGGCATGGGCCTAAGTTTTATCACTCTTCAGTTTATTTTAAATACTTTACATCAGTTCTCTTATGAGCGGGATGCTGTGTTTGTTATCATTATTATAGCAGACTAATGTAGCGGCATCCCGCTTTGCTGGCTGCCCACACAGAAGAGGGACAAGACCAACACTACATCCGACGTCCCCCAGGAGGCCCTGGGGGGAGTGGTTTCAGAACGGGAGGAACTTCGTCCCAGGACCTCCTGGTGGATCGCCGGAGACACTTTCATCTCTACACATCACCATCCCGCACCCCCAGGATTTCCTGGGGGTGCTTCGGAACGGAAGTTGCAGCCCCGGGACATCTTGAGGGAGCGGGGATGACACAACACGGACATCGGAGACAACATCAACAGCACTTCACCGGCGAAGGTACGGGGCCAACGTCGGCGACCACTTCATCTCCACGTTTACACAGGGCAGCCAGCATACAAAATTACATTGTAACATTTTAGTTTCAATAAAATTAAAAATTAAAAAAAATATGGTGTACTATAATTGGAAGGTGCAACGAGTTAATTTTCAATGTTCTACAAATATGGGAATAATATACGGTACATTACTAGAAATGAAAGTTTTGAGAATGAAAACCACTCTTAGGGTATTATATCTGCTAAAACATAATGATAACAAAAATTTTGACTAACTGATAATTACAGCTAATGGAATGAATGAAATTTTATGCATCAAAAAGGGATTTTAAAAGCACTTTGAAATTGAATTAATAAAAAAATTCTACTCATTATTACAGCCTGTATTGTTCAAAACGTCTTAAAAAATGGCAAGTTTATTGAAGTCATGGGACTTAATTCTGCAGACAAAATGAAAACAACTCTTATTCCTAGAGAGAATGATGTATTTTCTGCACCATTTGTTGACATCATAGGGAAACTACCTCCAGCAACTTTGGAAACAGATGGACGAAAGATCACTTACAAGTTCCCATGGAGGGTTTTAGTGAAGGAGGTTTAAGACTTTTAGACTTTTTAGACTTTTAACACTATTTTTAATACTCTACATAATATAGGCCTAAGCCTACTAATGCTTTCATTCTTAATTCAACTAGGCCTGTATTGTTCTTAATTAAAATGTTCTCATGTTCACAACATTGTGTTGAGTTTTTTTTATCCACCCCCTTTTTTTATAATTGTAAACTTTCAATTGGTCTTGGGTAACATTGACCCCTTTTACTGGGGTCAAATATACACTATATGGTTAAAAGATTGACCCTAGTGCTCTTAATACCTATTACATACCATAAAATATGGGGGGATCAATGTCACCCCAACATACAGGGTAGCATTGACCCCTTTTATTATTTTTTTTCTGACTAACCTATGACTAATAAAAATAAAATGATGCATGGTAGGTATTCATATAGTGCTCAAGTATTATAAAAAAAATTCTCATGCAAATAAATTCTCATGATCAAAAGTTATTACAAAAAAACATCAAAAAGGGGTCAATCTAACCCTGCTTGACGGTACTTAAAAGAATACTTGATAGATATTACCTTTAAATTAAAGGTACAGTATGAGTCAAATAAGATTCTCATCATATAATGATACATTAGCCTCTCCTGGAATATGCATTGTATTTTTTAATTTGTTACTTATGAGGGTTGAAATAATTAAATGTCTTTCTACAATACTTAACATAAGAATAGCCTAGTTGTACAGTAAACTTCCTCTAATCCGGCACTTGACACATGCCACCCTATGAAATATTCCAGATTATTACCGTACAGGATAGGGAAAAATATGAATAAATAAAAAATGACAGTTTATAGAAATATAAATAGGCCTAAATGTAAATTGACAGTTTGTTTGTTTTAATAGATCCTCAGTATTTGAAAAGTACAAACACATGATTAAACCATGAACTGAAGAAGTTCATTATCATAGATAGTCCACCTAAATTATACAATATCACCCGATGCTTTCTACAGTGTAGTGTTGTTCCCTTGCGACTCCCGACCGTTTCCAAACTAACTTGATTATATATATAACATATATTATTTTTATTAATATTACAGTAAGTTATACTCTCGTTCATCCAACTTGGTGACATCAGAATTGGTGATCTGAATATTATTAGTCCTACTATTTTTTTTATTCATTTTTGCTCATTATCAAATCAGTACAAACTATTCTATAACTAACTAGAATCAGTAGCTACTATTTTTACTTTAAAAAACCCATTTTCATGTTTTAGTGCCTTCAATATCCAATTCGTTTCACCCTCATTAAAGTAACACATAAAGCCGCGGAACTTATGCACTGGCAGAACATTTGTGGTGAACACAAATAATAATCAACAAACAATTACTGACCATATAATATACATAAAAAATGAATACCAAAAAACAAACAACTGTTTGGCAGGACACAGTTCGGGATTCCGCTTTATCGGAGTTTTTCAACATCTGAACTAGCCATCAGCGACATTAGTTCCGATGAATGAGAGAGCACTCTAATAACATTTTTTTCTCAAGTCATGCCCACGGGATTATACAGCAGCGTGCCGGATTGTAGGATGCCAAATTAGGGGAAGTTTACCAAACTGTATAGTTATTTTTTCCAGACAGTTAAACACGTTGGCGACATCATTTTTTGTGTATCTCACCATCAGATAGAGATAATAAAACAGCCATAGGCGCCATTTACAATCCTACTATCAAGCAGTGCTTTGCAAGGTTTCAGATATCTTGCTTAGATTCTGTATTAAAAATAAATCACATAACCTACATCACACTGCAGCTTGGGAGCGATTGCACACACAAGGATGGTGTTTTATGGTTCCGTATGGGAGCGGGAGCAATCTCTCCCATGTCGCCCGGGGACGTGTAAAATACATAATATCTTGAGTATATTTTGCTTCTTATAACTTATGTGAGCAAAGAAAAATAACTAAGAACCCCTAGGACCAACTATACCCAAGGTTCCAAGCTAAACTTCAATAAACAACCGAGCGCTCTTGTGTTGCCCAACAAAATATTGAGTCAAAACTTAGGCCTACTGATTTCTAGTTTCATAGACGGAAAAAACAAGTAACAAGAAAAATCTTATTTAATTTAGGGTACAGTATATAAAATATAAGGTATGAAACGATGACACTTGCCTATTAGCTATACCGGTTTGCTTTGAAGAATGACTGTCACTCAAAACACTAGAACATTGCCCATCGTTCCGATTTTTTTTAATGGGTATTCTTTCTTCCTCGCTTTCATCATCACTGTAAGTACTTATAAGTGTCAATCCAGATATTGTTTGTGACCGTTGAAAATTCATAACTCATTTAGACTGAGTGAGTAGATAATAGATTTTAAGGTTAGGTTTTTTGTTATGGCCGTTTCTCTTGTTTATATTTGGATTTTTTGTCAAAGTCAAGGTCATAATTGTCAGTGCAGCCACTACCTCAATAACAATAATACAATGCTGCTGCATTATAAACGAAGTATTTTCCAATGAGTCAATGAGTGCTGAAGGCCAAAATTAATTATTATCCTGTGCGAAAAATATAATATAATTTTTTAGCACTTTTTAAGGGTTAAACAGGGATTGTCAAAGTTTAATGAGAGCTATATTTTATCTCCTCCATCACACTGATGAAAAAATTAAACAACCCTTCGTTCCGTTCCCGCGTCCCTTGCTTTGCTTAGCTTAGTGGGATGGGCTATGCGGATGCGGCTTGGCTTGATGTTCGTTGATCCGTTCATGTTGGTGATGATTGTTTTTGTTTGTTTGTGCGTTCTTTCTTGTTGTTGTTGACAGTGCCAGTGCCAGTTACAGTTTTAAACCGTTTCTTCCAGTTATAATATTTTCCATAGTTGTAACTTTCATTTTCTAACTAACTTACAATGGCTAGAACATCCGCAAAAGCTAAGAAATCCAAACAAGAAGTAAACAAAAACCGGGAGGAAGCTAAACAACAAGAGGAAAACCAAACTGGCAATGACAGTACTGGCGATTCAACAGATAAAGAAAATGACAGCACAAACTATGATGTAAGTAAACTAAATTTGGGAAAGTTTTGGGTCAGAGGCAAAAAGCTGAACCAAACTTATCATTTCAACATTGTAGAATATTTGCATAGCCTAACTTAAGCCTTAATCAAGCTGAACTTGTCAGACATAGGCTAGCTAGGCCTACCTTTAGCCTATTTAAAGCACTGTCCATTGATATAATTTATCACAATTGCGTTTGTGGGTTTTTGTCTTTGTCTGCTATACAAAAACTACTTTCTGTTAGAGCTACTTTCGTTATGTTATTTTAAATTGAAAGAAGACTAGGTATTAAGGCCTACTGAGTAAGTTAGGTATTGTGTTGAAATTTCACGTTTCTAAGTATTTTGGTTTTTTGTTCTGCTTCCTTAAAGTCGGCCATGTCACTGATGATCACTTGACACCAGGCCTGCTAAAGGCGAAACTTCGTTATCCGTCTCCACCGTTATTATCGATGTGAAAATTTCGATATTGCGATTGAAATTGCTATCATATCGATGATACAATTACACGATACGATTAGGCCTACGATTTTATCACCTGGTTTAGTTTTGTTCTAATATAATAATTAAACAAACCTTTTGACAATAAAACAAATACTATATGCAAACAAGTAACTGAAAATAACAACAACAACAAAGTAAAAATTGTTGCTAATGTAACCTGTAACAAAGAACAACACAAAATAAACTAACCAAGTTTATTGTGTAGCTGCATCTAAATTGTGAGAAGAAGCAGACTTCGTTAATCGTTATAGATCTAAAATGGCGTCACACCACACAAATGCTGCCAAATACAAATCAGAAAGGTATATATATTTTTTTGGTATTGTATTGAGGGAATAACTTATGCGTTTTAAATGTTTCCAAACACCATTGATTTTGTTGTTAAAAAACATCGCTGTCAATGAAAGTGACGGAGGTTTACGGTTACACTGTTAGGTTAGATTATTATTATGATACATTTCTTATCTCAGTATCAATGTTGATTCGATTGTTTTCATCGCACAATTTCAATCGCAATATCGAAATTTCCACATTGATAATAACGGTTGAGACGGATAACGAAGTTTCGCCCTGCTAAACGTAGGCTACTCAGCCGAGATTACTGAGCGCTGTGGCGGTTATTGTATGTTTTTTATTGAGATATACATAACTTATAGGTCAGAAATACTTTCACTATTGGTAACTCAAAACAAATCACATACGTACCGGTACTTTGTGGCAAATCTACTACAAAAATAGGCCTAGGGCCTATAGTAAAAATGTAAAAAAAGTCAGATAAAAGACCGACTCACTAGACAGCTCTAACTAATCCAGCGTTGCAGCCTCCGGCGGAGATGCGTTCCCGCGATCATCGGAACATCTGACATGGCCCATTGGCCATGGCCGATCATCGGTGACATGGCTGACTTTAAGCAAGCACAACTCAAAAACTGTAAAACTTAGAAATGGGTAACGTTTACACAATGTTCAGAGAACAGGCTTGTTTCAATTGATGTGATTCTTTAAGACAGCAGTTCAAAATAAACGAAAAAGAAATAATGGCTGAAATATAACGGACAAGTAACCATTTATGCAAAAAATTTCTATTGCCAGATACAGGAAAATTGGATAGACCTTAAGCTTAAAATTTTACCTTCTTATATCATTTTGAAGTCAACTGAGAAACGCAATAATACCCATTGTTAGGCTACCATTTTAAAGAAGATATTCTAAACTTTAATTCGGCTGCACTTCCGTATACGCCCGGTGGACCTATCGTATAAAAATTATTGTTCGATACAATCTATATATTGATTGAGTGGTATATTATCATTGGATCAATTTGATATAAATATCAACTCAACTTTAAATCATATCAAATCCAAACTTTATTAGAAAAAATACATTATATTATAGTATTTAGGCCCTACCTAAAAAAATTATCCAATCTAACCTATCTTAACTTAACTCCATTAAGAACTCCTTCCAAAATAACTCCTTGAAGAACTATGCAAAGGAAAGTAGCCTAACTTAGATGAGAGTAGACAACAAACAAAATTAAGTAGGGTATCAGGCGAAACTTCGTTATCCGTCTCCACCGTTATTATCAATGTGGAAATTTCGATATTGCGATTGAAATTGAGCGATGAAAACAATCGAATCAACAACGATACTGAGAAAAGATATGTATCATAATAATAATCTAACCTAACAACCTAACAGTATAACCGTAAACCTCCGTCACTTTAATTTACAGCGATGTTTATAACAACAAAATCAATGGTGTTTGGAAACATTTAAAATGCATATTCCCTCAATACAATAGCAAAAAACCCCCTTTCTGATTTGTATTTGGCAGCATTTGTGTGACGCCATTTTAGATCTAACAAAGTCTGCGTCTTCTCACAATTTGAATTTAGATACAGCTACACAACAAACTTGGTTAGTTTATTTTGTGTTGTTCTTTGTTACATGTTAAGCTAAAATTTTTACTTTTTCTCTTGTTGTTATTTTCAGTTACTTGTTTGAATATATACGGTATTTGTTTTATTGTCAAAAGGTTTATTTCATTATAAGTTAAGTTTATTAGAACGAGGAACTAAATCAGGTGATAAAATCGTAATCGTATCGTGTAATTGTATCATCAATATAATAGCAATATTATCGCAATATCGAAATTTCAACATCGATAATAACGGTGGAGACGGATAACGAAGTTTCGCCGGGTATCAGAAATTAGAGTCAGAAATCAGAAACTCTTTATTACAATTTTAAAGAGAAATGTACAGCATCAATAATTTATAGAACAATTACTTAGGTATGTAGTCTTCCACTTTTGAATTCTTCCACAGTGTAGAAAGGTCTTGTCAGCCAGTCATCCAGTGAGCTGTTTTCAACTGTTTTCCATAGAGATTTCTCATTTCTGCAGGTAGGGGGTTGAAAATTTTTCTACCAGCATATGACGGTTTTCTTTCAAACAGACCAAGGTGGTGAACAGGTAATGCGTAGTCAGTAGCATGCCGGGTGGGGTAGTTATGTCTTTGGTCAGAAATTCGTGGTAAGTTCAGCCTATCAACATATTGTATTGTCTCCCGGAGGTATAGGGATACTGTAGTCGCTTAAAGCCTCTCTGCAAGAGTCAATAGGTCCAAGACCACCAAGCACTCTTATGGCTTTCTTTTGAAGGAGCATTATTCGATTTAGATTCTCTTGAGTTGTTTTCCCCAGAAAACTATTCCATATTGGATGTGTGATTCATAAAGTGCAAAGTAAGTTGTTTTTACTGTCCCTTGAGTCAGCAGTAGCTTTGATTCGTTTTAAAATGTACAGGCATTTGTAAAAATGTTCAATTTTTTGCACAGGATATCAACATGCTGTGTCCCTTACATATTTTCATCTATAGTGACTCCAAGAAAATTGGCCTCGGCTTCACGTCAACATGTCGCAGAGCTGGTACTAAGTCTCGCTTCCTACCAAAAGCTAGCTGGTTTGTCTTGGTCATGTTGACTAGTCAGATCTCTGATCTGTTCACACTGTTTATTGTATACCTACAATATTGTGTTTAAAAGTTTCCAGTTTATTTGTTTTCTAATTTGATTTTAAGTGATTTTTTTTAACCTTTTGATTTTGGCATAGTTTTGTGGATTTCTGAGTCAAAGTTTCATGAAAAGTTTTAACATGGAAGATTAGTGTTCTTTGGAAAATATGTGAATAAAGTGTGTCATGAAACAGTGCATGACGCAATCCCAACTTAGGAATTGATAAATAAAGTGATTTCTGTACCCAAGATCAACTAGTTTTTTTTTCATTATATAAGTTATAAATTCTAATAGAGTTTTCCAAAAATAACATAAAAAAGTGGGGGTTCGTATTTTAAATTAATGACTTCCGGTCTAGAGAGGTTACTTCTGGTACACCCTGTACATAAATACATACTGTTAAATTATCATAAATGGATCGAGCGCAAAAGGTTTACCTATAATGGCACAATTTATTATTAATTGTGTCGATTTTAAAAGGGGTGTAAGGTGGTCTGGGATACCCGGTATTTACTTAGGCCTATGTTATTTGGTTAAATTTTTAAATAATTTAATTTGTAGCTTTTTAATTTGGTTGATTTAAACTAAGCTGGATTATACTTCTTGTTGAATGTATAAATTTTTCAGGACCAATTTATTGGGAGGAAAACCATTGGTAAAGCAGGTATTTCTTTGTTTACCAGGTTCGCAGATGGCAACCGTTTTGTCCCAGATGTTTAATTTCATGTTACAAGTAACCAATCGTGTTCCGCTATTTAAAATGGGTATATTCAGAAAGCATGGAATCTTCCAGCAACAGAGGGTACCATTCATGGGTCTGTTTTGATCCAAAACCACTTAAGTTACGGTACATCAAGTTTTCTTATCATCAAAAATCGTTGGAAACACTCAGAGGCAGAAAAATGACGATGAACACCCAGAATTGTTGCGAGTATTATTTAGAACTCTGTTTCTAACCTCCATGAAATATGCTATTTTTCCATAGTTCTAATGTAATCTCAGGCTAATGTATTGATGTTTAAAAATACTTTTATCCCAAAAATAACAAGAAAGAAACATATACAACTGGTATTTTTTTCTTTCTTTCTTGTTATGTTAACTAAAACTAAGCTAGAAATACAAACATGAGGCCTATACTTAGGGCGCCGCCAAGCTGGTTTCACTCTCACATCATATGTAGCTTCTTTGTGGTTATGTGCTCGCTGGTTTGTAGTTCTAAATATGCAACCCATATAAATATTGACCTGTTATTCATTTGAGTCAAGAATATTGTAGGAAAAATATTGTTATTCCTTCTGGGTGTCCCCTAGAAGGAACTGTACCTAAAGTATTCAAATTCAAATTCAAAATTTTCTTTATTCTATTACATGTAAATTGTTTACAAAGAACAGAGTCAGTACTAGCCTAAGTAACACATAAAACATAAAATGATAACACAAAATAATATACAAAATAATTCAAAGAATACACAATATAAAATTGAAATAAAATTCATACAGTTTATCAAAATTAAACCGTGAAGACTATTAGTCCTAAATACTTTTATTGTTATTTTTATGTATATTTACAATATGACACTTGATCCATATTTCGGAGTAATTGGTCATTTTTGAAATAAATTTTATAGGTGTTGTCTTTAATTAATTATTTACAAGATAAACAAAAGGGGTGAATTAAAAACAATTGAATCCCTAAAAAGTAAAATAAATTCTAGTTCATAATGAACTATCCTAAATAACTGTATCCTAATTTAAAAAATAAACAAAATAAAATTTCAAAAAATGGACTTTTATCAATGAATGCCATTGAATTGGCGGAAATTTTTTTTTTTCACAATTTGTTATTTTAACACCCCTCGGAGGGTTAAACTCATATAACTAAAATACCTACCATACTATTTAAAACAAAATTTTTTTCAATTAATTTTTTACTCGTATTTTCATAGGTTGAAAAAATCACGCATACTCGCATCTTCAAAGGTAAAAGACAATATCTTGTCAGATGGAAAGGGTATTCAGAAGATAATGATACTTGGGAAAATGAATCTACCTTGCAGTCCTGCAAAGAAATTTTAGATGCTTTCAAAAAAGAGCACCTTATAGATGTAAACTCAGACGACGAGGGTACAGAAGAAGGGGCTGAAGAAGAAGATACTAAAAAAGGTAAGAAGACAACTAAAAAAACTAAAAACCCAAAAAAATCTGGCAGACAATCAAAACAGAAAAAAGATATTGAAGGATCAGAAGAAGACATCGAGACCGAAGAGGAAGAAAAAGAAGACAAAGGAAGGAATAAAGGGAAAAATATTGAAAAAGGAGAGGAATTGGAAGAAAAAAGTAAAACTAAAGAAACAAAGGGAAAAAAGAGAAATGCAGTCAAAGACACGGGAAGTTCTGAGTCTAAAAAATCCAAGAAGGATGAAAGTGATGATGAATCTGTTACAGATGGAAAGGATTATGAGGCAAGTATAATTTTTTTTCAATCCTTAGAATAATAATATATTTTCCATATAAGGCAAAAATTGGGTTTTGCTGCCCTGAGATTGTATATTGTGACAGAAACGAAGTTTAGGTATTTAAAATGTTTGAGACCTATGTAAATCCTTGTGGCAGTCAGAATACAACTTTTCATTGTACTACACTAAAACAAAAATTAGATAAACCATATCACTTTATGACTTATATTTAACTCATCTTCAAGTTATTGTTCATAACCATTTAAAGATGCACATTGCAAATTATAGTACCTAGGCTCTAACTCTGAAATTTGACTTGTAACAGAATTAATTCATCTTTGATGACATAACTATCCAAGTAAAATAATAACTTTGGCAAAATCAGCCAAAACCAATTGCTAACAAACTGTAAGTTATAGTGGCTACACTTTGATCATAATTTTACAGGTGGAAAAGATTCTTGAGGTCCATACAAGAAGGGATGGCAGTCGTGAGTTCCTTATCCGATGGAAAGGATACAAGCCATCTGATGATACTTGGGAACCAGAGGCACATTTGGACTGTCAGGAACTCATTGAAAAGTTCATGGAGAAGGTTGAAAAAGTAAGTTTAATATCGTCCAAGAACATCACTGAGAAAATAATAAGCTTATTTTTAGTATTGTGTGTTTGATGCCAATTATATGAGGGCTATTCAGAAAGTAAGGAACGTTTCTGTCTTACGCCGCTAGGCGCTCGCGTATCGCCTATATTAAGGTATTAGGGTGCTCGGGGCCTCAGTGGCTATCCAGCCATGACACTAGGAACATAGTCGCGCCACCCGTTTTCTTTATATTTTGATTCAAAATGGCCTTTCCTATATAAAATCCCGCCAGTTGCGAAGTGTGATTGGTAATAGAGGTTTCGTTGGCAAAAAACTTAAAACCGATAGAGATTTATTGACAAGTGTGCGAGGTGTATGGGAAAAATGTCTTGAATGAAAGTTCTGTGCGTAAGTGGTGTATTCAGTTTAGAAATGGCCAAACCAATGATCATGATGAGCAGAAGAGTGGACACCCGAGAATTGTGATTGACGAACTGGTCACTAAAGATGACGAGAATATCTGTGAAAACCGCTGCTTCACCATAACGGAGCTTTCATTATCTTTCCCTCAAGTTTCACAGACTTTGCTGTTTGAAATTGTTACAAATTTTGAACAGGTTGTTACGGATTTTCAATAGCCTATTGAAAGGCGGCAGATTTCTACGAAGAGGGAATCGCAAAGCTTGTTCACCGGTACAACAAATGCCTTAATCTCATGGGGGAGTATGTAGAGTAGTAATATTTTAGTTGCTCTTCAAACTGTATACAATAAAATTTGTTTCTTGTACTTGGTTTTTTTATATTCCAAAATGTTCCTTACTTTCTGAGTAGCCCTCGTAGATTTGGATCATAGATGAATGAGACTGTATAAACAGGATGTCTTTTAAGAACTCAGTGTTGTTAAAGTTTTTGGACATCCTTGATTTTAGCGAAACATTTCATAGGAAATTGGATTCTTTTCAGACCATAAGCTACTGTTTTTAAGATTTGTTTCTCGTTTTTTAAAGAAGTCAAACTTATCATTAGTAATAAAATTTAAGAGTCCAATAAATGTAGGCTGTTGATGTCAACTACTGTGGTTTACAACTTAGTGTCATTCCTCCAAAGTGCAATAAACTGAAAAAAGTTAAAACATTTAAGATTGGTAGGCAAATTGTTTCGTTATTTCTTTCCCATGCCTTCATTCCAGGCTAGGCCTATCCCTTTTGTTGTTTTAGTAACAATTTTGATATTTAAGACAGTACCTATAAATGTAATTTTCCTTAAAATTAATGCCTGGGTTTGGAATATTTTCTGACACCCTTTTTCCTTATGGAATTAGTAGATTTTGATTCAGCTACAGTTCTTATATTGGATGAAACTTTTTAAAAGACACAATGAAATAACAATAATTGACTTTACTATGTATAAAATGGCAGTTAAATGATTAATGTGACTATTTTAGGCCAAGGAATTGACAAAGAAAGAACTCAGAGGAAATCGTTCACAAACAAAACGGTTTGTTCCATTGAATTCCAGAATCTACAAGCGCTCACAACGGAATAGTGGCTTCCGGTTTGTATTCTTATTTATTTATTTACTATATATTGTTGGTCTGTTATGATATTTGTGGATGAATGTTTTGCTTGCTAGTCTCAATTTTTGTGGTAGAATATGATACAATTGAACTACAGTGGAAACTTGACATATCAAACCTGAATTTATCGAACTCCTCAACGTAAAAAAACTTTTCTCATCCCCCTTGAACCTGTGTATTACTCTAAACTAATTTCTGACTCAATATATCAAAATAAGAGCCTCTACATATATCAAAGTTTTTACTGCAAAACCATATTAAAGTTGAAAATACCCCCGTCGCAGCAGACCTGCGTACTCAGCGAAAGGAATTTGAGATTTTGTATTTTCCCCTCAGACACCATAGGAATGAGTATGTATGTTTATTGCCATGAGATGTTGTTTAAAAATGTTTGTTGTTAGGAAAAATAATAGTTGGGTAAGGTAAAAATCAAATTGTATCATATTCAGCACTTTTTAATATTCCCCATAAACCCCATAGGGGTGAGTATGTAGGTTTGCCGCCACATGGGTGTTGTTAGCAAATATCAGTTAAACCCTACCTAGTGAATGTACATACCAAATTTTACCAAGTTATGTAAATAAATAAGCAAGATACAGGGTTTTATTGATTTCCCATAAGATTAAAATGGGAAACCTGTTTTTAGCTTTTCTCCGGCATCTGTTAAGCTAAGTTAAAAATTCAAATACTAAATTTTTGTTTTTTTTTTTTTTATTCTCTTTTAAATGGTTTTAGTTAAAATTCTTGAAAATTGAAATCTAGGGTTAAAAAATGCCAAAACACATTTTTGACCCCTTTGAAACCCCATAAAACCCTGTTCCCATAATCCGACAATGCTGGTTTGCGAACTCATGAAAATAGACCTGGTCTTACACCTTCATACCAAATTTAATCAAAATCGGAGGTCCCCTTCAAAAGTTATCAGTACCACGGACACATAGATAGATATATATGAAAATGAACGAATGGTGTTTTTGGCTTCTGTTGAACTCAACATGAAAAAGTAAAGTGGTCCTGGGCTTAGGTCTTACCATGGCTACTACCGTAATAGCATATTTCCTATATTCCCTTTAGGGAAATTCGCTAAAAGAACAAAAAGAATAATGCTGAAATCATCCATTTTCTTTTGTGCTGCATTACTGATGTCCTACTTTTCTGATGTGGTTTCCTGTGTTTGTTTATTAATTTTGTTAGTGTTGTTTCATTCATTACAAAGATTTTGGCCTAGCATAAGTTTGAATTTTGTGCAAATGCATTTTACATTATTCTTGTGAGTAAAATGGGTTACTTGTGAGTTGTGAGTTATTCTTGTGAGTTCTTATTCGGTGAGAGTATGATTTTACAAGACCATATTTACTACATGTATAAGAGTACAGATGTCCTCTAGTTCCGCTTGATGCTTGTTTGGGTGTTTGCAGTACTGTTTAATTTTTGCATAGCCATTTGTAGTCTTTATCCTGGTCAGTTTGTGACAAAAAATATGTTGCAATAGACTGTTATTCTTTAGTGTATTGGCAAAATATAGGTTATCTAATTTTATTGTAAAATTTATTCCTCGCTAGGCCTATTGGAAATACGTAATGAATGGTATTCAAGAACCTTGGTATATGGAAGTTGGTCAGTAACAATGTCTACAGAACCAAATAAATAGGAACATCCTTATCCGCCCTCGAAACACAGATAGCACCACCAAGTTGCAATTTTTATTCAAGGATCATGCTGATTGGTTGAATGGAAACAGATGGCTAATAATTTTGCAGTAGTTTTTTATTGTTTTGATTTTTAGTAAACAATGCTCATTTTTACATTTAAGAGGTAGAAAGAGCACTTCCTGTGACAATAAGGAGAAGTAATCCTATCATCAGTGCTTTAATTTCCTCTGGTTTTCTGAGGCAAAACAAAAATTTTTTACAGGGGATGTTCTTACTTCTTTGGTTCTGTATACATTGTCAATAATTACCTTGATGTAACGAACTCCAGTGTATTGAAGATCTTACGAAGTTTCCACGTTCCCTTTCAGTTTCATATTGAGGTAGTTTTGTAATAATTGAGGTAGTGCCAAGTAAGTGTGGTTATCAATTATTTGTAGATTTCAAATCCTTTAATGACGAATATAAATCCGTTGTGCGTTTCTAATATAAATCCTCTAATCACAAAGATTTCTCATTTTATGTGCTTTCCCCACAAGACGTGCTAATTTTTTGTCATGGTATCATCATTAATTTGTTGATTTATAAGAAAAGAATGTGGAGGAAAGAAGTTATGTAAGTGGAATTTAAAAATAAAAACTGTTTATAAAAAATTTCTGAAATTTGAATTAAATTGATTTGATTCAAAACTAAATGTATCAATTAATGTATCAATTAAATGTATCAACAGTAATTTTTCATTCATTAATCAATTACGGAATTACTATTTGGGGAGGAGCAACCTCAGTAGCAAAAATATTAATCTTACAAAAGAAAATTTTAAGAATAATGACTATGACCCCCCAAAGAAAATTATGTAAACAAATATTCAAAAATTTAAGAGTTTTAACTGTTTCTTCACTCTACATATACAGTATAGGCCTACTCTTCTGCAACAGGTTTTTGGAAATAAAGAAAATATTTCCAAAGCAACTGGGAACATAAATATAATTCCAGAAGCAAAAATGATGTACTACAATATCCTCTGCACAAAACAAAACTATTAGGAAAAAAAAACTTTCTATATGGAAATGAGAGTTTTTAACAAAATTCCAAATGCATGGAAGATGATGCCAAAAAGAAAATTTTCAAAATTTATCAAGGGCTTTCTTATAGAAAGAGCTTATTATTCTGTGGACGTTTTTTCGATAGACAAATTGTAGGAAGGTTGTAAAAAAATCTTTTAAAAACTATTTATTTATATTTATAGTGAATCAAACATTATTTTTTAGTTTTAAGAAACCAACTGTATACGACTAGTCACGTGTTTGAGCAGGACTTTCGCTGTACCATCAAATGTTTTGTGACATATGTGTATGAATAAATGAATAAATATCATTTTATAGGCCATAAAACTGAACACTGATTGGCATTCTAATTTTTTTGTCTAAGAGTCTAATAGCCTATAAGTTATTTAATTTTTAAAACTTGGTAAATTCAAATTTGGCCTACAGTAAACTTTCTCTAATCCAGCACGCTTGATAATCCGGTGGGACTTTCAAAAAAATGTTATAAATAGGTATAAAATGATAATGAGTGTTCAAGTTTGTTTGGGACCGGAAGTCGCGGGGAGACAATACTGTGCCATACAAAGCACTTTGGAATGTGTGGAAGGGAGATTTTAGTCGTATTCATCCAACGTCGGGAGACAAAGTATAACTATCATTTTAGTTTTATAATCATGCACGGTATTTTTCATTACAGTATGTTATGCAATGTTTTTATACTGTAGGTAGTAAATCTATTTTTTATAAAATACATATGTTTATTTAATTTCTTTCTTGATTTCAAATTTTCTTGAGATTCATCCTGTAATTCGGAATATTTTTTAATCCGGCATGTGTCAAGTCCAATACATGCCGGATTAGAGGAAGTTTACTGTATTACAGTAGAGAATCTATTACCAGATCTAATTGGGCCACGAGTGATTCAGATAAACATGAAAACCTATTTATTGTTTTATAGCGTCTAAAAAGTTCTTAGGCTGATTTTCAATCAAAAATACTTCAAAATAATTAATAGGCTTCGATAAAAAAGAGATCAAAACCAGAAAATAGTACACATTTCTTTGTATTTGTAAACTCTTGCGCCGCGTTTGCCGATTCGCAATAGGTTTTTAAAAGCAGCAGTATGCCGTTTAGGAATTCGGATAATCTGTATAGTCATAGTCATAGTCATAATAATCTTTATTCATCGCATGTACATTCATGGTACAAGAAATAGTGTCACAAGTAACAAAAATAAAATAAAATTAACACTTCATACAAATCGAATAGTAAAAAGTTATAACAAAACAAAAACATGTAAATGTGTTCAATTATTTATTTGTTTGGGAGGTAGAAAATTCTTCTAATGAATAAAATGATCCATTTAATAAGTACAATTTTAATAATTTTTTAAATTTTCTAAAATTAGTTTCATTTTTAATTTCCTTGGGGACACATTTTAAAAATGTGTGTCCTGCATAGGTTGGTTTTTTCTCAAAAAACTTTAACCTATGAGGCTGAATTATTTCATACCTTTGTCTTGTATTATATGTGTGAGTATTGGGCTTCATTTCAATTGGTTTTGATGTTTTTACAAGGACAATACACTCAAATATGTACTGTGCATAAACTGTAAAAATTTGTAGATTTTTAAAATGTTCCTTGGCTGACTCGTCATGTTTTAATTTAAGCATAATTCGAATGGCTCTTTTTTGTAATTTCAAGATACCATCCATATTTATCTTTTTTGTAGAACCATACAGGGCAATGCAAAAGGAAATGTGAGAGTGAATATGGGCAAAGTAAATATTTTTTGAAGTTTTTAAATCACAGTAAAATGACATTTTTGATAAAGCATAAATCCCCGAGTTAATCTTTCCTAAAATTTTGTGAACATGATCATCCCAATTCAGATGCTGATCTATTGTCAAACCTAAAAAGTTTGTACTATGTTCGTGTTCAATGTGGTATAAGTCATATATTATTATTGGATCTCTTAGTCTATTCTGTGCTGTCTTAAAAGTCATAAATTTACATTTCTCAGAATTCACAATTAAATTTTGATTAAGTAAATAGTTTCCAATACTTTCCAATTCAATGAAAGCGCTTATTTCGGTTTCTTCAGGAGAGTTTGACGATATTAACAAATTAGAATCATCTGCATAAAGGCAGAGTTTATTATTTAGATTATTTACCAATGCATCATCTATACCCTTCAGGTAACACAAAAAAAGCAATGGTCCTAAAATTGACCCTTGAGGTACTCCAAATCTAAGTTGCTTATAACTAGAAGATATTTTAATTAATTTGTTATATTTTGTTAAATGAGAAATTTCCACATGCTGAAATCTATTGGTAAGATAGGAGTTGAACCAGTTTAGAGCTTTTATGCTTACTCCAAGGACTTTAAGTTTTTCTACTAATTTTGAATGGTTGACACTGTCAAAAGCCTTGGAAAGGTCCATAAATATGCCAGCCGTATGTTTTCCTTTGTCTACAGAGTCAATTATAGATTCAATGAAAGAAACAGCAGCACTTACAACTGATTTTCCTTGCCTAAACCCATGTTGGTTATCATCTAATAAATTGAATGTCTCTAAAAATTCTGATAGTTGTAAGTAAACTGCCTTTTCATATACTTTGGATAAAGATGGCAGCACTGATATAGGACGGAAGTTAGTAATACTTTCCTGATCTTTTTTTCTTAAGTAAGGGTATTATTTTTGCGTGTTTTAACTGGTTTGGGAAAATGCCCGTGACAAGTGACGAATTTATTAAATGGGAGAGAACTCTACTAAAACTTTTTTTACTGCCTTAATCACTTTTATCGGAATTTCATCAAAACCACTTGAATTTTTATTTTTCAATGAGTCTATTATTTTTTCTACCTCCCGCTCATCTATTGGCTTAAACCTAAACTGTGGTCTTATAAACACATTGCTTTCTAAATTATAATCAACATCTACTTCTGCAATAATGTTATCATTATTAATATTCAAATCTTTTACTACATTGACAAAGTAATCATTTAACATATTAGAAATTAACTCTGGGTCTGTTATCTTTTCATCTCCTATTGTCAGAGTCATATTATTAAACGGTTTCATTTCTTTTTCTCCCACTTCAGAATCTATTATGTTCCAAACAGTTCTTTGAATATTTGATGAGTTAGAAATTCTATTTTGAAAATAATTATTTTTTGCTTGGTTTAGCTCAGACCTATAAATTTTCTTTTCTCTTTCTAAAAACATCTTTAAGTCATCATTTTTATTATTTCGATATTTTGTTGTTAACTGAATTATATTTTTATGTTTAACTTTTAATTCATCTGGTATCCATTTATTTTTTCTATTTTTAATAGTAATTAATGTTTTTGGAAAAGCTTGATCAAAATAAAATTGAAGTAATTTGTGAAAACTGTCAAATTTTGTTTCCACATTAGCACGATAGACATCAGACCAGGTTTCATTGCTCAGTAATTTAGAGAAAAGGTCAATATTTTCAGGGGAAAACTTTCGTACTTCTTTTTTTAATGATATCCTATTGTTGTTTAAAAAATATTTACAATTGATTTTCAGTAACTGACCATCATGATCACGTGGGGTCCCTTAGCTCCGAATCCCTTAGCTCCGATGATGTAAATATCCCAGTTTTCCGATACCGTGTTGAGTCCCAATTTTCCGAATACTTTCGGACAATTGATATTCTCTTGCTAATTCATCGGAGAACTGGGACTATTGCTGTTGTTCGGAAAACAAATATTTTAAACAAGAATATTCTCTTAGCTCCGATTCCCAGTTCTCCGATGAATGGATATCCCCCCTCCCTCCTACTCATCTCCCCTACACCCCTCACTCTCCTCACGCCCGCTCTTCTCCTCCGCCGCTCCCACCACCACATGGATACGCTGCCAAGGCAAGATGGCGGCATTGGTGGCGCGGCACGGCGGGTCGGCGTCGCTCGCACGCGCATACAAGAACCTTTCTCTCCCCGTCTCCGATGCAGTGGCGGCGTAGGTGATCGAGCCACGATGCCGCTCACCACGTGTCTGATAGCGTTAGAGGAGTTTAGCCTAGCTCACGCTTCTTTTTCTGCATTTCTTCGGTAGAAATTCAGTAGCCGTTCGTCCTTCTTCCAATATTTTAATACAAAATATTACTTAGTACTTAGTTACTTTTTAAAATCACTTATTGCTTACTTATAAATTAAATATAATAAATATAAATATACTTTATGAATTAAATAAATTGTTATTTGTTTACAAAATTAATTTTTGGATTGACTAGCAACTAGCCAACAGCAAGCTAGCTTCCACTAGCTCCTGTGATGAGTGTGTTAACTGTGAAGAGGTATATTTAGTTGGTTGTTTGGGGAAATTCAATAGCTCTATTACCGTGGCACTGTATCAGAACTGAAATAACACCAACGAGCAAGGCTCGGTTAACCTGGTAATTTTGTTTTAACAATAAAAAGGAATAACAAGATTTTAAAATGTCCTCCAGAGGTATTTCAAAGAAAAATACCCCCGTCGCAGCAGACCTGCGTACTCAGCGAATTTCCAAATTAGTAGTTTTAATTATGACCAGAAAAACATGTCAACCAAATATCATCACAAGCTCATAAATAGGGGAATAAATGTCTATTCTCATTATGATAAATGTAGGGAAAGAGTATGCAGGTATGCTGCCATAGGGAACACTAAAAGTAGGTTTTTAGCATAAAAAAATTATTTCTACCAAATGAAGCCATATACTAAGTTTCATCAATATCTGTCCATTGCTAACGGAGTTTGCCCATTCTCCATATGATTAATATGGGAAAAGAGTATGCAGGTTCGCTGCCATGATAAGCACAAAAACCAAGATTTTTTTTACCACAAATGGATGAATCTCAACCAAATGAAGCTGAATGCCAAGTTTCATCCAAAAACATTGGTTAATAAGTGAAATATTAACACATCCTTATTCTCCATAAGATTAACATTGGAGCCTCAAAATACAACGTACTGTCTTTAGACTTTTTAATATCTCGGTAACCAATAGAGATAGAGCAAAGCTTCAAAATACTAAATTGTGTATTTTTTTGAGCTAAATCCAATGGTCAAAATAAAAATTTAAAATTTTTAAAAATTACATATGAAAAATGCAAAAAACCCATTTTTGGGGTACAAAACCCCCCAAAACTACCTCTTCCGATAGGTTGATATGTCTGGTTTACGAACTCATGCGAATAAACGTAGGATTACACATCTCTACCAAATTTGGTGTTGATCGGACCATTTTTACGAGAGTTATCGTGTCTAGGGACACATATATATATATAAATTGTAATGACTATTATTTTTGGTTTCTGGGCACCTCAAAACGAAAAAGTAACATGGTCCCGGGCTTAGGTCTTACCATGAGACCTACGGTAATAGCTTATTCCCTATGGGAAATTCGCTAAAAATACAAGAAATACAATTTTCGAGTTGTGTAAGAAAATGGTTAGTGGGAGACAGAGGAGATGGTGGGTGAGACGATGTTTTTTTTCAAAGAGAGGAACTTGGAGCTTCATCTGTACGCTATTAAGTTGAGAGTGGAATATCCTGATTTTCAGAGAGTGATGCGAATGCCTTTACAAAAGTTTGATGAACTTATAGATAGATATAGAACTTATAAGATATTATAACACCCTTAGTAAAAAAATCAGATACAAGACTACGGAAAGCAATCACCTCGTAAACAAACCTGGGAAATTACGCTTCGATATACCTAAAACAAAGGGTGGTTTTGTTATTTAGAGTAGTTGTTTTTGTTATTTAGAGTTCCGCCTAGTACAATTTTTACCTTTTTACCAGATGTGATGCAGCCATAAACAGAGTGTTTATTTTTTATTTTTATAATAATAATAATAATAACCATTAAGTGTGACTGTACGTCGTACGTAACAAAAGTGTTAGCTAATTTGGATTGAGTAAAAAAGTGATTGAATGTTTAATCAAACCCAATATTGAATATGCTGACTTACAAAGTGACAGTGACAGTATATGGTCCCAAAATAAAATTTTTGTATCAATCAATATCCCCAAATCTTCAAAATTTGAACTTCTTATTAATATTCATTCCCCATTCTATAGTTGAATGTGATAATGTTGTCGAAAGTTTTCCTCGTTTGTGTCATTACAGCACATTTTTTACGGCGAATTTCGCAGATTGTTTTTCACCCCCAAGCAACTAGTGAATAGGCCTATATATCTTTTTGTAACTTATAACAGTCATTTACGGACGGACGCAAGTAAGTTTTCTAAGTAATTTACGTTGTCAAACAGTTGAAGTTTATTATCGGTAGGCTATGTGAAGTCTTCCTGTAGCAGAAACCTTATCATAATTTCCCTACACAGACAGAAGAAACTTGTTACTCCAGTGTAGGAGCGTGTGCATACACAGTGTATTTGTACTTATTAATTATTTATATTTCCTTCTCTTTATCAAATGTAGTGTGTTTTCAAAACTGTTAAGTTACAGAAGTAAGAAATATGACCATTTACAAGTGAAATAAATTGTAATTATATACATACCAATGTTATATGTTCATTATGTATTTATTTATTTGCCTTACAGGTTCTTTAAAAAGTTGGCTCTTCAAGTCATTAGGTCAAACATTACAAGCTTAAATATATAAATAAGTTAAACAACAATTTATAAATGATGCTTGATATAATACAACCTTAATTTGTATTGTTTATATTTATAAGTGAAATATATAGAAACTATCCTTTCTTATTATTGTAAGCGTATAGAGGTACTAAATTTTAGCAATTTTTATGTAAGTATTTAATGTGTTAACAATATATTTGTCCTCTTTGTTGTTAGATTTCAATTGAAAATAGTCAAAACTGGAGATTCTAAGGAATCTAAAAAATGTTACTTGTAGTACGGCAAGTAGTAGGATGTATTGTTAGGTCTATACCAAAAATATTTATTCTTTCCATTCGTTCTGTAACATTATACATGGCAAATCAAAGATATACAGGGTGTTTCAGAACTCCCTACCAATATTTCAGGGCATTGTTCCTAGGTTAGAAATATATCAAAATATCATATTTAAATTGTACGTCTTGTAAAGTCTTTAGTTATTCACACAGCCGCTATTTTGTTTATTTTTCACTTGTTAATTTTTATATCCGTAACGGATGGTTCTATTAAAATCATATTTGGTATGAATCTTTATCATACCAATGTACATTGTCAGGAAAAAAAATATTTTTTTCCACTGTATATTTTCAAAATGGCGGCCATTTCAAATTTGCAAACTCAAATATCTCAAAATCTGTAAATTTTATAAAAATTTTACAAGACACAAAAAAGTTGACAAATGTAATTATCCAACCAATGGTACCAAGTTTGTATGGATCTAACAGCAAATAACGGAGTTATTGCGATTTTACTCCGTACAAACATTGACTTTGCTGTTAAAACGGCCTTAATTTGCATTGATTTTAATGCAAAATCAATGTTTTCACGGAGTAAAATTGAACATCTTAAAATCATTTTGAACATCTTATAAACATCAGTAAAATCCGAACATTTTACATATGACATAACTTACCAACAAAAATGTAAGAACCTCATTTAAAATAATGTACCATCATAAAACATCAATTATCACGTGATTAATTTTACTAAACATTTAAATACATGTTCATTAACCTCCGTTATGTTATTAATTTAATAAAAACATTTTGGACCAAACTGGAAAATTTTGTTAGAAACGCATTTAAAAGAGTATAATACATTTTTGTGCCGAGACATTTTTGCTTAACCTAAAATGCTCAGAGAAAAATTGTAAATTTGTTCCGTGTTATTCTAATGAGGAAAATCTAAATTTCAACCGCAAATAATCCCTAAACTGCTAAAATTACGCGTACAAGATCAAATTGTAAAGTTTTCTTAAAAACCGTGTAAAACTAAAAAAAATATTTAAAGTGAGGGTTTGTATTTGAAATTACTCTCTGTGGATAGACCGCTTTACCTATAAAGGCACAATTGGTTAATATCATAAATTAGTTTTCTATTTCTTAAAAAGGGTGTAAACATCGTTCCTAACGATTTTCACACAATTCAAATTGAAATTCACACTTGATTGAACAAGCTAAGATGGTGGGAGAAGTTCGCAGGGGTGTAGATTGTGTAGTGAAATAAATACGAGAACTAATCTTCAAACTTGGCGGAAGTGGAGTGAGCTAGTTGAACTACATTACCGATATTGTTATTACTGTTACTGACGCAGGTGGCGCGATAGGTCTGTTTAGATGGGCCGGCCACCAATGCAGCCATGCGGTCACCTCTGTGTCTGTGACAACTGCGCAGAGGTGATCGCACAAATGGACAACCGTAGGAACAACCGTTGTCCGTTTTGCCGGGGGATGTGCATCGATTTCTTTAAGATTTTTCAACATTGTAAATGTTTTTTTTTATTTAGTTCTTAAATTTTTTTAAGTCTTTATTAATTTTGTGTGATATAAATATAATGTTTCCATATTTACTCAACGTGTAGGCTATTTCTT
The DNA here is from genome assembly GCA_030545055.2 of Neoaliturus tenellus. Taxonomy (NCBI): domain Eukaryota; kingdom Metazoa; phylum Arthropoda; class Insecta; order Hemiptera; family Cicadellidae; genus Neoaliturus; species Neoaliturus tenellus. The sequence continues at coordinate 35,243,099 of CM061532.1, forward strand.
TCTCTACAACTCTATACACCTCTTTGATTGTTAATGTGTAAAAAAATTAGTATTCACGATTAAATGAAAATGTTTAGTTTCTGGAAAAAGTCTATCAATTCTAAATAAAACTTTATTTTGTATGCAATATATTTTTCCACTTAACAAAATTTAAAATTTCCACTTGGCAATAAAAATCAACAATTCGATTGTTATTTTTTTATTTTTATTTATTTTTTTGTTTTAACAATTCTTTACAAATGTTTGGCCAGTCAGTCGAATTTATCTTATCTTGGTAACAATTGATTATTTGTCGCAAACAGCAAAATGGTTTTGCGTGGTTTTACTTTAAATTATGAATTAGGCCTAGTTATTCCTTAGGGACATAAATGTGAGTGATTAGGTAAACAATATCCATTGCTTATGTTTGATTGTAAAAAATACGCTGAGTGTTTCAAATTTCAAAAAATTTCACGACCTTGGTTGCAAAAGGATAATAAAAAAACTCTATTTTAAAAAGGTTGTTATAATTGTATTTTAATATGTACCGGTAGCTCCAATTATCTCGTTTAAGTTTTGATTGAAAACTATTATAACCGACCCAGAGTTTTGCACAAAAATGTCCTAGGGTACAATTGTTGGTGGTGAATTAACTTTTTTAAATTTAAATAGTGGTTTATTCCCAAACAAATTACTTTAACATTGAATTGGAGGGAAAGCCAGGCCTTGATGTAATACAACAAATTCCAAATTGCAATTAATCTTCATTCGTATTTGCAGTTATGCAACAGTAATTTCAGGAAACATTTTTAATCTAATCTTCCAGAGATCAAAGAAAATTCTTATACAGTTAACAAAGACATCTATTTTGATCAGTAATCACTCTATTATTCAGTCTCAGATTGTAATCTAATCTGAAAGTGGAGCGCTCTAAAATATAATACTGTCAAAATTGACTTGAAAACCAGAACAATAATTACGATAATTATAAATATTAAGACATGAAACCATTAAATAACAAAAGACCTTGGACATTAAATTGACAAAATATACTTTAAACTAATACAAGGCTTACAACTAAATGATGTATCTTTCATCTGAAGAATCACCGCAAAAGCACAATAGTTTTGCCCAGGTGACACGGTCCACTGCTCCGAATGCAAATGTCAATGTCCAAATGATGTTCACAAGATGAGACCAAGAGATGATAATAATAGTGTCACTCACCAAAGAGGTTCAAGGTTATAGCTCAAAATTTACATTAATAAAATAATGTATAAATCCATAGTAATAAAAATAGTATAAAAAATAGTATAAATCCATCAAAGCAGACTTGGAAAGTCAGAGAATTTATAACACAGTGTTTTGTTTTATTTCACTATAAAAAGAATTGGTAAAAGTATTTAGGTTTTCTATCATAGGAGTGTTTCAAGCTTATATTCTATCCCTCCCTTCTGAATGTAGGCTACACACTAAATTTAATTAGGCTACATTAATATGGATGAAATATAAAGCCATTTATTTCCCATTAGGCCTATAATAAAACTACTATTTTTATAGATGTTCCGGCTTCGCCGGCGGTTGTGATTTAATTTCATACATAATGAAATATCTTTAAAAAGCAAATAAATATTCTTCCATACGAATTTTATTTAACTTTAAAGTTCTGTGGGGCGGAGTCCCAAAGGAACTTTGCAAAACCGTTTCTTAGTGAGCACCTATGAGGAGCACAAAGAGAAACGTGTATGAAAAATTATAACCCCGTCAGCCATAGAGTTTTGAAGATTTGTGTTCAAATCATTTATTTTAAAGCCGTTGCCCAATTGTCTTTGCAATACCAACCTGAAGAATTTTTTGCTCTTCAGTTGAGCTAGTTTGCTACGTTCACTCGCAACAATGAACATCTGCACTTAATTTAAAATAAAGTACCAGGGGGACCGAGCTTATGCTCGGTAAAATTGTTACTTTCGTTCTCACACAAAGCTCGTTCGCTCCGCTCACTCGCCCTCTTCCATTTTAAAGACGAGCTCGTTCGCTTCGCTCACTCGCCAAACCGTACTGCACTTATGTAACACATTGGTTTATATCTACAGTTATCAGCTGATTTTTATTCAATTAATAAAATCTCCATAAGGATAACATGGAAACTTTGAAGGGCTCTAGCGCGAAAACCGGATTTTTCCCAGCTATGGGACCAGCTCCAATCGATTTCTGGTGGCCAAAACCCCCATATTCAACCAAAAATCAAAAATCCTTGGAACGAAAAAAAACTTTGTCCGGACAAACGGAGCTTGTTTTAGAGTATAAGATAACTTGGGATAATACTGGTTACAAAACGGTCAATAGACGGCTTTTGTTTTTATCCTTCTTTTCATTTTGAGGCTCATAATGTTTATTAACTTTTATTAATTTTTATTATTTTATTTTCATAAATTTTATGTCACCAGTTTTAAACTAAAAATTTTATGGTTTTTGGACATAAAATAATATTTCTCCACTATATTGTTACTTCTTTTGAAGACTAAATTGGAATTTTTATTCAGAATTCATTACGATAAGTTTAGAAGAGGTCATTTCAGTTTGAAATACAACTTAAACAAGAGCAAAGGCGTTCAGTTAAACTTATGAAATCGAAATGTACATTTGATTGTTTATAAATAAAGCATCACACTCGCTGATCAGTCATAGGTCTACCCACCTTAAAAATAAGCACTTAAAGTGCGTTTGTGTTTCAAGCAACTATATGAAGTATTTAAAAAAAAAAAACAATTTTTAATTTTAATCGTGTAATAAAATAAAGGGGGCAAATAAATGGAATGTAATGTGGTCGTAGGCTAATTTGTTTTATCATTTCAGTAAAATTAAAGAATTAAAGAACCATTTAGCACGTGACAACAACACATTGAGTGATCATCAGAGGTAGGGCAGTAGGCCTACACGTAACTAAAACGTAATAACTGACACCTGTGAATTTTTCAGGTAAAACAATTAATTGAATTAATTATTTGAAACGAATTAATAAAATTTAAATAGAATTACTTAATATTGAAAGAGAATTAGTAAAATTTAAAAATAATTAATAAAGTTGAAGCAGAAGTAATAGAAAAAATTCAACAGTGAAAAAACAGCTTAAGCGTCCGAACGTCTCAAGGGTTGCAGGAGAAGTGATGTAGAATTTCCCATATAGGCCTAGCAGTTCTCAGTTGCCTGTTAATAGACCACTGAAAAGACGGACCAATCAGAAAGCAGCTTGAGACTCGAAGGTGTCAGGTTTCAAGCTTCACTTTCCCCCTCCACCAACCGTACGCCGTACTACTAGGCCTCATTCACGTGGATGCTAGAACACGTAGTCCAGCTCTCACGTGCAAGGTTTTATGTTTGGGAATTAATGTCAGTACAGATATTGTTTACAATTCAACGATAATGTATTTTTCTTCTGTTCTTTTTCCAACAAACGTAATGATTGTTAACCAGGTAATAAGGCAGTAACCTTATTTAACTTTAGTTGTAAATTATGCATTCATTTCCACAACATCGATTAGAGGTATAATTAAAAAAGTATTCCTAGTTCGAAATATACTGAATTAGACCTATGGTGAATTCTTTTCAACTCACGTGGTGACATTTGATTATAAATATGTGTACTTTTTTCTTTCAACTTACCGGCATATATGTTATTTCTGTGGTTTAGGGGCCTATACAGCCTACTTTCGTATAGGCGAAGACACAGTCTAAGAAAAAGTTCAACGAGACTTTTGTTATAACCCGGCATCAGAGGTTATACGAGTCAGAGACCACAGAAATGAACGTACCTGGTTCATGTAGTCGACTGGCGAGTCAAGCCTTCTCCTCGGGATTGCGAACTTGGACTTTGCTCTCTACTAACTACTAATCTTGATTTGCCGCTTCTGGCATATGATACAAACAAAACCAATGTCTCTTCTGACATTTAATATATATACATATAAAATAATACTTCACTTATAATATCTCCTCCCAACCAATAAAAGCTTCAAATTAATTGTAATTCCTTTTTTATATAATAAAAACACAAAAGTTATTTAATCTTCTTTGGGAGGTGGCTACTTTTAATTACAAGTCCAAAATCTTGGGTGCGCGTCGTTCACGCTGGGAACGGCGCAATGTCACAATCGGGGATGGATTTTTCGTCATACTTGTGTTTTCAACCTCTGGTCCTTCAGGTTGCGGATCATCATTCATCTGATTTGGGATATCAGTCGCTGTTGGTTTTGCCGGTGATTTGGATGGGCTTCTAGTTGTAGGCTTAATAGGCGACATCGGTTTAGGCTCAGGTGTTACCAAACTTCTGTCCTCGGGGACACATTGATTTGCACGCAGATGATCTGCGTGAACGAAGCGTTTACGCCCATCAACTTTTACAGTGTAGGTTACAGGACTGATAACTTCAGTAACGATGCCAGGTAGCCATTTGAGTTGTTCTTGCCTAACACTTTTAACAAAGACATTCTCGCCCTCACTGAAAGAGCGGAAGGGACCTCTTTTTACATTAGCATTTTTCTCAATCTTCTCATACTTTGAGGTTAGGCTATTACCTAAGTGGGGTTTAAGCAATGTAAGAGGGTTTCGAGGTTTAAAGGCTAACATCATCTCAGCTGGCGTAATCCCTGTGATGGAATGAGGAGTATTCCTATACGAAAAGGAAATTATCGATCCGATGTTGCAATGATCTGGTAGTTCCAGACTTCTCGTCTTGTAACATTTGTTTTAAGAAAGAACTTTTGGTTGTCTGCACGGCCCGCTCGGCCAGTCCATTGGAAGATGGATGGTAAGGTGGGGATACCACATGAGTGATGCCATTTGATTTTAAGAAATCATTAAACTCTTTAGAGGTTAACTGTGGTCCACCGTCACTGACAATAGTACAAGGTAACCCAAAAGCCGCAAAACATGTCCTGAGTTTCTCAATTGTTTTGCTAGAAGTTGTTGTTGTCATGTGATAAACTTCTAACCATTTGGTGTGGCTGTCCACAATAATTAAAAAGTCTTGATTCCTGAAACTAGCAAAATCTATGTGAAGACGTTGCCATGGGTTCTTAGGCCACGACCAGTGTTGTAATGGGGCTAAAGGTACGGAGTTCCGGGTTGACTGACAAATGGAACAGGTTTTGACAAGATCTTCTAAGTCACGGTCTAGGCCAGGCCACCATACATAACTTCGGGCTAAGTTCTTGATGCGTGATATTCCGGGGTGTTCTGTGTGTAGAAGTTGTAAAATTTCCTTCCTATATGGTCCTGGAATAACAACCCTTCTTCCCCATAGTAAGCAATCTTGATCTACAGACAACTCCGTGGCCCGAGAAAAATATGGTTTTAGGCTATCTTGGTCAACATAGTTAGGCCACCCATTTAAGGTGAAGTCCAACACTTTGGACAAAGTTGGGTCCGAGCGAGTAGCTACACTTATCTCTTTATGTGTTATAGGCAACTCCATAGTTGCTGAAAAAAATGAGATGGTGTCACCGTTGTCTACAGGTTCATCCGTGCTTGGCAGACGGGACAGAGCATCGGCATTGGATACATCAGTACCCTTACGATACACTAAATCATAGTCATAAGCAGACAGGATGATTGCCCACCGTTGAATCCTAGCTGCGGCCAAAGTTGGAATTCCCTTATTAGGCCCTAGGAGAAAAGTTAATGGCCTATGATCTGTCGCTAGAAGAAAGCGTTTTCCATACAAAAATACATGAAACTTTTTGACTGCAAAAATTAAGGCCAGCGCCTCCTTTTCAAGCTGCGAATATTTTACTTCGGCAGGGGTCAAGGTTCGAGATCCGAAAGCAATTGGCCTCTCCGAACCATCAGACATCCGGTGGGCTATAACAGCTCCAATTCCATAAGGGCTCGCATCAGCCGTCACAACAATTTCCAGCTTTGGATCAAAAGGTACAAGTACCGGATTCTGTAATAAAAGGTTTTTACTTTTTGAAAAAGCTTCTTCACATTGCCTTGTCCATTCCCATTTGGAACCCTTGTTCAATAAGCGGTATAACGGGTGAAGCAGGCTTGATAAATTAGGCAAAAACTTTCCGTAGTAATTCAGAAGTCCCAAATAAGACCTTAACTGGCTAACATTTGTAGGCTGAGGAGTCTTGGTAATAGTTTCAGTTAACTCTTTGCTAGGGTGGATACCTTGCGCATCTAATCTATGTCCCAAGAAGGTTAGGCTACTTCTAAAGAATTCACTCTTAGTCCCATTTACCTTAACATCATACTGCATAAGTCTACTCAAGACTACATCAACATTCCTATGCATTTCCGGGATCGTACGGGCAATGATCAATATGTCATCTAAATAACAAAATACATTTTTCAGACCTGCAAGAATCTTATCCATAGTTGACTGGAAAATCGCACCAGCGCTGGTAATTCCAAATGGTAACCTCTTATATCTAAACAATCCCTTAAATGTATTGATTGTCAGGAGTTCCTGTGAACCCTCGTTAATACAAATCTGATTGTATGCAGCAGACAGGTCCAATTTAGTAAAGACCTTGGAACCTGAAATATTTGAAAATATTTTGTCAGGCGTTGGCAATGGGTAGTAATCTGTGCGTAGGCACGGATTAACCGTAGTTTTGTAGTCTCCGCAGATCCGAATCCCATTATTCGGTTTCGGGACTACTACAATTGGAGTAGCCCATTCAGACTTAGTTACAGGATAAATTATGTCCTCATTCACCAGTTTTTGAAGTTCTGATTCAACAGCAGATTTAAGGGCGTAAGGCACATTTCTTGCTCTGCAAAATACGGGTTTCGAATTTTCTTTTAACACAAGATCAACTTTAACATCTTTAATAGTTCCTATTTTATCTTCAAATACTGGAAAATACTTGGATTTCAAATCATTAATCCTAGAAGTGATTGAAACATTCTTACCGTTGTCTCCGGTGAGCACTGCCCCGCAGTCCATCTGATCGTCCCGTCCAATTTTGCTCCAGTCAATTTTAATAACTTCCAACCAGTTTCGACCCAATAATGTTGGTTGATTAGGTACATCACTTTGTACGACTATCATAGGAAGTTCGTACACGCTGTTGCCGTTACGCACTTTAGCCTGAAACTCTCCAACAATTTTAATATCTTGACCTGTATAGGTTTTTAAGCTTACATTGCTCTTGACCAACTTCGGTTGAGCATTACCAAAAGTGTTGCAAAACACACTGTGGGGCATGACTGACACTACAGCCCCAGTGTCAATCGTCATCGTTACCGGCATATCATTTATGAAAAGCTCAGAAGTAAAACTTTTGGGCTTGGCCCATTTTCAGCATAAGCTATTGTATATAGTTCGAAACCATCATCATTTTGATACTCACGCTCATCTCCCATGTCACAGAAGTTTACTTTACCCTTAGGCTTACTCTCCTGTTTGCAAGCTACAGCTAAATGGCCTACTTTGTTGCACTTATTACATGAATAATTCTTGTAAGGACAATTGTTTGCATAATGTCCCTTGCCGCACCGGAAACACCGTTTAGAAGTGTGGTTAGGCCTATCTTGAGATTTCCCTGAGCCACTGATACCATTCCCTGAGCTAAGGTTAGGCTTACGTCTATTCGGAGTATGGCCTACTTTCTTACTCCCTAGCTTAACTGCATTTACTTCATTATCAATGTAATTGGCATTACTAGAACCAGAACCTTGAGGGTGTAACTGTCTTACGCTATGATTGGCATCTTCCATAACTAAAGCAGTTTCCAAAGCCTTTTTAAAAGTTAGGCCACTACCCTCCGACAATAGTTTACCTTGGATATCATTGGACCTTAGTCCACAAAGAAACTTATCCCTGAGGGCATCATCCAAAAAATCTTTAAAATCACAAGAAGAAGCAAGTTTTTTAAGTTGGACTGCAAATTCAGAAACGGTTTCACCCTCCTTTTGAGTTCTTTTATTAAACACGAACCGTTCATAGGTTATGTTTTCCTGGGGAGCATAGTGGGTTTTCAGAACATCTACTACGTCAGTAAATGATTTTTCAGCAGGTTTAGCAGGAACTAACAGATTTTTAAGCACAGAATAAAGTTCAGGACCCATTACAGCAATGAACAAAGAAAGCTTATTATCATCATTAATTTTATTTGCAGAGAAAAATTGTTCAAGTCTTTCAATATAGTTTTTGATAGTTTCAAGTTCTTTGTTAAATTCGCTGATTTTACCCAATATTTGTTTAGAACCCATATTTCTTGCATAGGCTAGGCCTAGTGGGACAAAAATTTGAACGAACTTACGTTAGCCAGCAGAGTCCAAAACCTTGATTTTTTTGGTCTTCTCGTAACCCAGAATTTATATCACGACAATTTCTGTAATTAATTCTCCTCTTCTATGAACTTAATTGCTTCATACAATTTCAAGAACTTAGAATTGAAAATTTTCTTCAATAGAATCAACAGGTTTGAAACGGAAACTTTCCTGAACTTTCACGTGAGTCTTTCCTGAGTCGGCACGACTTTCCACAGGAAATTTATCTTTGTACAACTTTAAAATCAATTCAATGATTTCAATCAATACGATTTAAAAATAAATTTCATAGCCTACATATTAGCCTATACGATGCAGCTATGGTTCTTAGCGAATTTCCCTGTAGGGAATAGGCTACGCTATTACAGAAGTAGCCATGGTAACATTTAAGCCTAGGACTATGTTCGGTACGAAACTGTTGGGTAATTAACAATACTGTACCACCATCGCAGCAAACCTACATAGGTAGGCCTACTCATTCCTATGGTGTTAAGGGGGGAGGATACCGAATTCCTTCGGAAAGTCTTTAAGTGTTCAGCCGAGTGATAACCAATAGTTATTAATAACCAACAAACACGATTCTGTAGTTCAAATTATTCCAAATAATTACTTCATTAATACAATAAGTTTTAATTCCTAAAATTCGAATTAGACCCATATGATTTAGGTCATACATATTCTTAGGAAATAGATCGTTTTATCTCTGGTCGAAAAAAATACATATTAAACTTTATTTATAATACCTCGCCATGAAATGCATTTAGATACTTTTAGAATGTACTAAAACGTATTTTAAAATTGTCATAGGAAATCCATCCACACTTAATAACTTAAAAAGACTTTAAACCAACATTCACTGAAACATTTGGTAATTAGGCCTATAATTACACCAAAAGTGAACAAAGGAAATTTGTATGTCTCTCCACAAATCAATTTTAACGTAAAAAAATCTGCTCAATCAGCACAATAACTAGTAATACAATTTCTCTATTAACCTTGATACTCATTGAAATGATTTACCGCTAAATTACCACCAGAACATACAATTAACGCAACACTTGATACTCAGGTGTCAAGCCACGAGAATGTCAGTTTGTCTAATCGTGTGAAAAACTCACGTGTAAAAATAGCTTTAAACGCGGTATCGCTCGGAAAATACTGTTATTTACAGATTAGGTTATCAACCCCTTCCCACAATACACAAGTAATGTCCGATGGTATTTTTCTTTCAAGGGGCTGTTATTTTGTTTTTGAACCATAGCCTGGTACCGCTGACATTGAAACATTGAACCATACTTATAGACTGGTATCGCTGAATCCAAAATTTATATCAGTTTTCACTAAATTTTTAGTTACATATTTATATATTCGATATTATATGTAGGTAATATTAAATTTAATTTTTGTGTAATGTGGGGCAATGTTTTATTGCAATTTCAATAAATTACTGTAATAGTAAAAAGGTTGTGTGAAGTATTACAACACAGTAAGATGGAAGTTAAGTTTAATTATTTTTTAATCTTTACTTTCTTTTAAAGAGAATATTATTAAGATTGGTTCTCAAAACAAAACATTTTACATGTACAGTACTCACTCTCCTCAGAGAGTTTCGTTCTCTCAGGAAGTACTCGCCGAGGTGTTTACACAACCTGCGAATTTTCCAAGATAGTTATCCCAGACTGTTTTATGCAAGTACTATCAACAACTGTCTAAGATTTTTATGAGAGTAACTAACTAACTCTCCGACAGTGAAAATTTCTCACGTGTAAACCTAGCTTAAGAACACGACGCTTTTACGGTGTGTCAATAGAGTTTGGCACTCTTTCCCCGCAACTCCTTCAATCTACATTGGATGCAACCCGCAACACACCGGATCCGCAACACACCGCTGAGCGAGAACCGGCCATGGGCCAAGCGGCGCGGCGCGGAGCGGAGCGCAGATGGCTGGAGAGGGGGTAACGGTGGAGTTGGGGGGAGAGGCCACGAGCGGCGGCCGCCCCTACTACTACGGCCCCTACTTACTACAACTCGCCTCTCCTACGCATCGCGTTCATTCTATCGGAGCTATGAGTGATTTACACTATCGGAGCTAAGGGATTTCAACCGAATGCGTCGGAACTGCGGGAAAGTATATTTAGGACAGACAGACAGCAGTTTTCGGGGCTATGAGTGATCGCTGTTGTCGGAGAAATGAGAAAATTAACGCTCATCGGAGCTAAGGGATTCGTAGCTAAGGGACCCTCCCCATGATCAGATAAGCAAGTTATCAGACCTTCAGTACTCAAACTGGATGGTTTAACATTTTTTATTAAAAAATTATCAATTGCGGTTATTGAATTTTCAGTAACTCTGGTGGGGAAATTGACAAGGTATCTCATATTATGGCTTTCTAACATACCTTTCAGTAATTTGTAATTCCTGTCAGTTTTCAATACATCGATATTTATGTCCCCTGCAATTATACATTAAGAATATCAAGAATAATATTAAGAATAATAAGGTATTTTTACTACCAAATAAAAATATTTTAAAAATTATCCGATATATATATATATTTTTGGTTGGTTATAGTTTGTAGTACGGTGATTAATATCACCAAAATATTCTACCAATATTCTCTGAGTATCAATTTTTACAGGATTTAACTTTCCGTCAAGTTAAATTGTAAAAAAACTTAGGTACTAAAAATAAAATGTATTTTGCAGGCCTTGCTACCAAGAGAGCTATGAGGACTGAAGAGAAGGTGTTCTCCACAAGATCAGTGCTGACTGTATAGATTTGATAGTTGTGTCGATTGATAAATAATTCAATCAGTTTTAAAAATTTTGATACAGATGGTCAGTAGTTTAAGTTGGAAATATGTGTGGTTCAAGTAAAAGGTAAAAATAACAATCATGGTACAAGTAACGTTTACAGCAATCAGTAGGGGAGACCAGGGTAATGGCGCCCCTTGAGGAAAAAAACATGTTTACCAACCTGAAAAATATTAACAATACAACAAGAATTTAATACAAAAAAATAAAGTAGATTATATCAGCTACTCTGTTGCGGCGTACACCGAACTTCCAGATTTTTGCCTCAAACTAAATGCATTGGATGAGAGGTCTATTTACGTTAGTGTACATAGTCAATGGTGGTACCCTGTCATCAAGTGATGTCACTACCCTAGGTTGACAATTTGGCGGAAAGCCCTAACTAATTGGAAAAGTAAACCTAAGTAATTCAGGACATCATTATGTGCTTATATGTGTTTATATTAAACACACAAAAAATATTCTATGAAATATAATGATTTTAAATGTAATATCTACAAATCCTTAAAAGTATTGATATTGCAAAATACATAAATCTGTGTTTTACCCATTCTTCCCCAGGTTTCAGCACTAGTCCTTTGCACAAACATAAATGAACTACTCCACTCCATCTCGGGTGGCGCCATTCCCCTAACAATAACTTGTGTCACTTTAACTTCTTTTAATCCTTGACATTTTTATGTAATAGGTCAAGTGTAACGTTTAAGATATGTATATAATTTAGTCTGATGTATTTCCTGCAAACATTTTAAAAATACAAACAGAATTTAAATCAGTTAAAGAACAAATTTAAAGCAGTTTAATACCAAGCAGTGAATAGAACTTTCTAATAAGGGTACAGAAGCAATGATGTTTTACCTTGCATTTAAATCTTCTCTCTGTAAAAAAATTAATTAGATAAGTTATGGTACCATGTTGGTTTTATTGTAAGCTTATGCAATATGGTATACATTAGTTTTTAACATATCCAGACGGTAGAACCAAGCGTTTGAACAAGAATTCTTGCTTCACCCTACTTGGCTTTTTATTGTTTTTCTTATAATGTGTTCTAATGTAAAGTAAAACTCCAAGTTGTTTAAATAGTACTTATAGTGCAAAAAATATTGTTGTATGAAAATTTTGTATTATTTCCTTCACAATAATATGTATCTTTATTAAAACTTGTTCACTTAGAAGTATCATATGTTTTCTATTCTTAAACTTAGTTGCAGAAAATAATTTTAGTTGTTTAAATTTTGGATGTTGTTTTCCTATTCCTATTTTCAATTTCTTTTAGTTTTATTACACTTTTTCAACTTTCAGATTTATTTTCCTTTGCAATCATTTTGTTAATGCCTTTTACTTTTTTGTTTATTTTTTAGTTAAATGTTTTATTTTAAGTTACTATCAGGTGAGATTTTAATTTTAAAGAATAAAAAGTTAAAAGATTAAAAAATAGTTTTACTTAGTGTTGTGCTTCTTAAATGTTTATTAATAAATAGGCTGCACTTTTACACATCTTGCCTTCTTGATCCTTTGAATTTTTTCCCAAGGTAACTTGTAATTGGTTATGAACCCAGGTAGGCCTAAGTATGGAATTTCATAAAGCTCACGCTCAATTTTAAGACACTCCAAAATAGATCCAGGTTTACAACCCCAACCAGCTTATGACCTAAGTAATTTAATACCCATGTCAGGGAATTTAAAAAGGGGTTTTCTGTCAGCAGACTTATGTAGCGGAGAGCACCAGCTATTTTAACTTTGATTGAACTGTCGTTTCATTTTATTCTCCTGCACCAATTTCTGCAGCTGACAACTCCTACATTAATGAGGAACCACATTGTTTTAGTTCAGATAAATATTGTTAGTTTTCATAAACACGACCTTATTCTTTGAAAAATAAAAATGTGAAGAAATATTTGCAATTAAGTTGAAATCAAATTTTTAATAATATTTTTACAGCCATATTTTTTTGCTCGTTCTGCTTCAAAAACAGCTCTTTTTTTATACCACTTTTTCAGGGCAAGTAGTTAATTACTCCCTAGGGAGGAAAAGATCGGTTAGTGTTGAGGTCAGCATCTGTTTTCATTTTCCTATACTCTAATACAAATAAGATATATTTGTATATTTGCACACGGATCTCAAAAACAACTTGTAAGATTTTCTTCAAACTTTGCAAATAACTTAGTTCTGGGATAAAAATCTTATAAATACAGGTCTCAATGCCAGGAAAAATCTTTATTCTTCATAATCTTAAATTGAAATTTTAAAAATTTTAACATTGGTCTTATGGAGTTTTAAATGAAAACAAAGAAAGAATTAAAACAACTGACTCAACCGTCAAAGTTCAGACCACGTGTTTCAGTATAAACATAAATGGTACTGTATACGGTAGTAAAAATTATTTATCATTTTTTGAATTGTACTTCGTCTGCTGATTGTTAATGTTTAAATAAATATCAGTTAAGTAAAATTATTAAACAACCAATTTGTAGAATTACATTTGAATTAAAAGAACAAAAACATTAGCAATAACTAACTAATTAATTTTTAACTAAAACAATTGAATTTTTAACTAAATAATTTTTAACTAAATAATTTGAATTTGCGTGTTATAGATTCAACATGCGTTTCAACAATTACACCAGAGTGTTGCACCCGTAGGCCTACATTGAAATGGTCTGAAAGGCTAAATAGCGGAGCGAAATAGCTCGTCTTGATCATGAAATACGCCTTTTTCCCCTGGTTACTTTAGGGTACTCTCTGTAACTGATATTACTATAAAGAATATTACCGTTTGAGTTGACCGAGCAAATGCTTGGCCCCCAGGTACTCTGTAATTTTTACAGTATCGATGAAAATTCCTAAAATTTTTTTAAAAGAGTTTGTTTGCTTACTGGACATTTTTACTATGATTGTGTTTTAGTCTTTCACACTAATAATTAGACAAATCAATTATATACTCTTTTTTAGAGATTCTTAAACACTAAGGGCCGCTTTCTTCAAGTCAGTATAAACTTGAACTCAAGTTTGAACTATAGTTAATCTATGTTAGATTTTGAATTAAACTCATTTAAGTTAAACGTGTTTGGGGAATGCCAGCCTTAAGTTTCACAACACTCGCCAAAAAGCTTAGATGGCGAAAGAATTTCGGAAAATGCAAAAAGATTTACTGAAAGTCCATTAAAAAACATATTTGATCTGCCTCTTATAGATTTTGTGTAGTGTAATCTTAAAAACTTTAATTATTAGTGGGATTAATGGGATAATTTGAACTCCACTTTGGTTGTTAACTTACATTTTTACATTAATTCTGTAAGTAATTAGGAATTGTCTACTCTGTAAGCATTCTAAAATGAATATTGTGTCACCCACCATATAGACATTTGCGTAGCAAACAGCATACAGTAATTACATGCTTTGTAGATTATCATGAGACCAAAAATATTCTCTCAGACAAGAACTAAGAAAGAACTACTGTAGCTGAAAAAAAAACAAAAAGTATTAAAGAACTATATATGAGGTCATTAAAATGCCTCTACCAGTATCAAAGTTATGCCTATTTAAAAGAGACTTGTCAGGAGAAAATCCACTATTGTAGTTTATAAACTCTATTGACGGGAAGTTGTCTTTGAGCACTTTTACCATCTAAAAAAATGTCTTGAGTACTAAAGGAGGGCTAAAAATATCTCTCTAAGTTAAATTATTTAAAATATTTATCCACCATACCCAGCATTTTTTAATATTATACATAGAAAATCACAAATTTGGGATCTGACTAACCAGTAAAATTGTATCTCATAATAGTTTTTGCAACATACAGTATATCGTACAATTGAGGCTAAATGCTATTTTGATTGTTTAAATTTACTGTATTTGTCGTGATATGACTGTAGCCTAAACTATCTCTATATATTAATACGCAAGCATGTTTCATTTCCTCCTTTTTTCTCAGCTCGTGTGCATCGTAGGATAAATCCGCGCATACGTTAGAAAGGTATAGTCTTCTAGATGAGCAGAATCACATTCTAATTCTCATCGGACTCCAGGGCTTCGCCCCACAGACTTTCAAAGTTCCAATGTTAATCTTATGGAGAAAGAATTGAATGAATCATTAGCTGTTGTAAAAACAACTGCTAGAAAATTATTAAGAACAGATGTTTTAGTTCTAAAATATTTTTAAGCTTCTTTGATCCAGATCAACTGAAATTTTGATCAAATTTCGATGAGGAGGCGATCTCTAGTTGTAATTAATGAATAACGGTTTTGATATTAATCTATTTAAATCGGCTAGTCATAAAATAGCGTATAGAAATTATTGTACATCCATTTACTGTATGCGCAAAACCTCTCTGTAATGAAATTTATAATGGTAAGTTATTCAATTCTTTTACGATTTAAATGCAATTGGAAATAATCAAATAAATTTTATATAAATTCCCCTGATATAGCGAATTTACTCTTTTGGGAATACTCTGTCATGGTAAGATCTAAGCCTGGGTCAAATCAAATATCCTTGGTTACTTTTTTATTTTGAGGTCCCTAGAAGCAAAAAAAAAAAAAAAAAAAAAACACTGTTTGAGCCCTTCTTGGGCTAAAAAGGTGGTTGGGCTTGAGTTGGTGGTGTAGTGGCTTGTGTGTTAGATTTTTGAACCTTTTGGCAGCAATATGTCATAGGTTTGAATCTGCATTTTGTTATGTATATCTTAGGCTAGTTTTATCAGTTACAGTAATATTCCACAAATTTGCATAGTGAACTAAGACACGTCGAGATTGGTGGAAGTCTAGTTTCCCTCAGTCGCCTTTTCTCGCGACACTTACGGTACTCGTTCAGACTGCGTAATATATTCTATTAGGATTGAAGCGTATAAAAACTGTCGTTATGATTAAGATTAAAAATTTTGAACACCAATCAGAAAATGTAATTTTACTCTAAAGACGCAGACAGTGACCACAACCATGTCAAAATCACATCCATTGACCATAAGATATTGGAGATGTGTAGTCCATTTGATGTTGACGATCACAACATGAAAAAATGCCACATGCAGATATATCGGTTAACACAATTTCAAATAGCAATTAGCGAGCGAGACACACTACACACAGTCGAAAACTGTTGTCGCCTATGGAGGCGTCGATTTGTGTGTTCGAGGGGTTTTATGTACTATTCACCTATTAGCTACTGTAGCGGCTCACCCCCTTACGAGATAGGAGTTTTAGCAGTTTTACTAAAAAAAACTCTTCGGTCCTCGCAAGCTATAACCCCCGCCATGTAACTTGACGAATGAATTTTCACTACTATTCAGTTAAAATGATTGGATAATCAGCTGTTCTATAAAAATTGCAAGTAACGTAAGCTCGATGTTTTTGGAAAAGTACCAACACCACCTAGAACACAATTGTCTTAGTAGCAGGTGTTGAAAGTACCCCCTCTCCTCCCCTCGCCCTACCCAGCTGGTTTTTGCCATTCGTCAACTTATGTGGCATGACTTATAGGTGGCAGGAAAGCAACGTTGAGCGCTGCGGCGGCGGCGAGGCGGAGGGCGCGCCGCGCCGGCCAACGCTTGATGACCCATCCCCGTGACTGCTTTTACGCTACCGCTTGACTAAGTTTTGGAAAAATTATTTATCTCGCTTTTACTTTCCCTCCAATTTGCAAAGTTGTGGTGTTTTTGACTTGTGCTAAAATTGTTATTTATAACTATAAGAAATATGTTTTTTCCAAATTATATCTGTAATTATAGAAATATGGGTAATCCGTAATTATTCTGAAACGCTTTAAGGCATAATAACAAAAAATTGTACCGGTATAATATTAAGGCTTATAGGACACATAATTTATTTGACAAATTTTGTTTGGTTTTACTTCAAAGGAACCATTTCATGGACGTTCGGAAGAGAATTTTCTATCTTTCTTTATTAAATAAAAACAATTTTAGGCTTAATCAATTGGTTTTATAAACATTAACTGTTAAAATTTTCTTTGCGATAGCCTACATAAACTAATAATATTCATAGCAAAATTAAAATATAAACATTTATCATAGTGAAGAACTTAACATGGAGTATGTCCTTATTGTCAAATGCATTAACGCATTACAACAGAAAACACAATAAAAAATAAATACCAACTGAATGAGTGTCCTTAAATTAGCATGCTTAAGATGTATATGTCTGACGTTTCTTTACTTGGGTAGGCCTACACTCCTACTTTTACGGAAAAAATAAAAACGTCAAAGGCGGGTTGACTGCAACAATAGATTTATTATGAGTCACCCGACGCGACCCTACAGGGAAGGGTTAAACTAAAATTTCTCGGATTCGGGGAAACATCCCTGTGGGTGGCAGCCCTGCGACGCACGCGCACGAGGTCGGCGGTCGGGCGGGGAGGCACTGACAGGGGCGGCAGATAGGATCAGCCATCTGGGAAGGGATGGATCTCAAGGGTAAAGTAGCCCTTGTAACAGGAGCAGCGGCTGGTATAGGACGAGCATACTGTGAGGAACTGCTCAGGCATGGCGCAAAGGTGAGAAACTATTCACAATCAAAAGTTAAAAATTATTTCATTTCTCGCTTGAAGTAGGCCCGATCGTTAACCACAGAAATCGATCAAACAATCTGTTTTGTTTCACGTATACTATCCATCATTACAGATGTTGTTTGATACAAATTTTGAAAACATTCTTGAGCAGGTTTGTACACTAAATATTCAATCTGTATGGCGTTTCCCGGTTGTACAAATTCATTTAGGTTACCGGGCTCCGTGGTGGTACGTAGTGATCGATGAATGACTCAGCCAGCCTGTCTGTCTGTCGACGGTTCTTTGGTTTGAATTGATTTGAAATATATGACTGTAAACCTAAGACTACAAGTAAATTCTTAAAAATTTTCTTACAGAATCGTTCAACTATTTTGAAGGGTAAAATAATTACCAACAGTTTGTTGTTTGTTCATTCCTAAAATTTCGCCGTTTTCTTCATAGAATTAATATTAGCAAAATAGAAAATTGTAAGATATTATTTTATGTCCCATAAAAAACAAATTTTGCTGGAATTTTATTTTAAAATCCATAAAAAGAGGACACTTTTTGCTTTAATTAGATATTAAATGATATTTTTTCTTACTGTAAATAAAACTAGGATTGGAAACAAGCAGCTGCCAGGGGTTAATTTTCGTAGGCCCGCTACACTGCCGTCATCACAAAACTAAATATAGCCTCATTAAAATAGATCACCAAGGGCGCTCAACCCTTTTTAAATCACAACCCTTAAAACTCTACTCTCCAGAAAGAATTGCCTAAATGCAAGACTATCATAAGTCATTACAGTATTTTGTTTCCGTTATCCGTGTTTGTCGTTATTTTGTTTTTAATTTTATTTATTGTATTATATGTTATTATATTTTATGCTAATTAAATTCTATTGAAGAATTTCTATCCTGAAATTCAAATATTAGAATAATGTATTAACTTAGCGTCACCAATTATTTTTTTAAACTACAATGAAACTAATTAAGTAGGCTAAGTTTAAACATATGCAATTTTTAAAATTTTATTATTGGCACATTCAAAAAGAGTTCATCTTAATTCTTGTGTTTGGTATAGGCTAAATTAGAGGTAAATTTAATTCTTCCAATGCAAGTTTCAATTTTTCCAATGTGATTTTGAAGGTAGGCTATGAAAAATCAAGAATCATGCTAGGGAGGAATTTTGTTTACCTTTAATACCTACTGTATTCAATACAAAAGAACATCTATAAATTCCGCTGCCTAGCTAGTACTTTTTGTTGTCCATAATTTAATAAATGTATAAAATATCCATAAAGATCAAAGATATATTAGGTATCTAATAGATAAAAAAATCAAGGTGGTAAAACAACATTGATATTTTATTTATTAGCTTAACTTTTAATAGATAGGGACAAGCAAAAGCAATGACCTAGAAATTGAATAACAAATTTTAATATTTGACAGTTCTTTTGTTGGGATATAAGTGCCTAAGCTTGACCTTTTTGTTGCATCCATAATAATGCAACATACCACGTCTAAACACTCAAAAGAATAAATCTCTCAAAATACTTTATTCCCGGTGTTGTTTTCTGGTTCAGGTGTCAATTTGTGACCTCAATTCAGAAGTGGGGGAGAAGCTGGCTGAACAGTTGTGCACCAAGTACGGGCAGGGCAAAGCCCTTTTTTGCCAGTGTGACGTCACCGACTACCCTCAGTTTGAAGGTAAACAGAGTTATAATTAAAATTTATTTTAATGATGTCACTTTTTAACACGTAGAGTAACACTTTTTAGCACCTCACTCTGTTTAGAGTCTTTGATAACATTTCTCATACAGAAGAGTCCCGCTAATCTGAACTAATCGGGCCAGACCCGATTTAACAAATTTTCAGATTAGGCGAGATTCATAAATAATACAAGGTATATATTTGGTTACTCTTGCCGTCTACTCCTACAGTGTATATTGGAACTCAATGACGATCCAAATGTGGAGAGAATTTTCTAACAAAGGAACCGCATTAAGTAGCGGAAAATATGGATCAAACATTGTAATAAAGTTTGTCAGCAAAAATCAAACCACAAAAAAGCAGCGGCAATAGTGTCCAAGTCGCTAATAGTTATAAATGATTTTTTGTAAATTTCATAAAATATTGACATTAAGATTTTTCCCAATTTTAATAAAAAAAAAAAAAATTGATAGACAAATGTGTTTGTATTTAATACATGTTCATAATAGTGGGACTCTACTATACTTTTATTTAGCTTACATTATAGATCAGAAAAAAATGTTGTTTGTTTGCTTAAGTATAAAGCGAAACTGCATCGTTGAATGCATGACGTACTTAAATATATATATATATATATATATATATATATATATATATATATATATATATAATAAACTTAATTAAAATTTGATTTACCAAATAATTTTTTACAGAATCATTCCAGAAGACTATATCAGCTTTTGGAGGCCTCGATATCGTCATAAACAATGCTGGGATTTTCAACGACAGGTTCTGGGAGTTGGAAGTGGATGTTAATTTGGTAAGTTTTTAGTACTGTAATATCTTATAGTAAGGTTCACAAAAATAGTCCGATGAAAATCCCCCCATCCCTCACCCCTTTTGCCCTGTAATGTTTTAATTTGTGGTGATGTTTACCATGTGTAATATCGAATAAAGATGTGTTTCTGGATAGATTTGGCAACAAAGCAGCATCAACTATCATAGGACTGTTTCCGTGAACCTTTCTATATTTACAGATTCAAGTTTTTTGCAAAAAATGTAGTAATTATACAACAGTAAAGCTGCTCTTTGAAATACCTGACTAGCTCAAAATTAATGAGAGCTAAGGATATTCATTCAAAAGGCACAGATGACATTGGCTTCCAACTCCATACCTCAAGAACAGTCCTTCTAATCAGGAAAGATTGGTTAAAAATGTTAAGGGAAAGAATAAAGTACATGGTGTTTTTTTCTTTCCGTTCTTTATTTTAGCTTGGAGTTAGAGAATAATTTTTTATCGAAGTACTACTACAGTAGTAGACCATCTCACAAAAATTTAATTGTCAGTAGAAGATCTTTTTATGTTTAAATCGGAGTACAATGCTTTCAATGAAGTTGAAGAATAAAGCAAATTTGGTTTTTTAATGCCTTTAAACTTTTATCCTGAGAAACATTTACTCTGATTACTCAACATTGAATAGCTTACCAATATTTTTGTCAACTACCATCTGTCTTTAGTAGAAACATCCAAGAATTTAATTGTTATCATTAATTGTGGAATCCAAGATAGGTAATTTCGATATTTTTTACAAAAAAAAAAACAAAAAAAAAATGCATGAGTACAGTAAACTATTCAATATAACAAAATCAACTATACCTGTGTGCATGACCAGAACGGAGTGATCCGCGGGACGCTGCTGGCTCTGAGGTTCCTGGGCCGGGACCGCGGCGGCCGGGGCGGCACGGTCATCACTACAGCGTCCACGCTGGGGCTCCAGCCGTGCGCCTGCGTCCCCATCTACACTGCTACCAAACACGCAATCATCGGGTTCACCCGCTCCCTGGGGGTGAGTGTTACACCACTTTTCCAAACTGATACATTTTTAGGTCAGTAAGTAAAACCTCCCAAAAACTGTTTTTCTCACATAGAAGAATAATACATTTTTCAAGAATACTACATTTCATTTACTATATTAATTTTATAATTATAATTCCTTACTTTTATAATCACTCACTTTTTATAATTATTTTAAATTGTCTTCAATCCCTTTAAAAAAAAAAACTGCTCTAGTCAAATAAAAAACCATACTTCAATCAACAAAATATTAAGGTTATTTTAACCTCTTCAAGTTGAAAACATACAAAAATTACATCTAAAACTCGAAGTTCAGTTTATAAGTTGAGTTCAATTTGCATTTAACCTCCCGTGATGAAGTATACCTCTATATCTCAAAGTTTACTCTTTGCACCTCGGTGCACACAGGCCACAACTTTGATACATCTGGTTTAGCATCCGTCTGCTGTCACTATACTGTATCATACATTAATTCTGTAAGTCAAATTAAATTAAAAAATACATCGGTAACTGAAAATATTCCTTAATCAAACAATACGTAACGTGGAAAACTAAAACATGTAACCTGGTCCCATGAATTTTGAGTTTGCAAGAGTTTACTGTTGTTTAGTTTTTGGAAATCAAGTAAAGTGAAACCCCAACTAGTGCTTTAAAGCTTTGGTATGAAATTTTTATTGTCTCTATAGCTTCAAAGATCTTTTTAATGGGCTACAAATTTTTGAGCATGACATTTTTCAGGACCCTTTCCACATGAGCTTGTCGGGAGTTCGGATGATGGCTCTGTGTCCGGGCGCAACACGGACGGAGTCAAATGCGGACGACATCAAGAAGGGACTCCTCTCCCCCGAGTACGAAGCAGCGTATCATCGTGACTACGACAACAGGGTGCATCAGCCGTAAGTAGCAATCCTCTTTTACACAGTTGTAAATGCTTCAACCCATCAGACGAAACATCTGTGCTCTTTGACATATTTTCACTTTAGTCATTTAGACAGACTGAACAGGGGTATCAAACTCTAGAACATATAGAGTTAAAACCTGATGACGAGTGAGCGCAGCAAACAAGCTAAACCTGGCAGCTAGTGAGCGTAGCGAATGAGTTGAACCTAAAGGCGAGTGAGCGTAGCAAACAAGCTCACCTGAAGGGCAAAAGATTCCTCAGGTTGGTATTGCAAAGCATGCCGGGTAAGCTAGTTATGATATAAAATGTACCTATAGTTACAAAATGGTAATTATTGATTAGTTATTACTTCAAATTTAAGCAGTTGCTTTTCAAACTTTATCTTACAGCCAAATTTTAAGCAAACTTGAAGCATCATAAGTACTAATACCCATGTCTATGTACACTAACGTGAATAGACCTCTCATCCAATGCATTTAGTTTGAGGCAAAAATTTGGAAGTTCGGTGTACGCCGCACCAGAGTCGCTGCCATCAATGTTGTTATTATTCAAATATTTTATAACTTTCAGTTATAAAATGTTTCATCCTTGGTTTAGAAGAGTGGTAATACTGATTTATCTATCATATGTTACGTGTACTTCGATGTACGCCGCACAAGATCGCACCACCGTCAATATGCTTCACACACACCTATGCTATGAGAAGTCTACTCACGTTAGTGTACAAAGTCAATGCTAATACCTTGATTATTATTATTATTTTTGATCAAAGGAGTTGTCTACCATATTTAATGCAACTCAACCGTCACAACAAAGTTACTGTACCACTTGAAACCTGGAGTTTATTTTTTGTAATAAAACATTTAAAAAACAAAATTAATATGTGTGGTACTTTGCAGCGTGGAGGCTGTGGCCAAGGCATTGATACACATTCTACAGAAGGGCTCCAGTGGCTCCATCTGGGTTGTTGAAAACCAACAACATCCTCGAGAAGTCAAATTCCCTGGGCCGTTCTAACTTGTTCAACCACTTTGTACAAATTTTTTACACAATTACTAGTGAAGTCATGTTCATAATTGACTCGTGTTAAAAAAAAAGACCTAGCTAACAAAGTGCGCATGATTGATGCAGCAATAAAAAACATAAAAATGAAACAGTACACAAAAAAAAATATTCATGATAAATGGTTTTATAACAAAGTGAAAAGCTTTATAACAAAAGAATTTTACTAACTGCTAGGTCTAACCAGCGTGTGAATATGAAGATGACGAGTTTTAAACTTATTGTTCGTAGTGAATTATCAAGATTTTGATATTCTAGTGAATTAATGTAAATTCTTAGAAGACTAAATTTTAAATGTTTTACCAAATTTGTACAACATAACAAATAGGATGTGGTCATTTCAGACTTTGAATTTATTTTTCTAGGAGTAGTCATGGTTCTGTCAGGATGTTTTACTAAAGTTTAGTTTGTAACAGTAAGCCGAAATGCAAAGATTGTGCACAAAACTCTTTACTCTTAGAAATTTTAATCATAAATACGCACATCTAATAACTTGCTGATGTGTTACAAGCATATGCCAAGTTGAATTTTTTGCAGTTTTTAATTTGATAGAGGTGACATATATTATTAAAATTTCTTGTATTCCTGGCTAGTGCTATAATAGGCTACAACAGTGATGGACGCTCCGTATCGCTTTTGCATTCAGTATGCAAGCTTAATCCAACTTACCGTGAACGTATCAATAATATTTATATACACTTATTATTTTTGTACATTTTATACCTGTTTGAATGTAAGGTTAAGAAAACTAAATCTTTTCTCACAGAGATAAAATACTGTATGCAGTTGGGCAATCATTCCAACGAACGAAATCCGTTCATTTTTAGTATAATGTATGGAACCGTCAAATATTTATATTTCGTGGATTAATTTTAATTTTTGGACAATACTGTTAGAAAATATTTTTAAATATTATTTGCCCACACACTTTTGTTAATGCAATGATAATATAGTACAAAGTAAAATAATAGTAATACCATTGACTATGTACAACAAAGTCAATGGTAATCATTGACTATGTACACTAACGCGAATAGACCTCTCATCAAATGCATTTAGTTTGAGGCAAAAATTTGGAAGTTTGGTGGAGGCCGCACCAGAGTCGCTGCCATCGATGTTGTTATTATTCAGCTGAATTTACAGTACTGCCAAAACATTTTACCAAAACATAAACATAACTTTCAGTTATAAAATGTTTCATCCTTGGTTTAGAAGAGTGGTAAAACTGATTTATCTATCATATGTTACGTGTACTTCGATGGACGCCGCACGAGATCGCACTACCGTCAACATGCTTCAAACACGCCTATGCTATGAGAAGTCTACTCACGTAGTGTACAAAGTCAATGGTAATACTATATTTTAATATTTTTGAACAACAATACTTAAAACATAGTTATTTTTTTCATGAAGTCACAATTCTAAATTACGAGTAATTACAATTGGAATTGCCTAAGTTTTAACCATGGAAGTAAATTGATAAAATAAAAAAAATGAATGAAGAGCCGTTAAATGTAAATCAAGCTTAACTCATAGAAGTGTTTTAGCAATTCATTTAAAAAGTAAATTGTTGAATCAAGGTAATTTTGAAAGTATAATTGTTCAAGAAGTGTTAGTATGATGAATGAGTGATGATGTGCTTCAACAGCACATCATAGAGGCACATCATGTTTAGCTTGATAGAGGTTTCTGTATGTTGCCAGAGAAATAAATTCATTTTAAATCAATAAAAATATTTGATAAACTTAAACGTATCAACAAAAAATACATATATTTAAAATACTTTGAAAATATTTTCAGAGCAGTGTCAGAAAAATATTCTATTTTCTTTTCTTAAGTTAAAAATGATCAATAATTTATTGTTAATAGTATATTTCGTCTCAAGGGCCGAAAGTGGCGTTTTGCCGGCCCCGAGATCGTGTTTCAAGTTTGAGACTAACTCGAGAACTTGAAACTATTGAGGGTTGGCAAAATGCTTTCAGCCCGAGTTACGAACGATATTTTTCATCACACTACACAATTCAATAAATTCTAAACAAGTTAAAAATTACTTTTTCGTTCATAACAAACAAAACATAACCTCAACTAATCTAGCGAGATGTACTGCTTGTGTTTCTGGTTGCTAGGCAACCACTTCACATCAGCTAAGGCCACCAAAACTAGAATACTCTAACGGTAGGTGACAACTACAGCTGATTCAGAGGAAAAAGCACTGTTTTCCCATCTACGTCATATTTAACAGTTGATATCAGCTGAACTACGTCATTGATTTGTTATTAGTTGTTGTTGTCACTTATCTTCTTATATTCTAGATTTCTCTGCCACCATTTCCATTACAGTAGAACCTCGATAGTTCGACACTTTGTGGACTTGGAGGGTGTCGAACTATCAAAATGTCGAACTATAGGGAGTATATGGCAAATTTTAACACTTGTAGTATAAAAATCATGATTTTTATCTTGGAAACAATAAATTTTAACAAAACCATAACTGAGGTGAACTGTAACATAAAAAACAGTCAAATTATTCACCACTTTGTTTACATTTTCACCTTTGTCAGTCTCAAAAATGAACACTATCGGTCATTATTAACAAGTTAAATTGTCATGGACCCTGTCGAACTATAAGGAGTGTCGAACTATCGAGGTTCTACTGTACCGCCCTAGGTCGGAAAAATTTGCCGGCCTAGACCGGCAAAACAGTGTTTCGTCGCTAGAAGCGAGGGTCGAAAACAGGTGATATCGATATAGTGTGATGAAAAATAATTTTGGCCGAGGTAATATACCTATATAAAGGTTACAATAACAGAAAATAATCATGATTATTTTTCCATAAATAATTCCTTAAATAAATAAGAAGTAATAAATAATGTTCAACACATAACAATTTATCTGATGTGTACCATTCAGGGATTGCAAATAAGTAGCATTAATATCCTAGTTAGTGTTCATAGGTTAACTTGATGCCAGTCCTGCATTTTCCATCCAGTTCTACTTTAGGTGCTAGTATTATCCAACTGATGATTGTTTCATGCCAATAGTGTACAGTAGAACCTCACTGGTCCCACCTTAGACAGTCAAGCTTCTCAGTTGACTTTGACCTCGGTCCATAATGTCACCAAACTAAGACTACAAAAGTATGATGTTGACTGCTGAAGGTATGCCCATAAGTAGTTACAAATTGAGTACATGTAAAAGTAACATGAAACATTTTAAATTGTTAAAGAAAAGTTAAAGTTATCTCCTGTCAATGACTCATCATTGGAAAATTAAGCAGGTAAAACTTGTTGAAAATGACAATATTGTATTTTATAATGAAACGTAAGTTTATTACACTTATTTCATCAACAGTTAAGATGTGTTGTTTATCACTATGTTAAGTAGACCCTAATAAATTATCACCTAGATAAACCAAAATATGTTATTCTACAGCGCGAAAACTAAACAGGCACATAGGCCTACATATCTCTTCAGACCTAGTGTTGACATGGAACCAATTTCTTTCACTTATTTACTTTTCTATATTCTATCTACAATTACTCAAATTAATCTATGTAAAAAAATTATGCAACACTGTATGCTAGGGTTAAAAAGTTTTGTCATTCGATCTCTTCAAACTCTTTCATTAGAGTTCCAATTATTATAATAAAAGGCCCATTGGTAAGGGATCGGCTGGGTTCTACTATATTATACTGTTTAATATTTTATGGAGCTTTTTTTATGTGAAGATGTGTGAAAGTTTTATAAATATTTATAAACTTATTGTTAACTTTCATTTTAGTGTTATTCTTGAGAATCTGTGAAGTGTTATAGTTAATACAACATTTATGTCCATCTCATGGTCGATACTAAGTGAAATCAAAATAAATATTGAAGTTTAATATTATCGCAATTCATTTCAACTAGAGTTTGGGAAAATGTTCTATCGCTTGTAATAGTTTATTGTTATAAGTTAATTAATTCACAGTATTCACACTAATATTTAGTTCGGTATCAAAATTACACATGATAAAATATACTGTGAACTTGCTTAGTAGAAAATATTTTTAATACGTGTTAATACCATTAAGAGAACATTTTGTACAAAATTTCAATAACTGTCAAAATGTAAGATTATTATTGAAGTCACTGTACTTAAAGTTTTAAGTTACGCTTGAATTTAATCTAGTCTCTGATGCAAGTTAGGAAAAAATATTATGTTATTTATTTTAGCCGCATTAAGAATTGAACTAGCAGCTTAGCAAAGATGGGTATCAAATACCATTAATGTACAATATTTTATAAAGTGTTCAAAAATGTCATATCATTATTGTCGTTTTTATCATTGAACTTATTTATTGAAACAAAATAGAAAATAATAAATAAGTTGCACATGGATTGTTGTTTTAAACAATTACAGCTTTTATTAAAATGTTTGAGTTAAGATTCACAACTGTTCCTCGATTTTGGTTGTATTAAATACACTGTAGTTGTAAGGTAATGTTGCATTTATTTAAGGATGCTTGTTGTGACAGCTTTAATTATGTTGACGCAGTGTTTCTATCTAATATTAATTATGAGAGACCAACTGTTTTAATGTGATATTGGAAATAAATATTTAACCAGTTTTATTACCATTTATTAGGGTTTTTCTTACTCTTACATTATCCTTCCTATACAATGTACCCCTGTGTTGGTTTAAGCAAGGCCTACTACACACCAGGCCGGAATGCTCGGATAGACGACGTCACAACACTAGTATGATTCAGTCAGTTGTTATAATGAGTGAATACGGCTGCCTTGATATATGGCGCTTTTGTCACAGGATTCAAAATATCACTCTTTGAGCTTATTGGTTGAGATTTTATTTTGAAAACCAAATATTTTCATAATGTGCATGATATTTTGAACAAAATGAGTTTGTTGAAAGAAATCTTAGTGTCGTTTTGGTGAAGGAAACACCGAATTAGCACTAGTACATTAACAAAATTTCTGGAGAAATACCATTATTTAGCAGAAAAAATAAATTAGAACCTATGCAGGTTTTTAGTAGTTACCATTTGCTACTAGTTTTGGGATTTAAAAACAACAATACTCACAAAGGTTTATTTTTTATAAATATTTTATTATCGGAAATTTTTTTTAGTAGTAGTACATTGTTTTATTTAATAGCTAAATTTTGAGAAGGCTATAGGACTATCAATCAATAAAACACTGTTATTGATTTATGTAATTTAATTTGGTTTTAACATTTAATTATAAAAACGTAGGGGGAAATATAAAAATAAAACTACAAAACAACCTGACAAGCCGATCAATTATTAAGATTTAACTTTTTACTGAACTTTAGTCAATGCTCTTTTCTTTTCCTTGAGCTCACACTATGTGTTACACTTTTAGAATAGTTGTCCAATAAAATGTTACAAAAGCAATACAAGCACAAATCAATTAGTTTCTTAACGGCCAACCCACAACTATAAAATTTTTCATCAGCAAAAGAATCGTCAATGAATTCATAGATGGTATGCATTTAAACTTCCCTCTGATTTGATACTTGCAAAAAATCACCTTCTTAATGCTCAGATATGATAATTTTGAAAAATTTGAAGCCTACAACAACAATTTCTAAAAGATGATCTGATGTCCTTGTCTCAAATTAGTGATTTAGTGATGGATTCTTTAAACTCTCTGTTGATTAGATTAAAATATAATAATATCTAAACTGTCTATTACTGTTATTAAATTCTCTTCAACGTCATAGATGCTGTTATCTATGCTAGGCGGACTTAAAATATCAGAAATAAAAACCTCTGTTCTTCACTGAATATATACTAATTTACAGTGGCAGCCGGTGGTTAGGGATGCTGGGGGGCTCTTATCATTATTTTATTTATATTTACACCAGTGAAGATAAGTAATGTCTGCTTCAGGAAAAACGGTTATGTCTTATGTCAATAAATAATAGGCCTAGTTACTCCATCAAACAGGTATAATTCACAAAGTTGAATTAAATTGCAATATAGCCTAAAAATCTTAATCACAATTGCTGACGAAAAGTCATCTCTGTTTTACATAACTGATAATCTGTTGTACTGCAGAGTATCAGTTATGTGCAACAGAGATGACTTTTTAGGTCAATAAAATTGACCTAAAATAAGCAGTTGTTTTCTGTCAATTTTATTCAGTTGATATGAATCCGTTTAATGCTTAGGCCTACTTCTTTTTCATGACATTTGTTTGAATGGAGGAAACAAATCAGACTGAAATAGTTTTGCCACGGACAGGTGTGTTTTAAGAATTAATTGAAAGCGGTCCGCTACCCCGGATGTTGATGTCACACACTTCCTTTGCTACAATATATTTTCGGTCTTCAAACCATGTTTACATCTGGGTTCATGTACGCTATTGTTCACACTCTGGACTAATCTAGTTCAGTGGAGTTTCTTATTTTTTGTACTTCATATTCAAATTCTTTATGGTACTTGAAAGCCCTAATACAATCAATTGTTTTATTAACTGTAAAGGATACATCACAATGTGGGATTATTTTGCCATTGACTATGAATACATAGTCAATAATTTTGCTTAACAAAATCCAGCAAAAAAAATAAAAAAAATTTTGCATCTTTCAAGACATTTTGTAGGCCTATAGTTTTATTTAATGTCGCAAATCTAATGTTGATCTTTCCAAGTAGGTCAAATTCTATACACGCCTTGATGTGTTTGTCACTCGTTTTATGTATCTTAACTTTTTAGCTCAAATGTTTAATCTCTGAAATACCACCAACAGTTAAGGCACGATCCTGAATCCCTATAACCAAGCAAGTGTTACAGGAAAACAAGTTTTTTATTTTACAGCCACAGAGCCAATTGGCCTAATTGTATAAATTTCTAAAACACTTTTGATGAAAACTATTTTTCCTTTTGTTCAACTTTGCATTTGATTAATAACTAAATTGGGCCATAGAAGCCCCAGGTTTTTTTAAGTAATTCTAATATTCAGTGTTTTTTTCTTTCTATTACTTACTAGGTATACGATTTATCTGGTGTAAATGTTGCTCATCTCCAACGTCACCCATTTCACTTTCACCCATTTACATTTCCTCACAAATCTATATAATTCACTATTTCAACACAACGCACACCAACACGTACAACATTACGCACGACAGAACCCAGACGGACAACTGCATCGCCAGGGAACTGACAGTCACATTTTTGGCACTGCTCGGTTGGTAGCAGTGGCTGGAGTAGTGGTGCGCGCAGCTTAGGGCGCCGGGCAGAACGTTGCATTAGCAGCCGTTGGGTATGCCTGTGTGAGTGAGCTGCGCGTATGCGCGTCTCCATTTGATTTTACAAGAGCGCTAGGACGCCGTGGCCGGCGTCCGTTGCTCCCGCCCGAGCCGGCCGCGATAAAATTAGAGACACAATCAACGTTGATTTTGGATTTATTTTGGTACAATCTGTTTCTATCTTCAACTTATGACCTACACAGTTGTCATTCTGTTAAATATTCTCATAATAAAATTTTTGTTAGTTTATTTATTTTGATTTTTAATCAATTCTTTAGGAGGGGCGGCGTCCGGGAGTCCTTATGGGCTAGCCGCCACTGCTAATTTAATAGGCCAAGGGTGTTTTGTGCAGAGAACTCCTACATCTTTCAACCGATTTTCAAGTTTTTGGTGTCGTTAGATAGGGCTTGGTCTCTAGTCGTTTCTGCCAAAAACTTATGAGAATCGGACTGAAAATAAAGGCGCTATCCACCATTGAAATATCCAAATTTTCCATTAAAATAACATTGGGATTGAATAAAGCATTTTAAACATCTGTTAATGTTCAGCTGAAAATAAGTCTAGTTTTTTGTGATTACAGATAGGCCTATTCAGAATTGGATTGGTCGGATGCCATTGATTTAGAGCTAAAAGTAACATTTTTATTGTTTAAAATGAATTGTTTGATTTTGAGAACGTATACTAACATATACTAACTAACGTATACGGTGACATTAGACTTTACTGAGGCTCAAGGCTCTTAACTTATTTTCTGATTGTAGTACTTGTTATACCGAAATATGGTAGCAGGCCCCACTCATTCGTCTGTACAGACCAAAGTTTACCTAAAAGGCATCGGTTAGGAATTTTCCCAATAAAACATAAATCAATTTTATTTCTCTGCTGGTTATTCTACTATCTCTATTGTAGGGTCTTAACTGTATGAAGCAGAGCTTTCTTTGTTTCGTTTGATAGCTAGATTTTGGCTTTTCACCTGGAATAACTTCATTACTACACGAAAAATTTCATGACCACTTACAAAATTTTTGCAAAAACAAAGCAATTGGTTGAGCTACTAACAGATTTATAAAAATCTTTGCTATCCCTAATGTCCTTAAAACTATATTTTACATTATCAATTTTCCACCATTTTAGCACTATCTCTAAAAAATCGGCAGTGCCAATAATTTCCACAGATGTCATAACATGTCTTAAAGCCACGATATTTTTTCATCAAACATTTTATAACAAAGAAGGACATTCTGTCGCTCGATTGAAGTTGGGTATAATACCTTTTTTGATAGTGATGGGGCTAGTTTGACACATTTATGGTTTTCACTGTTGTATAAATCCTTGAGTCGTGATACACAGGCTGTATTTAATAATTGGTGTTTTTCAAAATCAGGAAAAACAAATGTCTGCTTATTATCTACCTGGCTTAACCAGAATATTCCGAATGCATTTAAAGATATGCACGATATAAAAAAGAACATAGATTTTGCGACTTAAAAAGGGGGTTTTCAAATTGGGGTTTCAGCACATCTCCAAAATATTTAATAAACATATTATGATACTTTATTGGTATCAGAAATTAAACAAAGGATTTTGTCAGCATTTCAAGCACTTTCTGTGTCATATTATACAAAACTTTATTGTTTAATCCTTGACTGGGAAAAGTCCAACATCTTTTAGACATTACATTGTTTTTAGACGATGTTATCATGAAAACTTGGACTATAATGGAAAGCTCTTTCTTACCATCGCTGAGTACTAAACCTTTTATTTTCCCTCCCTTAAACCCCATTTCTGGTTTCACATGCGCTTCATCCAGTAGTAAGCAGCATAACTTTTCATTTTCTTGAAGGAGTTGAAATTTTTTCTGAGATATTTTTCTTGTCCATTTTCTAGTCATGAATTATTACTTCCAAGTCATAAATGCAAATATGTTAGATATTTCTGGAGAACTTTCGTGGGGTAAAATCTTCTCTGTTTATTGACATTACCGGTACCCATTTTTGACGTAATTCTTAGATGGAAAATTGAAAAACGGTAATTGGCTTGCCAGAATGTTAATTGCTTTTACACCCTGGTACACAACACGCTGTAGGCATGTTAGATTTTTTTAATGAAAACATTAGATAGGTGAGTAAGGTGCACTGTTGATAACAGGTATTGATATTTCGCAGTTGACAAAAACAATATTGCGCCATATCAGATCAGCTGCTACATCTAGCACTTGTAGTATGACGTAGCGCCAAAAATGGTGGCGGGCATTCTGGCCTGGTGTGTAGTAGGCCTGGTTTAACAAAAATTTATTAAAAAATTAAATAAAAAATTCGGGGTTCAAATTTAAAATTTTTAAGTTGGCCGCCATATTAGAAAAATGGTACGAAACTTCAAAAATTGAAGTGCAGTACATATAACCTGAAAGCAACAGAGCCTTACGGGCTTTCAACGTTTCATTGAAAGAACATTAATTAACAGAATAATAATATTTGACAGCTGTTGTAATAACAAATTCTGGAAAAAACGGGAAGAATAGGTGTTTTAGTTCAAACTAATTTAAAAATCTTTAGGTAAAGAAAATTAAATTTTGCTTTAATTTTGGCTGATGGGTGATCTCTAGTAAAAAAATTATCTGTGTTAATCGTGGGGAAAAAAACTGACTTTGGGCTGCTGATGCCCTTCAAATTATAAGTAGGCCTATCTAAAACCTTCTAGCAAAATTACAAATGGGGGAAAAGTTTTTTGACATCTCAAATGAAAATAAGGGTCTAGAGAGAAGGTTGTTACCAATAACAACTTCATACACCATCATTGAGGAGAGCACACAAAATGCTTTTCTTTGGTACAGTAAATACAACAAGAAAGGTTTTTGAATTGGTAAACCACTCTATCAAGCTGTACAGAATATAAGTATATTTACAATTTCTACATTAAACATTACAATTAATATATTACTACTATTTGGTTAGTACTTTTTGCTAGATCTCTCACGATCAAAATTTTGTTTAGCCAAATGTGGGTTGAATTGGGAACTATATTTCTGTTTAATAACTGGTTCAGAAGGTTTGTCTTCTGGTAAAATGTCACCCCTCAATTTAGCTAAAACTCTTTCTGCTCGAAGTTTCTCTTCATGTTCTCTTTGAAGCCTTTTAGCTCTTAATTCTTCCAAATTCACTTTTACTTTTGTTTCAGTATCTTCATGTTCACTGCTGCTACTTTCTTGATCACTACGCGGTTTTTTATGTTTCTTTTTAGAACGTTCTTTTGAACGAGAACGTTTTTTCTTCTTTAACTTCTTTCTTTTATGCTTATGTCTTTTGCTTTCATTTTCACTTTCACTATCATTAGCTCGTTTTCTTTTGAGTTTCTGCTCCTTTGCCACAACTTGGCTACCAGTACTTGGAGTAAATTTTATGTCCTTTTTACTTTCTTTTTTCACTTCACCACTCTTTGGAACAGAACTAATTCCGAGGTATCTTCTTATACTATTTAGTGGGTCGATAAGTTGTTTAGATTTCGTATGTAGTTCTTTATCTTCCTGTTTACTTTTCTCATTTTCAGGTAAAAGTCTGTCAGGAACTTTGTTCCACCAAGAAATATTTCCTGTTGCTTCAACAGTATCCTGGCCTAAATACGTCAAGTACCCAATTTGTTTTTCATATTTTTCTTTCTCCTCCTTCTTTTCTTTTTCATATTCCTTATTGGTACCTGTAAACGCAATTAAACCTTCCTCTATGTCTTTGAAAAAATTTACATGTTCAACTTTACCACCAGCTTGACTTGTTTCGCCTGTTTCTACAGCCGAAGTGTCTCTGCCATCATAAACTGCACGAGCCTTGAGTCTCAGAAGATTCGTTCGTGCCTCTTGTTCCTGAAAAGATGAATAAAAGAAAAAAGGTAAACACATTCCAGCCAACATTCATCCACTTTTTACTCTCAACAGTAAAACTTTCAATCATTAAGGGTTAACATAATGATCATTTTGTTCAGAAAAACTTCTTACAGTAGGTTTACTCAATCAAATTCCGGGGTGTTGTCACAAAATTTTATTTAATGCTTAAATAAAAAATAAAAATTTTAACCTGCTCTGAAAGGTGATTATTCAAGTTTATTTTTAATTTAAGTAAGACTTAGGCCTAGATAAAATGTGCCTTGTTTCATCCCAAGTTGTTCAGATGTCCAGAAATAAAAAGTTTCTAACGAGAAAGATCAGGGTATGTCAAGAAAATTAAAACTGTTAAACACCTTGAAGAAAAGATTGTCACTTGTGTCACAATGCGCACTGAGACATTGAAGGAGGTTGATTACTCTTTTATGTGTGCCATTCATGCTATGAGTGGGGCACATATAAAAATATACTAATCTGTAAAATAAACTTAAGAAACTTATCTTTCAGGCCACGTCATACAATATAATTTTAATCAATGCCTTCAACTATACTTTTTATCTAAAAAACCCAGAGTTCTTTAGTCGACACCCACTGGTTTATTTAATTTTTTTAAGATACAAAAATTACCTAAAGAGTAATTGGCTTAAGAAGAATAAATTTGGATTTTGAAGAGCCAAAGTCTGAAAAAATTATTTTGCTAAAGATACTCATAAAATTTTTAGTATAAATAAAAATTTTGAAAATATGATAAGCTTTGGGCTACAGTTAAACCCCAAAAACCCCAACTTCCGATACCTCGATACTCAGGATAACTCGACACTTCCGTAAGTACATACAATGTTCGACTGTGTGTCTCGTGACTTGCTAGTCGCCATTTGCAGCATTTTTTCATATTCAAGTTGTCTACTGCCAAAGAGATATAAAAATCAGTGACTTTTTAGTGACTTTTAGGAGTGAAAATTGTTAAAAATCAGTGTCTCTAAGATAGAATTATACAATATGCAAATAATGTTGGGGGAAATTGAAAAAGGTGGAAAACTTTTGCTCGCAATCGCATTATTTTTGCAATTTATACTAAAAATGTATGACTTTTCTTGCATTGAAAAAAAACAGTGACTTTGGTGACCATTAAATAAAATTATTGACTTTCGGTGACTTCAGTGACCAGTTAGCAGGAGTACAATCCTTTCCGGGAAACGTGACAGTGTCTTACTCCATAATGCGTTAAGTATGTGGGTTTTACTGCATTTATTTGTTTTCAATCTTTAATGATGTATGATGTTAGAGGTAACACTTACTGCAAGCTTGGCTCTTTGCTCTCTTGCCTTTTCTTCCTCAGCTGCTTTTGCTTCATCCCTCCGCACTCGAGCGATGTTCTCTTTTGTCCTCACATGCCATCTAAAACAAAATGACCAGTACAACTTTTGTTTTTAACTCATATATAGCTATGTTAATGAGTAGGCAGTTTGCTTTTTATATTAATAGCTATAATGACATTTGTATTGATTTTAACATTATTTACTATTAAAATACCATACCTAAAAATAACCATTTCTAAAAGCAATTATCGTTATCTTAGTAGTTTACAGAAGAACGAATTTAAAGCTGCTAAACCCTTTTGTCAGTTACCAAGGCCACTCTATGTCCACTCTAACCTGCATAAG
Source organism: Neoaliturus tenellus (assembly GCA_030545055.2). Lineage (NCBI taxonomy): Eukaryota > Metazoa > Arthropoda > Insecta > Hemiptera > Cicadellidae > Neoaliturus > Neoaliturus tenellus. The sequence goes on from CM061532.1 coordinate 35,279,014, forward strand.
TCTGATCAAGTGCATGCACTCAACACGAGGTGTGAATATAAAATCTACATTATCTTCTACAGGCAAAGCAACACCACGGACTCATTCCCAATCATGGCTCTCAAACTGTGCATAAATCAAGAACTCGAGGGCGGCTTTTTTGTTGACTGAAGTAAAAACCTTCTTGAAAGTCAGGCCCACAAGTAGGTGGACAGTTTCTTGAAAATCTGTCCTCCTATCATGCGATATTTTGTAAATTTTCAACCCACGGAAGTGATGTAAATATGTCCTCTTTTCTCTGGACATAGGCCTATGTCCTCTTTTTAGAGCATAAAAACGTACGGGTGGAATTTTGAGCATTAGTATAAATATAAGTACGGCTTTATAGAAGCAGCAAACTGAATATCTGTATTTATGATTTTACCAACCCCTAGCAAGGTTTTGTAAGTTGTCACTTCGTCCATATTGTTATTAAATCACATTTTAAATCGTTAAAAATATTTTATTAGAGTAAAAAGTAATACCATATTTACTTTTTACTCTATTAAAACAGTTTGTAGGATTTTTCTTTTGTTTAGACGTAAGCTTCAGTGCCGCCAGTAGTCGGGTTGCATTTATTGCTGTTAGCAGTCTATTGAGTAAGCGAGTACGGTAATGTTTTAGCACATATGTTAAAGCCTTATTATTCAATGATTAAAATTAAAATCTCTTAATTCGTTTTGTATATACAGTACCATACATGAATAGCGTCCAAGTAGCCTAACAAGCAGTGAGATCTTACTAGCATGGATTGGGGCATACTATAACTGATAAGATATGTCATATCTTAACCAGTCTCTGGTCTGAAGAGGTGGAGGTAATTAAAAGTAGTTACTTAATGATATGTACCCTGCCAAGCCGCCAATACCAGGCCCCCTGCATGGGCTTGAAACCAGGAGTAGGCATATATAATTGTGAGGAGGCTCACAATCGCAAACTCTTTGAACAACAGCCTATTTTATTTCAGGAATAAAAATACTGCAAAACATTCTGTACTCCTCTGCAGGGAAATAAAAAACCCCATATGATTAAAACTAAGTTAGAGGAGTATTGATGGTTAGAGCCATGCATAAGGTGGAAGATTTCGGCTTGAGTAAGTAACGCGGACTTTAGAGGTCCGCCCGCAGAATTTTTCACTGATATGTATCCCATTCTCAACTGCCAATCTAGTCTAGGGGACAAAATGGTTAAGTAACTTAGGCTAAAAATTACAACGAGAAATCTTTCCTGAAAACTGAGAAAAGTGTTATTGTCTTAACACGTTCGCGGCGGCATGGGAGCGATCGCTCCCACGCAGAACCCTAATGCCATCCTGATGGGTGCGATCGCTCCCAAGCTGCACTGCTTTACAATATGATTTTTTTTTTAAGCCAGGATCTGAGCTAGAAATCTGAAGCTTTGCACAGCACTGCTCAATAGTACAATGTATTTTGGGACCACGTGGGTTTTTACTGGGCAGTGCTGCTGCTATGGTGGGTTTTGCAATTTTTACATTCGATCAGGATGGTGATGAGGTTCGAACAAAAACCTCGCCGCCGCGAACGTGTTAATAATAGGCCTGGTTAAATTGGAACAACAAATTTAGGATTCATAAAACATGAGCGTAAATACCAAATCCACATCATCTACTACAGATATCCAAATAAGTTAGCCTATGAGGAAGTTGACTGATAACTTAAAAATTGACTTAGAGACAGAAATATTGGCCTTTGAATAAAATGGCCTAGGCTAGCCTATTTTAATACAAAACAACTTACCTTTTCTTTGGCAAAATATTCATGATTCCGCAAAAGGATTAACGATGTTACGGAATATCACTGTATTACTGTACAATTCAAAATCTGATTCATTTATCAAACTTGACAGCTTTAAAGCTTAAAGAGTTTAGGTTATGTTATGATTGAAATTGATTGTCGGCCTAGTCTAGTCAGTCAAGTCAAAATGTCAAAGTGAAATAAAAAGTCCAAATCCAAATACATTCAAAGATTTTAAAAGAAAAATGCTCACAACGTTGAACCAAGTTGGTTTCTACCACGACCACGGCCATCTCTAGTACATGTACTAGCTAGCTATGTACTAGAGATGGCCGTGTTTCTACCCTACCTTTTTGGGTTTATTAATGCTTGCTTACAAGTTTTTTTTCGTGTTTTATTATTGTTAATCTACGGAAGCCCTGAAGGGCCAAAGAGTAAGCGATCATTTTTTTACACCGCCGTGTTTGAAACACGGCGAGCCGTGTCTAAAAGACGGCGAGCCGTGTTCCAAAGACGGCGAGCCGTGTTCCAAACACGGCGAGCCGTGTTTGAAAGTCGGCAAGCCGCGTTTAAAAGTCGGCGAGCCGTCGCCGCCTTCCAAACACGGCTCGCCGCCTTCCAAACACGGCTCGCCGACTTGCAGACACGGCTCGCCGACTTACAAACGCGGCTCGCCGACTTTCAAACACGGCTCGCCGCCTTTCTAACACGGCTCTTCGCCTTAAAAACACGGCGGTGTAAAAAATGATCGCTTACTTTTTGGCCCTTCAGTTCTTCCGTATTAATCCACTAATTCTTATAAGTAATTAATTTTTCTCCAATGCATGCTTTTTTCCATGGATTAAAAATTTAACTTAAAAATACTATAATAAGTTAGCAGCTGATAAAAAGAAAGTAACTTATCTTAACATTCTATTTTGAATTTCGTTGTTAATTATTTATCAACTTCTTGTGTTTTTAATTTTACTATTACTTTTAGTTTTTTGTTTCGTTTTTTTTTTATTATGAAAAATAATGAACGGCTACTGACGCAGCTCTTGAACCTTGAACTCACCCCACGCACAGGTCTTCGACCCATGGTAAGGGTTTTTTAAATATATTTTTAATGCTGCATTGTGTATTAATTTATGAATAAAGAATTATTTGATTTGAAGTAATACATTTGAATCTTAGCCTTCCCTAGTTTAAAATACTGTTAGTTGGTTGCACGAGACGTGAGACAGCCCGCCAGGATTTGTGCTGCACATGGGCAGCACAAACGTAACGTTTAACAGTCTGCATTTGAAATGAAGACAGTTATGATTTTACTGTATACATTTTTATTGATTAATCCACGCCATATTGCTCAAGATAGAGCCAACTTGCCCAAATGTAGCACAAATTCTGGCGGGCTGTCTCACGTCTCGTGCAACCAACTGTACGGTATTGACATTGAAAATAAAATGTATCAACTGCAAAACGAACTATCATTAACTGTTAATATAATTGTATATTTTATTTGTTTAAACTTCTCTTAGATTGTAAACATTAATCTAAGGAATGTCTTAGCCTTTAGTCCAGTCAAACTAAAAAAAAAAATAAAATAAAATAAAAAATACCACTAAACCTGGGCAAAATATTGCTTCACAAACGATTTAAGTGGTATTCACCTCAACAAATTTTGCTTTATAACATATCCAAAATCAGACAAAATTTTTCTATGGGAAAGTAGCAATAAGTCTATTAAAAAATTGTGTCAAGATTTCATATTTTGTTATTTATTTAATATCCATGGGTACTTTAACGTCAAAAAAATTATAGTATGGACTTTTCTGCTGTTTTATACAATTTTTGGGATGCTAAATCCGAATTTGAAGTTTGTCTAAAGATATTCCTTATTATTCTCGAGATATCTTAAAAAAATTGAAATTTTAATAATTTTTAGGTATTTTGATTTTAACTCCAAAACCATACATTTTTAAATATGTCATTAACAAAAATAAAGTAACTTATAGAGACAATTTCAAACAAACACATGCATGCATAAAGTTAATTTTTACAATCAACTACTAATATGAATCTAAAGCTCGTAAAAATTTTGGTAAACTTGGCTAATTAAAAAATGCTGTTATTTAATATTAATTTAATAATTTACAAACAAAGCTTTGCAATTTTTGTTTAACAATAACACTATATACGCAAGGAAAGGGCGTTAAATTTACTAAAGATTTCATGTAAAATGGCGATTTGTGAGTGTTTTAAGTTTAATGTTCGAAAGATTAATAATAAAATTTTATCGATAGCCACAAATCTTGGCCAGACCCTACTTTTAAATTATTTTTTTTGTCTCTTGGTGACAATATTATATAATTTTTTTTATTGATATTTGGTATAATTTGCTTGAAAATATGGCCAAAAATAATTACTAAATGGCAATTTTAGACCCCTTTCACTGCACACCTGTATCCCCAACCAGTTTATAATTAATTTAATTATAAAATCTTCGTTGTTTGTTAATTATTAACATTTTTTATTTAATTATTAGTTTTTTACTATAGGCATGGGTACGTAGGTTTGCTTAGTCAGGGTAGGGGTATATTATAAACATCATAAAAATGTACATGAATTATTGAATAAATTTATATAGGTTTCATATTGTGGTAGGAGTGTACAATAGATTTTTGCCCTAGCAATATACATTTCATTCTCATTTAATGTTATTTTTTGTGCACTAACATCATTTTATGCCTTAGTATGTAAATTCAATAATAAAACCAATGACAAAATATTGTTGTTTTTTTTTTTCAAGTTGCTGTTGCCAAAGTCTGCCTCTGCCCTGCCAGTCTGCCTGCCACCACCTTTCGCCTTTTTTTTAAAAAAAGTCAAGTTAATGTTCAAGTGGTTAACCGTATTATTTATGTCTAGGAAAAGTTGTATTTTTCATTAACTTTATTTCTAACAAATTGTTTGGAGTTTAGTGTAATTGTTCTTCTAAACATTTTAGATGTACTCATTCTTCGTTTCTTAGGTCTAGAACTGTATTCAAATTTCACCTGATTCTCTTTAGTAGCCTCATTATCGGAATAATAACCGCCAATAAAGTAAGTTTTTCATTTTTCTGATTTCCCAGGTTTATGAAGACAATCACATTTTACATGGATACATTTTGGTTTATTAACCATCATGACACATTTAATGAAATGGTATAATATTTATCTATTCATAAATTAAAATTTTCAAACAGTTAATTAGGCTACAATCGAAAAGTAAGGTTATGTTTCTTCGAGTAAATTTTATAACATAGCTAAAACAGCCCTCATTTTCTGGAGTAAGTGTACAAACAAATACTCTCTCTATCTCTCTCTCTCTCTCTGACCAGTTTCACAAACTGAATATGATATTAAAGAGAAACAATTTCAAGGTTTTCAAGCTTGTGGGTCCTGCATGTCAGAAATAAGTTAATGCAGAGGCGTACAATAAGCCTAAGTTAGCTGTTAAGTTGCCCACTTAACTTAAATACCTACCAACAGTATCCTAAGTGTGTTGGCCTTAGAATCCTTAATTTTTTTTCTAACATCAATAAGAAAAATCCAGGTTTAAGATTAACTTATGATAGAGGCCGTATAGAGTACGGTATTGCAGGAGTTTGGTTTTAGTTTTGCGACAAATGCCAATTGTATTTTTTGTGAATATTTAACTGCAAATAAATCTTGAATCTTGCACTAAGTTACACTGCAATAGGCCTAACTCATTGGTCACAATTAGCAGGTCACTAGGTTACCAGCAGCAAAATTGTGATCAATAACTATGTTGATCAGTAGTATCAATGCTTTGCTAGGTACTAGAGGCTTATGTATTTATAATGTTTTTTTAATGTAGGCCTATTAAATAATAATATAAAAAATAAAAATACGGCGAAACTTTGTTATTCGTTTCCACCGTTATTATCGATGTGGAAATTTCGATATTGTGATTGAAATTGAGCAATGAAAACAATCGAATCAATAACGATATTGAGAAAAGATATGTATCATAATAATAATCTAGCCTAACCTAACAGTGTAACCGTAAACCTCCGGCACTTTAATTGACAGCGATGTTTATAACAACAAAATCAGTGGTGTTTGGAAACTTTTAAAATGCATATTCCTTCAATACAATAGAAAAAAAAACTTTTTGATTCGTATTTGGCAGTATTTGTGTGATGCCATTTTAGATCTAACGAAGTCTGATTCTTCTCTCAATTTGAATTTATATACAGCTACACAACACACAACAAACTTGGTTACTGTAGTTTATTTTGTGTTGTTCTTTGTTACAGGTTACATTACGGTAGGCTAGCTACAATTTTTACTTTTTCTGTTGTTGTTATTTTCAGTTACTTGTTTGAATATATACGGTACAGTATTTGTTTTATTGTCAAAGGGTTTAGCCTATTTCATTATAAAAGAACGAGAAACTAAATCAGGTGATAAAATCGTAATCGTATCATGTAATTGTATCATCGATATAATAGGTAGCAATATTATCGCAACATCGAAATTTCCACATCGATAATAACGGTGGAGACGGATAACGAAGTTTCGCCAAAAAAACAATAATGGTTGATGTCCATCTAATCAAATTAGGAGGAATATTTAGTCTTCAACTTTTTTATCAGCCTATTCAAATTATTCTTTAGATCACAATAATTTTAAATATTATAAATATTTAGCATAGTGCTAAAAGGACTCCATTAAAATGCATACATCTTTAGAAATATTCCTTACCAAACTAAGGCGCTTTGACGTTTTGATAAATCTCCTTTATTAACTATAGTAGGTCTAGTAATATTAATATGCCTAGAACGGTACATTAACTTAGACATTGTTGTTTGCTTACAGACAAAAATGAGCGAGTTGATGGGTGATGAGATGTTATTTTCTCTCTGGCCGGATCAGTATCTCAACAAGCCACCGGGCTTGGATTGGCTGCTCAAAGATCAGCAGTTTGTTCCTGTACCTGTAGTTCTTCTTGATGATGGTAGATTTGCATTCAAATCAGATGATGGTAAGTAATTGTGTGTAAAATATATTTTTAGTTAGCCAAGAACCTAACTTACTTATTAATTCTCATTTAGCTAACAATCATAGATAATAGATCTCTAAAATGATGAAGCTGTAAATTTTTCCAATAAACAACTTTTAGAACAAAATATACAATAAAAGTTTATACACAGCACACGATTCTGGTTTTGCATGTTCAAATTCTGATTTTGTGGACGATTTAAGTTATACCATTGACAATGTACACTAACGTGAGTAGACCTCTCATAGCATAGGCGTGTGTGAAACCTATTGATGGTGGTGCGATCTCGTGCGGGGTACATGGAAGTACACGTAACATATGTCAGTATTACCACTCTTCTCAACCAAGGAAGAAACATTTTATAACTGAAAGTTATGTTTATGTTTTGGTATTTTAAAGTGTTTTTGTAACACTGTAAATTCAGCTGAATGATAGCAACATCGATGGCGGCGACTCTGGCGCCGCGTACACCGAACTTCCAAATGTTTGCCTCAAACTAAATGCATTGCATGAGAGGTCTATTCAAGTTAGTGTACATAGTCAGTGGTTATAAGGTTTTGTTTTTGATAATTACAATAGAGTTCTTTCAATCTAGATTAATGGTTATTGGCCCCTGTTCAATGGTTATATTGTTTAATAAGGTTAAAATATTTCTGTGAAAAAGAAACCTTGAAAGTAATTTACTTTTCTTATATCCATTCTATTATATCATTAGGGATCTCTCTTTATGGGGCCACGACCAAAAACAATTTAAATTCCATTCCAAAAATGCAAAAAAAAGCTTTGAGAATAATTTGTAATCTTCCGTTTAAAACTTCAGTAAAAGAGTATTTAAAATCAGAAAATATTATGACAGTATACGGAATGTACGTATATGAAACAGTTTTATCTGTAAAAAACAGGCTTCAGGAATTAGAAATGGTTGGCGACAATCATGAATATCTCACAAGAAGTCGTGGCATTCTCACAATAGTCCCCCACAAATTAAAACTTTTTGAAAAAAAACCTAGGTATGCTGGTTCAAAATTTTTTAATAAGCTCCCAATTGGTATTAGATCAGAGGTTTCACTGAAAAAATTTAAAACTGAACTCAAGAAATTTCTCATCAACAAGGCAATGTACTCCTTTGAGGAATTGTGACAGTTTCTTCCATTTTTATCTCTCTTTTTTTGTCCATTCAACTTTCACATTTTAAGTAGGCCTCATTAATATTTGTTATAATTCTCACTAAATTTGTATATTTTATTTTTACTATCTCTCCCTTATTCATTTTTCATTTCTTATTTGTTCATTATCTTGCAAAATGTTGACACTATTCATGTATAATTGCTTGTACATATGAATAAAGATGATTTGATTTGATTTGTTCGGTTTTGCGAATTTTTAAAATAGGCATAGTTTATAAATGATGATTTTGACTTGTTTTCTCGATCGGGGCATACCGATACTTTACTCTCAATGGCAATCGACAGTGGAAAGTGTTCGCTAGTGATGTCACTGCTTTAAATAATGGAAAGAACAGTTAAGAACACAATAATACAGTTTGACGGCGACAGTTGAAGCATATATAATTTGACCGCAATTGATGGATTCTCTACTGGCTGTAAATTCTATACTCACATTAGCGACCGTGATTTTGCCCATTCGAAGTAAAAACAAATATGTATTTTTTAGAAAAATTTTGTTCAGATTAGTCGTATTTTTCGGAATAGTAGGGTTTGGAAAAGCGGGACTCTACTGTTCCGTACTTAAATGCATCAAATTAGAAATACTTAATAAATTAACACAAATAACTAACTTCTGTTTCAGAACTGTTTTAGACTGTCATTAAAGGCTTACTTAATACTAAAGACTACTTTTTAAAAATTTAACGTCTTTTGATGTTTTTGTTTGAGATATTGAGGCCATATCCCAATTTTCTAGTCTCGTATCAATTGCCTTGAAACCGTACTGTTTATGTTTCCTTTTTTTCAAGGCCAAATTTGCTTGGTCGATGGTCTGCAGGGTACAAGTGAAGAGAATTTGGTTCCAAGTCTTGAAGATCCAACTGCTGAACTTCCTCCCCTCAGTGATGCCACCATCAAGTCATTGCTTGTACAAGGCAATTTGGGCCTTGATTCTGAGGTATCAAATTTAAATTAGGCTTACTACTTTCTTTGTTTTTAACTAAAGTGCAAATTAAATAAAATCCAGGAGAGTATTCTTGGGAATTCAATCTTTGCTTGTTGTGACTTACGTGAAGCGAACTATCAGATTTTTTTGTTCACATTATAGATCAAGCATAAATTAGCATATTTTAATGTAGAGCATTCTATATTTTAATGTAGAGTATTCTATATTTAAGTGATATGCAAACTGAAACTACAATAAAGACTTAAAATTACTGCAAAGGCAACATAATATGAGCACACAGAGAGAAAAATATTTTAAAAGTATTAAATATGAAGTACAGTATTTTAAATTTGAAGGGTATTGTATCCAATAATTCCTTAGAAAAATAATTTAACACCTTCGTCACATAATTTGTTTGTTAACATTTTTAGTTTTATAGACACTAAATGGTTTCTAGACTTTTCCATCCTATAAAATATGTTGTCTGATGTAGAACTCAGATGTCAGTTAAGTTGTTTCCAGCAGTTAAGTTTTTTTATTATCGCAGCTTGGGCTTGTCGGACCTGAAATGCCGGAAATGCAACTGGAAGACAGGGATTTGTCAGAGGTAGTTCCGGAGGTCATCACCCCGGACACCCAAGGCTTGCCTGAGGAAGCGGACATAGACTCGCCGCTGGCGGTGGATGATGACCTCAAAGCTCTGGTCTCGTTCCGCTGCCAGTTTTGTTCCTTCTCATCTGCGGATGTGCCGAGTCTCATGGAACATTCTCGCACCCACCATGAACAGGTAAATGCACTTTGATGAGAGCAGATTGCTTGGAAAGCCATTCACCATTTAGAAACTTATTGACAATATGAATGGCTCCCAATTAGCGAATTTTCCTATATGGAATATGCTATTACCGTAGTAGTCGCGGTAAGACTTAAGCCTTGGTCTATGATACTTTTAGCGAATTTCCCTATAGGGAATACGCTATTACGGTAGTAGCCATGGTAAGACCTAAGCCCGGGACCACTTTACTTTTTCATTTTGAGGTCCCCAGAAGCCAAAAACACCATTCGTTCATTTTCATATATGTGATGTGCTCCAGGAAAAGGGACCTTATGATACATGAGACACATTTTGATTTTTTCACATTTTCTTGTAGAGTTTTTTATGCTGAATCCAATGGTATTTTTGAAAAAATTCTATCTTGATATTTGACAAAGTTATGGAAGTTTGAAATATAAATTTTAAAAGCGTTAGTTTTCGGTAAATCGCGTTTAAAGTTAAACAAAGTTTAACCTAATGAAACATGCATGATTTATTACTCTTTTGCTACCTATTTGGTATCAAAATGTTGCAAATTTTCTTGGCAACAAAAGAAATAGGAGAACACATATTATTGAAACACTTTCTTTCATTTTATGGCAAATGAATGACTAAGGGTAATGAAAAAATTCAAATACGGTATTTTGAAAAAAAGTTTAATAGCTTTCAAATTTACATTTTTACATAACAATGTTCTGTATTATTAAATTTAAAAAAGTTGTTATGGTGATATTGGTATTCTTATTTAAAAAAAGTGTACATACGGTAAAAAACTTTACTTCTTTTTCTTCTTCGAAGTTCCGGGTTCTTGGGCTGCTTTAGTGAAGTAGGAAAAAAAAAATCCCCTCCAAATATAGTGAAATCATAGATTAAGCATACGTATGCTTCTTAACCTATGGTGAAATATGATATTATTACTCAAAAGTCATAATTATTCCCTCCAAGAAAATACAACAGTGTATGAAATGTAAAAGGGACCTTAACTTACATCCATGCTATTCAAATGGAGTAAGTTAAGGTCCCTTTTGTTAACTGTGCAAGGGTCCAGGAAAACCGATATTTAATTGTTTTACAACAAAATAACTAAATCAAAAATAGGTTTTCTATGTGGAGAAACATATTTACTACTAATTTCAATAAAAACCTGAAAATCGATATTTTTGACCTTATTTCACAAAATGAGCTGTACTGAAAATTTTGGTCGTGTATCATAAGGTCCCTTTTCCTGGAGCACATCACATATATGTATATATATATGTATATATCTATATATCTATCTATCTATCTATATATATATATATATATGTGTCCGTGGTACCGATAACTTTTTTTTTTTTTTTTTTTTGAAGGGAACCTCCGATTTTGATGAAATTTTGTATGAAGGTGTGAGACCAGGTCTATTTTCATGAGTTTGCGAACCAGCATTGTCGGGTTATGGGAACGGGGTTTCAAGGGGTCAAAAATGGGTTTTTGGCATTTTTTGACCTCAATTTTCAAAATTCATCAATTTTAACTGAAACTATTTAAAAGAGCTTAAAAAAAAAACAATTTGGTATTTTGAATTTTTATCTTAGCATAACTGGTTACGGGGAAAATCCAAAATTGTGTTTTCCATGTTATTCTTATGGAAAATTAAGAAAACCCTGTATCTTGCTTATTTATTGACATAACTTAATCAAATTTGGTATGTACATTATCTAGATAGGGCTTAATTTATAATTGCTTACAAAACCCATATGGCGGCAAACCTACATACTCATCCCCATGGGGTTTATGGGGAAAATAAAAAATTGCCAGAGCTTAATACAATTTTGTGTTTACATTCACCAATTATTGATTAACTTAGATTTTCTAACAATACCCCATGGCAGCAAACCTACATACTCGATCCTATGGTGTTTTTATGGGGCAAGTAAATAATCTGAAATTCCACTGGAAATTCGCTGAGTACGCAGGTCTGCTGCGATGGGGGTATTTAGTTTTGAGGTCCCAGATGCCAAAAACCCCTTTCCGTTCAAATTCATATATATCTATATAATATCTATACAGGGTGTCCCTGAACTCTCTACAGACCTTTTCATGCCCTGTCCCAAGGGATTATTACTGAACCAAAGACAAGCCAAAATATCATATTTAAAAATTCCAAAACTCTATACAGCCGCCTTTTGATTTTTTAAAGAATAATTTTTTATTTGAGAACAGCTTGATGTAATAAGTTGAAATTAGGTACGGTACACAACTTTTTGAAGTAAACACCTAACTGGGAAAAAAATCAACCTTTATCATTTGTATTTAAAAAATGGCGGCTACGGTACTTAAAATCTTTATCCTTAAATTGCATAAAAACTACATTAGGTACAAAAATTTATGTCACTATGCAAGTTTTATGAAATTAAACTACAAATCCAAGCATATAAAAACTATGACAATCGGTTCAGAAATAAGTGAGATAATCTTATTTTTTTATGAACATGTACAATGCAGGATACCAACTGACGCCACCCAGCACCACTAATAACCTACGCACAACAATCAGCTGTTTTAATTGTTGCACTACTACAGTGGGCTGTTGATGAAATTACATTGTTAAACTGTCATAACTTAACAGCATTCCTGTAGTCATAATAATTGATATGTAAATTTGTATTTTGAAAACAAATCAAACGCATGTAACATTATCAAAAATAAAATATTTAACACCAGAATGTTGCTATAATACACAGGTTAGTAGCAAGGCCAAACATTTCTTTTAAGATTAGTGTCAGTTACAGCCGGTGTTCAATATGTAGACCACCAATTCTATTGCACAAGGTAAAACGGTCTACCATTGATTGTCAAACTATATCAAATTAAGTTTTTTCTTGAATTGTAGCACTAGTGTTAAAGCAAATGATTGGTCTTGATACTAAACTATGTATTATACCAATATTCTGGCATTCAAGATTTTATTTTTTGCAATGTTACATGCTTTTGATTTGTTTTCATTTTTCTACATACAAATTTACATACTATCAACTAGTATGACTACAGGAATGCTGTTGTTACAGTTTAAAAATGATATTGAATCATCAGCTGACTGCAGCTGTGCAACAATTAAAACAGCTGATTGTTGTGTATGTACCCTTACTAAGTGGTAATTAACCTATATTTGCTTATAAAACCCTTAAATGTAGCAAACCTACTTACAGAATCTATATAATGTTTATGGTTACAATGACAAAATTACCAAGTTTTATTGGAAATTCACTTAGTATGCAGTTTTGCTGTGAAGAGAGTATTAAGGTGATTTTTAGGCTACATGAGGACATTGATTATCGTCAATATTTCCGCCACTTAATAAATACCTTTCAGGCATTGAATAAATGTTGATGGTCAAGATTTAATAAATGCCTGTGATAATTTTTACTTTGATTGTGTGTGAACAGGTGTATACAGTTAAGGTACAGGTTCAGTGCAAGTGTATAAGTGATTTGTAATTTTGCAATAAACTATAGGCTTTTCGATAAACTAGCAAAATTTAAGAGCACAAAAGCACTGTGAAATGTTTACCTATTAAATACCACCTAAGTGTGAATAGTCGCACATCAAAAGTCTAATAAAGTAGTAAGTAGTCATTGTGCATGCAGAAAACTGACATAAACTCCTAAGTCATTTAGTACAGAAGAAAATAAAATTTAACTGGTTTATTACTTTTTTAAAAGCATGCATCATATTAATCTTTGAAAAAATGCTGTATTCTAGCCTGAAAACCTGGATGAAGAAACTGTAGACTCAGTTGAAGAGATGGGAGACTCCTTACCTCCAGGTAAATTAAAGCAAGTTTAGAATTTCATCATTTAACATATTATATTTGATACCTATACATTTTGTAGTAGTACAAATGGTTTTTATACCTTACCGTCAAGTGATCCAACAGTAGTTGTAACACTACTGCAGTTTCAATCTGTAAAAGGAATCTCCATCAAGTGTAGCAGGTTGTCACCAGGCCCGCGGTTTGTCTGTGACGCGCTATGGGCCCGAGAGATGTTTGCACCCCCCCCCTTCCACCCTCCCCCCACCTCTCCCGAGGATGTGAATCACCAAATAAACAAACCCAATGCCCTAGGCATTTGACGATTTGAGACGCGCATTCGCAACATAACAACAAAGTGAAACAATGACAGAACTATTTTTATCGTGTTCATTTTCGACCGCTAATAATGCGGTTGCACTTTGTAAAAGTAAACTGTGCTCACGCACGTAGGGGCTGTGGGAGGGAGGGGGGGGGAAAGGGCAGGGCGCCGTAAAAGAAGAGCCACAAAACAATCCCAACAAACAAAGAAGATTAAAACCCTACATAATAAATTAATCAGAAGTAAAATTAATTGAATGGTTGGCCCAACAATGGTCAACAGATGATAAGGGAGGGGAAGGAGGACAAGTCGCTGGTACCGGTGCGAAAAATGAACAGTTTTTGTGTTTTTCGTATGTGTCCGTGTCGTCGTGTCTTTTTGTATATTTTCGTGTGATTTTTTTATAACCTTACAAGTTCAGTGTGAATGAAACCTTGACGACATGCTACACCTGATGAAGATCCCTCTGCTGGATTAAAACTGCAGTAATGTTATAACTACTATTGGATGACTTGACAGTAAGGTATATAAACCATTTGTACTAACTATAAAGTGATTTGGTTGGCTAACATCATGATATTTTGTAGTACATTGTGCTCTTATCTGCCATATTGCCAATGTGTTCTGCTCATGTTAAAGTGTTTCCTTTACATCAGTGTTTCCCAACATTTTTGTGCCCGCGTACCCTCTACCCCTTAGAGATAGTCAGAGAGAGCCGAGGATATTGTTTTCTTTTTAATTTGTTTTGTTATATGAGCATAATTAGTGGTGTGAAAAAATTTAACATAAATATACATCAATTGGAAAAATTATATTTTAATTGAATAAACATAAATTGGGTTGAACATTTAGGTCCAGCTATTCCCAACAAATATTAATGTGACTATAAATTAACATAGTAATATAAGCAAAATAAGTATTCCAGTCCAGAAACTAAAACTGCTGGCTGCAGGTTTTATCAACAAAATTGAGTACAATGAAATTGAAACAAATTCAATGACACACTTGACATAATAAGCAAAAAAAGTTATACCGTATTGCTTTGTACAAAAGTAACTGAATTAATAAAAAAATACCAGACTTATAAAAAATATTGACAGCAAAAAAGTGTTGTTAATTGAAACTTGCTGTTGTTTCTTGCTCATCCGGAAAGATTCAATGTCAGGACTAATTAATAATCAGGACTAATTCTACTATTCTATATATGAACGACTGTCATGATACAAACTCAAACTATTTTCACCTGGGTTTTACCGAACAAATACACCACAACAAAGTGATACACTGAAAATTCTCTTTGGATATGAGAAATTAAATTTTCCCTCGCCTTTCATTGGTTCTGCTGAGTGTGTCTCGTAACTTGAAATATACAAGGTAAATCTTGAACTTGAAATAATACAAGATTAGACGAGTACTCGAAAGAAAATTATTAATCGGTAAAATAAATTAAATGTGCTCAGAAAACAAGATTCTTAAAATAATTTACTTTGCTAAGTTGGTACAAAATTACGTTTTTGGAGAACGTGCTAAAACCTATTAGGGTCCCTCAAACCACAGAATTAATGATAATATTAGATTTTTTTACCGCAAACTAAGTAGAAATGTGTTGTAAGCTGACCAAAACAGCCGTTACATCAATCAGAAACTTTTTAAAACTTTCTGTGTATTTAATTTTTGTATTTCTTTTCTTGTCCCTCACTAACCTTCTTAAATTATCTCACGTACTACCAGTGGTACGCGTACCATCGGTTGAGAAACACTGCTTTACCTCATTGTCTCATTCTTATACTGTTTAGTGCCTGAAGAAGTCCAAGACTCAACCCCAGAAGCTGTAGACCAAGTCGTGTATTACCTTTGCTCTGAGTGTAAGGAAGGCTTCACTACTCTCACCCAGTGCCGCGACCACATGATCATAGTGAGTATATTGTTCAGTTATTCTAATTTAAATGAGAGTAAATTGCTTCAGCAATTTATCATCTTTTCCACTTATCAAAAAACTTTATTATTGAAATGAAGTTTTGTACAAGACATAAATTATTTGTATAGTACTTAATTATTTTACCAGCCTTGAAGATTTATGTTAAATTTCCTTTCTTTAATATTCAACATATCGTGATCTGATTGTTTTTAGGATCACAAAATGGTTCTTGATGAAGATCAAGAAGCAGAACTTGAAGCTGAAACCGTCCCGATTGAAGAAGAAGAAACAGAAAAAGTGGAGGAAAATCGTGAAGATATAAGTAGAAAAGAGGAAGAGTTGGAGAAAACCGAAATTGATCCGCTTAGCGTGATAAAGTCATCTCCTCCCTCCTCACCGAAATCTCCTGCGCTCAAAGATTACCTCTCCGCTAAACTACCAAAGCCCAGGACACAAAAAAAGGAATATGATCCAGAATATGAAGCCAAACCTCACAAGTAAGTCCTGTTCAAACATTAAAATGTTTTGCTTGTCATGGTTAGGTTTAGTATTTGTTGAACTAAATTACAGTAAAATCTTGCTAATTCAAATGTCTATAAGTTGAAATTTTAAAATTTAAATTGAGCCCTCACTTTATTTTCCAGACAGAAAAGTAAATTTTCGCTTGGTAGGTTTTTTAGACAGCGTATTACTGTCTTCAGGTTGTCACTGTCTTCTAATCACTTTACTTCATACTGTGTTTTTACTTGAAGGCTCTTTAGTCTGAATTGTGGTAAGTGTCACTCCCACCTCTCAATGTTTTTGCTTAGTTTTATTATTAGTAATAGCCCTATATTTATCGCAATTTTTTAATAATTTTTATTCCAAGAAAGTGACTAATGTGTACTTGAAGGTTTGTCTTTGTAAGTGTTGAAGTTAATTTATACTGACGTTTTTAATCCTCTCTGGAATACTTTCGTAATAAAAAGTTTTGGATTCGCTAGTTAGAATTTTTACATTCCCTTGCAGTTTGAATTATTTTGGTTCCTCTGTTCACCTAAATATGGAACATGGCCTAAATCAGGAACACCTGATTTATAATTATAAATTAACATAATAATTATTAACACCTAAATATGGAACATCTACATGGAATTTACATAGGCTAAGATTTTTTGTTTATATATGTTATCACTAACCAGTGACTTGGAATCTAAGGAAATTCAATAGAGCATAAAAACAGGCCTATTAATAGTTAATTTACAAACCCATGTTAAGCAAGAAGCTCTCTTAAATGACGCTTACTGGGCCGGACTATGGTCAGATAGCAAAAAAGGTCAGTTAAACTGAATAATACTGGAAATATGTGTAAAATAACAAAGTCAGTAAACATGTTTAGCACAATAGACACACCCGTGCAAAATATTTGAGCCAACTGATTAATTAATTTTACTTGGTACAATAACATATGATAACTCTTGTAAGATGAAAATTACTTTTAGGTCATTATTGCAACAGCGGCTTGCACAACGGAAGTTTGTACATTCCTGGAAAATGGGCAGTTAATCCATTAGGCAGTTGATCTGAGGTCACTTAAGAGAGCTTCTACTGTATTTCAATATCTTACCCACCCTCACCATTAAATGCACAAGCAATTGGTAAAACTCAACAAATTAGAAACAATGTGGAGTTAGTCATAGTTGAGTTTGGGGAATGTCAAGTTGCCTTAGGGCCTATGTATAACGTTGCCAGGTCTATTTATTTGATCATGTTATTGTAATATTGCTTCTAAATGACTACTAGACTGGCAGATAAAACATGGAATTGCGTTAAATAGTTGCAAATTTTATCTAATTGAAGATTTGTTTATAACCTCACAACAAAAGACGTACCACTGGAAAGGGGGTACAATAACAAAGAAATCATTCCTTTCAATTGTAAATTCCATGACTTTTATGCTGCAAAAAACTCTGCAAGCAGCAATTGTTGACCTGACTTGGGAATAGTTCTTTTCAAAGAATAGCTGCTTTAGACATATCATGAATTCATTTACATTGGCTTTAAAAATAAAAGTCATCATGGATCATCGGCTAGCCATAGTTCTTGTAAATATTTTTTGATGGAGTAGAAACTTCTCCTTGTTTCCCATTTTACTAGCCTGGTGTTAATATTGTGGGTCTGGGGGGGTTTGTTGAATATTTTGTAACCAAACGTTTTCTCCAGCCAGTACCTTGATACGTTTTATATGCACCCTATTTCTAACATTGTAGGCATGACAGATTTCACTGGTTTGCAAACTAAATTTTGAGTAGACTTCACCATCAAAAGGGGCAAATGGAATGGTTGAGTTTGCGGAGTGTCGAGTTACCGAGAGGCGAGTCTGTGTGGTTTCACTGTACTGCGGGTTGCAGATGCCCGGAGGTGACGTGCGTCCGCAGGTTCAGCACGCTCAACTTCCTGCAACTTCACCACCAGTGCCACACGCAGGAGCAGCACAGCTTTGTCTGCTTCGAGTGCTCCATGGTGTTCCCCAAGTGGGGCCTCTGTGCCACTCATCTCTGGAAAATTCACAAGATCGAGGTCGACTTGTTCACTTGTAATGTGAGTATCCACTGAAGCTTTCTTCATGTAATACGAGTAACCCTTTGTTACCTTTTAATTTTGTGAGACACCAATGTGAATTCTACAAGAAGATCCTTATTAAAAAAATTTCTGGTCAGAATTTACTTTAGAACTGAGTGAACAAGTTATCATTAGAGAAACATTGCACAGAAAAAGGGTTGAGTTTTCCGCATAGGATTCAAAAGACTTTTTCTTCTGTGTAATAAATTTTGTTCAATCCTTTTAAATTCAAGGTAGTGTTCAGTGATTTGGAAAAATACTATTAGCCAACAACAAAAATTGGCAAAAAGAGTCTGGGTTGGGTTTTGGGTCATGACAATGGACAATGCTAAAAAAGTAGTTTTAATAAAATTTAGGCAATTGGTTGAATATCAATTCAGTATTATGCAGTGTTGAGGAGTAGCGCCCCTACTTTTAAGTAGCGTCAGTGTAGCTCTGCTACTTTAGAAAATAAGTAGCTTGTAGCTGTACCGCGCTGCATTTTTAGAGTAGTTGTAGGGATAGTTTTTATACTTTTCTCACTACTTTAGTTGATAAGACATACAGTAATTGTATTTACATTACATCATTAAAGGCTTCCAAATGAACAAGAAATGAGACCTTTGTATAGGTAAGCTTAGTCAGCTGTTGTTACGTTTTTTGTTCGTTATAATCAAAGATCATTTTCAATCCATTGCCACCACCAGGTGCTCCAATTGAGAACCACAACTAAATCAGGACAGCCAGTCTCGTTCTCATGTTCTGTCTGCCAGCCACCAGATGCGCTAGTTGTATTCCACTGTCCCAAGAAATCTAGAATTAGGAGGTAGGTGACATCAACAAAAACAATACCAGTAACAAAATCGATGACGTCAAAGGTGCAGCACTTAAAATATTCAAAGCAAATCACTCATGCGTCAAGATTAATAACATGACGTCAAAGGTGCAGGAGATACTTTAAAATGCTTCCATCAGCTGTTGGTGTCACCTACCTTGGTTTGTTCTAGATACATTGCACTGTCCTGTATTTTTATAGAAACTAAAGTAGCACATTACGCTTGCATACCGCCAGGATCGCTCAGGTTAGGGAAGGAATGTTTGTAAAAATAAGAGACGACGCGTCAAAATAACAAATTGTAATAGCCCAATAATTGTTATTGTAAGACTACTGACCAACGACATAGCCTCAACTATGTTGATTGAAAGGAACCTTTATAAAAAAGAAAAAAAACTTGTTCTAGGAAGTGGGCGAAAATGGTGTGATTATACATAATAAGAGAAAACCAAGACCAGTTTGTGAAAGTAGCTAAATTTGTAAAAAGCTACCTTTTACCTTTTACAAGCTATCTTACAGTTACAAACAAAAAAGTAAGATATCTTTTACTTTGTAACTGTAGCTAGCTACTTTACAAAAAAATATAGCTGTATGCTACTTTTTTACACAAAGGAGCAGTACCTAGCTACTTTTAAAAAGTAGCTTCCCCATCAGTGGTATTATGTTATTGCACCTTTTAATCTTAACGGGACAATGTAATAGGATTAATACAATTTCTTTGATCATCTGTGGGAAATTGGTCTTGTGATTTAGAAAAATTATAAAAAATGAAAATAAAAAAAAATTGTAACAAAATATCTTTGTGTAGGTGTGCTTTGAGTACAAGACAACAACACGGAAAAAACTGGAAAGCCATAAAAAGATTCATAGCGATGAGCGACCTTACAAGTGTAAAGTGTGCGATAAAGGCTTTAAACAGAAGACACAATTGGTGAATCACACGTCCTCAGTGCACAAGAAAGGCAAAGACAGCGGCGCCAAGTGGTGAGTCACAACGGTAGATGCATCTAGCCGGAAATTTGGAGTTTAGAGCTATCAGAAATGTCAGCAAATCAAATATACAGGTACATGATTTATCATTAGGAAGACGAATCTTTCATCCAATCTAAAACAGGAAAGGTTATGAGACTTATCTTCAAGGTGTGTCTGGATGGTAACATTACCTTCAAGACAGATTTTGAAATATCTTCTATGAAATTTGTTACTACCATCAATAGGCTAAAATAGCTAATTAATTTAATTATCAATGTAGATTAACTTAACATAATAAATTCAAAAAATTTTAACTCAACTTGGCATATCCGCCAGATTTCTTCCTGGTGAAAAAAACCTACTAGGGAGTAGGGGTGCAGAAAATGTATTGACTCCTAAAATTTACCCTAATTCTCTTGTTAGGGATCGAAGATTTCCCCCAAAGATACGTGACATATATGACTTTGGCTTAAAACTCAACAGCTTACTATAGGGCAGTGAATTTTTTTTATTTTAGTTTATTATATTAAAACACAAGTAGGCCTATTTAATATCAAATTAAAACTACTTTCAATACCTGTATAAAAGTATTTCTATACAACAATTTTAAATATGAACATATTCAACTGAAAACAATTATGATAATAAAAAAATGCCACTGTGGCAAAAATAAAAAAAATGATTTTTTTTGTTGTAATTTTCCCAACATTTTTCTAGACACCTGGAAATTTTCCCCAATCCTAGATCGCCGGAACGGACATATTCTGCACCCTTGCTAGGGAGCTCCCGTTTTATATAGACTTGAAACACCACCTTACAACATTCTAATATTTCTTACGCTCTGCACTTAATGTATCACAAATAACAAAGGAAAGTCATTGTTTCATGTGGCAAGCTAACTCTTATGACAGAACTATTAACAGAAAAACATTTTATAGAGGTGGTAGGTTTTGATGTTGATAAGGAGGGGCTCAAACCTCAATCAACAATTTGTAGTGTTAAGCGTACTTTGAATGCCTGATAAAAGAGCCAATTCTGTATTCGGTCTCAAAAGTAGGTTATTGAGTTAGGACAAGCAATGGGCTACTTATTCTACGATTGACTTGTCATCGTGATAGTAATAATGTATTATTATTGTCATAATTTGCTGTGTGAAAAACTACATTTTAAAATATTTTTGGAGTTGGATTAAATTTGAAATTTGCCTCTCCATAGTTTCATGTAATGGAGGAAGAAGAAATTATAGTACAGTAATTTTGAAAATGACTTTTGATTACTGCAAATAAGTTTATCATATACCATCAAAAAAATTTAGCTCACTTAATTAATTGAGGAATTTGGGTTGATCAAGGGACATGAGAAATTAATGCAGGTTCTCTAAATTAATCATATTTTATGTCCTCTTTTTATCAAAGTAATTTATAATTAATTAGTTTAGTATCTCTTTCCTTATTTCTGTTAAGATAATTAAAAAAGCTAAAAGATTAAATTCTCCCTTAGGTTAGACAAATATACTATAGTAACATTCTGACAACAATATTTTCCTATAAGTTATAATTAATTTATCTATTTTTCAGGTACATGGCTCAAAGGTGTGAGATATGTATGAAGACTTATGCTGATTCAAAGTGCCTGAAGAAACACATGCAGGTATGAACTCACATTGACCTGTAGGAACTATACAAAGACTTAAACTACAATAATTAGTTAAGAATCTTAAAACAGGAAATATTTTGAATAAAAAATAAATATAAAAAAACAATTGTGGTTCTGAATTGTAATTTGCGTTAAAACTGTTCTCCACAAATTAGTTAGTTAATTTATTTTGTATTGATGAACTTATTGGTTCTTAAATTATCTTCTGAATAAGTAAATAAAAAGGTAGTTTTTATTTTGGATTAAAATGTTAACAGCCTTTCAGTCAGCTACAAATAGAGAGAATCCAATACGGGATCCCACGTTGAAAGACCCTGTCTGGTTTTGGTATATTTTTAATCCCAAGGTTTTAAAGATTGATAAATTTAGTGTTTACAAAATTTTACTAAAATGATTTAAAAATTATATGTCCGGAGTATATAACCTGTTTTCGTTTAAACCAGTAAGTAGGTTTCCGTTTCCATGTTGTGAGTGTGTTGTGTTGGCGGCCCTGCAGGCGGTGCACAGCAAGCTGAAGCCGTACAAGTGCCAGATCTGTGGCCACATGAGCGCGCGCAAGGCCATGCTGCAGGTGCACGTGCGCCAACACACGGGCGAGAAGCCGTTCGCCTGCCACGTCTGCGACTTCAAGACCGGTGAGTCCAATGTCATAATCACTTTCCAACTCCATTAGTCAATCTTTTAAGAAGTGCAGTTTTTATTTTAAATGAAATGAAAAATTGTTCACTGTATTTAAGCAAAGTAAAGTCACCCAGCTCTTTCTGCTTATACAGTTGAACCCTGCTAAAAATTTGCATATATCAAACACATTCAATGAGAAAAAGGACTATTCTTTTGCCTTAGGGAGAAGAAATCACAATTGCTGATATATGGAATTCATAGCTATCAGACGCAATTCGATCATTATCGTGGTTGACAAGCTTTATTACAATGTTTTTCCGTATTTGTTTTCATTCAACACAGATCACCAATTTTCTGTGGTTCTATCATTGTGTAATGTTACACATCCTGATCGATTAAATGAGTCCTTAATACAGTAGAACCCATATATCCGTCCATGATGGGACTGGGGGTCGGGATGGCCAAAAAGTCGGATTTTGGGAGGAGCAATTCTGACGCAATTGAATCGCATTTTAGGGGTAGGATAAGAGTCTGAAAGTGGAAGATTTTGTGATTAATGATGTTATGGAGTATAGAAGTGTAAGTTGTGTGGAGGTAGATGATGTGTGTGAAATTGTAGAGTTGATTCGAAAGAGTGTTAAGGGGATCCGCCACTTCTAAATGGCATTTTTTGGCATTTTTTGACATTTTTGAAAAATGTTATTTTTGTGTTCTATATACTTTTCTGAGTATGTGTGCAAAATTTCATGAAGATTTGACCATTTTTTCATATAAAAAAGTTAAAAAGTATGTGCGGATGCACTTACATAAACTGTATACATAAAACGGAATATATGTTATATATATATGGTATATATATATATATATGATATATATACCATATATATATCATTACACAGCTGATTGAAAAAGAGAATGAATATATATATATATATATATATATATATATATATATATATATATATACCATATCAGTCACCATACTACTATATATACCATATATACCATACTACATATATACTCAGGCCAGCCGGAGTGTCGCCTGGCCTGAAGACTGCGCTGCACGCTGCTCGGCCCGTTTCCCGAAAGTTGGATTTTCTATGTTTTAGTGCATATAAGTTTGAATAAAATCTAAAGTAATAAACATATTGCTATGAAATTTTTACCACTTTTTCTTTATTATATTATCAACATTTTGTCTTATGGAAATCACTCTAACTGTAAATATAAGTATTTATTTATTTTTTCAAAGTTTTATTGAAAAAAATTTAAATTTTAAAAAGTTTGTTTTATTGTAACTTTTTTTCTAGTTGGGTTACCTAGGTTTCCATAAGACAAATGTTTATTTAGGCTATAAGGAACAAATTATAAAAAAACAAAAAAGTTATTCAAAATTTTAAAATGGTCTGAAAAAACATTAAAAAAACGTTAATATTTGCCATAAAAAATATGAGGGATGAAAAAAAAAAATAACACCTGAAATCCTCATTACTAACATCAATAAACAAAAAAAATCAATTCCAGCAAAATCAACCCAAAATTAAAAAAAAAAGTGTTAGAGGTGGCGGATCCCCTTAAGTTTTTACATTTAAATATTCGTAGTTATAGGAAGAATTTTGATGAGTTATTAGTAGTTTTAGATAGTAGTAAAATTAACTTCGATATCATCATTTTGACAGAAACTTGGTTGGAGGAAGGGGGTGTGATTTAATACAGCTGCAGGGTTTTGATACTTATTCTAATAAACAAAAAAGAAATCAAAATGATGGTGTTATATGTTACATTCGTAATAATTTCAGTGTAATTTGTAATGATGTCCAATTGAATGGTGCGACCTGCTTAAAATTAGACATTAAGTTTGGCAGTGAGCGGTTCACGGTCCTGGCGGGCTATCGAAGTCCAGGTGATGGGGACCTTGAACTGTTTATCAGTGACCTTGAGCTATACTGCGACCGCCGGCAGCGGGACCGGCCGCATTTCATAGTGGGCGATTTTAATTGTTGCATTTTGGACGAAAATAGGACTTTATTAGCGGAGCGATATTTAGATGTTTTGTGTTCAGCTGGGTTTGTCACTTGCGTTGATAAACCGACGCGTGTAACACATAACTCTAAAAGTTGCATCGATCACTTTTTTGCTGACTTAAAATCTACCGGCAATATAAAGTCTTTTGTTGTAAAATCATCAGTTACAGACCATTACATCATTGCATCGGAATGGGGACTTTATTTATCTGAAACTTCAAATACTGCCTTAAAAAAATCACGCACTGCTGTCGACCAGAACTTGGTTAAGCAATTTATAACGTCTCAAGACTGGAGTCACGTGACTCAATGCTTTGATCCTAACACGTCTGCAGAAAATTTTGTTTCAAGTTTAAAAGAAATCGTAAATCTAGCTACAAAAAGAGTTTTTGAATCTCACAAAACTACTAGATTAAAACCATGGATCACGGGTGGTTTGATCAATTCCATTCGGGTAAGGGACCGATTGAGCAATAGAGTTAAACGACAGCCTTTCAATTTAGAGCTCGTAAATCGGTACAAAATTTACAGAAACACGCTCAATTCTACTTTAAGGCTGGCTAAGGTTAATTACTATAAAATGAAAATTCAAGAGTCAGCGGGCAATCCGAGATTCCTATGGCGACACATAGGCGAATTGGCGGGCAGAAATAAACAAAGAGATGCGTTTCCGGTTCATAATTTCACAAAAGACGCAGATGATGTTTCCGAAATTAAAAATGTCGCAAATGAAATTAATGATTACTACTTAGGGGTCGGGCCGGAATTGGCGAGCCACGTCCCCGCGGCCGGTTGTGTCGTGGAAGACGCTCAGTACAAGGCGCTGACGCAGTTTCATCTGGAACCTGTCACCGAACAGCAGCTGGTCGACTGTATTGGGGAACTGAGGGGAGGTTCAGCACCGGGGTTGGATGGCATTACGGTTAAGATGTTTCAAAATAATTTAGTTGGGTTGTTGCAGCCTCTTATTCATATTATAAATTCGAGTTTGGTCCAGGGCATTTTTCCACAAGTTTTTAAAGTTGCAAAAGTGATTCCAATTTTTAAAGGTGGGGAAAAAGGGGAATTTTGCAATTTCAGACCAATTTCTTTGCTTAGCGTTGTGTCTAAAATTCTTGAGAAATGTGTAAAAATACAATTGGCTAAATATCTTTTCAATAATAATCTCATTTTTGAAAATCAGTTTGGATTTAGAAGTGACATCACTGTTGAGGATGCGTTTTTCAAAATTACCGATCATCTCCATCAGCTCATGAATAAAAACAAACGGTCCTTAATAATTTTCATAGATTTGGCCAAAGCATTTGACTCGTTAGACCGTAATTTATTGCTTGCAAAATTAAAACATTTGGGTATTTCGGGGATAGCGTTTAACTGGTTTCAAAGTTATTTATCAGATAGACGTCAATTGGTTGCTATAAATGGGATCGAAGGAGATTTGAGAGAAATTAACTATGGGATAATCCAGGGAAGTACCCTTGGGCCGCTTCTCTACTTAATCTATGTTAATAACTTGGGGAAAATTCAATTGGCCGGGGGGAAAATTTATTTATATGCAGACGACACGGCGCTGGTGTTTGAAGGTTCCACGTGGGAGGAGGTTTACCAGCTTGCTGAACGGGGACTGCTCACTGTCAAACAATGGTTTGACCAGAATCGCTTGACGGTTAATGTTGGCAAGACGAAGTGCATGGCGGTGTCACTGCGAGCTGCTGGGGATCCTGTAGACCAGCGGCTCAAATTGCATACGTGTGGCGGGCTCCCGGGTTGCAGCTGTGAAATTCTTCAAAAAGTGGAAAAGTTCAAATATTTGGGTGTTGTTTTTGATAACAGACTCACATGGTCTGAACACATCAAGTACATAAATAGCAAGCTGCGGAAATGCATTTATATGTTTAGGCATTTGAATCGGGTGTTAGATTTGAACCAACTCAAAACTGTTTACTATGCTTATGTGCAATCTATTCTACTATACGGTATTATTGTTTGGGGGGGTTGTAATTCCGCATCCATTCGGCCGTTGGAAATTACGCAAAAATCTTTAATGAAAGCAGCTTTGAATAAACCTATTCAATACTCAACGGATGATATTTTTAACGAATTTTCAGTGTTAGATATTAGACAGCTGTTTATCAAGTCTTTGCTCTCTTTCTGCTTCAAAAGAAATTATTGCATGCTAGATAGATCCGACCATACGTACAACACGCGGTACAGGACACGTGTTGGAACAGTAAATCCTAGAATCTCGAAATCCGTCAACGCAACCAATTCTCTTTATATAGCACATATACTCTACCAAAATATTCCAAATGAAATTCACAATCTTCGACAGTGTAGTTTTATCTCGTTTAAGAAAAAAATTGTCAATTGGTTAGTTGCGATCGGAAGAGCTGCCGCTGCCGCCATGATTACTTCAGTCTATGCTGGCTGAACTGGATCGTGGTTCTGGCCGGTCAGGTATATTTCTTTTTTTCTTTTTTTTTCTCTCTCTCTCCAAGTGTTTTATATCAAACATTATCACACTCCTTGATTCCATCCAGCAGAAATTTAATGTAAACTGTTTATTTTTTAGTTCTAGTTAAGTGTACAGTATTATTCTTCTATATTCCAAAAAAAAGAAAAAAAAGAAAAAAAAAGAAAAAGATAAATGTCAAGCAACTTTTCTGTTCTAGGCAATTTTTGTAGTTTTTTTCTTATTCATAGGCCTACATATAAGTTTTCCATAAGGAAAGTGATTGGTGTTTTTAGCGAATTTCCCTATAGGGAATACGCTATTACGGTAGTAGTCACGGTAAGACCTAAGCCCGGGACCATGATACTTTTTCGTTTTGAGGTCCCTAGAAGCCAAAAACACCGTTCGTTCAAATTGATATATATGTATATATATATATATATATATATATATATATATATATATATATATATATATATATATATCCACACCCATATATCTATGTGTCCGTGAACACGATAACTTTTGAACGGAACCTCCGATTTTGATGAAATTTGGTACAGGGGTGTAAGCCAGCCTCTACTAGGTTGAGTTCGCGAACCAGAATGATCGGACCATGGGAACGGGGTTTTATGGGGTTTCAAAAGGGTTAAAAATGGGTTTTTGGCTCTTTTTACTTTTATTTAGAAAATTCAACAATTTTAACTTAAACCATTTAAAAGAGCTTAAAAAAACAAACAATTTAGTATCTTGAATTTTTTACCTAGCTTAAATGGTTATGGAGAAAATTCAAAAAGTATGTTTTCCATGTTATTCTTATGGGAAATCAACAAAACCTTCTATCTTGCTTATTTATTGACATATCTTGATCAAATTTGGTATGTACATTCATTATGAAGCGTTTAACTTATATTTGCTTAGAAAACCCATATGGCGGCAAACCTACGTACTCAACCCTATAGGGTTTATGGGGAAAATAAAAAGAACAAAATAGAATTATAAAATTTAGTATGTACAATCACTAGGTAGGGTTTAACTTATATTTACCAACAAAACCCATATGGCAGCAAACCTACATACTCTCATCCACATCGATTTTATGGGGAAATAGAAAATATACCAAAATTCCATTGGAAATTCGCTGAGTACGCAGGTCTGCTGCGACGGGGGTATTTTAGTTTTAGTGAGGGACTGGAACTTTGAACTCGGTCCCCGTGCACAGGTTTTTAGCCTATGCGGGGGCCCTCAGTTGTATATTTTTGTACTTCTCTGTATTATGTATTTACTTTTGAGAATAAATCATTATTATTATTATTTCCTGGGTAGAAAAACAGCTATACAAAACATTAGTGTAATACATCTTTATTGTGCCTATAACACATTAATTAAAATATCAGGATATGTATAATAACTCAATTTCTAATTATTGGGCAACGCCCACCTGGTTTTGAGTAGTTGCAGCAGAGATCCTTTGTCAAGTTTTTTTTTAGAAATTGAAATTGAATAAGAAATTTTTAAATTAAAATTCAAAATTAAAATTAATTAAAATTAAAATTCATTTAAGAAGAATAGCTATGAATTAGAAATTGAATAAATACCCCCCACCTACAAATAACAAATCTTGTCATTTAGATCTAGAATGTATAATAACTGAAAAATAAAAATATTTATACATAATTGTCTTTACATATCACGAATAGTTCCACGTTTTGGCAGGGTCATCAACAACAGGAGAGTGGAAATCACAGAAAGACGATCAGGCATTAGGTCGGATATCAGGAAGAGTCGGTTATTGGGAGGTTGGATAAGGGAGGTTCTACTGTATTGCATACTTCATGAACTCTATGTATTCAGAACTTTCGCTTGACTGAATAAACACCCATCTGATCCCAATAAATCTGAATAAATCTGATCCCAAGTTCCCAATCATTAGACTTGATTGTATTTACAAAATAAAGGCTAAATAATGTGGAAATCATAAATACAGATTTACTCAAAATAGTTTTGTGCTAAAATTTATTCACACACATTCATTGTATGTTCTTAAAAAATGGAGATCACAAAATTTTAAGGAATTTAAATTCAATTTGTATGACATTTGTTTGTCATCTTTTACGGTAGCTGCGCTTCAACCTTTGTAACGTTTTGTGATAATAAATTATTTTAATTTAAATTCATTTCTTTTTGTACTTGGGAAACCCGCATCATAAGTTCGCTGCTAATTTGATTAAATATAAGCACTGCTTTACTCAAAGTGCTTTACAAAGATTTTTTATCACAATATGGGCTACAAAACCCTTAAAACATAAAAACCTAACATCAACAGCTCTAAAGTTTTACGAGTTCAGACTGATTACTCAGTTGTTGCATTATTCGATTGTGTCGTAGGAGACCACAACTCCCTGCGCCGCCACATCATGCGGCACACGGGAGACAAGCCGTACAAGTGTCCGCACTGTCCGTACTCATCGATACAGTCGTCGTCGTTCAAGACGCACCTGCAGTCCAAGCACCCAGGCCAGAGCGGCTCGTTCAGCTGCCGACAGTGCCACTTCATCACGGTCAGTGAGGAGAGCTTCCGGAAACACATCAGCGACCACAAGCTCAACCTCATACCTGCGTCACCCAGTGAGTTTCTTAAAATACTGGTATTGGTAGTGATGTTTTGATGATAGAGTGCTTAAATTAGTTTTTAAACTACCATTGTTATTAATCGAGTCGAGGGTTCATTTTCAAATTGTCTTAAAACCATCAAACTACTCATGTCTCGGGAAAATCTGTTAATGTT
Organism: Neoaliturus tenellus; assembly: GCA_030545055.2. NCBI lineage: Eukaryota > Metazoa > Arthropoda > Insecta > Hemiptera > Cicadellidae > Neoaliturus > Neoaliturus tenellus. The sequence goes on from CM061532.1 coordinate 35,308,713, forward strand.
TAGCTGTTCTGACAAGAGATTGCTTAAGTTATTTTTTAGATTGTCTTGACAGTAGAGCGTCAATTAGCCAGATGACAATGAACCAAACTGTCAATGACCCGAATGGACTACCAATTACTGAGTATTAAAGAAGCCTTAGAAACACTAACAAAGCAAAAGCGTTTGTTCGGTTCGACTTGTATATTGACAATGAGCCAACTAAATTTATTTTTATTGAAAACAGTTAACGTGATCATGTTAACAGCTCAGCCAATAACCTAAACTGATAAGGTCTACAGTGTGGTATATTTCAGCAAGAAATATACGCTTACACCAATTAAATCATTAATGCAAAAACATTTCAATACAAAAAAGTAGTTTTGAAATATTTTAGTAATTGTAAATTAATTTCAATGTTTTAAACTATTTAACTGCGGGAAGTTACCATTAAATGAATGTTTGTTATGGTATGATAAAATATGTTTACAGTAAACTAAATACAAGTATGATAAAATATATGTACATAAGAAATTTTATAAATTTTCATGTAGGCTAAAATATTTTTGCACCAAACGATGAATATTCATTCTTCTTTGTGGGCAACTCTTGACACAACTAATAGCATGTAAAAACAAACAATAGTTGTAAACCACCATCATTGCTGCCAATCTTCATTAGGGAAAAATACACTGCTATTTAGCACAATCCACTAAGAAAGTAAGAACCTTGAACATGACAACCTTTGCCCTCAACACAGAGTTGAACCTGTAGTACAGTACACTCTCGTTCATCGGAACTAATGTGGCGGACGGCCGGTTCGGATATAAAAAAATTCCGATGAAGCGGAGGCCGTCGTGAGTCATCATTTCCGCCCGTACGGTGACCCATCGTGATTGTATTCACTCTTGTTTTTAAGGCAACACTAGAGATTTTATGAAAATAAGGAACTCAAAAAACTTTGAACATGGTAACAAATGAACCTATAGGAATAAAAACAACGCAGGAAATAAAGATCCAAAATCGTTATTCTCGTATTCCATATTTATATTCCACTACACAACTGACAACTCCAGCAGACAACTGACTTCCACGTAACACAGGTGATCGCGACGCGAGACAGACTGAATGACAGTTTGGGAAGCGGTCGAAACGGATGTTCACTTCCTGCCCCCTTGCTCTTTCTATTTTTGTGTGAATACTCCACGGCCTCGTAAATCACATCGATACGTACAGATTATGGAAAACGCCTGATAACGTTAGACGCAAAATGTGATACTTCACTGTTGTGCGGATTAAACGAATGGAAATTGAAGGCGCTAAAACGGAAAAATTATTTATTTTGTAAGAAAAAAAATTAATAATATCCAGATTTTCAGTTCCGATGAAGCGGAGTTCCGATGTCGCCGAGTCCGATGAACGAGAGTGTACTGTATATTAGAATAATTGTGAAAGTTGAACATGACAGGTTTATGCACGAAACGATTCCACTTCCTATTTATTACAATAAAATGGTCTTAACTCATTTTTGCATGGTTCGGTTTTTGCACCTAACGATTCAATTTTTCTGCTTTGACAATCTCTAGTTAAGGGAATATGCGGCAAATCCATATTTCTGCAAGAGGTGTTCAGTTTGACACTGGACAATAACACCAAATTATTTTCAACCGTTGTACTGTCTATTAATGGTTGTGATTACGTAAACAAAGTATGGTTATCTTTAATTTAAAAGCTTCTTTTTGATTACCTTAGGCAAGTCTTTCGATTTGATGTTGCAATGATGACAATAATTCTCCTTATTGTTTTAATTTTACAAAATAACAACTGTTACTCCTACCATTACAAATGCAGTCTACAAAGAGGTCCATTTTAATGGGTGTAGGATCATGGTTTTGTTAAAAACAGACCATCACGAGACCTACATTTTTTTATGACTTACCTGTGGAACAAATTCATAGATTCACAGAATGTTTAGGTTATTCTGAGCAATATTTAACGTTGTGGATTTTATTGTGGTAAAATGTGTGATTAATGTTTGTTTACAGGTGATGTTGAAGTTTTCCCGGAGAACATGGCAGCAGCCTCTCTTGTGTTCCACTCGTTTGGTGCTTCCCGTTGTGACATCACAGCCAGCGCCACCTCTCGGGACGGTGAGTAGCCACATTCCACGGGTGGTGATGGCAGTAGAGTAGAATGGCGTTTAATGAAAGAATATGGACTTCAAGAAAAGACTGTCACAAAAGACTGTTGGACTACTTGAAATTTCAAAATAGAGTCAAATTAACTAGTTTGATTGGCATATTTTGCTTTGTTAGGGAAAATTATAAGCAATGAAAATGCACGAACAGCAACAAATTTAGTCAACTAAAATTTTGGTGTTGTTACAATTTTTTAAATTTATTGAAATAAGATTGGTCTACTGGAGTCTCAATGTTATACAGGCTTATCTGGCATTGTCTGGAACCCTTTTGTATTTGTTGCTTGCATTGAGACAATCATATTTTACAATATAAACATGGGTCTCCGGTGTCTAGTTTTTTTGTCTGTATATCCATTTTGTAATTTTGGCTTAACACACAAGATCTTAAATTATTTGAGGTATTGATTTGAAACTTGGTATGGCTATTACATGTGTCAAGACCGTTTCACTTATGAATTTTGATATTTTCCACTTTTCTTGTTTTATTAATGGCGGCTATTAAGAATTTTCAAAGTTAAATATCTTAAAAGGTGAAATATTATCAAAATAGTATAAAAGACTTAAAATGTGTAAATTTTAATTGTATATTCAGAGACCAATTTGTAGAATATCTGACCAATAACAACAGAGAAATTGTAATTTTTCTAAACGAAAACAAATATATTGTAGGCCTTAGTTTTCCTACGTAAATTGTGTTTTCGTTTAAAAAATCTTAATTTCTCCATTATTTTCGGTCAGATGTTTTAAAACTTGGTATTCTGAATAGACAATTAAATTTTACACATTTAAAGTGTCATATCCTGTTTTGAAATTACATTTTTGAAAACTTTTACCTGCCATTTTTAAACTGAAAAAGGTAGAAACGTCAAAACTCATCAGTAAAACAGTCTTGACATACGTAATAGTCATGCGAAGTTCTAACTCAATACCTCATGTGGTTTAGAAATCTCATGAGTTAATTTAAGTTACATACGAATGTACAGAGAGAAAACTAGGCACCGGGAACCCATGGTTATACTGTAAAATGTGTTCGTCTCGATGCAAGGAAAAAAATAACAAAAGGGTTCCAGAGTGTTCTGGGACACCCTGTATATAGAAGTGGTTTAAAATCTGTTTGGTTTAACATAGACTGGGACGGTGGCGTCATCCTGTAACCCAGCTACTTGGAGGTCACGAATTGTGGATAATTATAAGCAATGGGTTGTGGATGTGATTGTCCGCACTAGTGAATGCTAGTTCATCCATAAAGGCCATCCTCATAATTAGACCAATTCGTATATAAGAGGTCAAAATTGTGGTTCGGATCCCATGTTAAACTGTAGGTCCCTAGATATCATTGGCTGTTGGGCTATTAATTAACAGTCCTGTCTAAGAAGAATGTCGGTCTTAGTCAGTAACAAGATCGTGCCACAATCATCCTACACTCATCTTTCATTCATATTCAGGTTAAAATACCCACTATGTGAGGTCCCTGTCTCAAAATAGTGATATAGTGATAGTTTTTACAATGCATCTTGTAAAAATTACAGTTATACAGTCGGGGCGCCGGAATTCTACCCCCAGGAAAAGTACCCCCATGAAAAAACGCTACGTCATTTTGACGTCACAGGTATGGGGGTAGTTTTCCGGCCGCGAACTTTTGAAGAGAATACATTATACTCTACTTCAATCATTGGTTACGCACTTTTATAATTTATTTCTATAATGAACAATTTAAGCAATGTTTTGTAAGTTTACTAGGGGTGGAAAACTACCCCCGGAATTCTACCCCCGGAATACTACCCCCAGCAAAACTACCCCCGGCAAAACTACCCCCGGATTTCTACCCCAGAATACTACCCCCAGGAAATCTACCCCCGGAATTCTACCCCCGGAATACTACCCCCAGCAAAACTACCCCCAGGAAAACTACCCCCGGAATTTTACCCCCAGCAAAACTACCCCCAATGGACTAGACCGGGAATCCTACACCCGCGAAAGTACTTAATCGTACACAATTCCTTAAGTATTTAACAATTGTTATTTTATGTACCTGTTCTGTTTTTTTTATTTCTATTATAAAATAATAAGATGTTAAATTTACATTAATACAAACTTGCCCTTCGGGTGATCTCGTTCTCTACCCTCACTCGCCGTCAAGTTCTATAATAGGCCAATGCTTTAGTTTTATATTACCAATCTTTCCTTAATCCTTTACAGGCTTTTAGCTGTGTGTTTTTATTGACATCAAATAAAATATATTATTACCGCACCATGATATACTTTGATATTAGGTTTATAATTTTCAGCACCTGGGGGCCAAGCATTAGCTCGGTAAACTTAAACAGTAATATTTTAATAGTAATATCATTTATAGACAGCCCGGTGCAAAAAGGCTTATTTCTTGTTCAAGACGAGCTCGTTTGCTCCACTCACTCGCCTTTTAGCTTCCTTTTTCTGTGCTTTTAGATTGTTTCAATGTAGGCCTACGGGTCTCGTGTATATTTGTTAAAACAGATGTTGAATGTGTAACACTTGGATTCTAATTATTTAGTTAGCCGGTGTTTGCTTTATTCTTTCTAATGCTTTTGTTTTTAAATTCAAATGTAATTCTACAAATTTATTTTTTGTTTTATATACATTTACTTTACTTGCTACATTTACATTACACCACAATGCTTTTTTGTGTGAAAATGTAATTGTGGGTGATGGTGATTTAATGTTATTTGTTTAATGTTATATTTTACAAAAAAATATAATAAATTAATGGTATTATTATCTAAGGTATTATTTTATAAATTGTTTGGAAAAATGTGTATGCAGCAACTGATAAAAGAAAGTAGAAATTCCTTTAAAGTTCATTCATGTTCAGGTGTTACATAATATTTATTAGATGACAATGTAGGCCTTACGTGCTTCAAACCTGAAAGTTAAAGAGAGAAAAACCGGAATAATAATATTCACAATAATCTGAAGGAATTTTGTTCACTCTGATCACTCGCCTCCGAGATGGACAAGATCTTTACTCAGCAGTAAAATTCTATTATCGTATTACTGGTTGTACTATATATATTGAGTTATATACTTTTCAGACTATCTAGATTTACAAAACGTGCGAGTTAAGTTACATAAGCATAAAAGTGTATCCTATCCTATACTGTAATACGAGTTACAGTAGTTATATATTTGTATGTATGTATGTTTGCATACGGATCTCAAAAACAGCTAAAACCATTTTCTTCCAACATTGCAGATATCATAGTTTTGGGATGAATATAATATAAATACAGGTCTCTATGCCAGAAAAAATCTTATTTCTTTATAATCATTATTTCAAATTAAAAAATTTTAACATTGGTCTTATGGAGATAAAAAAATAAATAAATAAAATAATGAAAACAGCAGATTCAACTGTCAAAGTACAGAATACGCCTATGTGTTCCAGTATAAACATGTAGTTTTGCATGGCAGCCAATTACTAAATTATTAAATGGTACTATTTTATGATGAAAATAATATATAATTTTTTAAATCGTACTTCATAATGCTGATTATGAATATTTATAAGAATAAAAGTAATGTAAATGTATATAAAACAACAAATCAATTTGTGGAATTACATTTGAATTTAAAAACAAAAGCATTAGAAAGAATAAAGCAAACACCAGCTAACTAAATAATTAGAATCCACGTGTTACACATTCAACATGTGTTTTAACAAATATACATGAGACCCGTGGTAGGCCTACATTGAAACAGTCTAAAAGCACAGAAAAAGGAAGCTGAAAGGCGAGTGAGCGGAGCGAACGAGCTCGTCTTGAACAAGAAATAAGCCTTTTTGCACCGGGCTGTCTGTAAATGATATTACTATCAAAAATGTTACTGTTTAAGTTTACCGAGCTAATGCTTGGCCCCCAGGTGCTGAAAATTATAAACCTAATATCAAAGTATATCATGGTACGGTAATAATATATTTTATTTGATGTAAAACCATACAGCTAAAGGCCTGTAAAGGATTTAGGAAAGATTGGTTATATAAAACTAAAGCATAGGCCTATTAAAGACTTGACGGCGAGTGAGGGTAGAGAACGAGATCACCCGAAGGGCAAGTTTGTATTAATATAAACTTAGCATTTCTATTATTTTATAATATAAATGTTTTAAATACCAGAACACGTACATAAAATAACTATTGTTAAATAATTAAGGAATTGTGTACGTGGAAGTACTTTCGCGGGTGTAGGATTCCCGGTCTAGTCCATTGGGGGTAGTTTTGCTGGGGGTAGAATTCCGGGGGTAGTTTTCCGGGGGTAGTTTTGCTGGGGGTAGTTTTGCTGGAGGTAGAATTCCGGGGGTAGTATTCCGGGTCTAGTCCATTGGGGGTAGTTTTGCTGGGGGTAGTTTTGCTGGGGGTAGTATTCCGGGGGTAGAATTCTGGGGGTGGAAATCCGGCTGGTGTTTGGTTTGCTATAATGTTAATTTAGAGCAACCAAATTAAATAATAATGTATTTATAAAACTGGGGGTACTTTTCCGGCCGCGAGCCAAAACTCCATGCCACTTTAAGCTCCGCCCCTCGTGACGTCAAAATGACGTAGCGTTTTTTCATGGGGTTACTTTTCCTGGGGGTAGAATTCCGCTACCCCATACAGTCCCCTCATTTTTCTATCAATGTTTTAAAATTTCCATACAGAGTTTCATACACATATTTAATCTCATAACTCTTAACCTAATGTCATAAATAGAACAAAAGTGAGCAATCAATTACGTTTGCCTCAGCCTTAGCAATTTAAAAATTTGGGTAAAACTATTTTTAAATTCACTTGTAGGTATGAAGCAGACCATCACGATATCCATCCCCCATGCGGACGCCGACGGTGATGGTGCTACAGATGACGAAGACACGACTCACTGCTTCCTCCCCGACACCGGCGGCATCACGATACCGGCCGAGCCAGAGCCCTCGTGACGTCAAAATGACGTAGCGTTTTTTCATGGGGTTACTTTTCCTGGGGGTAGAATTCCGCTACCCCATACAGTCCCCTCATTTTTCTATCAATGTTTTAAAATTTCCATACAGAGTTTCATACACATATTTAATCTCATAACTCTTAACCTAATGTCATAAATAGAACAAAAGTGAGCAATCAATTACGTTTGCCTCAGCCTTAGCAATTTAAAAATTTGGGTAAAACTATTTTTAAATTCACTTGTAGGTATGAAGCAGACCATCACGATATCCATCCCCCATGCGGACGCCGACGGTGATGGTGCTACAGATGACGAAGACACGACTCACTGCTTCCTCCCCGACACCGGCGGCATCACGATACCGGCCGAGCCAGAGCCGGGGACGGACGCGGACATCCCCTCCCTCCTGCCCACATCACTGTGCAACTAGATCCGTCTGTAATGTCGGTATTTGTTCCTGAAGAAGTAACTAGTGAAAGTCAGATATTTAACTCATCATAGGCCTGAGTTAGATTATCATGGGTAAAAGAAAAAAACCTTTTGTCCGTTTCGACTTCTAAAAAAGAGGAGTAATAAATTGTAGAAATCATTTCACTAAATATCATTTCAGATTTTTGAGAAAGATTAAAAGTTTTTTGCTTTTTATAACTATATTAATTTTTATAGTTTTATAATTTTTTGTAACTATTTAAATTGTTATTGTTTTTGTTAGGCTTAGTAGTTTATGATTTTATAATTGATAAAACAATTTTGTACTTAATTGGTTTTGCTTTCACTGGACTTATGGCTGAACTAAGCTTTCCGTTTTTGGTATGATTTGATTGATATCTAATAAATATTTGTGTTTTTTTATGTTGTAAAACTACATTTTGTGGTGTTTTTAACTTTAAATTACTCCACATTTAAAAGATGGAAATATGACTGTTTTTTGATAGTTTTTACAGTTGAAATATTAATTTCAATTGGTTTTCATACTTGAATTAAGCATAAAATAGTGTTAGGTATTTTAACTTATCACGTTTAGTTGATAGTCACAACCAAATGAAACAAAATGTCTTGACGATTGTGGTTTTTGCCCTATGCTTTTTATGTAGATTTTTTTATATATTTATTTACTACATCTAGCAACGAAGATGTCTCTGTGTATTACCATAGATGTTCATTACTATTGCTCACTTCACATCATGTTTGAAAAAATTTGAGAAAATACCAGTCAATCCTTAGGATTGTGTGATTTTTTTTGTCGAAATTGAAATGGATTGATGTGAAATGGGTGATAACCAATTTATGCTTTCCAAGAAAGCGCCTTAAGACTGTCTGGTTAAGTGTTGGTCCAGTTAGGTGGTGTAACTATAGATGCCTAGGGATAAGTAATGTTAAATCGTACGTTTATATAAATAGATAAGGAAACAAGCATAATTGATGAGTGCAATAAATAACAACTATTTATGAGAAACAATTCAATGTCAGGATTTTTCTCAAACTTCTTAGACAGGAGGTAGTCTACTTCTAAAAAAACCCTGAAACCATTAAGGAGCCTACGGCCTTCAAACATTATTCTGGTTGTTAAATATCAGAATAAGATGAGACCAGTCTATTAGTTATTATCTGGGAAATGGATGGTTCCATTAGTAGTTCAAGATCAATAATTATTAAAACTGATAAAATTACAACAGATTTTTTTTGGGGTTGTTCTTCAAAAAGCACCAAATGAAAGTTAAAATAGTAGACTACTATTTCTGCAAACACTTAATTTCTCAGAAATAACTAATATAATAAATATTTTGGCATGGTTGAGGTGACTGCTTTTTAATAAGGTAGTTAAATTTCTTGGACAAATTTTTAAATTTACTCCTTGGGTATCTTTTAGTCTGTGTTACACCACTTATTTTTGTGACTTCAAAAGTCTAAAAAATCGAGTTTATGGTATTATTTTATTTTTAAGTTTTGTTGTGATTAAGTGATAAAATCACATTTTTTATTTAGTTTGTAGTATTGATATCTCTGCACTGAAAATATATCACTTTTTTTATTGTTTTGGGTTTATGGCTATTGTTTACAATATTTAATTTGTGTTTAGTATAAGCTATTGCTTGCAATATTTAGTTTGCAATTAGTATAAGTTATTGCTTGCAATATTTGTGTTTGATATGAGTGGTTTTAAATAATTTTATATATATCGAATGATAAAAAAATGTTGAAATCAGCGTACTTTATACCCAAATGAATATAGTATATTTATGAACCTATGTAAATGGGATTCAGTAAATAAGTTACCTGTCAAAACTCTGATATACATGTAATATTATTTTTTTCATTGACAATTATACCTAAAGTCACCAAGATTTTTTCTAATGATATTTATTAGAGTTCCTGGTTTTTCTGTTTCCTTGTGTTGCATTGAATCATTAAAGGTTAATTGTTGACATTCTTAAGAGTAAGCCTCGGAACCAAATTTTTTGATATAGTAGACTCCCTCTTAAACAGCCATCCGAAGAATAGAGCATGTTGGTTAAACCACCATTCGTTTATAACATGTTGATTTTAGTTCTCCACCGCCTAGATGTAATGAGTTAAAAAATGATGCCAAATAAAATAAAAGCGCCTTGCCTCAGGTCTACAATGTGACTTAGATTTGGAAGACTGATACTTAAACAAGGTTTCCGTCAACTATTTTGGCCAACCACAACCGGTTAAAGATGCAATGGTATGAGATAGCCGTTTAAAAGGAAGTTGTTTTCCTGACAGGGAAGGATGGTTAAGAGGGAGTCTACTTGTCATTCAGCTAGATTACCTCAAATTTTGTTTTAAGTTTCGAGGAAACTTGTGAAATTTTCTTATCACTGTTGGTATCTTATAAAATTACTTCCACATAATCCTTCATCTTAAATCAAATTGAGCTAAATTACTTCCAATGTTATAGTTTTTTAATTCCCTAGTTTGCTTAATAAATATAGTGTTTTAAATGAAAATAATCATTTTGGTGCTCTTCCCACGAAAATTGTTTGCTTTATATTCCGAGTTTGTTGTGTGAAATTAGTGTTATTAGCTCTGCTTTGCTTGGTTTTGAATTTGCTTTTTCTATTATGACGATGGTTTTCTTGTGTTTTTCAATGCCAGTTGTATTTATAGTTTTAATTGGCAACAGACCAAATACTGATCCAATAGCTTAAGCAAACATTAAGTATTGAATTGGTTGGAATAGTATCTCCATTTATTTCCGTAAATAATACCCTTGAGTGTAATAGATATTCATTTACTAGTATTTTTAAAATATTCACAGAATACATAATTTGAAATGTCCCAAAAAAGTGTTGTCAATTTTTATTTCCAGATCAATTGTGAAATTCTTTTCGAGACTTGAAGGTTTTTTTTTAAAGTTATTACCTACAAAATTATACTCCAGCGAGACAACTCCTTGTAATTGTCAACTGTCCTTAAATATAATCCTCCCCGTTCTTTGTCCTTATATATTGTATTTGTTCAGTGTACTTAAGTGCCCACTATTAATTCTGATTATTTCCAAAACCACACTTTTTTGAAAGTTGATATATTTTTAAACAAAAATTGGTTGCTTTTCCTGGAATTCCATTGTGTGGACACCCTGTAACAAGTACTGCATGCTCATTTTGACATTTTAGAGGTAAAAATAGTGCTTGCAAAAGAAATTAGAAGTAATACTAGAATTACTTTTATCACAAGTATTACTTCTAATTTCTTTTGCAAGCACTATTTTTACCTCTAAAATGTCTCAAAATGAGCTTACAGTACTTGTTAGCACCAGCACTTTATTAATTTACTTTTCGTGGACAGAACTAAAACCCTTTAACATTGGATATCCCTGTGATGTGAATTCTATATATGATATTATGTGCAATTTTGTTTGTTCAGGGTTTATTTGACTGTGTATAACCTTGATGTACTAATATGGTTATAGTATCCTAATATAAATCACTAGTTTTCATACCAACAAGGACAAAACCATATAATTGGTTTTAACATATCTTAAATAAAAAAACCTTGATCTACCCCTGGGGTCTCAGAAAACTGGCCCCCTTAGCCAGCAATCACAAGCTGGCCTATTTGGCTTGGTTTTCTGCCCAGCTGGATGTGTCCTGGTTTTCTCTTAATGGGGTTTGTCAACCATTTGCTTTTCTGTTACACCGTGGTGAAAATTTGAGTGTGAAATACTTGGTAAATTTGGACAGCCATAAAGGTCAGCTCTATGTAACCATTGGTTGTTATGTGTCAATTAATAAACCACTGATCAGTTAATAAACTTGGTGAGTTTGCCCTTCACAACACATTCTCTTACTTGGATGAAAATTCATAAGCCCTTTAGACAAGTTAATTCTTGTAAAGATAAAAAATGTTTGGATAACTATTTGTAGCTTGAGACTTTAAGATTCATGTGCCATAATTTGTAAATAGCTATTGTAAGTTTTCATACATGTTGTATTTGTTGAATTGGCAAATATATAATTTAAAACATTTAAGTGATTATTTCTTGTTTAAAATCCAAGTTTTTAGCCTCCGCCTCATATTGCAAGTGGAGTAGTAGGCAACACATCTTATCATACAGTGCAAAATTAGTCGTTAAAAACTTTTTGACCAAATTTAAGATACTTCAAATATAAGGTCTTAATTAATAAACTATGCCTCAACAATTCTGGTTTCTCAATTACTCCAGAGAAGTAAAATTTACAATTTTTTTCTTTTTTATGTAGTGTACATTATTCATAGCACTGACCTCTATGTTCCCTTCCTTACATTCATCTAGCTTTGGTTAGTGTGTGTCTCAGTACAATGACATAAAGCTTGGGAAATCTTTTCATTTAATTTGTATTAAGAATAAAAACTTTTTAAGGTCGGATAATATCTGAATTGAGTATAAAAGTTAGCCTACCTGAAATTGTGCTTTTCTATTTACAAGACTCAGATGTTATATTGTTCTATTGATTATCAATTTTAAGCTTAACCTAGACATTCCTAAATGTTAGGTAAAAAAAACTTAATCTTTACAAAAAAATACTTTATTGTTGACGTTCATAGGCATTATTTACATATTTGTACACAATTAACAATGCACTAACGATCACATATCCAGCCTATTGTGGTTGATGGCCAGAGCCAGGTATGGTTTTCTCATTACCTTTTTCATCTTACAATACTTGTTTATACTTAATGATACTAAAATTACAAAAAAACATAGTAAAAAATACTAAAATTACAAAAAAACATAGTAAAAAATACTAAAATTACAAAAAAACATAGTAAAAAATACACATATTTAATTGTTGACAATTTAGGTCCAATTGCCATTGGTTATTAACCGGAAAACTCAAAGTGGTAAGTGAACTAAATAGTTTCAAAGTCAGCTGGAGGGGGCTCAACTTTACTATAAGTTATGACATAGTTTAATAAATTTCATTAATGATGCAAAATTCATAAATTTTCGTTTAATTGTAGATCTTTGGCTACAAGGCTGGATATGAAATTTTAATGTACACATTTTAAGTTCATCGTTCATAAAACTTTAGCAACATTTGCAATGATAGGCTTAGGCCTTGTTTTAAAAAGTAATTTCTGCTTGACAAGTGCTTTAACGACATATTCCGTGTTGGGTGTTTGGCTCTTCTCAAGAACGGCAAACGGCTTCTCCAGGGTGACAGCTTTGCCGTAGAGAATGTGATGGCCAATAATGAGAACCGGGGTGTTTCCCTGCACAAAGACCAAATAAAACATAGCAACACATTACAGTAAATCTCCATGAACATCTTCGAGACTGGGACTTTGATGGTTAATTAAATAGACGGATTACTGAAATTTTGTTATAACCCTCTACTCGACATAAGTTGATTGGAGTATTTAAAAGAAACCCAGTACAAGAGGATAATTATCTATATATTTAAAACAGTAAGGTAAAAACACCTTGGTGTCGTTACGATAAATACCGTGCAAACAGAAACACTGCTTCATTAATCAGCTGTATGGTAAATATTGTAATGTAACTTGAAATCCGTTTTAGTTTTCACGCTTCATATCCGGAAAAAAAAACAAAAACTGTTATATAGCAAACCTTTAGAAAGCAGTTATGCTTTTCCTCTACTGACCTTGTTTACTAGGCCTACCAAAGCAATTTTATAGACTGTCACAGGGTTTGCACAGTTTTTCTCTACAAAAGGTACGTATTGAAAAATAGGTTTTGCTAAAATACCAACCCATCTACATACTTTTTCACTCTGTAACTTAATGTGTATGTATGTTGAAATAAACTGAATTCATAATATAAAATATAATTCTATTCAAATAAAGGCTAAATAAAATATAGTTCTATATTTCATTAAAATTTGGGCTAAAATAAAATATATGACATATTTAATGTTATGAATTGGCATTGCTTTCTGTGTGTCAGTTTGTAAAATTTATATTTTATATGATGTATGACAAGATATAAAGTTGAAACTTTGGGGTAACTGAAATAAAAGTTGTCGTTTTTCCAAGAAGAAATTTTTTGTTTTGAAATTTCCTAAATTTCAACTTATTGTATAAACTGAGATATTTTAATTTAATACGATAAAAAAGATAGGCTTAGGTAATTTTTACTTAATTTCGAAATGATTCACTTCCAAAACTCAGAAATCGCCAGGGATCATAATCTTCTATAAATTAATAGGCAAGCATGTTTCTTTTCCTCCTTTTTTCTCAGCTTGTTTGCATCGTAGGAGAAATTCATTAGAAAGAGTCCTGTAGATGAGCAGAATCCCACTATAATTCACATCGGTCATCAGGGCTCCGCCCTACCGGCTTTCAAAGTTTCAATGTTAATCTTATGAGAGAAGAATAATTGATTGATTCATTAGACAGCTGTTTTAATAACAAATGCTATTAAATGAGGAAGAACAGATTTTTCAGTTATGTAGCATTTTTAAACTATTCGCTCAAGATCATTTCGAGTTTTGGTCGAATTTCGACCATTAGGCGGTCCCTAGTTTATATAAATGAGTAAGGCATGGAATCATGACTACTTAGGTATTTTACGTACCATCTTATTCCTGTTTAAATTACATGCTTGTGCAAAATTTTTACTTAAAGTTTGTCTAATATAAGAATACTCTTTCGTTTTGAAACATACTTCAGATTATAACTGTAATACACTAACCTAAAAATAAAACTTCTTTATTTTTAGGATAATATTAGGCCAAATAACCATACAGCCTTTTACAATTCCGCCATGACAACTTCTGAATAAGTGGAGCTCTAGAAATTAGCTGAAGAAAACTGACCTAGGTTTACCAAGAGCTGGTCCATCAAGACGACGTGGGATACAAAAACCCAACATTTTGTTTGTTACATATTTGTATGTATGTACAGAATTCAAGCCTCAAGGGGACGATCGCTTTTAAAAAACAAAAGACTTCTCTTGATTTGTAATTAATTGTTAACATTTTACAAAACAATTGGATCCTGAATGGCAATTTGAAATTGCCACTGATCGTATAGTTGCTAACTTGTTGAGCGACATGATAATCTAGGCAATTTTAGTCTGCTTCCAGTGTTGCCATCCCATGAACACCGCAAAAATGGACCTACAGCAAATTTGTGTGTGGTTTAAATAACTAAAAACTAACTCAATTAAGGGTTCTGTTTTGATGTATTTCACACTTTTTTATGTAGTTTTAAATTCAACACTGAGTAAAATACTTTTATTCTCTTTTATAAAAATGGAAATACGATTTCCCTTCATTAACCCCCAAATCCAAAAAATTCCCACTACATCACAAAATACCCCTCAAATTTTGGCGCAATGGCGCAAACCACGCCATCAATCCTCCCTGTGGGCACCCCTGAGTGAACAAATATATACGGTATCGGAACCATTATTGACTTATCCATGCCAACCTGACCTAACTTAATCATATGACGCTGCGGCGTAATCTCCACTCTCCTTGTTGATATTGCCGCATTCTGGAATTCTTTTGTAAAAACTGGATTAACATAAATTACCAAAAATTTATAAAAAAAAATTTAAATGAAGGTCAGTACTTTATGGTAGTGTCATATATAATTAATTTTTTTCATCAAGGAATCTTTAAGTAATAGGTGGTGCGTATAATTGACAAGTACCTTCACATCTAACCAGGTTAACAATGTCCTGATATAAAATGACTTACATAACACATTCCTAATCTAGCTAACAATCGCTGACTTCCATTCAAATTTTCTTAATTTGGTGACCTATTGTAAGAAGCCACTCTTTCTATAGAGGTTTTTTTATGAATATGTGTAGGGACCTTATTTTTTTTGTGTAACCTAAGTTTTATTCATTGATAACTCTTAATAGACAAACTATTCACTTTACTTTCCAGTAAAGGTAGGCCTACCCAAATCGAAAGTCAAAACTAAAAAGTTCATCGCAATGAAAGAATTGTAAACCATATTGTAACAGTACCTGAGTAGTGAAATGTAAATCCCCAACAAATTGATCCTCTACGGGCGTCTGATGTCGAGACTCCACGTCCCCTTGCAGTTCTATGACACCCCACGATGGCGGTTCTTCCTGCCTACACATGGCAACAGATAAAACAAGCAAAATACCACGAAGAACAAATATATCTTTATTTCAAAATCACCTAATGGTATTTAAAGGGGAATGACACCTCCATTTCTACATAGCAGATAAGGGGTCCACACACTATCAAAACATCTACCAATCGGCTACAAGTGTCCTTATTGGGTCTTGTGTTTATTTGGTAATTATGCAGTTTAGGTGACACCTCTTAAAAATTGAATTTTTTTGTGCCAAATTATCCCAAATTACTTCCTGATTTTGAAAATGATAATTTTTTTCCGCGGAAAAAGTCGGAAAATGCCGGAAAATCGGAAAACCGTAAAAACATTTTTCTAGTAAAATGGGGTAAGTGGGTATTCAAAATGACTGGAAAATCGAGCTAAACACAATCGTTCAAGAAATATCAAAATCCGTCCATAAATAACAAAGTTATCGCCGGAAAAGCGGTGGAAATTCGGAAACTGGTTAGGCCTAGTGACAATTTTATTCAAAAATACGTCAAGTGGATACTCAAATTAACTGGGATGATAAGCTGATCACAAATATGTAAAAATTATTTCGATCCGATTTTAAATAAACCGGAAATTGCAGGAAAAGTGTTGGAAAAGCCATCAGATGAACTATTTTTTTTAGGCTATACAGTACTTAAAGTATGCCATGTGGGTACTCAAATGACGCAGAATTTCATGTAGAATACGAACATGTATATATTAATATATTACTTGAATACAACAATTTAGTAGGGAATAAAGAAAAAAAACATTTAGAAATCAAATAAAACTACCCTGAAACTCATATGCTTCAAACTTAGCGAACTAACTTTGTTAACAGTGGTTATTGATGTAGCCTAAAGTGCTATAGGCCTAGTTAGCCTTATTAGGAGTACTATAGGCATATTTAAAAACTTATATTTACATATTATAGCCTAGTATAAAATGTGTTATTATAGGTAACATAACCTAACTAACCTAACCTAACCAAGGTCTGACGATCATATGAGTCCTATTGAGCAGTTTTATGTAAAATACGAATATATACCTAATATGGAATAAAACATACCGAGTTAGTACTCACATGGTTAGGTTATGTTAAGTTAGGTTAGGTTAAGTTAAGTTAGGTTAGGTTCAGTTAGTTATGTTACCTATAACATAATATTTTATACTAGGCCTAAATGTTAATCTAAGTTTAGGCTATACATCAATAACAACCACTTTTACCACAGTTAGTAGGCTATTTCATTCAAGAATAGGCCTATGAGTTTCAGTGTCCGGTTTTATTTTATTTCTAAATGTTTAATTTCTATTTTTATTCCTTACTAAATTGTTGTATTCAAGTAATATATACATATTCATATTCTACATGAAATTCCGCGTCAATTGAGTACCCACATGGCATACTTTAGGTAGGCTACTGTAGTATAAAAAATAGTTCATCTGATGGCTTTTCCAACACTTTTCCTGCAATATCCGGTTTATTTAAAATCGGATCGAAATAATTTTTACATATTTGTGATCAGCTTAACATCCCGGTTAATTTGAGTACCCACTTGATGTATTTTTTTGAATAAAATGGTGGCTAACCGGTTTCCGCATTTCCACCGCTTTTCCGGCGATAACTTCGTTATTTATGTACGGATTTTGATAATTCTTGAACATTTGTATTCAGCTCGATTTCCCCGTCATTTTAAGTACCCACTTGACTTATTTTGGCAAAAAAATGTTTTTCCGGTTTTTCCAGTTTTCCGGCATTTTCCGACTTTTTCCGCGGAAAAAACTATCATTTTCAAAATCAGGGTGTAATTTTGGACAGTTTAGAACAAAAAAATTCAATTTTTAAGAGGTGTCACCTATTAAACTGCATAGCCTATCTTTAAAATAAATTATAACTTGACCCTTGATAATAAATATAGGCCCTAACTATATAGAGGTGTATATTAAAATAGGCTTTATTTATGCGCAGATAAGTACTAGGCCTATGCCTAAATCTAGAACACAGCAATTAGGTGGATATCAAAATAGGTTAGGCCTACCTATTGTAGGTAACCAAAGATCAGAATGTAGGCCTACAGCAGAAAATTAATTGACCCGTACCTTCCCAGCAATTTGTAGGAATATACAATTTTTTGTTACATCAAAAGCTAAATTTTTGATAAAGTTTCTATTTTAAAAAGTGTAAAGTTTTGTAGCCTATGCGATAAAACTACACAAACTATCAACACAGGTTTAGTAAAAACACCTTATTACCAATAAAAGTAACTTACTTACATTTTAACAAGTATCGTCATAATTAAAGGTCTATTAAAAATTCTTTGTTTCAAAAGTATTAAAAAATCATAAAGTGTGAACTTCACAAACCTAAAAAGAAAGAATATTTTCTTTAGTTTGAACTTTGAGGTTATATTATTAGGATTGGGAATACTTTTGTTGACAACTGAACAGAGAATGAATGGTCGGGTTCACGTTACATCCACCGCAAAGCGGTTTGTTTACGTTTTTGCCTATCACGTGACCAATCCCACAAATAAAATGTCTGAAATTAGTCACGTGGTTAGCAAAACGTAAACAAACCGCTTTACGGTGGATGTAACGTGAACCCGACCAATGAATGGATGAATGGAATAAAAACAAAGCACTGGGGCACTCCGACTCCGAAACTCCAAAAGACCGGAGCTGTTCTGGCGGGAAACGAAATAGGATCGGGATCGTAGAGTATCGTTGCGTTATTTGAACGGCTCGCCAGCCATTTGTTTATAATGTAGTTATTTAATTGCATTAAGGGCCGGTTTCCGAGTCCGGGGATATTTAATCCCGGAGTTAGTTAATCCGTGGAATAAGATAATCGGTGGGTTAAAAATATTAAATAATCGGGTTTCGGAGATCGGGGATAACCTACTTAACTCTCGGATTATCGTAGTCCGAGAATATATTTATTCTTTAACTTATGCCATCGGTTAGGAGGGATTTGCTGGGAATTCTCTATTCTGAGTAGTGGCATTCACGGTGTACAGCCTACAGACGACACTCTGTCGAAGGATTTAGTTTACGTTTTTGGCCACAGCTCGCGCGTCTTGTCCCTTATCAGTTGAAAACGCAACGTTCCATCTTCGTGGTGTGCTCTCTGTGTATGTGCAATGAACATTCTGCGTGACATTATGTTCAATAATCTCCTTTGATTAAATTTATTTTACTATGGCCAAGTAGAATGTGAGGAAAATGTAGAGAAAGAACTGAAGAATAGAAGGAAACTGGTTTAGTTTATTAAAAAAGTATCAGTGTGATATTTTTTTAACAGTGACATAGAAACAAATGATTGATTATTGAGATTGACTGAATGTCTTTTTAATTGAAAATTCTTACAGACACTTCGTAAAAAAGGGATCTTTTCAAACATGTTCAAAGATGCAAAAGGATCTTTTTTATTTTACAATATACTAGTAAAAAAAGTGCATTAAATGACTTGCTTATTTAGACAACGTTGTGATTTTATTTGATGAAAATTATATTTAAAAATAGGAACATGTTTATATATATATATTTTTTTTATTTTGTCCGTAGTAGCGTTGATCCTGTCAACTATACCTAGAACACCGAGGAACCCATTTTGCTAAAAAATATGTTTTCGTAGAATAGTAGCCTGTATAAAACTGTTATGCTTGGTTTTTTCATTTCCATTTAAATATACAAAACTTCCCGATGTACGATTTTGCAAGCAGACGCTTTTGATATGTGTCATGGGGAGCCCTGCGATCATTTTCAGAAGGCCTTGAGGCAATCCGTCTCGCAAGTTCATGAACACTTTCTTAACCTAAAACGGGGTTTAAATTGTTCGTTACTTTGTGTCGTAAAATACGTTTACAGCTCGCACATAAGTCTCAGTTGAAAGGGTGGATGCGCATATCTGGGGTAGTCTCAATAATCGAGGCATTCCATATCACATTAATCTAAAAACAACCGTAGCCTAAATGTCTAACTGCCAACGTAATATTGAATGAATCTCATCACTAATCTCACGTTACAGCGCCTACTGAAAAAGATATTCCTCAACTTAATCCTACCCTTTGCCAGGATTAAAAATGCTCAAGATATTCCTCGACATAGCCAAAAAATAGTCCTCGACTAAGCAGTTGAGGGTTAAATTTTAACTCCGAAATTTAAAAGAATAAAACTTAATTTGAGGATTAAATAACACCAGTCTCGGAAACCCACGAGAGTAAGTCCGAGAATATCCCTCCCAAGTTAACTCTCGGGTTAGCGATATTCCTAGAGTTTACGTATCCTTGAGCTCCGAAACCCAATTTCTTTAGTCCTAGACTAAAAACTGGTTTATACTGGATTTTAGTCCGAGAATAGAGATAACCCTGGACTCGGAAACCGGCCCTAAAAGTCTTATGCATGCAGTCCTATTAAAATTAAATTTATTAGTATTTTGAGGGATTAGCTGTGAACAACAAAGATTTAACTCAAACTTAGTTTAATTTTGTCAAATGGTTAAACTGCTACAGTAACTAAGTAAATAAATAAAAAAATACAACGTTGCGTCATTTCAATCGCCAGTCAGTTGTTTATAGTTATTTGGTTTGGTTTCATAAATAATAGTAGTTTTCATTACTATTAGCAAAAGTGGATCTTTTTGGTGTGCTCCCGGCCCTCATACTTATCAATACCCTCATAAGTGCTCTACAACTTTTTTACACACTGACATCTGTGAGACTTTCATGTATTCTAGCTAAATACAAATATTTTATTCGTATACCTATAGCACACATTTGTATATTCAATGTCGATATCTGATTTTTCTTATCCTTATTGCTAATGATGAATTAAATTTGATTTTCGACAAAATGTCCAATCCCACCAACTAAAAAATACAGTGTTAAAACCATTAACCAAATTTAAAACCTTAACCTAGTAAAAACTTGGCTGGAAATGAGAAAAGTGAACGAAATGAATGATTATGTTTTATGATATATTTAAAACACAAAGATTTAATTTTTAAGATATTTTTTGACCGCATGATAAAAGGGTACAATGTTATTGCAATGAAAATATTTTGAAAAGACTGATTGCTTTCATTGCTGAATTAATATCATTGTAGCCTATGGTTATAAGCGATGGCTTGTGGTTGTGATATTCCCTAGTGGGGATTAACGTCCTCACTGGTGAATACTAGTTCATCCATCAAGACCATCCTCATAATTAGACCAATTCGTATATATGAGGTCGAATAAATTGTGGTTCGGATCCCACGTTAAACTGTAGGTCCCTAGACACCATTGTCTGTTGGGCTCTTAATTAACAGTCCTGTCTTAGGAGAATGTTGGCCTTAGTCAGTAACAAAGACTACTTAAGATCATCCTACACACATCTCTCATTCATATTCAGGTTATCAGGACCCACTATAAGAGGTCCCTGTCTGAAAATAGTTATTTATAGTGAATAGAAAATAGCGGTCATTTAATCAAGACAACAAAAATATCAATATTGCAGAAAACATGTAAGATACATGAGCTATAAAGGTAAAATTCAATGATAAAATAGGCTCATATGATAGGCTGAAATCATTAGGTTTTGCCACACTACAACAGGTATTTAAATAATAAATCTTTTAAAATAAAAATACCTATTTTGTAGTCAACTGATTTGGGAATGAAACGCAATGAGATGTACAATTGGTTGCACGAGACGAGATACAGCCCGCCAGAATTTGTGCTACATAACGCCAGATTGGCTCTATCTCGTGCAACATGGCGTGGATTAATCATTATAATGATATACAGTAAAATCATTACTAAGATCTTCATTTCAAATTCAGGCTGTTAAACTGCCCATGTGTAGCATAAATCCTGGCGGGCTGTCTCACTACAACCAACTGTAAAGATGCAACCAACTGCAAAGATCGTGCAACCAACTGTAAAGATGCAATATGCTAAAATATTTCCCTGTGTTTTTTGTACATGTGATGCCGAAAGTGACTTTTGTAATGGGAGCTGTAGTCGCAGATCTGGCAGCCGAACCGCGGGGCCTTGCCCCCACACTCGTACCAGAGGTGGCTGTTGAGCGTTCTCTGGTGGGAGTAGGTCTTGCCGCACGTCGGGCACGAGAAGCGCTGGCCGGACTGTCTTTGGCCATCAGGACACGACAAGGGAAACGCTTGTGAACAGAATGTGAATCAACATAAAACAAAAATGTCTCTACAAATTTTTCATGTTGAGTATTGTATTATGAATTTTACTGGGCGTAATGGGTAAGCCTACTGTTTGTATGATTTTAATAATGTAAATAAAAGCTGACAATAATCTTATTAATTTTAAGTCCCCTTGCTGTCTAGACATCTTCTTTTGACTATACTAGACCAGGACTAGACAGCAATCATACAGACTAGACTGTGGTCTTCTATTTTAAAAGGTTGAATTAATGGTACTATGCAGTTTTGAGAAAAGTGTAAGATAAATTGGTTGTCAAAACGCCAAAATATTATTATCATTTTAACATTTTGAACAAAACTCCCAATCCTTTTAAAACCAAATTTATATAATCTTTTGGATAAAATTACAACACTACACTTCTGGTCTAATGATTTATTAATATTCAAACTACATCAGAGTCAAGAAGCCAGGTCGGATGTTTAATGTGGATGTGGCGTCGTAGATTATATTTATGTTTGCTTTTGTAGCCACAGACAGGGCATTGCAGGGAGGCTTCTCTCCCACACTCCCACATCTTGTGTCGATGGAGGTTCCTCTTTTGAGTATATTTCCTTCCACAGTCTTGGCAAAAATAAGAGGCCGTAGACGAGTCCTTGAACTTAGTCCACAATGAACTTAGGGCTAAAATAAATATAGGATTCAGAAAATATCTTATAATGCACAATAACTTTTATGCCTCTTTTAAAATAATACCTGTTTAAAAACTGTGTTTGAAATTTAAACCTTCTAAAACTTGTGCATCATTTCAAAGATAAATGGATTTACCTTTTTTTATTCTTCAAGTTTAGCGCTACACTTTAATGCATTTGAGTTATTTGAAGTATTAATTCAGTTGTGTGCAGCTGAAAAGTAAAATCTATTTTTATCACAGGTTATCTGTCAGTTATGAACTACTCAGATGTCAGTTATGTACGCAACGAATTACAACAGAAATTATGAGAATAGGTTCAGGTCTGTAGAAAAATTAATAATTACCCAGTCTTGTCACAGGTAAAGAAAATAGAAGATTTTACTTTGAATGCTAAAAAAGAAGCCTTGATCATCTGAATCTAACTCTGTCTCATCTATATTATAAACCTGAGTTTATATTAAATCCTATAACGGAATATTTGGTTTACTAGTAAGGTATATTTTTATGCATGTATGATTGTTATTGTTTAGTAAATTGTTGCGGACATTTTCCATCACTGATTAGTTAACAAAATTCACGACGTTTGGGGATCTGTTTAAACACCTTTAAAAATAAAAATACAATTATTCACCACTATCAATAACCACTAGACCTAACCATTAACCACAGCAAATATTTAGAGCAGTAATATACAAGGATGTCCCTGAACTCAGTACCGACATGACATAAAGACAAGCCAAAATATCCTTTTTAAAATTTCCAAAATTTTATAGTTAACCACACAGCACCCATTTTGTATCTTTTTAAGAAAATTTTTTAATTTAGGAACGGTTTGTTGAAACTTGGTACAAACTTTTTGAAGGTAAAGATATAATTGAAGATAATTAATAAATTTTGAACAATTTACACTTTCAAAATAGCTGCTGTTCAAAATTTTTAACCTTAAATTGCATAAACACTCCATGGGAAAACAAAAGGTTATGTGGTTTTTAGAAAATTTAATTTCAATTCCAAAGATATAACAGTTATGGAAATCGGTTCATAAATAAGCCACATAGAGCAATTTACACAATGTATACAATAATCTAGACAGTAAAATTAAATTATTTATTAGTAATAATTTACTAGACTTATTAATTAAATCCAACTTATCCACCACTCCTGGCTATAAGTTCTTTTGCAGCAGGCCGTGCCTGATCGCACGGTGTTTCTGTAGCGAGCTCTTGTGCTTAGTCCGGTACTCGCAGAAGTCGCAACTGAACTGTGGCATTTTGCCACACTCAAGCCGCTTGTGCCGCAACAGAGACTTGCCCCAGCTGTAGCACCGACCGCACGCTTCGCACTTGTAGCTGCCTGCGGGACAACACAAGCATAGAGTAAGTAGCAGTGCCATAGAGTACGATAGTCTCTCCAGGTGCCACATTAAACATTATAAAGAATTATTCTCTGTACAAATTGCAGTTATGTGAAAGGCTGGGAACCAACACTTTATAAGGGAGTGTTGGTTGTAAACAAATTAAACTAAAAGAGTTAGAAAATATTTTGATAATTTTATAAATAGGTTTTAATTATTTTTCAATCGATGGAGATGTTTAAGTTTTTCAGGACATTAAACAAAGAAAATTATCAAATTTGTAGGTATTAAAATAATTTATTTTAAAACTTCTATAAATGTGGTTACTTTTACAGCGAGTACCTACCACGCTACTTAATATTATGTTGATTTATTATGATTGTATATTGTATTTGTAAAAATAATGAGATTTATTACTTGTGTCATACAATCCTTAGTTGTGAATGGCGTACACGTGTTTCGGCTGTAAGCCATCTTTTAGATTCACAAAAGTAACAAATGTTTTAGTGTCTTGTGTCTTTTAGTTTTCATAAAGTTTGTTATCAAATTAATAAAATATCTTTGTAGATTGTATGATGTAACAGATCTCTTTATTTATTATTTTCTAAACAATTTAAGAAAAGCAATAGTGCATGATACATCCTGTTACATCTGAAGATCTAATTTTTCAAAGGAATTGTCAGTTTTCTGTCAAATTTAGAGAGACAACCCACCAATAATCGGAGGTAAATCATTAAAAATCTAAAAACTCCTATAAATTTTTCCACCGCCTAACCATGATTAACTAATAATATACCTCATGTTTTGTTTAGTGTAATAATTTATTGGATAAAACAGTTGACAATAACAAAAAATTAATTTTTCACATTTGTGTATATAATTCAAAGTAAAGCTGCGTCCACACTGAGCGTACATTCTCAGCGAATTTGTTTTGTGAACATAAAAGAAAACAACCTTACTGCTTTACTTACATTGAAAATAAATACAAACAAACAAAAACTTGGTAGAACACTTTTCAAGGAACATGTTTTGCCAGCGGCTTCCCAAAAGTCACACCAACCGAAAACTGAATATTTTGGAATAAGATAATTAAATGTTACTTAAGCCTGTGCTAGTACATATACTCATTTGTTAATTTTAAACTGTGTTGCATTTTGTTGAGTAATGATATTATGGAAGGGATTTCAGTATAATTCTGAATATTGTAACACAAAAATTAGTTTAATAAAAAAATCCCCTGGACGTGACCTTATATAAAAATAAGAAGATAGATAATGTTATAGCTAATTCACTATGGCGCCTACTAACTCATACATTACTAGAAAAAAGAACAGCAGCAATGAGAGCTGCATAGGTCATACAGGACCGGGGAGTTGTAATTAACAATTGATTTTTCTGTTGATTTTTCTTTCGGTTTTTTGTTTGATATACTAACTTATCTAGATCCAACATCTGTGAATTAATTATAACTTTTATAGGAGTTTTTAGGCAGAGGCTCTAAGACAAATCGGCATAAGAACCATTACTTAATTCTAGCTACTTTGGACCTAAAAGAACAACCACCAAATCTCATCACTATCACATTGGGAAGTTGGAGAATTATTGATGAAGACCGATTGATGAAACACCAATATGGTGTAATCTGATTTTCACAACAATTTAATTTTCATTCAAAGTAACTCGGTAAATTACCATGGAGCAAGGTTTGATCACCAGGTACTCTCGACAAATGCAGCGCATTGCGCTGCACGGCCCCCGAGTAATTCTGAATATTGTAACACAAAAATTAGTTTAATAAAAAAATCCCCTGTTGTGGTTAGTACAAATTAAATTTATTTACTTTAGTTATTGAGTCTCTTCAAAAAAGGAACGACGTATACAAAATCTTAACATTTTTCAAATGTATAACGTATTTTGTACCATGTCAAATTGATGAAACAGCATAACCCTTTAATTATATTGTTGCAATATTGTAATTTATTTTTGAGTTAGAACTAAAATTAGTATTAAGGGATTGGTAAGGTATAAAAGATCATAGCAAGTAAAATTGATATAAATTTTTTTTTTAAATAAAAACAATTCATACCATTAAAAAAAACAAACTATATGCATACATATCTATCAACCTATGAGCATACGGTAATGTACATAATGTAGCAAAAGAACCTTTATAAATGGACATTTTTCAGTGTCCTTCCTTTTAAACAGATTTAGATAGCATAATTTTTATTTTGAGGTTAATGTAGTTATTTTGTCAAGCATATAAAATATAATATGACGAAAAACAGTAAATATTGCACATTGTTCAGGACAATAAAGTACATTTAATCCCTAGTGTCTAAGACACTATTCGTATGAGGTCAGGTTTTGTGACCGAGGCGC